>CM051237.1:13384550-14596226 GCA_027917425.1 Gastrophryne carolinensis
CCTCCAACCCGTCACGTTCTGCTCTTTCAACCCGTCACGTTCTGCCCCTCCACCCGTCACGTCTGCCCTTCCACCCGTCACGTCTGCCCCTCCACCCGTCACGTTCTGCCCTCCACCCTCCCGTTCTCCTTCAACCCGTCACGTTCTGCCCCTCCACCCGTCACGTTCTGCCCTTCCACCCGTCACGTTCTGCCCCTCCACCCGTCACGTTCTTGCCCCTCCACCCGTCACGTTCTGCCCTCCACCCGTCACGTTCTGCCCCTCCACCCGTCACGTTCTGCCTTCAACCCGTCACGTTCTGCCCCTCCACCCGTCACGTTCTGCCCTTCCACCCGTCACGTTCTGCCCCTCCACCCGTCACGTTCTGCCCTTCACCCGTCACGTTCTGCCCCTCCACCGTCACGTTCTGCCTTTCAACCGTCACGTTCTGCCCCTCCACCCGTCACGTTCTGCCCTTCCACCCGTCACGTTCTGCCCCTCCACCCGTCACGTTCTGCCCTCCACCCGTCACGTTCTGCCCCTCCACCCGTCACGTTCTGCCCTCCACCCGTCACGTTCTGCCCCTCCACCCGTCACGTTCTGCCCCTCCACCCGTCACGTTCTGCCCCTCCACCCGTCACGTTCTGCCCCTCCACCCGTCACGTTCTGCCCCTCACCCGTCACGTTCTGCCCTCCACCCTCACGTTCTGCCCCTCCACCCGTCACGTTCTGCCCCTCCACCCGTCACGTTCTGCCCCTCCACCCGTCACGTTCTGCCCCTCCACCCGTCACGTTCTGCCCCTCCACCCGTCACGTTCTGCCCCTCCACCCGTCACGTTCTGCCCTCCACCCGTCACGTTCTGCCCTCCACCCGTCACGTTCTGCCCCTCCACCCGTCACGTTCTGCCCCTCCACCGTCACGTTCTGCCCCTCCACCCGTCACGTTCTGCCCCTCACCGTCACGTTCTGCCCTCCACCCGTCACGTTCTGCCCCTCCACGCGTCACGTTCTGCCCCTCCACCGTCACGTTCTGCCCCTCCACCCGTCACGTTCTGCCCCTCCACCCGTCACAGTTCTGCCCCTCCACCGCTCACGTTCTGCCCCTCCACCCGTCACGTTCTGCCCCTCCACCGTCACGTTCTGCCCTCCACCCGTCACGTTCTGCCCCTCCACCCGTCACGTTCTGCCTTCCACCCGTCACGTTCTGCCCCTCCACCCGTCACGTTCTGCCCCTCCACCCGTCACGTTCTGCCCCTCCACCCGTCACGTTCTGCCCCTCCACCCGTCACGTTCTGCCCCTCCACCCGTCACGTTCTGCCCTTCCACCCGTCACGTTCTGCCCCTCCACCCGTCACGTTCTGCCCCTCCACCCGTCACGTTCTGCCCCTCCACCCGTCACGTTCTGCCTTTCCACCCGTCACGTTCTGCCCCTCCACCCGTCACGTTCTGCCCCTCCACCCGTCACGTTCTGCCCCTCCACCCGTCACATTCTGCCCCTCCACCCGTCACGTTCTGCCCTACACCGCGTCACGTTCTGCCCCTCCACCCGTCACGTTCTGCCCCTCCACCCGTCACGTTCTGCCCCTCCACCCGTCACGTTCTGCCCCTCCACGCGTCACGTTCTGCCCCTCCACCCGTCACGTTCTGCCCCTCCACCCGTCACGTTCTGCCCCTCCACCCGTCACGTTCTGCCCCTCCACCCGTCACGTTCTGCCTTTCCACCCGTCACGTTCTGCCCCTCCACCCGTCACGTTCTGCCCCTCCACCCGTCACGTTCTGCCCCTCCACCCGTCACGTTCTGCCCCTCCACCCGTCACTTTCTGCCCCTCCACCCGTCACGTTCTGCCCTTCCACCCGTCACGTTCTGCCCCTCCACCCGTCACATTCTGCCCCTCCACCCGTCACTTTCTGCCCCTCCACCCGTCACGTTCTGCCCCTCCACCCGTCACGTTCTGCCCCTACACGCGTCACGTTCTGCCCCTCCACCCGTCACGTTCTGCCCCTCCACCCGTCACGTTCTGCCCCTCCACCCGTCACATTCTGCCCCTCCACCCGTCACTTTCTGCCCCTCCACCCGTCACGTGTCTGCCCCTACACGCGTCACGTTCTGCCCCTCCACCCGTCACGTTCTGCCCCTCCACCCGTCACGTTCTGCCCCTCCACCCGTCACGTTCTGCCCCTCCACCCGTCACGTTCTGCCCTTCCACCCGTCACGTTCTGCCCCTCCACCCGTCACGTTCTGCCCCTCCACCCGTCACGTTCTGCCCCTCCACCCGTCACGTTCTGCCCCTCCACCCGTCACGTTCTGCCCTCCACCCGTCACGTTCTGCCCCTCCACCCGTCACGTTCTGCCCCTCCACCCGTCACGTTCTGCCCCTCCACCCGTCACGTTCTGCCCCTCCACCCGTCACGTGCTGCCTTTCCACCCGTCACGTGCTGCCTTTCCACCCGTCACGTTCTGCCCCTCCACCCGTCACGTCTGCCCCTACACGCGTCACGTTCTGCCCCTCCACCCGTCACGTTCTGCCCCTCCACCCGTCACGTTCTGCCCTCCACCCGTCACGTTCTGCCCCTCCACCCGTCACGTTCTGCCCCTTCACCCGTCACGTTCTGCCCCTCCACCCGTCACGTTCTGCCCCTCCACCCGTCACGTTCTGCCCCTCCACCCGTCACGTTCTGCCCCTCCACCCGTCACGTTCTGCCCCTCCACCCGTCACGTTCTGCCTTTCCACCCGTCACGTTCTGCCTTTCCACCTGTCACGTTCTGCCCCTCCACCCGTCACATTCTGCCCCTCCACCCGTCACATTCTGCCCCTCCACCCGTCACGTTCTGCCCCTCCACCCGTCACGTTCTGCCCCTCCACCCGTCACGTTCTGCCCCTCCACTCGTCACGTTCTGCCCCTCCACCCGTCACGTTCTGCCCCTCCACCCGTCACGTTCTGCCCCTCCACCCGTCACGTTCTGCCCCTCCACCCGTCACGTTCTGCCTTTCCACCCGTCACGTTCTGCCCCTCCACCCGTCACGTTCTGCCCCTCCACCCGTCACGTTCTGCCCC
This sequence comes from Gastrophryne carolinensis, assembly GCA_027917425.1. Taxonomy (NCBI): domain Eukaryota; kingdom Metazoa; phylum Chordata; class Amphibia; order Anura; family Microhylidae; genus Gastrophryne; species Gastrophryne carolinensis. The sequence goes on from CM051237.1 coordinate 13,387,587, forward strand.
TCCACCCGTCACGTTCTGCCCCTCCACCCGTCACGTTCTGCCCCTCCACCCGTCACGTTCTGCCCCTCCACCCGTCACGTTCTGCCCCTCCACCCGTCACGTTCTGCCCCTCCACCCGTCACGCTCTGCCCTCCACCCGTCACGTTCTGCCTTTCCACCCGTCACGTTCTGCCCCTCCACCCGTCACGTTCTGCCCCTCCACCCGTCACGTTCTGCCCCTCCACCCGTCACGTTCTGCCTTTCCACCCGTCACGTTCTGCCCCCTCCACCCGTCACGTTCTGCCCCTCCACCCGTCACGTTCTGCCTTTCCACCCGTCACGTTCTGCCCCTCCACCCGTCACGTTCTGCCCCTCCACCCGTCACGTTCTGCCCTTCCACCCGTCACGTTCTGCCCTTCCACCCGTCACGTTCTGCCCCTCCACCCGTCACGTTCTGCCCCTCCACCCGTCACGTTCTGCCCCTCCATCCGTCACGTTCTGCCCCTCCACTCGTCACGTTCTGCCCCTCCACCCGTCACGTTCTGCCCCTCCACCCGTCACGTTCTGCCCTTCCACCCGTCACGTTCTGCCCCTCCACCCGTCACGTTCTGCCCTTCCACCCGTCACGTTCTGCCCCTCCACCCGTCACGTTCTGCCCCTCCACCCGTCACGTTCTGCCCCTCCATCCGTCACGTTCTGCCCCTCCACTCGTCACGTTCTGCCCCTCCACCCGTCACGTTCTGCCCCTCCACTCGTCACGTTCTGCCCCTCCACCCGTCACGTTCTGCCCCTCCACTCGTCACGTTCTGCCCCTCCACCCGTCACGTTCTGCCCCTCCACCCGTCACGTTCTGCCCTTCCACCCGTCACGTTCTGCCCCTCCACCCGTCACGTTCTGCCCTTCCACCCGTCACGTTCTGCCCCTCCACCCGTCACGTTCTGCCCCTCCACCCGTCACGTTCTGCCCCTCCATCCGTCACGTTCTGCCCCTCCACTCGTCACGTTCTGCCCCTCCACCCGTCACGTTCTGCCCCTCCACTCGTCACGTTCTGCCCCTCCACCCGTCACGTTCTGCCCCTCCACCCGTCACGTTCTGCCCCTCCACCCGTCACGTTCTGCCCCTCCACCCGTCACGTTCTGCCCCTCCACCCGTCACGTTCTGCCTTTCCACCCGTCACGTTCTGCCCCTCCACCCGTCACGTTCTGCCTTTCCACCCGTCACGTTCTGCCCCTCCACCCGTCACGTTCTGCCCCTCCACCCGTCACGTTCTGCCCCTCCACCCGTCACGTTCTGCCCCTCCACCCGTCACGTTCTGCCCCTCCACCCGTCACGTTCTGCCCCTCCACCCGTCACATTATTTTCTAATACAAGTCTAATGGGATATTGCTTTGTGTGGGTGCTGGTACGATACCTCACTATATGACTTATTATGGGGGTTAATTAAGGAAACACTATCGCCGGGTATTGCCGCGTAACCTTAGCGTCGGGTGAACGCCGGGCGCTGTATGTGAAAACCACATTTAAGAAAGTCAATCTGGTGAGCGCCTCTAATAGCGCCATGTAGCGACAGATGTAACACTAGCGGTGGCTCAGTGTATAGCGCCTCCGCTCTATGTTCAGCAGCGCCATGTATCATCTGTCGCTCAGTAGCGCTCTCCCATACATTTCAATGGGGTTTGATGTGGTTGTGTATAATTAGCGTTTTGGATAATAAAATTTAGAAATGTTTGCTTCATGTTTTTGCCCAGCAACCAAACATTTTTATTGTTTTATGTTTATTTTTTTTTTTATGCAGAATTGTATGTGCAGGTCGGCCATTGCAGTGTCATCGTCACAGTGTTATAACATTGTCATTCCACATGTTTTCGCTTTGTTACTGGTGGATATGTGTTCAAAAACAGACTTTAATCGCACAGCTTCTGGCGCTCAACGCTAGAGCGCCCAGTATTAGAGCGCCGACGCTGGTTGTGCGTAGTTTTTCTTAAATATGGGCTTCAGCGACCGAGTGCCGGGCGCACTTAAATGGGGCTGCCTATCGCTCCCTGCAGCGTTGTCCTGTTGTTAGATGTAGCGTAGTCTTGGGAGCTTTGACCTCGAGATGCTACATGCGGTGCTCGATGGGCTCTGCAGTGAACCAGGGAGCCATTCTTCGGGGACGCCGGGTGGCACTCCTGTGCGGCCGGTGGTGCGCGCGGCTACTGAGCGCGCCTTGATCACTAACATTGCTAGGACTAAATACAGAGGCCGGACCGATTGCGCACTCCCGGCCGGAGTGCTTCAGTGCGTTCCAGGCCTCGTTCTCGACCGGTCCCGCTGATGCACTTCCGGTGGAGGAGCGTCGGCGCATAGTGTGGCCTTCAATTGATTAATCAGCGGTTACATACAGGAATGGCATTTAAGGGGTATGTGGTGGACAGCTTCGTTAACTTTCTTGCCCAGATGAAGTAACGGGGAGAGCGTTACGAAACGCGTCTGCTGGGACGGGGCGTGTCGCTTGGCTAAACTGTTCCTCAGTGGTGATGTACATAGCACATTTGTTTTGATTCTTTGTTTATCTTTTTTTCTCCCTTGGCTTGTCCTCCGGGGGATACTTAGTAGTACAGCGCTGTAATTGCACTTTATTATAGTATGTATCTGTAGCATATTGTATATAGATTCTCTTTAGAGTATAGAAAGAAGGTGGTGGATCCGTACTTCCTTAAAATTAATGCTTTATTCCAAGACCATTAAAATCATCAGTGTCTCCAAGAACAATACAAAAACATCCAAAGCGAGATAAAAGCAGTACAAGACTCGGGCAGATGGAAAGAGTGGGGTCCTCTGACGCGTTTCGGGTCCTTCAAAGGCCCTTAATCATAGAGTATAGGATTGTTTGATACTTAGGTTTATGTAGTTTGTTATATAAGCACTAATTGTATAAAAATTGGCACAATACATGGTACACATATGTTTTGTAAGTGGAACATTTGACCTATAGCGCCCCCCGTATGTGATCTTGTTTTTTTAACTGCTTTTAACCTACTTTTTTGTATTGGATAATAATAAAATGGATATATTTTGATTGGAATAAGTGTGTTGGTGCCATATTTTGGGTAGGCTCTTCGTTTGGGGGTCATGTGGGATCCCATAGGTGTCTAGAGTGTACAGTGAACCAGGGAGAGCGCTTCTACAGCGCCCCCTGCAGACATCACCTTTATCACTGCTGGACAGGATACTACAGCGTCACTTGTCGCCCGCTAAGCTAGGTCACAGGGCCCGACACAGACGCTCACATGGCGAAACGTGGCGTTAGTCTTAAATTAGCCTCCACATATCAATGACCCATCAGTGGCTGATCTCCTCCTTTTTCATGACTTCCTGATTGAGGGGCGAGAAGAAAGGACATCCACAGGTTCACCATCATGGAGGCTCAGCAGCTCCTCCCGTGTAAGGGTAAGAGGGGGGCTTCACATTATTACAGGGGGCTTCACTGTTCTCCTTGCCCCTTTAGCACACCCCACATCCTTATTGTTTTATCTTTCTTCTCAGACCCCCGAGACACTATAGTGAGAAATATGAAAACTGAGGAAGAAGAAGTATTTGTGAAGACTGAACGGGACAAGGTTCCTCTAGAGATCAGCCCAGGTGAGTAATAAGCCTTTCCATTTTAATGACCGTTCCTTCTGTTCAGTTTTAGCTCATGGCGTGTTTCATACAGAGGCATGACTCGTATTCGTCTTTATTCACAGACCCTGGAGACCTTCTAGTGACAAATGTGAAAACTGAGGAACCAGAAGTATTTATGACGAATAAAGAGGAGGAAGTTCCTCTCCAGATCAGCACTGGTGAGTAATAAAACTTCTATGGAAAGGACTTGCTATTCTCCCCTTGACAAATACTGTACATGTCATCACAGACCCTGAAGACGCTATCGTGAATAACGTGAACACTGAGGAGGAAGAATTTGTAAAAGACGAGAAGGTTAGTCTACAGATCAGCCCAGGTGAGTAATAAGCCTTTCCATTGTAATGACCGTTTCTTCTGTTCAGTTTTAGCTCATGGCGTGTTTCATACAGAGGCATGACTCGTATTCATCTCTATTCACAGACCCTCTATTGACAAATGTGAAAACTGAGGAACCAGAAGTATTTATGACGAATAAAGAGGAGGAAGTTCCTCTTCAGATCAGCACTGGTGAGTAATAAAACTTCTATGGAAAGGACTTGCTATTCTCCCCTTGACAAATACTGTACATGTCATTGTCACACACAGACCCTGAAGACGCTATTGTGAATAACGTGAAAACTGAGGAGGAGGAAGAAATTGTAAAAGACGAGGAGAAGGTTAGTCTACAGATCAGCCCAGGTGAGTAATATTGTTTTCCTTTTGTTTCTCTTTGCTCTCTCTGCACCACGTCCTGTGTGTCTTCTATACTATACTTAGGGCTTATAAGTATGTTGTATATACAGAAGAAAAATTGTTTACCTGCACAGCAATGAATATCCCACAATGACGTAAATGTAAACTGGATGCTGGCTGAAGAAGACCCAAGTGCCCAGAAACTGGGCAATTATCAATATACCAAAAAATGGGGGCTGCCAGCACAGACCGCAGGGCCTCCAAAATCAGCCGCTCAACAGATATACAAATCTATTAATATTTCAAAACTTTTATTGGTAATAGCCGAAACACATACTTTAAAATCAGTTAAAAACATGTATGCATGGGTTGGGATACATGACAGACTAGTATGGGTATTCATAAATACATAATAAAATTATCAGGCAAATGGTGTGCAAAATCTGCAAAAAATGCCCTCAAACTGTGCTAGTGATATGTGCAATAAAGAATAAGAATGTATAAGGTGGTTAAAAAGTAATAAATACAGCAATTAAGAGCTGAGTGAGAAAGAGCTAATATCGCTATGCCACATATAAGTGTATAGAGTGAAAGTGCTAAGTGCAAAAAAGTACAAAGAAGCAAGGAAGAGGTGAGAGGCTCCAGGGCATAAATGACAGAAGTACTATCACAATAATCATTAATTCAACATAGTTTTGGATAATATCAAAAAGCAATTTACATTACCGCATAACAGAGTCCTAATCCACCACAATGCCCAGCATACCAGCACCACTGACGCGTTGCGTGGCATCTTCCTACTGCCACTTCATCAGAGTGTTGTATATACACTTGCTTCATTCTGACTGGTTACTGTGTCACTCCTCCTCTGCATGGACTGCTCCAGTGGTGCTCTAAATGTAAGGAAGCGACCTTGTGAATGGAGGGTGGCAGGTTCGATTCCCAGCCATGAGACTGCTCCAGTGGTGCTCTAAAGGTAAGGAAGCGACCTTGTGAATGGAGGGTGGCAGGTTCGATTCCCAGCCATGAGACTGCTCCAGTGGTGCTCTAAATGTAAGGAAGCGACCTTGTGAATGGAGGGTGGCAGGTTCGATTCCCAGCCATGAGACTGCTCCAGCGGTGCTCTAAATGTAAGGAAGCGACCTTGTGAATGGAGGGTGGCAGGTTCGATTCCCAGCCATGAGACTGCTCCAGTGGTGCTCTAAAGGTAAGGAAGCGACCTTGTGAATGGAGGGTGGCAGGTTCGATTCCCAGCCATGAGACTGCTCCAGTGGTGCTATAAATGTAAGGAAGCGCATGGTGAATGGATGGTGGCAGGTTCGATTCCCAGCCATGAGACTGCTCCAGTGGTGCTCTAAAGGTAAGGAAGCGACCTTGTGAATGGATGGTGGCAGGTTCGATTCCCAGCCATGAGACTGCTCCAGCGGTGCTCTAAATGTAAGGAAGCGACCTTGTGATTGGATGGTGGGAGGTTCGATTCCCAGCCATGAGACTGCTCCAGTGGTGCTCTAAAGGTAAGGAAGCGACCTTGTGATTGGATGGTGGGAGGTTCGATTCCCAGCCATGAGACTGCTCCAGTGGTGCTCTAAAGGTAAGGAAGCGACCTTGTGAATGGAGGGTGGCAGGTTCGATTCCCAGCCATGAGACTGCTCCAGTGGTGCTCTGAAGGTAAGGAAGCGACCTTGTGAATGGAGGGTGGCAGGTTCGATTCCCAGCCATGAGACTGCTCCAGTGGTGCTCTGAAGGTAAGGAAGCGACCTTGTGATTGGAGGGTGGCAGGTTCGATTCCCAGCCATGAGACTGCTCCAGTGGTGCTCTGAAGGTAAGGAAGCGACCTTGTGATTGGAGGGTGGCAGGTTCGATTCCCAGCCATGAGACTGCTCCAGTGGTGCTCTGAAGGTAAGGAAGCGACCTTGTGATTGGATGGTGGCAGGTTCGATTCCCAGCCATGAGACTGCTCCAGTGGTGCTCTAAAGGTAAGGAAGCGACGTTGTGAATGGAGGGTGGCAGGTTCGATTCCCAGTCATGAGACTGCTCCAGTGGTGCTCTAAAGGTAAGGAAGCGACCTTGTGAATGGAGGGTGGCAGGTTCGATTCCCAGCCATGAGACTGCTCTAGTGGTGCTCTAAAGGTAAGGAAGCGACCTTGTGAATGGATGGTGGCAGGTTCGATTCCCAGCCATGAGACTGCTCCAGTGGTGCTCTAAAGGTAAGGAAGCGACCTTGTGAATGGAGGGTGGCAGGTTCGATTCCCAGCCATGAGACTGCTCCAGTGGTGCTCTAAAGGTAAGGAAGCGACCTTGTGATTGGATGGTGGGAGGTTCGATTCCCAGCCATGAGACTGCTCCAGTGGTGCTCTAAAGGTAAGGAAGCGACCTTGTGATTGAATGGTGGCAGGTTCGTTTCCCAGCCATGAGACTGCTCCAGTGGTGCTCTAAAGGTAAGGAAGCGACCTTGTTAATGGATAGTGGCAGGTTCGATTCCCAGCCATGAGACTGCTCCAGTGGTGCTCTAAAGGTAAGGAAGCGACCTTGTTAATGGATAGTGGCAGGTTCGATTCCCAGCCATGAGACTGCTCCAGTGGTGCTCTAAAGGTAAGGAAGCGACCTTGTGAATGGATAGTGGCAGGTTCGATTCCCAGCCATGAGACTGCTCCAGTGGTGCTCTAAAGGTAAGGAAGCGACCTTGTGAATGGATAGTGGCAGGTTCGATTCCCAGCCATGAGACTGCTCCAGTGGTGCTCTAAAGGTAAGGAAGCGACCTTGTGATTGGATGGTGGGAGGTTCGATTCCCAGCCATGAGACTGCTCCAGTGGTGCTCTAAAGGTAAGGAAGCGACCTTGTGATTGGATGGTGGGAGGTTCGATTCCCAGCCATGAGACTGCTCCAGTGGTGCTCTAAAGGTAAGGAAGCGACCTTGTGAATGGAGGGTGGCAGGTTCGATTCCCAGCCATGAGACTGCTCCAGTGGTGCTCTAAAGGTAAGGAAGCGACCTTGTGATTGGAGGGTGGCAGGTTCGATTCCCAGTCATGAGACTGCTCCAGTAGTGCTCTAAAGGTAAGGAAGCGACCTTGTGAATGGATGGTGGCAGGTTCGATTCCCAGTCATGAGACTGCTCCAGTGCTGCTCTAAAGGTAAGGAAGCGACCTTGTGATTGAATGGTGGCAGGTTCGATTCCCAGCCATGAGACTGCTCCAGTGCTGCTCTAAAGGTAAGGAAGCGACCTTGTGATTGAATGGTGGGAGGTTCGATTCCCAGCCATGAGACTGCTCCAGTGCTGCTCTAAAGGTAAGGAAGCGACCTTGTGATTGAATGGTGGGAGGTTCGATTCCCAGCCATGAGACTGCTCCAGTGCTGCTCTAAAGGTAAGGAAGCGACCTTGTGAATGGAGGGTGGCAGGTTCGATTCCCAGCCATGAGACTGCTCCAGTGGTGCTCTGAAGGTAAGGAAGCGACCTTGTGAATGGATGGTGGCAGGTTCGATTCCCAGCCATGAGACTGCTCCAGTGGTGCTGTAAATGTAAGGAAGTGACCTTGTGATTGGATGGTGGCAGGTTCGATTCCCAGCCATGAGACTGCTCCAGTGGTGCTCTAAAGGTAAGGAAGCGACCTTGTGATTGGATGGTGGGAGGTTCGATTCCCAGCCATGAGACTGCTCCAGTGGTGCTATAAATGTAAGGAAGCGACCTTGTGAATGGATGGTGGCAGGTTCGATTCCCAGCCATGAGACTGCTCCAGTGGTGCTCTAAAGGTAAGGAAGCGACCTTGTGAATGGAGGGTGGCAGGTTCGATTCCCAGCCATGAGACTGCTCCAGTGGTGCTCTAAAGGTAAGGAAGCGACCTTGTGAATGGAGGGTGGCAGGTTCGATTCCCAGCCATGAGACTGCTCCAGTGGTGCTCTAAAGGTAAGGAAGCGACCTTGTGAATGGAGGGTGGCAGGTTCGATTCCCAGCCATGAGACTGCTCCAGTGGTGCTCTAAAGGTAAGGAAGCGACCTTGTGAATGGAGGGTGGCAGGTTCGATTCCCAGCCATGAGACTGCTCCAGTGGTGCTCTAAAGGTAAGGAAGCGACCTTGTGAATGGAGGGTGGCAGGTTCGATTCCCAGCCATGAGACTGCTCCAGTGGTGCTGTAAATGTAAGGAAGCGACCTTGTGAATGGATGGTGGCAGGTTCGATTCCCAGCCATGAGACTGCTCCAGTGGTGCTCTAAAGGTAAGGAAGCGACCTTGTGAATGGATGGTGGCAGGTTCGATTCCCAGCCATGAGACTGCTCCAGTGGTGCTGTAAATGTAAGGAAGCGACCTTGTGAATGGATGGTGGCAGGTTCGATTCCCAGCCATGAGACTGCTCCAGTGGTGCTCTAAAGGTAAGGAAGCGACCTTGTGAATGGAGGGTGGCAGGTTCGATTCCCAGCCATGAGACTGCTCCAGTGGTGCTCTAAAGGTAAGGAAGCGACCTTGTGAATGGAGGGTGGCAGGTTCGATTCCCCGATTCAAGAGTGATTACTCTTTATGCCATTCCACAACATCTGCAACTGCTTATATCACTGTTCATAAGAAGGTCCGCCCAAAGTCATGCAGAGGGTTGCTGAAGTTTTTGCCGATTTTAGCCCAGCTGTTGGGATCTGGCCAAATACATTGAAGCTTTGGCTCCTGACCACCAAAATAATAGAGGGAACTGCATAGATATAATTTACATAAACTAACCCCCCCCCTTGCCAAAATATACGGTTTTGGGACTTGTGCAACAGAAGAATATCTTCTGTGGAGAACAGTTAGCGGGGAAGCTTGTACCCCCCCGTTAAGACTTGTCCGGCCTCTCTGACACAACCTCCGTATACGTATAACCTTTTAACAACCGGTTGGAGACCCGTGCAGTGAACAGAAAGACATGTAGCATTGAAAGTTCACCACACGAATCAGGTTGATTCCAGAAATTTACATTCTTTATACAGACACAGAGAAAAAAAAACTCCCCCTGCCGTCCCGAAAAAATACCTTTCCCATCAAGTTATCTTTGCAGCTGGCCTAGGGAATTAGGTTAGAAGTTACTTATCTTAACCTTGGGTGCATGGAATGCTCTGGCTGTACCAAACCTCAAAGTCACACGTACACCACAAAGCTTAAGGTAAAACTCTAAGTCTAAATATATTGAGGCAACAAGGATGGCTGCAATGACGTCAAAGAAAGAGAAGGAATGTATACACAAAAATATGGACGGCACCAACTAACAATGAACTATATACAAGGTGCGCTGCTCTGGTAAATCCGCTCAATTATTAGAAGTTTGCATAAATAGGCCGGGGGTGCCCCTACAGTCCCCCTTAAACACAGTACCAGAGACTAACCATTGCACTCAAACCATTTTAAAGATTATATCAATTCAATATTATTGTAACAAATCAACAAAAAAAAAAGACATAATTAAAATCCTTTAAAATACATTCAACGTGTTATATCCACTATCTGCCAGAGGGGGGTGCTCATTTTCAGCTCTATTAAAGTGGACCATCACCCTCCCGTGATCGGCCCGGGAATCTATAAGATTCCCGGGCCAATCACCTCCATCCCCACGGGACATCCGAGATCGGGATGTCCCGCGGGGTGAAACCCCCCCAAACACCCCAAATCCCCTTACCTTGTCTTCGGCGGCGGCCGTCCGCAGCCATCTCCCTCGCGCCCCTCTAGACGTGCATGCGCCCGCCAAGAGTGACGCGCAGGAGGCGGCGGCGGAGGAGCCGCTTGTCCGCGGCTGTCAAACCGCTTGTCCGTCGGCGCTGGGAGCGGGGAGAGGTGAGTTTTTCGGGTGATCGGGGGGGTTTCACACAGCGGGGCACCCCGATCGGGGTGCCCCACCGAAGTGGACCAAGACCCAGGATAGTCAAAATCCTGGGTGTTGGTCCACTTTAATATCAAATAAATCTCTTAATAATATGTGCCAAATTTAATACCTAATCTAGACATTATTAATAGTTGTATAAAGTGCTGGTGCTAATAAAGTGCATCTGTTAACAGCCAATCATAGAAAATCAGTGTACATAATCCAATACTATAATAAAGTGCAAAAATCACATGGCACACAGAACGAATCGATCCCTTTCCCCAGATTCCCGGGGAAGCGATTTTTGCACTTTATTATAGTATTGGATTATGTACACTGATTTTCTATGATTGGCTGTTAACAGATGCACTTTATACAACTTTTAATAATGTCTAGATTGCACTTTATTAGCACCAGCACTTTATACAACTATTAATAATGTCTAGATTGCACTTTATTAGCACCAGCACTTTATACAACTATTAATAATGTCTAGATTGCACTTTATTAGCACCAGCACTTTATACAACTATTAATAATGTCTAGATTAGGTATTACATTTGGCACATATTATTAAGAGATTTATTTGATATTAATAGAGCTGAAAAGTAGCACCCCCCTCTGACAGATAGTGGATATAACATGTTGAATGTATTTTAAAGGATTTTAATCATGTCTTTTTTTTTTTTGTTGATTTGTTACTATGAAATTGAATTGATATAATCTTTAAAAAGGTTTGAGTGCAATGGTTAGTCTCTGGTACTGTGTTTAAGGGGGACTGTGGGGGAACCCTCAGCCTGTTTATGCAAAGACAAAGAAGGAAAGAGAATTAACCCTTCAAGAACTGAAAATACTTTTTGGCATTTGAGAACCTAAAAGGATTAACTCTTATAATTCTTTTACAAAATCTTTATTGACGTTTGCACATATCAAACAATACATATGAAAACATTTATACTGGTATACAAAGGCTAGCACGTAGGCTGCTGATATTTTCGTGTACATTTAGACGTAGTAACTCTCATCACAGATCAATAACAGGGTAAAATTATTTCTTGGTGTTTGATAAAACATGTGTTCAACAGTAGCTAATGAAGCAATTATTATGCAATTATAGCATGAAACATTATGAAACTGAGTATCTGCAAGGAGCTTATTATATATTCTCATGGGGACAGAATGTACTATTATTTGCCATACCAAGCACATACGCGTGCGTCAGCAAACATCAGTTTAGGGAACTTGAAGAGGAGGATTAGGGTTGGATGCACGAGGAGGGAGGGGAATGAGGGGGAGGGGGTGGGGGGGATTAGGACACCTGGAAATATAGTCGTGTGATATCATGACAATAAGTTCGGGGGCGGGGGTGTGATTAGGGGAAGGGTGTAACCCCTAAATTCCTGAACGTCATACAACTCTTATAATTCTATTGGACCCTATGCAATCTGGTCACCTTCAATGTCATATTACAAATATTACACTTGGACAGCATCATCATGAAATCTTTCCCAACTCCTTAAACTCTATCAGAATGAAATTGGGTTAAATAGGAAGCCCTTTTAAAAACCGGACTGCCTCCATCCAAGTCAAGCAAATATGCTTAAAGTGGACCAAAACCCAGCTCGATCGGCCCGGGAATCTATAAGATTCTATTGATTCCCTCCCCCTGGGCATCCAAAATCGAGATGCCCCGCTGTGTGAAACACCCCAGGGTTCACTTACCTTACTTCCCGGTCCAACAGCGCATCCCTGCTATCCCTCTATCCCATTTGTGAATGGCCGGCACAGGCATGCTCCCTGTTAGAGGGAAGCAGGGGATGCGGCCACCAGCAACGAGCACGCTGATTGGACGAGCAGCCGTGCATGCGCCGTAGGATCGGGGAGAGGCGAGTTCCTTGGGCCGATCTGGGGGGGGTTTCATGTTGCCCCGGGGGAAAAGACCAAAACCCGGGATAGTCAAAATCCTGGGTTTTGGTCCACTTTAATGATTTCAGGTTTACGTCGTCAGAGGCCGATAACCATAAATAAAATAATCTTAAATAGCTGTGACCTTTTATTGTGGGCTCACAGAATAAAAGTAATAACAGGAAAAAAAAATGGTGTAAGATGAGAAGCTAAAATGCACTAGCTTTCTCCGAAACGCATATTTTTGTTAAATTGTTTAGTGGAGCAAGCTAAATTCATATCTATGTGAAGACGTATTCCAGTCGTTTGTATGATGTGTATGCAATCGATGTGGCACGAAAAAAAGGCTTCCTCTGTGAGCTTGCTTGCAGGCTTAATTTTCCCGCTTTTGAGTGCCTGGAATGCAGTGGTTTCTGGGTATAGATACCAGATGTTGTTTATCAGACTCCCTGTCTGCTAAATGTTATATGAGATTGACTTGTGATGAATAGTCTAACAATTTGCTTTTGTTTAAAGTGGACCAACACCTAGGATTTTCACTATCCTGGGTGTTGGTCCACTTCATCGGGGCGTCCGAGATCAGGATGCCCCGCTGTGTGAAACCCCCCCCCCCAAAAGCCCCAAAAAACGTAACTTTTCTGCGACGGACAAGCGACGGATAAGCCGCCGCCTCCCGCGCGTCCCTCTTACAGGGCGCGCTCACGCCAGCCATTCACAAACGGCCGGCGCGGGCGCGCGCACTGCTAGAGGGGCACGCGGGAGGCGGCTGATCTGTCGCCGATAAGGTAAGGTTTTTGGGGGCTTTTGGGGGGGGGTTTCACCCCGCGGGACATCCCGATCTCGGATGCCCCGCGGTGAGGGAGGTGATCGGCCCGGGAATCTATAAGATCACCCCCGGGTGTTGGTCCACTTTAAGCTAACTCAGTCTTGGTCTTTGGCCTTCCTTCAATGCAACCGATGCTGTATCAGACATCTCATTAGACCTAATTCATTCATATCAATTTATAATGGAAATATGTAGTGTATTTTAATTTAACCTTTACTCTTACCGTCGTCAAGGTGTGAATAATATGGATGAAAGTGCGTTTATTTTTACAGCTGCTAAAGTCGAAGTTGATGACATCACAGAAAAGGCTTCAGGATACACAACTGCTTCAAACTCCCATCCAGCAGTGGTTTTCACACATCCCTTATTGCACCCCTCTACACAGGAGAAGTGCCAGACTCTTTCCCTTACCCATTCATGTTCTGAATGTGGGAAATATTTTTCGAAGAAATCACAACTCATCAGACATGAAACAGTTCATACAGGAGAGAGGCCATATTCTTGTTCTGAATGTGGGAAATGCTTTTCTCATAAGTCAGGCCTTACCAGACATGAAAGAGTTCATACAGGGGAGAAGCCACATTCCTGTTCTAAATGTGGGAAATGTTTTAAACATAAATCCCACCTTCACAGTCATGAAAGAATTCATACGGGAGTTAAACCATACTCTTGCTCTGTATGTAGGAGATGTTTTTCTCAGAAGTCAAAACTTACCGTTCATGAAAGAGTTCACACAGGAGAGAAGCCATATTTCTGTTCTGAGTGTGGGAAATCTTTTTCTTGGAAATCAAACCTTATCTGTCATAAAAGGAGTCATACAGGGGAGAAGCCATATTCATGTTCTGAATGTGGGAAATGGTTTTCTCGGAAATCATACCTTATCACACATGAAAGAGTTCATACGGGGGAGAAGCCGTTTTCATGTTCTGAATGTGGTAAATGCTTTTCCGATAAGTCATACCTTGTCGTACATGAGAGAGTTCACACAGGGGAGAAGCCGTATTCATGTTCTGAATGTGAGAAATGTTTTTCTCAGCAAACATTCCTCATTTTACATAAAAGAATTCACACAGAGGAGAAACCGTATTCCTGTTCCGAATGTGGGAAATGTTTTTCCCAGAAAGCACATCTTATCTCACATGAAAGAGTTCATACAGGGGGGAAACTATTTTCATGTGCTGCATTTTCATGTCCCGAATGTGGGAAATGCTTTTCTAATAAATCGGCCCTTGTAAAACATCAAAGAGTTCATACAGGAGAAAAGCCATATTCGTGTACTGAATGTGGGAAATGTTTTTCTCAGAAATCAAAGCTTATTTTTCATAAAAGACTTCACACCAGAGAGAAGCCATATGCTTGTTCTGAGTGAAGAAGAAGTTTTCTCAGGATGTCAGGCCTTCTCACCCATGAAAGAGTTCAAAAAGGAAAGAAGCGTGTTCTAGATGTGGGGAATTATTTTCTAGTAGCTCCTAGTTTTGCATATGTGAAATAGATCATTAAGACCGATAATACTGCAGTCATATAAAGGTTCTACTACCAATTCTATCAGCAGACCGATCAGTTTTGGTTGTGGGTTTTTATAAAGTATATTAACTTGTATCAAAACTTCTGACTGATGGTCCCAAAGAGGAGGCGGGCATTCCAGATCTGATGGATGTGTGTGTTTTTCAACCAGTACTTACCAGGTCCAGCCCTGGTCTCATAGACGGTTGAAACATAGAAACATAGAAGGTTGACGGTAGAAGGAGAGCATATGCTCTGTCTAGTCTACCCTTATGTGTATACTGTATGTTCTCTTTATCTTACGTGTATACTATATGTTCTCTGTATCTTATGTGTATACTGTATGTTCTCTTTATCTTATGTGTATACTATATGTTCTCTGTATCTTATGTGTATACTGTATGTTCTCTGTATCTTATGTGTATACTGTATGTTCTCTGTATCTTATGTGTATACTGTATGTTCTCTGTATCTTATGTGTATACTGTATGTTCTCTTTATCTTAGGATAGATGGAGGCTTATCCCAGGCATGTGCTCATTCACTGATTGACGATTTTTCAACTCCCTCTGCTGGAAGTTTGTTCCAGGCATCTACTACTCTTTCTGTAAAATAATATTTTCTAACATTGCTTCTGATCTTCCCCTCGAATAGCTTCAGGTTGTGCCCCCTTGTTCTGAAAAACACTTCCCTCCTGAACCTTATTCACTCCTGTCACATATATAAAGGTCTCCACATGTCCCCTCTCTCCCTTCTTTCCTCCAGACTGTACAAATTAAGTTCTTTAAGTCTCTCCTGATAAGTATTCTAAGCATACAGCACGTCCTGCTCCAGATGTAGTAATTACATGTGGGTAATCCTCCGCCTGAGGGCGCTGTTCACTGCAGACATGTAGAAAACAGGCTCCTCCCGGCCCTTCATATACCGAGGGACCTCCCACAAATCCCCAGATCTCTCTGCAGTGCTGAACTGCGAAGACATGAAGTATCACGCTCTCGCAGGCGAGCGGGGCTTTACAGCCTATGGCCCTGTGGGAATATGCCTCCCAGCCTGGGCTGCGTTGGTCGGGTGAAGGTAGGCAGCACCTTGTGTGCTTAACGGAGCCATGCTCCACCGCAATCCCCCTCCATAGGGTAGGCGGTTAGGCTGATGGTGAGCCTCTAGTGGATGCCCCTCCCGCATTATTGCCCCGTGCCCTGAGTAGTGGGGGACCCTGTTTACAGGGTCGCCACCCTCCCTTTTCCCCAACGAGTTAGGGGGAAAAGAAAGGGGGGGGGGGGGTGTGTATGTGGCGGTCACTGTGTACTGTTAGTCACGCTTAAAGCCTTTAGTTCTATGTCAGAGCCGCGCTGCTTGCTCTTTATTCTGTTTGGCTGCCGCAGTTTTTTCTCTCTTTTACATAGTTCGCTGAGTCGTTAGATGCCGCGGTGCCTTCTCGTTACAATAGCAGTTGTGGTTTTATCCTTGCTCTTTTATTCATTACCTCAGAGCTTCGCGCTCTTCGGGGTGGGCGGGGACTTGTCTTGGCGCACTCCGCGTCATGGCCGAGCATTGAGCCCGCCCTTCGAGGTTTGCTGGGCGCCATTTTGATGATCTTCGCGCGCATGGCGGTTGTTCCCCTCCTCCCTTGGTCTGTAAGTGCCCTCGCGGGCGATTTCTTATTATATGTTCTTCCACCTGCGCATGGCCCTGACACCCTCTTTCACCTTATGTCTTTCAGACGCCGAGTCTCCGGCGGCTTCTCTCTGCCTTTTTATATCCTTATGCATACATATATATATATATATATATATATATATATATATATATATTTATTCATATATAGTTATTAGCGGGCCTTCCTACAAATCTCCCACATTAATCAGCGGGTCGTTGGGGCATCCAGGGTTGCCTATTGCATAAATCCCTACGGGCATACTGTGCCTAGATAATCACCATATGGAGGCATCTCAGGATTATGTGACCGGGGTCCCTCTGGGACAAGACCGGCTGTGTATAGCGTGTGGACTCCCCCATGCTGATGCTAACAGGGCACGGGTGTGAGCGCCCTGTGCCGAGCAAGCACTGGCCCTGCGAGCGGCACCTGTGGCTGCACCTCGCTCCTATTCTCCCTCTTCCCCTTGCCTAAATCTCACTCCTGTTGAGTCATGTTCAAGAGGGGAATTACAACCTGAACCGTCTTCCAGACGGCCTACGCTTGACCAAATTGTTACAGGGTTGTCCGAACGCTTAGGTCCTGGCAGGAAGCGGCCCTTGACGCCCCCGGCTTCGGCCTTTGCTATGGGTTCAGAGGAGCACTCTTCTCCATGTGATAGTGCTCCGTCTGATGATGGAGATCTGTTCTCTGATCCGGGTTCCTCTGATGAGAGACCGAGGAGTCACGATGATTCTGGCCAGGATGACTGGGGCCAGCTTGACATTGACGGTATGTTGCTTAGGATTTTTAAGGCCCTGTCTATTTCGCTCCCTGGTGCGGCCCCTAAGCCGAGAGGGGAGCGCTTCCATACGGCGACTGCGCGTTTGGAATTTCTCGAGCAGGCTCACTTCCACGCTCTGGTTCCTAAGGAATGGGAATGCCCCACTAAACTTCCAGGGATACCAGAGGACTGGGATTGCAAATACCCTTTTCCCCCTGAGATGGTGGATTGTTGGTCATCATCTCCCGTGGTGGACGCACCGATCATTGGGGTTCCTAACCCCCCTTTCTTTACAGCCCCGGCTTACAGAACCCTTCGGGATGTCGAGGATCGGCGCATCGATAGGCTGGCTTCGCACGCCTTTGCTTGCGCAGGCACGGCGCTGTGTCCTGTCTGCGCCGCGGCCATCACTGCAGTGGCCGCTAGAACCCTCATAAGACAGATGCTTGAGCATCACCCTGAGGATTTACCCTGGGAGGTGTTTAATGCACTCTCCAGTTGTGATATTTTTGTTAAATTTATCCTTTTAGCTCTGGATGACACCATCAGGATGTGTGCGAGGGCTTCTGCCCCAGTGGTGGCTATACGTCAACTGCTCTGGCTGCGACAGTGGGGGGCTGACGATGCTGCTAAAAGGACTCTGACTGGGCTTCCCTTTAGAGGGCAACGCCTGTTTGGGGCCCGTCTGGATATATTTGAAAAAGAGGGCAATTCGCCCCATCAAGGGCGGCCGTCTCGGTCCCCTCGGAGTAGGGATACCCCTCCCCCTCCGTATCATAGTGTTAAGCAAGAACCAGGGGTGCCCCTTCCGGGGCCTGGTACAGACCCTTGCCCCAGGAGCGACAGACAAAGCCAGGGGTCTTCCGGTCGGGCTAAGCCCGACTTATTCACCAAAACCCCTCAAGCATGATGGGACGCCCTCACCCGCCTGGGTGAGGGGATGGCCACAGCACCTTTCTCCTATCGGGAGGCACCTTGCCTCGTTCTGGTGATTTCAGGAGGTAGTCCCTCTGATGTGGGACGGTGTTTGCTGGATGGTTCTTCCCCAAGTTGGTCAGGGTATCTTTGGTCCCTGTCTTTCTTCAGGTGTTGGTACAGGCCTTCCTTGGCCTGCCAGGTCTGGGCTCCTTGACAGGATGCCCTTAACAGATAGAGGCGGGGCCTCTACACCAGTTTGTTCCACCTTCTCCTGGAGGATGAGGCGGTTGCCCATCCTAACCCTCCTTGGGTTCGGCGATTGTATCCACAGGCATTTCCGCTTGGCGTCTCTGAGTTGGGCCGTCGGCGTTCTGTAAGTCAGTGGGCCTCTGGCCGCCCGTGGAATGCTAAGATGTTTGTTTTGGCTCACATGTGTCTTCAGGACACTGAGGCTTTTGCAGGAGGGTGTTGGTGGTCAACTCCACTGATTGTGGCCGTGCTATTAGGCCTTTCTCCCGCTCCCTGTGTTCGCTACGGTTAGGATAGGCGTGCTGTCTCGAATGAGAACAAGGGGTAGCTGCACGAGGACCTACTTGGTCGTCCTTCTTACCTACATTGGGGAGTTATTGGAATGGGTGTTCAGTCACCTTAGTTCCTATTTCGTCCCTTTCTCCAGCATCCCCTTTCCTAGGATTGCATTTGAATCCGGCTCTGGCTAGTTCCTTCTGCTTTGGCAATAGGTGAACTTCTGGGACAAGTTCTCTGCCCTTCTTTGCTGATATATTACCTTCACCAGGCAGGATTGCAGCTGGTGGGCTCGTGGGCGATGTATCAGACGCTGTCCCTTATATACCGAGCCCTTGGGCTCTTCGTCAACAGTAGTTCATTGATCCTACATGGGGTTCCAGCACCCCTGGAGCTAGGTTGGTTTTCATTCCCCCTTGACAGGGTGGTTTCTATTGAGCTGATTGTATTCAATGACCCTGTTAGGGGGCACCCCCTTCCTTGCTTGCTTCTTCCTGTGAATGGTCCCCTTGGGTACCAGGTCGCAGGTTGGGGGGGGGGGGGGGGGGGGGATTTCTTCAGTAGCGCTTTTTTTCTACGAATCCTTTAAAAAAAAAAAAAAAAACCTGGGGTCCCTGGGGAGGGTCCCTTAGAGGGCCCTTCTGCCTACTGGTGCTGTTAAAACAATAAGCCTCCAGTTGACTCTATACTGCTGGACTTCTCCTCTTTAGGGCCTGTCTATTTGAGGATTCTTGGCCTGTTGATAGACAAAGGCCTGTTTTGATTATTGGTCTGGAGCTTGAAGCAGGATGATTCTCCTGGAAGGTTCCTGATCCTGATCTGGGCGGGGGTCTACGTCCCCTGCTCCTCAGTGGTATTCGCTCCTATGGATGTCCTTCAGCGGCAGGTTGTGCTATACTGGTGTCCCTCTGAGAGCCAACTAGGGGGGCTCTGTGGGGTCTCGCCTATATCACAGGGGCTCTGCCCTTGTTTTTACTGTCCCAGAATATTCTGACTTTGGTCATGGGGGCTCAGTAAAATTCTGTATAGACTCCTTTTTTATATGTCTTCTCTTCATTCACCCTGCTATGTGGGTTTTCTGCGCACGGTCGTGCTGATAGTGAGACCCATGAGCTTGATGGCTCCTGGGTGGCCTAGTGAACTGTGGTTCGCAGATGCTTCCGCTAAGGTCAGACGACCTGTACGCTCTCTCAGGAGTGCGGTTCTGTCCTTGTCAGGCCCCTTCTTATGTCGTCCCAATCTACAGACTCTAGTCTGGGGCTTGACAGCTGATTCATTCACCCCTTGGAGACGGGTTTATCTTCTGGGTGACTTGGTATGTGGGGGGCTAGGAGCAAGCTTCCTTGGCTTCCTCTTCCTCCGTGTGTTATGGGTTGGGGTGTACCCATATGGTTTGGCATGAGTCTTGGTCTCTCCCCTGTTGGCCGTTCTCGGTTCCTGGGGGTCTAGAGTTGTGCTAGCATAGGTTGGGGTTGGCTCCCCACCTAGGTACTTTCAAGGTTCAGGTTCTTCCTGTCTGCCTTCCTGTAGAAGTCTGGTTCAGTCTTTCTTGTCAGGAGTTCTCTTGGGGATTGCTCAGGGCATCTCTCAAGTGGTGCTATGGTCCCTGCTGGGATCAATTTTCATTCTGTCTGTCCTGCGGATTTTTCCCTTGGGTCTGATTCTGGATGCTGTCTGAGCTGTTTTTTGTGGCTCAGTCGCCCCTCTGGGGGCTGTTGCTTCAGTCAGAGGTGTGCCTGAGAAGGTGGCTCTGATTGCTTAGCCCTCTTTCATTACATTATATATATATATATATATATATATGTACACACCATGATGTGGTGGTATTCCACCTTCCGCTGGACCTTTTCTGTCCATGATGATGTTTTTATGGTCCTTGTTAAGTCCTTTGGTCGGCCTTTGGGCCTTATTCTTAGCAATGTTGCAGCAAGGGGTCCACATTCCCTCGACAGGTGTGGCGCTTTTCCTGGTCATTTCTGGTCCCTTTGGGGGACTGATACCCTTTGGGGTCGACGGGCACCTCCACAAGTATGTGCCTGATTTTGTTTGCTTCCAGGGCCTATGCGCCCTTTGGATTGTTTTTTACTTGGATGCCTTGCCTTCCTGGTCCTGGGTACGGGTTTCGGCTTCTTGCTGATCCTTGTTAGTGAAGGGGTCAGTATCCCCGCCTTTCTTGCGGGAGCCCTGTTTCTATTCCCCGTGGGGGAGAGTTCTGAGTTTTACCCAGGCTTCTGTTACATTGGAGTTGGTTAGGCAGTTACTCTGGCCTATCCCTTTAAGGGGGAAGGACTTCCCTCTCTTTCTGTTCTGTTCCACTTGTGCTTGGGTACCTTTGGCCCTTCAGCACCAGGTTTATGTCAAGCAGGTCTGCTAGACGGCTGCTTGTTCTGTTCATACCTTTTCAAAGGTTTTGTTATGGAATTGACGTTAGAGCCTTTGCTCATGTCGTGCTTGGTAGCATGGTTTGCAGGTGACAGCGCCTTTACTGTCTGCTGTGCCTTTTTTGTTGGGGATCCCACCCTACCTTATGGACACTGCTATTGGATGTCCCATGTGTAAGGATGTGCTGTATGCTTAGAATAATACAATTCTGTGAAATACTCACCTGTAGAATTGGTATTATACGCATACAGCACGTCCTGCTCCACCCCACCCTGGTTTCACTTTGTTCTGGATCCCATGTATGGTGATTGTTATCATTGTTATTATTACCAGTTGGGTGGTTGGTTTCTCCCGGCTTCTTTCTCACTGCTTTTCAATGCTGGGGATTTGTGGGAGGTCCCTCGGTATATGAAGGGCCGGGAGGAGCCTGTTTTCTACATGTCTGCAGTGAACAGCGCCCTCAGGCGGAGGATTACCCACATGTAATTACTACATCTGGAGCAGGACGTGCTGTATGCATATAATACCAATTCTACAGGTGAGTATTTCACAGAATTGTATTTTTAAGTTTAAGTCCTTCCACCATTTTTGTTGCCCGCCTTTGGACCCATTCTATTTAATGTCTTTTTGCAGTCTCCAGAACTGCACAGAGTATTCTAGCTGTGACCTCACCAGGGCTCTATACAGCAGCATCACAACCTCCCTCTTCCTACTGGTGATGCCTCGAGCTATGCAGCCGAGCATCCTGCTTGCTTTTCCCACTGCCTGGCTACACTGTCCAATCATCTTGCAGATATCAGTAATCAGTATCCCTAAATCTCTCTCCTCCGAGGTCCTGAATAACACCGTGCTACCCATACGATGCTCAGAGCAGGGATTCCTTCTACCCAAGTGCATGATTTTACATTTAGAGACATTAAACTCTAGTTTCCACAATTTTGACCATTTATCCAGTAAAGCTAAACCATTTTCTATGTTGCAGACATCTCCAGGAATATCCACCCTATTACTAACCTTTGTATCATCAGCAAACAGGCAAACTTTTCCTACCAAGCCTTCTCTTTTGCCACTTACAAACATATTAAAAAGAATGGGGCCCAGGACAGAGTCTTAAGAAACAAAGGGGGGGTGGCAGCCGCTCATACCATTTTATAACTAACCTGGGAGGTGCACTCAACCCTGTTAGCTTGCAGGCCAGCCTATAATCTGTCTCTAAACTTGGTTAAAAACAGAGGACTCGGTCACACACATCTGCAGAAGTATGCTTAAGCTGCACCTCTACGCCAAAGTGCCTCTGTGAGGTGCAGTCCTAACTCTAATCTCTGAGAGCCCATTTGGGACATACAGTGCAATAGATAAATTGGGAGCAGGCTTACCTGAGGTTGCCCTAAACCTCTCAAGTGCAAGCCATGGGGTGGAAGGGTCAAAGACCTTGCAATACAGCCTAGACCCCTAGACAGAGTCTTGCGGCACACCACCTGTAACTCGCCTTCGTTCAGATTGCACACCATTAACAACAACGCTCTGATACCGATCCTCCAGCCAACTGGAAATCAACTGAATTATCCAGGGATTGAGTCTTAGCTTCAATAACTTATCTATGAGTTCTTTATGTGGTACAGTGTCAAAGGCTTTGCTGAAATCCAGATAGACGATATTCACAGCACCACCTTCATCTAACACGTTATTGACATTGTCAAAGAAATCAATAAGATTGGTCTGACATGATCTGCCCTCGGTAAAGCCGTGCTGTTTTGGGTCCAACGTCTCCGGACCCAAAAGCTACTTTTCACAGAATTTTCAAATTTCCGTATTTTACCTACAACCATCGCTGCATCTGAAATGGTAGTTTCACATAGACAGGTGAATTCACATGGCACCCCAGCATTGTCATATGACATGTCTAAACAGTTTTATAGTATGGAGCATGAGCATTACAATATCTAAGACAGTCCTCCAACCAAAAGCATTGACTTCCATACCAGCCTTGCACCCTAGAGCTCAGATCTCCACCATTCTTCTGCATACTTCAAAAGGGGTGCAGGGAATAAGGGAAAGAGTATTCAACTTCAACTCCTCCCTAATTAAATCCTAATGCCCCGCGGTGCTGATCAGCCTACTGTCCATAGTTCATCATACTTGTGTGATTGTGTGCGATTAATCCGTTATACCAAACCAGTGATCATGAGCAACAATTTGCTGTGTAGGTTGAAACTTAGTAACCAAAACAGAAAGCGCTTTGTAGGTTTAAAAGTGAGACAGCTGCTACAACTGTGAAATTGCAAAAGTCACAAGTGCTACAACATGGCAGGACTGGGCACAGCAACAGTGTACACGGTAGTTATACCACATATCCACAAGGCTTTAAAGCAGACTGGTATTTCTCAAAGGATTGCATACTCACTTGGTCTTCACATTAGTCCTGATGATTCACCTGTGCTTCTCCCACATCTCTGTTGATGACTTGTTCCTCTAATATACGCGCTGTCTCTAGGGTAGTTTTGGGCTAATTTAAGAGGGTTGGAAGTAGCCTCCCTCCTGATTAATGTAGTCCATCATTAGCCGAAACTGGGCTGACACTGACCTTGGTCCCTGATTGGCCAGTCACCACACAGACCTACCCTATCTCAGACACCCTAAACTGTTCTAGCATTTACTTCACCTAGGTTCGCTGTTGCTGACCGTAGCCTGTTTGACTTAGGGCCTTATTTATCAAGGGATAGCGCCAGGTAGTGTCTCACTAGCGCCAGGTAGCGCCAGCTATCGGCGGCTACCGACTCCAGAACGCCAGGCTGCGAACACAATCACGCATTTATCACGCTAAATGAGTCTAGCGCGGGATTCATCATGTAGCCGACTGCAACGAACAGCGCCGCTGCTAATCCCATCACAGCACATCGCATTGGAGAGCGCCAGGTAGCGAGAGGTCATACCTGGCGCTCTCCAATGCATTTCAATGGAGCAATCTTTAAATATTCATAATTAATTGATATTAATGTTTTTTTTTTTTTTTTTTTTTTTTTAAATGTCAGAAATTCGGTGACCAGTTCTGCAATGTTATATCTTTTTTTTTTAAGGTTAAAAAAAAAAATTTGTGCAGAATTGATATTACAGGTCTGATATTAATGTATTCATATTACAAAATGTTTATAAAAACTTGTTTATTATTTTTTTCCAAAAATATGGTTGTTTGGGGGTTGAAAACTACTTTTAACACATCGCCGCCAGCGCTCTGGGGTTTAAACAAGCATTTCACAGCGCGAGAATTTTTTGAGCGTGATTTGTTAATGAATATGCTGGGAGCCGGTCGCTATGGCCATTCTCTGTCATGCGCTCCCATACAGCGCGGAACCTGTCAAACAGCGACTCCTAATCCTGTATTCAACATTACCGCACACCGACTGAGTCGCTGTCAACAACCGAACGGCCAAGCACAGCGAATACTAGCCGGCGCTGTGAAAATCACGCTACTGTCGCTCATCTGTCGCTACCTGGCGCTATTAATAAATCGGCCTCCCCGACTGAATCCTGCCTGGACTGACCTGTTTCCTGAACTCAACTATTCACCTGGATGAAAGAGATTCTTCAGTCAAACAACAAAAATGGCTTCATCCCCCACAGGTTAACGCTGCTAGTCCACCGCTCACACACTTACCTGATCACCCGATCTAGGTCTCTGCACAGCCGGCCACACTCGTCCCACTGCCCCTCTCATCCAATGCTGCACTGGTCTGCATTAGATGACGTGACATTCGTTACAGGAACTACGGCACACCTCGACAAAAAATGAGTTTAGGCTTTAGCATGAAATGTCTTGTTTTAATTTTTTCATTGCTTTCACAATATTTTGGGGTGGGGGTTAATATATGTGAAAAAAATAAATAAAAAATTATAAAAATATATATATAATATATATATATATATATATATAAATATAACATTTGTTGCATTTTTTTCTAATCAAAAAACACAATTCTGTGATACCTGTTGTGAGGATCAGCTCTGGTAGACAGCAGGGTGTTAGCAGGATAGAGGCTCAGAGGCGAAAAGTTCAAAGTAAAGTCCGTGTTTATTCACACATAAAGTCCATGACATAAAATATCCTTTTTGGGTTACATCACCTTTTCAGGAAAAATGCCATAGTATTGCATCAGACAGGCAACGGCCTTTCTTAGTTTTTGTCCAAGCTTGCACACTTGTAGCCGGATCCACCTCGGGTCCACATGAAATAGCCTGTATAAGAGCTTCCAGCCAGGCACACAGAGCCTCACTCCACAAGTGAGCTCTAGACACAGCCAGTGCACAGCTGACTCCCCAGGCTATTTATGCGGCCCGCAAAACCCGGACCTGGGTAGGGGATGGAGTCCCACCCTGCTCTACTCCATCCCAGTAAAGCCGTCCCGGGTTAGCCTTTCGGCTATACTAACATTTTAGCAGCAGACTGCCATTAGCAGCTGATGCTGGAGAAAACTATACAGCTTTACTGCACCAAGGCCAGGTACCTTGGTGCCACATACCTACTGTCAATGACGGCACCTTGCACCTTACCACACTGTAGAGTTGTTTTTTCTGTTAATCCATTCCAGGCCGTCCTTATCACGATTGGGTAACCTCTCTAGACCGAAGGGCGTGACTGCAAGACAAAAGGCATGGCTCCGCCTCCCAGCCCAAATCCTTCCGGCTGACTTCCTACAATCCAGTTAATTGAAAAGCAGTATAACCAGCCGTCCGGGAGGCATACCTCTTGGAGACAAAAAGGCTGGAGACAACATACAAGACTCCTCTCTCTGATTATAAATATGTACTCATTTTTTTTATTTATATATTTTTTTTATATCTCCACAAGACTAGGCACCCAAAACATGGATATATCAACCTAGCATGCTTTTCAATGTGAAATATTATTATAAAAAAGAACACCATAAAAAAGGTATCAAGGATAGATCGTAACTTCCTATATTCCCCCAAAAGAGGTGGGCCGGACGGCCTGGAATGGATTAACAGAAAAAACAATTCTACAGGTGAGTATCACAGAATAGTGTTTTTCTTCCAATCCATTCCAGACCGTCCTTATTCATTACGATTGGGACCTCCAAAAGCAGTGCCTATATATGGGTGGGATCCCCAATGCGGAATAGCAGGTAGTTCATTTCACTACCGCCTGAAGAACTTTTCGACCAAATACAGTGTCAGCTGAGTCCCTAACATCTACCTTGTAAAATTTGGTAAACGTATGAACCGAAGACCAGGTGACAGCTTTACAAATCTGTTCCACCGAGGCCTAATGCTGAAAGGCCCAGGAAGCACCAATGGCCCTGGTGGAAAGAGCTGTGCTTCTCCTCCTCCACTTTTCCATGGACCCTCAGGTATGATAAGAAGTCCAAGCAATGGAAAGATTGTGTAGAAGTGAGATAATACCTTAATGCTCTCACTACATCCAAACAGCAAAGAAACCCCCTTCCTTATCAGACACTGGAGCAGGACATAAGGAAGGCAAAACCATCTCTTCATTAAATGAAAAGACACCTTTAGAAAGAAAATCCTAAAACACTCAAATAATGAGGCTTATTGATAAGCTGCTAATTCAGAAACCAGCCTGCTGAGGTTATTGCCACTAAGAGATAACCATAAGAGCCCTTAGACTTAATGATGCATATACCCTGGCTCAAAAAGGAGGACCCTGAAGAGCTGATAAAACAAGTTCAGGTCCCAACCTGGCAGAAGTGGCTTATGAGGCCGCACATGAGCGACTCCTTGTAAAACAAGCTCTGATAAATTCATTCTCAGCTATGGGATTCTGAGTATAAATACGCAGATATTTGTCCTTAACGTACTCAACTGAAAATCTTCATCAAGACTTCTGCAAAAATCAATATATTCTGTAAACAGAACAGTACTACAAGCAAACCCTCTGGATTTGCCCCAAGCGATAAATGCTTGCCAGACTCAATAATCAAAAGATTTCTTCCTGGCCTGAATCAGTCTGGATGACTCTGGCAGAAAAAAAAACCTTTCTGCCAAGATAAAGGATTCAATAGCCAGGCCATCTAAGCCAGAACTTGTGAATTGGGATGCCTTAGAGGCCCCTGTGTGAGAAGATCTGGATCGTCGACTCCACAAGTTTCCCTCTGACATCCTTACTATGTCTGAGAACCAGCTTCTTCTGGTCACCAAGGAGCCCCAGAATGGTTGGGACACCCTTGTGAGCTAACCTTTTTTTAGTACTCGACCAAGGAGTGAAATCGGAGGGAAATGCTTGAATTCTGACCACTGAAGAGTCGGGGCATCTGTTGCTATTGTTAGAGGATCCCTGGACCGGGACAAACTTCGGACTGTGCCCTGATGCAAGATCTACGTCTGGGATCCCCAGCACATGCATAGTGATTAAAAAACCCTCTGGCTAAGAGACCATTCCCTTTGATGCAGAACCGTTCTGCTGAGATGATCGGCCTGCAAGTTGTCCACTCCAGGTATGTGTACCACCAAGAGACATGGAATCGGTTTCTCAGCCCAAAGTAAAAACCCAGCTCACCTCCATCAGGGCTTTACTGCTTCTGGTACCCTCATGGTGGCTGATATATACCACCGCCGTCCGATTGTTTGAATCTTAATGGGATGCCCCTTCAGATGGTATGTCCAATGTCTGAGATACAATTGAATCGCTCTTAATTCCAGGATATTCATGGAGAGTCTGCTCTCCTTCGGACTCCATTGTCCCTGGATCATTTGTGACTCCATGACACTCCCCGAGCCAGATAGACTGGCATCCGTGGTGATGATCTTCCACTGTACTGGAAGAAAGAATTTGCCAATCTGAAGAGTCTGAGGACCAGGCTAGAGACGGCCTTGCTGACGGTGTCATGCAAAAAAGAGTGATCCAGAGTGTGTGGGTCTTGATCCCAGATTGTGAGCAATTCCATCTGCAGGGGTCTTGTGTGAAACATTGCAAAAGATACCGACTCAAGCAACATACCATCAGGCCCAACAGACACATTTCTTGATGAATCGTCGGGTGAGGGCAAGACAAGAGACCCTGTAACCTGGCCTGAAGTAAGAGCCACTTCTGTTCTAAAAGAACACTTTTGCCTGGGACGTGTCAATGACATTCCCTGAAAAGAATAACTCTTGAAGCTATGAAATTATATTTGACTTATCCAATGTCGATAATACAGTCTGTATATCCTTCTGGGCCCCCTTACATGATGGGGCCCATTTCAACCGATAGTCTCAGTAAGGGATTATATGCATACCCTGACTTCTTAGAGAAAGCATGAAACCTGCCAACACCTTGGTAAACACCCTTGGTGCTGATGATAGACCAAAGGTTAGCGCCACAACCTGAAGATGTAAGCCACCTACTGCAATGTAGGTATGCATCCTTATATATACACTGTGGTTATTAAAACTCTGATCTTTAAAAAGGTGAGATACAGCAGAATTCAATGCTTCTGCTTTCTGTGGAATTTGGGATACCCCTGACCAGAGATATCTGATGGGGTCTGGTTCCTAATTTGATTTTGTAACCTGAGGATACCACTTCCTGTATCCAAAAATCTGTTACATGAAGCCTGCAAATATGAGCCAAATGCAGAAGCTTTCCCCCCACAACTAAAGAGGGGGGGCGTCCCTTCATGCCTGAGCACACTTTGAAAGGGGTCTGGCTTTATTTTTCCAGACACCTGTTGCCTTAGTTTGGAACTTTGTCTTATTCCAAAAAATAAGAAAATATATTCCTTATAGAGGCTGTGTCAGCTGGCCATTGTCTAAGCCATAAAGCACGCATTAAGGTGACCACCAGAGCTAGGCCTCTGGCACACAGATCAAATCCTCCATAGCCAGGATCACATACCTGTTGGAGCCAACTGGTTTTGATCAACTGGGAGCATGAC
The DNA here is from genome assembly GCA_027917425.1 of Gastrophryne carolinensis. Lineage (NCBI taxonomy): Eukaryota > Metazoa > Chordata > Amphibia > Anura > Microhylidae > Gastrophryne > Gastrophryne carolinensis. Next base: position 13,416,085 of record CM051237.1, read on the forward strand.
TTCTGTGAACGACCTGTACGAGTCTTAGAGACCAGTTTTAACAACCTCCTGCTCCCAAAAAATGCTATGGATGTAGCACAGGCCGGCCGCAAGGTCGACCCCATACAAGCATGACATGCCACCTGAACCATGCGCTTATCCGCTGGATCCTTTGGAGAAGCACTATCAGAGGATGGCATCCAAAATCTTAAAGAGACCTGGCACCAGAGCGTCCACCAAAGGAGGGCGAGACCATAATTCAATCTGATCTGGAAGAAAGGGATCCATAGGCCATCCTTCTTCTCCTTAACCTAGCACCACCTTGTGTAGAGAACTCTGAATCCAAGTCCCTACTGGATGAATTCTCCCCAACAGATAACTTCCTGGAAGACTATGGCAGCCACAATATCCTCTTCCTCAGGAGGATTTTTTTTTTTATTACACCATAATGACTATAGGTTTAGGACCACTTGAGGGCTGCCGACAGATTTTAAAGACTCAGAAGGAGACTATGGCAGCCACAATATCCTCTTCAACTCAGAGGAAAAAATATTTTCTTTAAAACCTATTTAGTAGCCAATACTCCATAATGACTCTATAGGTTTATGACCACTTGAGGGCTGCCAACAGAGTTTAAATACTCAGAATGAGACTATGGCAGCCACAATATCCTCTTCAATATACTCAGAGGAATTTTTATTTTTTTCAGAAAACCTTCTTAGTTACCGGTTCGACTGACTAAAGGTTTAGGTCCGCATGAAGACTGCCCAGGGGTTTTTTAAGTCTCAGAGAGCACCGGTGACAGGGGTCAGAGCCCCTTCAGGGAGGAGACAACTGTCTCCCAATCCACTACAACAGTAGCATAATCCCTGCACAGTAGTACAAAGTTTCTCAGCCAGCCCAAGATGTTGAAAAATCTTCAATTTTATTAAACTTCCATCAATAAAATCAGCAGTCCAACAGGAACAATCATAGTATAAGCAAGATAAGGCCTAATCCCCATAATCCCTGCACACCGTGCTATCCTTGTCCAGTGCCACTGCATGCATACTGGACATGGGGTAAATCTGGTAAGACCAGATCCAACTACCCCAGATGCCTCCGTCATGGTGAAAATAATACTAGTCTGGGACCCTGGGGATCTGAGACCAAGTATATAACAGTTCTTGGCAGTCACAACTACTGCGAGTCCTCTGGGGGGTAAACCATATAAATAAATTATATATTCATATTATATTTGCCATTTCCCAATCTATAATAATATAGAATTAAGCAATAAAAATAAATGACCTACCAAAAGGTTTAGGTCCACTTGAGGGTGGTCGTGCAGTGGCTCAGAGCAGCCCTTTTTGCTGGCCGACAACCCCAGATTATGCGCTGCCGAAGGGAAAATCGGAGAAGAACCGGCCGCTTCAGGGGAGCTAGTGACTTCGCTAAGCCGAAAATCTTTCCATGGCAGCAGATTGAGAAACCGCTTTTGTGCCTCTGAAAAAGAACCGAAGGTTGTCAGCCGTGCTAGCTACTTCGCTAATCCGAAAAGTAACTCCCTTGGTCCCCCCCAATCAGGCTCACCAGAAAAAAACCTGTGGCTGCTTTGCTTTTCGATGAAAGCCTCCAGCCAGAGTGCCATTAACACTATAAAGCGCCCCAGGACCTGACCTGAGGAGGCATAATGGGTCTATCCCTTCTGCTCTCATTCTTCTCGACTTATCATCTGCTTTTGACACTGTCGACCATGCTCTGCTTCTCAATATTCTTTCTTCTCTTGGAATCCAAGGTCTCGCACTCTCTTGGCTCTCCTCCTATCTCTCTCACCGCACATTTAGTGTATCTTACTCAAACACCATTTCCTCTCCCCTGCCTCTGTCTGTTGGGGTACCACAAGGCTCAGTCCTAGGACCCCTACTTTTTTCAATATACACTTCTGGTCTCGGACAACTAATAACCTCGCTAGGCTGCCAATATCACTTTTATGCAGACGACACTCAGATCTACCTCTCTGGCCCGAATCGCTCTTCGCTCCTCTCTCGCCTTCCTGACTGTCTAACAGCCGTCTCTCCCTTCATGACATCTCGCTCCTTTAAACTAAACATGGACAAAACAGAACTGGTCATCTTTCCACCATCTCACTCCCCTCCCTTCTCTAACACCACAATTTCTGTAAATACTCTTACAATAACTGCAACTCATCAAGCTCGATGCCTGGGGTCATTCTGGACTCCTCTCTCTCGTTCCAACCTCACATTCACTCCCTGGCCACCTCCTGTTGTCTCCAACTCAAAAACTCTGGTCATATCCCGACTGGACTACTGCAACACCCTCCTCTGTGGTTTGCCAACAAACAGACTGGCTCCCCTCCAATCTATTCTAAACTCTGCTGCTCGCCTCATCTACCTCTCCTCTCGCTTCTCCAGTGCTGCCCCCCCCCTCTGTCAATCCCTCCACTGGTTACCTGTCTCCCATAGAGTTCAGTTCAAACTTCTAACGCTAACCTACAAAGCTCTCTCTAACCAGGCCCCTTTCTAAATTTCATTTCTGATCCAGCGTTACCAACCCAAGCGCAACCTCCGCTCTGCCTCTGACATTCTCCTGTCCTCTTCCTTGGTTACCTCCTCGCACTCCCGCCTTCAAGACTTCTCCCGTGCCTCTCTACTTCTCTGGAATGCACTCCCCCGCTCGATCCGCCACTCTCCATCACGCCTCTAAAAGTGCCCTCAAAACTCACTTCTTCAGACAAGCATATGACCTGGCTTAAGCAACTTCTATAACCTTCAATGGCACATGCAGCCATACTCAAGCTCTACCACTTGTGACCCGGCCCCTTTGTCTCCACCCCCATCCTTTAGACTGTAAGCCTGCAAGGGCAGGGCACTCCTCCCTATTGTCTCCTGTGCTCACAACACTCCCTGTGGCATCTAATTTTATATTGTTCTCTGTACTATATGTTTTACCCTGTCTGTAATCATACCTTGTAAAGCGCTACAGAATTGATGGCGCTATATAAATAAACAATAATAATCCAGATCACAGCAGCATAAGGGACCTAGGAAGACAGACAGGGTCTTGCCCCCGCTTCAAAGGTATAATCTCAGAAACAAAAAGTAAATGGGAGAGGAGTCCAGATAGAGCCCTGCAGTCACTCCAACTGCAAGAAAGAAACTGGATTGTAGGAAGTCAGCCGGAAGGATATGGGCGGGGGGGGGGGGAGCCACGCCTTTTGTCTTGCAGTCACGCCCTTGGGTCTAGAGAGGTTACCCAATCATGATGAATAAGGACGGCCTGGAATGGATTGGAAGAAAAATGTACATTTTTCATGAAAGTCATAATGCGTGTAAAAGCCCAGTTCCTCCCAATTACGATGGTACCACATATGTGCCCATAAAGCGGGGGGGGGTCCCACACACCCACCTAACCCTGTCACAGAAGCACCACTAAGTAATAATAGTAATAAATCCAATTTTATTATTACATATAATCTATAACCTATAAGACAATCTTAAAAGACATTCATTTATTTAAAAAACATATAGGACAACTAGCACCGAGGAGGGGGCACAGTACAAAAGGTAAGGAGAGGGGGGGGAATAAATGGAAAGAGGGCCGATGGGCCCAATAATGCACTATTAACACTGCTAATAACCAACCACAGCAAACACCTTAGCTGATCTGTAAAATCATGTGCAAAATGGAGCTATCGTAAAAAATGTACATAGGTACTTAACCTAAATTCATATATTAAATAGTGAAAACATATATATACAATCCTGCTGTGAAATTCTATCAAAAAGTATTATATCACCAAAAAAATATATATCAACACCCTACCTATCTAAGTAAATTGTGAGGACCCACCGAGTGGGCAAGTGCCCAGTACAAGTGATAAACAAAGGATAAATAAAGCAGGCTCAGTGGACAAACCCCCCCCCCCCTTTCACCTTACCTGCCCTCACTCCTCACCACCAACGCGTTTCGTGACGTCACAGCGTCACTTTCTCAAGGTGTGTGTACCACATATGTATTGGTAGCCTGCCCAGGAAAAGGCTTTTTTTATTCTTTTACTACATACCTCACTGATCAGTGATGTGCCACGCCATCATGATTGGTGGAAGCTGGCAGTGGGGCAGAGGATCGGAGTCACCTACCCTGCCACCAGCTTCCGATGATCATTCCAGCTTCTAGCGCTCACTCCTGCCGCAGGGGGGGACCTTTTTTTAACTGCGATTGATATGGTGTCATCTCTCCTGGTATAAAATGCTCCTCCCGGCAGCGGCGTGCCAGATGACAGAAGCTGCAGGATGGAGCAGAGACTGTTGGTTCATTGTGTTTTATATTGATCAATGATCACCGATGTGGAGCGGAACAACGGACCTCTAAACATGCTGGTGCTATTACACCCTCCCCCCAGCGTAGCATACCTTTTGGATGTTGCCATCTTCTATATCCCCCCCCCGGGGTCTTAGCCTCTTCTGACTGACACCGAGGAGCTTAGCCGCGCTGAGTGTCCTCTATCCTCCCTCCCGCCACCATCACTAGCTCTGGAAATCTCACGGCTTTTTAGTTGATTAACATAGTCACCCTGACCCGAGATCGGCAGCACAGACACTACACTACGCAGGCGCAAGATCTCAGGGTCTAATCATGGGACTAATGAAGATCGCTGTCACCCGGAGAAGAATGGGTGAGTGCAGAAGAAAGGGCAGAAGACAGGTAAGTTTAATAATTCAATAGTTTGATCGAAGGTCTAGACAGAACCTGGAAGAGAGAACTAGGTGGAGTAACATGTAGGTAATGAGCTTGGTACTTATCACCCCCTAAAGACTCACAGAAGTGGAGGGGAAATAGTGTGTCTAACAGAGAGAATGTAGTGAAGCATCTGGTCACTCAGCTGTTGGGGAGTGTAGAATCACACAGTCAGTCGAGGAATCAGGAGGGAGGGGGGAGGCAGCAGCTGCTGGCTCTTCTCATCTATAGACGCAGATTGTGGATGGGCTGGAGGGACAGGAAAAAGAAGCCATCCTGGATTCTGTCCACGGTATAACACAGGTAAGGAGCAGGGGGAGGGAGGGGAACATTGCTCTGACAGGGATAATGGATTTAAAGTAAATCCCAAATATTACCTCCCACCCCTCCTCTGTCTTACACCCCTCATCTGATTCCCCAACGATCACCTGACTTCCACTGGCTTGCACCCCTCACCTGACCTCCCACCCCTCTACTGGCTTACACCCCTCACCTGAACTCCCACCCGTCTACTGGCTGGCACCACTCATCTGATCTCCTACCCGTCTACTGGCTTGCACCCCTCACCTGACCTCCCACCCCTCTACTGGCTTACACCCCTCACCTGAACTCCCACCCGTCTACTGGCTGGCACCACTCATCTGATCTCCCACCCCTCACCTGAACTCCCACCCCTCCACTGGCTTACACCCCTCACCTGAACTCCCACCCCTCCACTGGCTTACACCCCTCGCCTGAACTCCCACCCGTGTACTGGCTTGCACCCCTCATCTGATCTTCCACCCCTCACCTGAACTCCCACCCGTCCAGTGGCTGGCACTACTCCCCTAACCTCTCACCCGTCCACTGGCTTTCCCACCTCATCTGATCTCCCACCCCCCACCTGAACTCCCACACACCCACTGGCTGGCACCCCTCACCTGACCTCCCACCCCCCACTGGCTTTCACTGCTCACCTGACTTCCCACCCCTCCACTGGCTTTCACTGTTCACCTGACCTCCCACCTGTCTACTGGCTTACACCCCTCACCTGACCTCCTACCCGTCTACTGGCTTACACCCCTCACCTGACCTCCCACCCGTCTACTGGCTTTCACTGTTCACCTGACCTCCCACCCCTCCACTGGCTTACACCCCTCACCTGACCTCCCACCCGTCTACTGGCTTACACCCCTCACCTGACCTCCCACCCCTCACCTGACCTCCCACCCCTCTACTGGCTTACACCCCTCACCTGACCTCCCACCCGTCTACTGGCTTACACCCCTCACCTGACCTCCCACCCGTCTACTGGCTGGCACCACTCATCTGATCTCCCACCCCTCACCTGAACTCCCACCCCTCCACTGGCTTTCACTGCTCACCTGACCTCCCACCCGTCTACTGGCTTGCACCCCTCACCTGACCTCCTACCCGTCTACTGGCTTGCACCCCTCACCTGACCTCCTACCCGTCTACTGGCTTGCACCCCTCACCTGACCTCCTACCCGTCTACTGGCTTGCACCCCTCACCTGACCTCCCACCCCCCACTGGCTTTCACTGTTCACCTGACCTCCCACCTGTCTACTGGCTTACACCCCTCACCTGACCTCCTACCCGTCTACTGGCTTGCACCCCTCACCTGACCTCCTACCCGTCTACTGGCTTGCACCCCTCACCTGACCTCCTACCCGTCTACTGGCTTACACCCCTCACCTGACCTCCCACCCCTCCACTGGCTTTCACTGTTCACCTGACCTCCCACCCCTCTACTGGCTTACACCCCTCACCTGACCTCCCACCTGTCTACTGGCTTTCACTGCTCACCTGACCTCCCACCTGTCTACTGGCTTTCACTGCTCACCTGACCTCCCACCTGTCTACTGGCTTACACCCCTCACCTGACCTCCCACCCCTCCACTGGCTTTCACTGCTCACCTGACCTCCCACCTGTCTACTGGCTTACACCCCTCACCTGACCTCCTACCCGTCTACTGGCTTACACCCCTCACCTGACCTCCTACCCGTCTACTGGCTTACACCCCTCACCTGACCTCCCACCCCTCCACTGGCTTTCACTGCTCACCTGACCTCCCACCTGTCTACTGGCTTACACCCCTCACCTGACCTCCTACCCGTCTACTGGCTTACACCCCTCATCTGATCTCCCACTTAACTCCCATCCCTCCACTGTGTCAGTCACTCCACCGGCTGCCAATTTCTGAGAGAATTCAATTTAAAATACTAGCCATAACCTACAAAGCTCTCTACAATCCGGTTGCTGCCTACGTTTCTTTGCTGTACGGGGGTCAGCAGGGAGGTGTGACCCGCATGGAGTCACTCCAGCCTCCCACCAGCCTGATAACACACTGTCTAGCACAGGGGTGGGCAATTATTTTTTCCATGGGGCCACATGAGAAACTAAAAATATTGTGGAGGGCCGCTGAGCTATGGGCGTCTAAGCAACGTCTAAGCTCAGCGGCTCTGAGTGCGCTGGCGGCTGCATCTCGAGCTTCCCTCTAACAGGGAGCGCGCCGTGCTGGCCATTCTCAAATGGCCGACACAGGCACGCGCCCTGCTAGAGGGATAGCGGGCATGCGGCCGCAGCTCGTGCATACGCCGTTGAACTGGGAAAGAAGGTGAGTTTATGGGTGACCTGGGGGTTTCACACAGCGGGGCTTCCCGATTTTGGATGCCCCGCGGGGAGGGGATCTATAAGATTTCCGGGCTGATAAAGCAGGGTTTTGGTCCACTTCAAACGTTCTGATGTGATAATTTCCCAGCCAATCAGAGAAGCCCTTGGCTTCTGGCAGTCTGGAAGGAAAGTTCAGATCAGCTGGGGGCAAAGTGTGAGCATGGTGGACAGCAGTAAGGGGGCATGGTGAGAGCATGGTGGACAGCAGGAAGGGGGCATGGTGAGAGCATGATGGACAGCAGGAAGGGGGCATGGTGAGAGCATGGTGGACAGCAGGAAGGGGGCATGGTGAGAGCATGGTGGACAGCAGGAAGGGGGCATGGTGAGAGCATGATGGACAGCAGGAAGGGGACATGGTGAGAGCATGGTGGACAGCAGGAAGGGGGCATGGTGAGAGCATGATGGACAGCAGGAAGGGGACATGGTGAGAGCATGGTGGACAGCAGGAAGGGGGCATGGTGAGAGCATGATGGACAGCAGGAAGGGGACATGGTGAGAGCATGTGGACAGCAGGAAGGGGGCATGGTGAGAGCATGATGGACAGCAGGAAGGGGACATGGTGAGAGCATGGTGGACAGCAGGAAGGGGGCATGGTGAGAGCATGGTGGGCAGCAGGAAGGGGGCATGGTGAGAGCATGGTGGACAGCAGGAAGGGGGCATGGTGAGAGCATGGTGGACAGCAGGAAGGGGGCATGGTGAGAGCATGGTGGACAGCAGGAAGGGGGCATGGTGAGAGCATGGTGGACAGCAGGAAGGGGGCATGGTGAGAGCATGGTGGACAGCAGGAAGGGGGCATGGTGAGAGCATGGTGGGCAGCAGGAAGAGGGCATGGTGACAGCATGGTGGACAGCAGGAAGGGGGCATGGTGAGAGCATGGTGGGCAGCAGGAAGGGGACATGGTGAGAGCATGGTGGGCAGCAGGAAGGGGGCATGGTGACAGCATGGTGGGCAGCAGGAAGGGGGCATGGTGAGAGCATGGTGGGCAGCAGGAAGGGGGCATGGTGAGAGCATGTGGACAGCAGGAAGGGGGCATGGTGAGAGCATGGTGGGCAGCAGGAAGGGGGCATGGTGACAGCATGGTGGGCAGCAGGAAGGGGGCATGGTGAGAGCATGGTGGGCAGCAGGAAGGGGGCATGGTGAGAGCATGTGGACAGCAGGAAGGGGGCATGGTGAGAGCATGGTGGGCAGCAGGAAGGGGGTCGTGGTGAGAGCATGGTGGGCAGCAGGAAGGGGACATGGTGGGCAGCTGGGGGAGCATGGTGGACAGCAGGAAGGGGGCATGGTGATAGCATGGTGGGCAGCAGGAAGGGGGCATGGTGAGAGCATGTGGGCAGCAGGAAGGGGGCATGGTGAGAGCATGGTGGGCAGCAGGAAGGGGGCATGGTGAGAGCATGTGGGCAGCAGGAAGGGGGCATGGTGGACAGCAGGAAGGGGGCATGGTGAGAGCATGTGGGCAGCAGGAAGGGGGCATGGTGAGAGCATGGTGGGCAGCAGGAAGGGGGCATGGTGAGAGCATGGTGGACAGCAGGAAGGGGGCATGGTGATAGCATGGTGGGCAGCAGGAAGGGGACATGGTGAGAGCATGTGGGCAGCAGGAAGGGGGCATGGTGAGAGCATGGTGGGCAGCAGGAAGGGGGCATGGTGAGAGCATGTGGGCAGCAGGAAGGGGGCATGGTGAGAGCATGTGGGCAGCAGGAAGGGGGCATGGTGGACAGCAGGAAGGGGGCATGGTGAGAGCATGTGGGCAGCAGGAAGGGGGCATGGTGAGAGCATGGTGGGCAGCAGGAAGGGGGCATGGTGGACAGCAGGAAGGGGGCATGGTGAGAGCATGTGGGCAGCAGGAAGGGGGCATGGTGAGAGCATGTGGGCAGCAGGAAGGGGGCATGGTGAGAGCATGGTGGACAGCAGGAAGGGGGCATGGTGAGAGCATGGTGGACAGCAGGAAGGGGGCATGGTGAGAGCATGGTGGGCAGCAGGAAGGGGGCATGGTGAGAGCATGTGGGCAGCAGGAAGGGGGCATGGTGAGAGCATGTGGGCAGCAGGAAGGGGGCATGGTGAGAGCATGGTGGGCAGCAGGAAGGGGGCATGGTGGACAGCAGGAAGGGGGCATGGTGAGAGCATGTGGGCAGCAGGAAGGGGGCATGGTGAGAGCATGTGGGCAGCAGGAAGGGGGCATGGTGAGAGCATGGTGGACAGCAGGAAGGGGGCATGGTGAGAGCATGGTGGGCAGCAGGAAGGGGGCATGGTGAGAGCATGGTGGGCAGCAGGAAGGGGGCATGGTGGACAGCAGGAAGGGGGCATGGTGAGAGCATGTGGACAGCAGGAAGGGGACATGGTGAGAGCATGGTGGATAGCAGGAAGGGGGCATGGTGAGAGCATGGTGGATAGCAGGAAGGGGACATGGTGAGAGCATGGTGGGCAGCAGGAAGGGGGCATGGTGAGAGCATGGTGGGCAGGTACATGGTGAGAGCATGGTGGGCAGCAGGAAGGGGGCATGGTGAGAGCATGGTGGGCAGCAGGAAGGGGGCATGGTGAGAGCATGTGGGCAGCAGGAAGGGGACATGGTGAGAGCATGATGGACAGCAGGAAGGGGGCATGGTGGGCAGCTTGGGGAGCATGGTGGACAGCAGGAAGGGGGCATGGTGAGAGCATGGTGGACAGCAGGAAGGGGGCATGGTGACAGCATGGTGGACAGCAGGAAGGGGGCATGGTGACAGCATGGTGGACAGCAGGAAGGGGGCATGGTGACAGCATGGTGGACAGGTACATGGTGAAAAAGAGACAGCAGGCAGGAAGGGAAAACACAAGCAAACGACATAATCTTTCTGAGCAGACTTACTGATGCTCTGGAGCTCCTACTCTGCCCTTTCAAAGTCCCCAGGTCTCTATCACCTGCTCATCGGGTCTGGCTTCCTCAGAGGAAGGGAGAATGTGCCAGACCCGACGAGCCGAGCGGCCGATCAGCTGCTGCTTAACCTAAGCCTCTCGCACTGTACACAGGCGATCACCTAAGTTAAGCAGCAGCCGATTGGTCACTCGGCTCGTCGGGTCTGGCATGTTTTCCCTTCCTCTGCATCTCTTACTGGCCAGCTCAGCCCGGGCCGGTAAGAGCCTAGCAAAGGGCCGTATACGGCCCGCGGGCCATACATTGCCCAGGTCTGGTCTAGCAGGAGGCATCCACTGAGTCCCCGCGCCAGATACAGCCACTGAACCGCAATGGGATACTGAATCACGATGCCATACATGTCCCATTTGTTCTTGGCATTCAGTCACCATCTAGTGACTACATGCGGACTTCAGGCTGAAATTGTACTGGCAACATTGGCAACAGCTGATCGATATTCACAAGGTGAAAAGAGGTGCAGAAGAAGCCCCGAATAGGGCGAAACAAGTTCACCTTTACCACTAAGTAAACTTGTTTTCCAAGTGTTGTCTTTTTCTAAGGTGCCTTGGCTGCATATGAATTGCTACATTTTCCCTTGTACCAATCTATTAATTAAGCTTCCCAATTGTAAGAGCCTGGATTGCTACACGAAAAATCATGTAAACAATACTTTTACATTGGAGATGATTTATTCTCATGAAGGAGGGGAGAAATGGATCTACTATCTCCCTCCTTTTTTTTAGTATTGTTAAAACAAAATAAAGTCTGTATAATTTTTCACATTTGATAGTATAAGCTAATTTGTTACGGCGTGGTCGCACTTGGAGGTCTTAAAAATCTGGGGTTGACCTATACCCAGAAACATACTGTTGGTCTTATCAACAAATACCCAACCCAGGCGCAATCTCCTCTCTGCCCGAGACCTCCTCCTGTCCTCAACCCTAATGACCTCCTCCCACTCCCACATCCAGGGCTTCACACGCGCTGCCCCATTACTCTGGAATGCCCTCGCCCAAACAATTGGCCACTCCCCAAGCCTTTAAGGGTGCCCTCGAAACTCACCTATTCAGATGATCACTTGGCTTAAATAAGACATCCCGAGCCACTTCAGATCACTTGCCATCATACTAAGTATATACTATCACGCTCCCGGAACCACAATTTACCACTTGGACAACTCCAGCTCTCTTGGTAAGGACCTCAACCCCCAATCTCCGCAGCCAGCTTCACCTATAGGAGCCCCCGCTTGCCGAGACGCAGAACACGCCTGCTCGGGATCGGTTGCCCCCAGGACTTTATGGCTCAAAGGTTGAGGTCTTACGGTACAGAGTACTGGAGAGCCCGCGGCTGGAAGTGGAATCGGGTAGCCGGTATGTGAGCGTAAGGTGGAAGTCCAAGGACAGGCAAGGGTCGGCAACAGGAGTGGAGATCGAAGATGGTCAAACAAGCGAGGGTCGGCAACAGGAGTGGAGATCGAGGATGGTCAAACAAGCGAGGGTCGGCAACAGGAGTGGAGATCGAGGATGGTCAAACAAGCGAGGGTCGGCAACAGGAATGGAGATCAAGGATGGTCAAACAAGCGAGGGTCGGCAACAGGAATGGAGATCAAGGCTGGTCAAACAAGCGAGGGTCGGCAACAGGAATGGAGATCAAGGATGGTCAAACAAGCGAGGGTCGGCAACAGGAGTCAGGATCAATATCAGGGATTAACAATGGCTAGGGTCTAGGCGCTATCACAGGCAACAAACAACTGCGAGGAAAAGAGCTTTATAGGGACAGACATAGGAGGGAAGGTATTGTGATTGGTGCACACAGGATCATAATAATGATTGGCCAGAACAAGGAGTGCACAACAGGAGGGGGGCGTAAGCCCCACTGAACCCAGGGCTCATTGGCCCTTCAACAACCCAGCACTGATAGGATAGAGGGCGTGCCGCCCAGCTGGGCTCATAGGCCCTTTAACTGAAAAGGGGGCGTGCCCCTTTTATAATTTATTCACCTCCTCCGGCGGCCACGCTGAGTGCAGCGCCGCCGGAGGGCATAGAAGGAACGTGCTCGCGCACCCGCTGATGCCGGACACGCCGGCAGAATGAGAAGGAGGGGGCGCGCCCGCAGCCACGCGAGCTGCCGCCCGGTGCGGCCGGCGCCTGGATGGCGGGGCGACGGGGACACCGCTGGAACGCGGCACAGGTAAGCTGATCGTGACATATACTACTTGTGACCTACCTTTTGTCTCCACCCTTATGTAGATTGTCTGCCCACAAGGGAGGGGACACCTCTCCCAGTGTATTTCAGTGTGACTGTGACAGTGTGATTGTGTGTGACTGTGTATTTGTGCTTTTCTGTCATGTATTGTAAGTTAGTTGTTTTACCCTGTTTCACATTGTGCAGCACCATGGAAGATGTTGGAGCTTTATAAATAAACTTTATTATTAATAATATTAATAATAATAATAACAGTTGACTCCTGAGTCTGAGTCAAGCTTTGGCTAAATGACCCCACAGCCCTGGCTGGTAATTGTATTGTGGAAGCGAGTAGCTGTCGCCCCCACATACTATTATATCCTCACCTGTGGGGGAGACGACTGGATCAGGAAGAAACTGATTCCAAACCTGGAAGGAGCCGGAAGAGAGATCTGGATGGGGTGACATGTAGGTTACAGGCTTTGGGTTCTTCTAAATGGTTGCAGGAGCGAGCTCCACAAATTGTTCCCGGGTTTATTTACACCCCATATGACACACCTTTCTCCCCCACAAGTGGGCAGGAAATCGCTGCATACTGTTCTTTGCTGCACAGCCCAGCACTACGGGCTGTCACATGATCCCCTGTGTTATATATAGGTGGGGGAGCGTCACACAGCTGGCCAAGGAGTCAGGAGAGAGGGGGGTGGAGGTGACAGCTGCTGGATCTTCTCATCTATAGACACAGACAGAGGACGGGCTGGAGGGAGAAGAGAGCAGCCATCCTGGATTCTGTCCCTGATTCTGGACACTGTCACAGGCATAACACAGGTAAGGAGCAGGGGGAGGAGGAAACATATCACTGATGGGGACAATGGAGATAAAATAGTGCTGGCATCCACCCCGTGCCCTCTGCTCTGCCCCATCCAGCCCTGTCTCCTCAGCTCTGCCCCATCCAGCCCTGTTTATCAATGTATAATGGACATATGGCACCAGATAACTAGTTTACTAATATTATTCAGTTATGAGATAATTTAAATATCTAATACACCAAGTTTTCTTCCCTTTATCACACACAAAAAACAACCTATGTACTCCGCACTACACAACAAGGTACATGTGTGTGCAAGCCTCCGACTGGACCTATCCACTAAGGGTTAGTGGTACTTGAAGACAAAACATAGATGGGAGCTGCCAGACTAAACCCCCCTTTGGTCCAGGGAATTAATGTGCCGCACCACCACTAATGTAAAAATATATATCAACTTTATTATATTCTTTGCCAATTATACACCACAAATAGAAACAAACACACTACATATAATTTAAAAAATACATGGCTAAAAACATGGGATATCGGGATGAAAAAGTTGGCTACTCATGCTATAAAATACAAAATGAATACTTGATACGATATAAGGGGTTCCCTGACTTATCACACACAAACTGAATAAAAAATATTCAAGCAGTCCAACACCTGTTTTTTTTAAAAAGTGGGCTTACAAATTACTGCCCCTCCCTGCCTAACCCTGCAGTCCCAGGTTTCCTTTACTTCCCCCTACAAAATGCTGCCTCAGAACTGGCTGCTGGCAATCACGTGGTCCAGAGTCTCTTCCACTGATCTGATGACTACATGTCTGAGGGTGGTCAATCATGGGCCTGGATCTTGCCTGGGGCATTGTGGGGAATGTAAGGGGTATCAGGGTTTGCAGGGAGGGGCAGTAATCTGAATGTCTCCTCGTAACTGCCACAATGTGGTCAACAGACATTTTCTTAAAATGGTTTTTGAACCGCTTTACGCCTGTGGCTGTAACATTTAAAAATGTGGGAAGGGGTATGAATACATTTTCAAGACACTTTAAAGTGAAAGAAAACCCACCAGCGGCTAGCCTGGAATTAAAAAATTTCCAGGGCTGGACGTTGACCTTTCCTTTGGACATCTCAAATTGGGATGCCCCGCTGTGTGAAACCCCCCAGAGAGCCTATAAAACTCACGTTTACCCAATGCAATGGGTTATTCAGCAAAGGATTCTGATCGTTGTGAATGTGGAGTGTGCGCTGCCGCATACCCCACATTCCCCAGTGGCATGCGGTGGTCCTACCTGAATGGCTGGTGTGGGAGCTTGCACGAGGCCAGGGATACTGGGAATGCGGCAGCATGTGCTCCCCATTAAAGTCAATGAAGACGTCTGCTGAAATAGGTTACCATGGCAAATGGCTTTCTTTGGCATGCACCTTTGGAACACAGAAGAGGTGAGTTGATTGGGGCTTTCAGGAGGTTTCACATAGCAGGGCTTCTTAAATCAGGATGCGCCCAGAGTACTGAACAAAACAAGTACAGAATTATTCACCACCACATTTTTATTAAAAATGAATCTACAGGTTTTTTGTTACAACAGACCACAACCGCAGGATAGAACACTTCACCTGTTGGTGGTGCCAACTAGAACTGGCCACCATCCAGGGCTGTGGAGTCGGTAGATAAATGTTCCGACTCCGACTCCTCAGTTTTTTGTACTTCCGACTCCTCTGTATTAATATGTGAATGTATTTTATACATTCCTTGAAGGAAAGAAAGGCAACATACATGTCATTACTTCTAGCAGAGAGAGGTAGTTGGGCAGAAGCTGCCTTCTCCTTTCTGTGTGCTGATCTTCTGCTGAAGATAGGGCAGTGGGAGGATCCAGAAAGGGGCCTTTATTATAAAACATCATTTCCCTAGTAGAATCCCATAGTCATGTTTAAAGTTTAAGCTAACAATCGAAGTTTACAAGTTTTTATAGCCTTTTGCTGAATGACAGCAGTTTTTCCAATGGTACAGCTTCAGTCTTGAACTATTGATCCTCCATTCCCTTCACTTATACAAGTGTCTCTAGTCCTGCAAAAAACATATTTACTTAATCCCTTATCAGTGAGAGGCTAGGTTACCCATGGGTTCCCTGTAACAGCAGAACACAACACTATGCAAAGTATAAGTATTGCCGCTTCTAATTGTGCGTTGCGTGCCATATAGTGAAGCACATGAAAAGCACGCTTCTTCACGGTCACTTAACGTGTTCTTTTTGCGGTTACGTGAGGCACTGCATGCATTGGTCTTTATTCTTACAATAGAGAAGTCATTCATTATAACTTTTTGTGAATTGGGACATTTAAACTTGCTAAATCAAAATTTAGTAGGAGTCGGAGTCGGCGCATTGTTTGCCGACTCCGACTCCAGGTACCCGAAATTTCCTCCCACTCCGACTCCTCGACTCCACAGCCCTGCTACCATCAAACATCTTTGGTGGGACTGCATAAAAATTAGACCAATCTGGAACAATCTGAATAGGGATGAGCGAGTTGAATCTGACGAATCCGAATTTGTTACGAATTTCAGGAAGAATTAGATTCTAAACAAATCCGAATATCGACGCGATTCGATCGCACAAATCGCTTTTTTAACCTGCATTTTGTGAGGTCCAGGCCATCTAAAATAGTGGATCCACATGTCAGGACATGTCCCATGGGGCAAGGTATCCTGGGTAGGTCACATGCAGCCTATCAGAAGCCAGGCATCCCAGTGATGTCACAGCCCTATATAAGCGGCAGCCATCTTGCGGGTGCTCATTTCAGCAGTGTATTGCGGTGAGAATGTGTCAGGGACAGATAGAGCCAGGGAGAGGAAAAGACAGTAAAAGAAAGAGACAGGGTGAGAAAGAGCTAGGGCGAGAAAGAGAGACACAAAGAAAGAGACAGAGAGAAATAGTGACAGAGTGTACAGCATGTTTGCATTTTGTTTTAGCAAGAACACCTGCCTACATTGCTATTCTATCAAAACCACATTTTAAAGCTTGTTGTAGTGCATTTAACTCTGACCAGGGGCATCCCATTTACGGCCATCTGACAGCGTGTTTTCATTTTGTTTTAGCAAGAGCACCTGCCTATATTGCTTTTGCTTTTCTATAAAAACCTCCCCTTTAAGCTTGTTGTAGTGCATCAAACTCTGACCAGGGGCATCCCATTTAAGGCCATCTGACAGCGTGTTTGCATTTTGTTTTAGCAACAGCACCTGCCTACATTGCTTTTGCTTTTCTATCACAACCACCCTTTAAAGCTTGCTGTTATGCATTTAACTTTGACCGGGGGCATCCCATTTAAGGCCATCTGACAACGTGTTTGCATTTTGTTTTAGCAAGGGCACCTGCCCACGTTGCTTTTCTATCAAAACCACATTTTAAAGCTTATTGTAGTGCATTAAGCTCACCCTCACCGGAGGCATCCCATTTAAGGGTATCTGACAGTGTGTTTACATTTGGTTTTAGCAAGAGCACCTGCCTACATTGCTCTTGCTTTTCTATCAAACCCACATTTTAAAGCTTGCTGTAGTGTGTTTAACTCACCCTGACCGGGGCATCCCATTTAAGGGCATCTGTCCATTTTTGCATTTGGTTTTATGCCCAGGTCTTGCAAGCTTAATTAGTGTAAAGGACCACCCAAAGCCACACACCTGGCCAAAAGAATCCACCTCTTGTCTTTGTACAAAAACCTTATTTTAAAGCTTGCTTTAAAACATTTAACTGGCCCTCACCGGGGCATCCCATTTAAGAGCATCTGAGAGTTTTTGCATTTGGTTTTACGCCCATCCTAGTAAGTGTTAAAGGACACACACCTATCCAGAAATAACCATATCTTGGTTTTGTACCAACACCTTGTTTTAAAGCCTGCTGGAGCACATGCAACTGGCATGATCAGGGCATGATCAGGACATCCCAGTTAAGTGACAGTTTTTGCATTTTGTTTTATGTTCAAGTGCTGATGGGCTAGTTAGTGTGAAAGGCCAGACATAGTTACACATCTGCCGCTGTTTTCAAAAATAATGTTTTATGCCTACTGGAGTGCATTTAACTGCCCTTATCAGTGCACACCACACACATACATCTGAGAGTTGCACCATTATTTTCCTGTTAAAGTCTTTAGGGCCTAATTACTGTGCAAAGCCAGACACATTTTTCGGGGACAGACGAGTTCTTCTTGGGGTCACTATGGCACCTGCCACATTAAACACCCTCTCTCATCCAGCACACTACTGGCAGTGTAGGACAGCTTTCCCAGGGCAAACTGTGCTAGTTGTGGCCACAAATCAAGTTTGGCTGCACAGAAGTCTAGTGGATTCTCAGGGTGTGTTGATATGGTCATGTCAAGATATGCCACCACCTGCTTGTTCAGGTCATGCTCCAAGTCTACCTGCACTCATGGAGTTGCCTCACTAGGCGGTTGAAGAAAGCTACTCATTAGCAACTGTAGACTTAAGCTGCTGCTGATGGAGCTGGTACTGCTTCTGCCACCCCACCCCTCCCCAGCAGACATGGCAGTGGAAAGTGATTGCAGAGGCCCCCCCGAGTCAGACCTGTGAGAGGATGGGTGATGGACCTGTGAGAGGATGGGTGATGGTGCCATCAGGCAAGATAGGCATCGGCCAACTGACCACGTAGTATGTCTCTGTAGTAGGTCAATTTGTCCTCCCTCTCAGAGGGTGTTAAAAAAGCACCCATTTTGTGCCAGTAGCGAGGGTCCAATAAGGTGGAGAGCCAGAATTCATCTCACTGCCGAATGGTGACAATTCAGAAGTCACTATGCAAGCACGTGAGCATGCTTCGTGCCCTTCGGGCAGTGACTCGGAAGACCTACCTGTCTCCATCGCCACTGCATACTGCCACGGTGTGTCTGGGTCCTCTGTCTCGCCTTCCTCACTACCCTCTAGCTCCTCTGGCTGCTCTTGCTCCTCCTCTCTTGTCTGATGACCAAAAAAATGGCAATTTCATCAAACCTAAACTGTGCTTCACTGCACCCCTCCCTCTCCTCTTGTTCAGCCCCCACAGGGTTCCTGTGTTCGTGAGATATAGGCGCCGCGTCTCCAGTGCCCTGACCAGCCATGGTTTCCAACATGTGTTGTAGTTGATGAAGCAGTGAAATCAGGTCGTTCATCCCTTAATCCTGCCGACTGACTAATAAAGTGGCTTCCTCAAAGGGCCTGAGCAAGTGGCAGGTGTCATGTATAAGCTAACACTGGTTTATACAGAGGATTCTCTATCCAGTTGGATCATCAAGAAATCGGTGATGGCTTTTCTTTGTTCATATAGTCGATCCAACATATGGAGGGTGGAATTCAAATGGGTGCAAACATCGCAAATCAAAAAAATGTTGGGGGATACCATTCTGATGCTGCAGCTCAAGAAGGGTGTGCTTTGCGGTGTAGGGGGGAAGACTTCAGGAGATTCTTGACAACTAGATTGAACACATGTACCATACATGGCTCAAACACATGGCTCAGGCTTCCTTGTCTCAGCACAGAAAAGATGTTCTTCCCATTGTTGGTCACCATAGTTCCCATTTGCAGTTTTCGTGGAGTAAGCCATGATTTGATTTCTTGATTAATGAATTTTAGCAGTTCCTCCCATGTGACTCCGTTCGCCAAGGCAAACCATGTGAAGACACCGCCATGCCCTGCACACATGGTAGGCTGAAGGGGCACTGAGTCCGTGCAGTGGAGGCTGAGGACATGGCGGAGTCGCACACTGTCACAGGCATAACGACCTTGGAGCGTGGAGGCAGAAGCAGTTCACGCCCTGTCCAAGTTGCTGTTGTGGCTGTGCAGGAACCACATTTACCTAGTGGGCAGTAAAGGACATGTATTGTACCTGACCATAGTTACAGCTTCAGATGTCGGTGCTGCTGTGCACTTTGGTACACACCGACAGGCTCAAGGACTGGCCCACCTTCTGTTCAAGAAAATTGTGCAGGGCTGGTACTGCCTTCTTTGCAAAGAAATGATGGCCTGGGACTCTCCACCTGAAAAGGGAGGGATTGCAGCACCTGCAAATTGGGCAGGAGCACATTTAGCTTCTGCGCCGTTGCATGAGTGGGCGTATACTGTTGTCTCTTGGACATGGCTTCGCAGATGAATTAGAACATGGGTAGGACACACAGCTCCCTTCTGTGTTGGAGCCTTGGCTGGCTGAAACTGGGAGCGGCATGCCACTGGGTGATGCAGCAGGCTAGACCACATCTTCGAAGCCTCAGTTCTCCCAGGCCACTTTATGTTGGCGCTGCATATGTTGCCATGTGGTGGTTGGCCATGGTGCCAACATTGGGGCCCTGGCCACGCATCACCTTCTGCCTACACATCTTGCATATGGGCGTGTTACCCCCCTGCGGATGCTTGATGAATAACTGCCACACCACCGAGTAGCTGATTTTCCCACCAACAATTCGCACTAATTCATTGCTACTGCCGTCTACTCCAGGGACCCCTGTTTCACTACCTCCGGGAAAAGTAGGTGGTCTACCCCGGTGCCGGGCAGGTTTGCCTCCAGACTTTCCAATTCTGCCACCATGCTGACCACTCAATCCTCCACTCTCCATACCTCCAAGCCTTAAGAGTGCCTTGAAAACTCACTTCTTCTGACAGAACTCATATATCTAAAACAGAAAGAAAAGCTCTAGAAGTAATTTAGCTCATTGGTAAATTCAATGTCAGTTTGAACCAGAGTCATTGGTTTGAATCTCAGACTCACCAGCTTTTTTTTTTTGGGGGGGGGGGGTTATTTTATTTCAGAATTGGATTTTTATGTTTACATCCTGTTTTTTTGCTCTAAACATTTTTTATTTTGACAGTTTTCCCTTCATGTTGGCTCTGCTGCAGAATCTTTCAGTTTACAATTTTCTCTTTCATATTCTTATTTTTCATTTTTCCATATGATCTTTCTTTCAGCTTTGTGTGTTTTGAGCAAAGCCCAACCCGGGATTTTCACTATCTGGAGTTTTGTTTTGTGCCCCTAGGGGCATCCCGACTTGGGATGCCCTGATATGTGAAATCCCCACGTTCGCCTGTGAAAACGTTCCTTTCCCTGTCCCACAGCGCATGTGCGGGCTCTCATCCAATCAGCTCTGTTTGCACGCAGATGGGGAGCCTGAGCAGTAACCTTCCTGGCCGCCCGGCCTGTCTAAATGACTATCTGCGTAAGCGCGCCAGAAAAATGGGGGGATCTGTGGTTATCCAGGGGTCGTTTCACACAGTGGGGCATCCCGATTTTGGATGGAAAAAGGGGGAAGGTCAATGGCCGGGTCTTATAGACTTCAGGGTCGGCCACTCAGGGTTTTGTTCCACTTTAATACCTTTAGATTTTCCTGCACAGTTATTCAAAGAAGAATTTCAGTCATTTTCAGTCAGTTTTGAGTCACCTGGTCACATAACAAAAGCAGCACCTCACACACACACAGCCGTTACCACTGATTACAGTGTCAGCCTTTGAGGTAAAGTGTTGCTAGGAGACCAGTGGGCTAAATGAAGCAGCTCACTAAATACAACCCAGCAGATCCCCCTATTCAGCAAATGGACTGAGCCATTGTCATTATACAATTTAAAAGAAAGGCAGATATTTTTTCCTTTTTCTATCGCCACATTATTTATACACGTTAGAAGCTATTGTGTGGCTATTTAATTATTTATCTTTTTTAATGCAAATTTCGCGATACTGCTCCTTTAAGCTCTACCACTTGTGATCCTACCTTTTGTCTCCACCTCCATCTTTAGACTGTAAGCTCACAGGGGCCGGGCTCTCTTTCCTATTGGTTCCGGTGCTCACAAAACTTGATTTGAACATCGTAGCATTTAGTTTTGTATTGTTCTCTGTACTGTATGTTTTACCTTGTTTGTAATCACACCTTGTAAAGCACATACGGAAGATGATGTCGCTATATAAGTAAAATTAATAATAATCATCATTGTCTAGTTGTGTCTGCATGACATTGATTTCCTCCTCAGATTTCTCAGTGTCTGCTTTAGGAGCAGGAACGCTTGCAACAACACCTCCCATGCCACTCTCCCCATCAATACTTGCCTAGTGGAAAATACGGCGAGTGTCTCCTCCACTTCTTGGTTGGGCAGTAGCTGCTGATTGTTCTCTATCAGTTCATCCTCACTGAATAGTGGAGCTAAACCCAAAGCATAAGATACATCGCTGGGGGAGAGAACGGCATAGGAAAGGGGCAATAGGAGGACAGGTATTGCTCCCGGCCATGCCAACTGAGGGTTGTGTTCAAGGGATCTACCAACTGTTGACTGGGGGTGTCAGACATCCCTTGTGATGTAGTGGATGACCGTGTTAACCAATCGATGATGGCAGATGGGTTGCTGGTCGAGACACGCGCACTAGCTGATACTGGGAGATCAGGCCTCTCGCTGCAATACCTTCTGCCACTCACCTCTAGATTGCTGCAACCTCTGCTTGATGAATTTAGGCCTCTGCCACTCCTCTGTGCCCATCCTGGCACTTCTGCCTGACATACTTGCGTATATGAGGGTAGGACAACACACTACACTATGCTTAAAACAGGAATTTGCCAGCAGGTGTGCTGCTGCCAACTCTAGGGTGGATTTCAGGTGATATATGGGCTCCCCATGCTGCTGCCAACTTCAGGGAGTGTCTTTTAGGCAATATATGGTCTCCTCATGCTGCTGCCAAATCCAGGGTGTGTCTATTAGGCAATATATTGGCTCCTCATGCTGCTGCCAACTCCAGGGTGTGTCGTTAAGGCAATATATGGTCTCCTCATGCTGCTGCAAACTCCAGGGTGTATTTCAGGCAATATATGGTCTCCTCATGCTGTTGCCAACTCCAGGGTGTCTTTCAGGCAATATATGGTCTCCTTGGGCTGCTGCCAACTCCAGGGTGTGTCTTTCAGGTGATATATGGGCTCCTTATGCTGCTGCCAACTCCAGGATGTGTCCTTTAGACAATATATGGGATTCTCATGCTGCTGGCAACTCTAGGGTGTGTGTTTCATTTGATATATGGTCTCCTCATGCTGCGGCCAACTCCAGAGTGTGTCGTTTAGGTAATATATGGTCTCCTCATGCTGCTGGCAACTCCAGGGTGTGTTTCAGGCAAAATATGGTCTCTTCATGCTGCTGCCAACTCCAGGGTGTGTCTTTCATGCAACATATGGTCTCCTCATGCTGCTGCCAACTCCAGGCTCTATTTCAGGTGATATGTGGGCTCCTCATGCTGCTGCCAACTCCAGGGTGTGTCTTTCAGGCAATATGAGGGCTCCTATTTCTGCTGCCAATTCCAGGGTGTGTCTTTCAGGTAATATATGGTCTCCTCATGCTGCTGCCAACTCCAGGGTGTGTCTTTCTGGTAGTATATGGTCTCCTCATGCTGCTGCCGACTCCATGGTGTCTTTCAGGCGATATATGTGCTTCTTTTGCTGCTGCCAACTCCAGGGTGTGTCCATTAGGCAATATATGGGCTCCTCATGCTGCTGCCCACTCCAGGGTGTGTTTCATTTGATATATGTTCTCCTTGTGCTGCTGCCAACTCCAGGGTGTGTCCTTCAGGCAATATATGGGCTCCTCATGCTGCTGCCAATTCCAGGGTGTGTGTTTCATTTGATATATGTTCTCCTCGTGCTGCTGCCAACTCCAGGATGTCTTTCAGGCAATATATGGGCTCCTCATGCTGCTGCCAACTCCAGGGTGTGTCCTTCAGGCAATTTATGGGCTCCTCATGCTGATGCCACCTTAAGGCTCTGCCATTGTGCCGCTCTGCGACAGCGATTCTAATAGCGATGCCTCTGATCTGCATGCCATACTTCTTTACAGTATTATTTCAATAACCCAGCAAGCATCCTACACATGTTACAGCAAGGCAAAATAGTCTACACCCCTA
Organism: Gastrophryne carolinensis; assembly: GCA_027917425.1. NCBI lineage: Eukaryota > Metazoa > Chordata > Amphibia > Anura > Microhylidae > Gastrophryne > Gastrophryne carolinensis. Next base: position 13,439,253 of record CM051237.1, read on the forward strand.
TTGTGGCTCTGGGTAGGCCAGAAATAGCCATTTTTTATAGCAATTCGCCTCAAATAAATCTGGACTGAATTCGGATGGCGAATCAGTCGAATCGATTTTTTCAAAAGAATTGCTCATCTCTACCCCGAACCCTAAATTATGGAAAATCTAAATTAAATATTACATTAAATTGGAAGCTGCTGCTTCACCTCAACTATATAATCATAACCTTTTTCAGAAAACATTATAAATAATAGAAAACAGCAAATAAATGTCACATTTTCCTAATAGAGGAAGGGGAGAAAGGGGAGGGGGAAGGGAAGGGGGGTAATAGCATAAAAAAAATGTTCCCCTTATGACAACTACGACTTCTCAATATCCCAGCAAGAAGAGATTTAAGAGAAACAACATATTCGGAGGGGGGAAGAAATAAAAAGGAAAAAAGTCAAACTCCCGTGTTTTTTTCTTTCTGCTTCAAATCAAAATCTTTTATTCATCTGTGTGGGTGCATTGGGAAATGTCTGGAGTTCATTTTTTATTTGGATTATTCCAGCATGAGCTTTACAGGGTGGACATTACGCAGGATCATTGCTCAGGAAGACGAGAAGGGGCTCTATAGATGGATGTCATTAAAGAGGATCGAAACATCCATCTCAGGGACAGACGAGCTTTATAACATTAGCGTAAGCTTTACTGTCACAATTATAGAAGATGTGAAGAAATAAGACATTTCAGGCTGAGTATAATTAAGGCGACTTTCGAGAAAACTGGCATAACATCATCTCTGACAAAGAGAACTGTTTTCTTGACAGCTTTCTCAAAAGCGTACCTTAAACATACTCGGGCTGAAAGGTATCGTCTTATTGCATGTATAAAAATATGTAAACAGCTCACCCATCTCATCCAATAGTCCTGTTGCACAGCCAGGTTTTCCACCTGTATGTTTCAAATGTATTAGGCATAGCCATCAATCAGATAAAACTTGGTATTTTATTCAATTCCAAATAAGGGCCTTACAGGTGGCAACTTTCCATACTACGCGTTTCAGAGTCCACTCCTTAATCATGCACGTTTTCCTCACTATAGCATGTCACTGATAAAGCCTGGTGGAGAGCCACACCCCCACCACCTCTTCACCAGGCGAACCAACATATCCAGCAAACCCACAGTGCTGTTTACATTCACCATTCTGGGTTTCTTTCCCTCCTCTGTGATTCACTTCCAGCACAACCTGGCAGTACCTCACCGATCTCCATAGCTGCACAGGACAGGGAAAAGCACCCAAAGGAAAACAGGTTCCCTTTACTCCCAAGTGGCAGGTGACTCAAGATTATTTCACCTTATTTCATGACTTTCTACAGCTTGCAATAGCTAATGTGGTACAACACATTATTGACTGTCAGAATTATAGAGACAACACAGAGAACCTTACTCACCTGACTCCCTCCCCATTACCACACAAACACAAACTTTAATGTCTAACTCTCTCCTCTTTTCTTCTCAGACCACGCTATAGTGAGAAATATGAAAACCAAGGAGGATAAAGACATGACTGAGGAAGCTCCTCTAAAGATCATCTCAGGTCAGTAATCTACCTTCTGTAGGAAACACAAATATCTAAAATAGATTAAATTGTGCTGTCCAAACTGGACAGGTAAGATTCCTATGATTAACTCTTCAACTGCCAGCCTACCTATAGATTTTGTCACTGTCAAGTCCGGTACCTTTCTGGAGACCAGGTCGATGTAGATACAGACAGCTGTCAGCAATACCACCTGCAGCCTCCCCAAAGAGTGGAGACTGGGGAAACTCAGCAGAGGGGAAGGCAGGAGTGTCAAGTGTGAGGACGATGCAGAATCAGGAAAAACAGGCAGGAACAGAGGAAGATCGGGAAGAAAATAGATAATTTAAGCTGACTGTAACTGAGGGAAGCCAGCAGGGAGTAACTTGTAGAGTGCTACACCATGCACTGGGTTTACAGTGGGGAGTCTGCCGACAGATCTGGTATTTGCTGGAGCCTTCCACAAGGAGGTTCAAAATGTGCTGCAGACAAGTCGGGGTCCCAATACTGTTGCCAATGGCCAGTGAGCCTAAATATGGGAAAAATCCAGTCCGGGGAAGCTGTTGCAGGGAAGCCAGAGAGTCTATAGCCCGGGAAAGATGTAATCCAGTGCTAAAGTTCAACAGGTAATCATTCATGCCGGGGGTCGAGAGCCAGAAAGAGATCGTAATCCAAAGCCAGATAGTCGAAAATCAAACATGGAAGTCAAACAGGAACAGAGGCAAGCATTACCTCAAGAAGATTTGCAGGCAACTTCCTAGTGCAGCAGGCCACCTGTGAATTTCCAGGAAATAAATATATTGTTCCTTTTCAGCAGAGCTTTGTCTTTCATGGTGTCATGGACAAGTCACCAGGCGGCGCGGGCTCCGGGGGCTGTCTGGCTCCAACCCCGCCCAGCGGGCGCGTCTCCGTCAGGCGGTGCCGGAGCGAGCAGGGCCGAGCAGACACCTCCCCGTGTCACCTTCCCTCACTGACAGTCCATGCTCGCGCGACAGCGCGTCCACCGGAGGCTGCAGTAATTGGGCGAATGAGCCCTGGGGTGCAATGGCCAATCGGCCAGAGGCTTCTGGGCCGAGAACACCCTTGTAAATTAAACTGGGCAATCAGCCCAAAGTTCAAGTTTTACACCAATCAGCCCACTCCCTTCCATCCAATCCCGTTAGCTCCCTCCCAATAAAGTTCTGTTCCCCGCAGTTGTTCCTTGCCCGTGATAGCGTGCTGCTGGGTGTGATTATCCGTATCTGTACTTCACGTTTGATCCTGCTGTGTATTGACCATCCCGTGATTGCCGCCTGAACCGACCTTTGCCTGTTTCCAACTACTATTTGCCTGCTCCCTTGTACTGCGTACCCGTGACCTTCCGGCTTGACTCTTGGCTCGACTTTGACTACTCTTCCATCTCATCCTTTTGTGCCGCAATTGTCTGGACTTATCTCCCGTGTATGACCCCTGCTTTCCCGACCTCGCCCAGTCTCATTCCTGGTTCATCCGCCTTCCTCCCTGTAAGTCTGCATCCTTTGTGCTACCAAGTCCTGTGGGCAACCGTGCCCGGTGAGGCGTATAAAGCATCCTGGCAGATGGGGGCTTGACTATAGGTGAAGCCAGCAGCGGGGATTGGGGGTTGTGGACTTACTCAGAAGGCGGGTGTCCCACGGGACCTGACATCATCACGGGCCAAATAATGGAGGAATTTGTGCAACAGGTGCAGGCCATGGCCACTGCCATCAACCAACTTGCCCAAAGAGTCGCTACGCAGGAAAGTCGCCAAATATCTGCACCACTGGCACCTGTTTCCTCTATCGAACCGAAGGTTCCCCTTCCAGAGAAATTTTTTAGAGAACGGTCAAAATTCTCGAACTTTAAGAATTCTTGTGAGCTTTACTTCCACCTGCGGCCCAACTCCCCTGGGTCTGAGGCACAAAGAGTGGGCCTAGTAATTTCGCTCCTTCAAGGTGACCCACAGAATTGGGTCTTTGGACTGGCACCTACCGATGAGGCCTTGCAATCGGTCTCCGCCTTCTTTTCCACCATGGAGGTCCTGTATGTGGACCCAGACCGGGCTTCTATGGCCAACTCCAAATTGCGGAGCTTAAAACAAGGGAAAAGGTCGGCCAAGGAATACAGCGCCGAGTTCCGACGATGGGCCATCGACTCGCAGTGGAATGATCCAGCCCTGTGCAGTCAGTTCAGAATCGGGCTCTCAGAAAATATCAAGGACACCTTGGTTAATTTCCCTCAGCCAAACAGTCTTGATGAATACATGCAGCTAGGCATCAGAGTGGATAGACGGTTCCGGGAGAGACGTGTGAAGAAAGTTAATGACCAGCCCTGGGGTCCTCCTCGTCAAGAATTCAGCCCTAGGGGTGCTTCTGCCTCTTCTTTTTTGGCACCCGAGGAGACCATGCAACTTGGCGCGACTCATCTCTCCCAGGCAGAGAAGATAAGACGCCGATCGCAAGGGCTATGCTTGTATTGCAGGAATCCTGGCCATTTCGCCAAGAATTATCAATTAGGTATCCGTTACCTTTAATCGACTACTTCTTTAACCAAGTATCTCGGGCACAGATTTTTTCTAAACTTGATCTTAGAAGGGCATATAATCTCATTCACATACGCCAGGGAGATGAATGGAAGACAGCCTTTAATGTAAAAGATGGGCACTACAAGTACTTGGTTATGCCATTTGGTTTGTGCAATGCTCCCGCGGTCTTCCAAGATTTTCTAAATGACATATTTCGCAATTATTTGGGCCGATTTATGGTGGTCTATCTAGACGATATCCTCATTTTCTCCCGTTTGGTGCTGGAACACCCCCAGCATGTAAAGGCAGTATTACAAAGATTACGGGAGAACAGTCTGTATGCCAAAATTTCGAAGTGTGTATTCGAGGTTACTGAAATTCCATTTTTGGGGTATTTGATCTCTAAGCATGGGTTGGTTATGGATCCCTCCAAGATGTCCGCCGTATTGGAGTGGGAGCAACCAAAATCCCTGAAAGCGCTTCAGAGGTTTCTAGGATTTGCAAACTTCTATAGGAGGTTTATTAAGGGGTTCTCTTCCATAGTGGGCCCTTTAACGGACCTAATTCAGAAAGGGGCTTTTGTTGAGAACTGGCCTCTCTCAGCAATAAGCGCCTTTCAGGCTTTAAAGGAAACTTTCACATCGGCACCAGTATTGGTCCACCCCAATATCAATCGCCCGTTTCTGTTGGAAGTAGACGCCTCCAAACTTGGCGTGGGTGCTGTTCTCTCTCAGTATTCAGGTGACCCTGAGAGACTACATCCCTGTCCCTCTTTTCGCGAAAATTCTCTCCTGCTGAACAAAATTATGATGTTGGGAATAGGGAACTATTGGGTATTAAACTGGCCTTTGAGGAATAGCGACATTGGCTGGAAGGTTCCCTGCATCCCATTAATGTATATACCGACCATAAAAACTTAGAGTACATAGAATCAGCCAAAAGGCTCAACTCTCGCCTGGCTCACTGGGCGCTCTTTTTCTCCCGTTTTAATTTCATTATCACCTTCAAGCCGGGAGCAAAGAATACCAAAGATGACGCCTTATCTCGCAATTTTGGAGAATGTAAGGATCGATTCCATCCCACAGAACCTATTTTACCCTTAGGTTGTGTAGTTGGTGCCCTTCTCCCTGATTTATCTAGCTTGTTAACTCCGTATCAGGTTGATGTTCCTCCGGGGAAACCCCCTGGATGTCAGTTTGTTCCACCCCATCTGCGTCTCTCCGTCCTACAAGAGTTCCATGACGCCAAGACCGCTGGTCACTTGGGGTATCGGAAAACACTGACTCTCGCCAAGCACCATGTTTGGTGGCCAACCATCACACGCGACGTGACCGCCTTTGTCGAAGCATGTCCTGTATGTGGTCGTAATAAGGGAATCCATGGATCCCCAGCAGGGTTGTTAGTACCACTGGAGATTCCCAGAGAACCTTGGACCCACATATCCATGGACTTCATTGTCGATCTGCCTCTGTCTCAGGGTAATACTGTAATCTGGGTGGTGGTCGATCGCTTCAGTAAAATGGCACATTTTATTCCCCTGGCAAAGCTTCCATCAGCTGCAACTGTTCATTAAACACGTTTTCCGTCTCCATGGTATGCCCCCAGAATATAGTTTCTGATCGGGGGGTTCAATTTGTATCCCGCTTCTGGAAAGGGTTTTGTGCACGGTTGGGTATTAAGGTGTCTCTTTCCTCAGCCTATCATCCCCAGTCTAACGGGCAGACTGAGAGGGTGAATCAGTGTTTGGAGCAATACTTGCGCTGTTTTATGTCAGATCACCAAGAACAGTGGGCAGAATTTATTGAGTTTGCGGGATTCACCCTTAATAACGCGCCTAGCGAATCGACTAAGTTTTCATTGTTTTTCTGTAATTATGGCAAGAATCCCAAGGCCTCTTCTCTCACTGGCCCTTCCTCCAATTTGCCGGCCTTGGAGGAATGGTTACGAGTGAGAATGAATGTTTGGTCTGAGGTACTAGGAAATCTTAGGGAAGCTTCGGTTAGGTATAACGTTTTTCCCGATCGACATAGATCACAAGAACCACCGTTCGAGGTGGGAGATTTGGTCTGGGTATCCACTAGAAATGTTGCGCTTCGACAACCCTCGCCGAAGTTGGGTCCTAAGTATATTGGTCCCTTTCCAATCACTCATAGACTTAATAATGTTACCTTTAAAGTTAAACTTCCCCCATCCATGAAAATTCCGTGTACATTTCATGTATCATAGTTAAAATCTGCCAGGAATGTTCAGGTGTCATCTCCCCCTCCGGTTGTGGGGGAAGACGAACCTGAGTACGAGGTTAACAGAATTCTCGACTCTCGATTTGTACAGAATTCGTTACAATATTTAATAGATTGGAAGAGTTTTGGCCCTGAGGAGAGATATTCCAGCTAGGGATGTGCATGCCAACGTCTTGATTAAGAAATTCCATAGAAACAATCCTGACAAACCTAAGGGTCCTGAGGCCCCTCATGAAGGGGGGTAGTGTCATGAACAACTCACCTGCACGCCGGTCCCGTGGCGTCTGCAGGCAGCGCGGGCTCCGGGGGCTGTCTGGCTCTGTCCCCGCCGGACGGGCGCATCTCCGTCAGGCGGCGCCGGAGCAAGCAGGGCCGAGCAGACACACCCCCTCCCCGTGTCACCTTCCCTCACTGACAGTCCGCAGCGAGCGCTAGTACGGCTGTCATAGGACCTCCGGCGGCGCTGCAGGCAGCGCGCCCGCTGGAGGCTGCAGTAATTGGGCCAATGAGCCCTGGGGTGCAATGGCCTGAGGCTTCTGGGGCGAGAACGCCCTTGTAAATTAAACTGGGCAATCAGCCCAAAGTTCAAGTTTTACACCAATCAGCCCACTCCCTTCCATCCAATCCGTTAGCTCGCTCCCAATAAAGTTCTGTTCCCCGCAGTTGTTCCTTGCCCGTGATAGCGTGCTGCTGGGTGTGATTATCCGTATCTGTACTTCCCATTTGATCTTGCTGTGTATTGACCATCCCATGATTGGCTCGATTTTTACTACTCTTCAGTCTCATCCTTTTGTGCCGTGATTTTTTGGACATATATCCCGTGTATGACCCCCTACTTTCCCGACCTTGCCCAGTCTCGTTCCTGGCTCATCCGCCTTCCTCCCTGTAAGTCCGCATCCTTTGTGCTACCAGGTCCTGGGGGCAACCATGCCCGGTGAGTCGTATAAAGCGTCCCAGCAGATGGGGGCTTGACTATAGGTGAAGCTAGCAGCGGAGATTGGGGGTTGCGGACTAACTCAGAAGGCGGTTGTCCACGGGACCTGACACATGTGAAATTTCCTGTCTGTGACTATTTTTAAGTGCTTTGTTAAGAGAAAATTTTCAAATAAAATGCAACTACTATGCACACTATCAAGGATTAAACCCTGGGCTTTGGGAATGTAGGTAATGGGGCAGGAGTTATGGCAAGCCACCCACTTCCAACCCCCAAACTATAGGGAACAAAGCAAAATACTCACACATTGTTATTATGATATAAACATAAAATGTTGGGATAAAGAACCCAGCACAGGGTTGAATTGCCACATGTTAAACAAAAATTATATTGTGTGCACCACCAACAGAAAAATACATAAAGTAAAACCAGACAGGCCTGTCAATGAAGAGAAAAGAAACCGGCCGCAAGACCCTCTTCACATACAGCCCCAAATCATACATAATACCATACAGCTGCAGGCAAATTTTGTGCGGGAAATGGAAGGATTTGAGTTCCCAGCTTGATTCACAAGGGCTAAATATTTTTGCACAGTTTGGGTACAAGATTGAGGTAATAGTGAAGGTTTGCTGTAGCGTACATGCCAAGTAGTTGAGAGTGTAATTGCCGGTGGGTGCTCGCCACCTAAAAGATGTTGGGAAAACCCTCAGAGCTCTGAGAATAAAGGATATCGGAACATGCGGTCAAACAATACTATGAGCCCAATTGCCTTGCACTTCATGGACCATCGTGCAGGTTCATCTAGTGGACTAATAGCATGTGGAGTAATACATGTTAAACCAAGACCATGCGGTGGTGACTGGAGCCGTGACCTACTACAATGTGAGAGCCGCTGGATTGTCCGTAAAAGGTCTGAACATAGGCCTTGATTCAATAAGAGTTGAAAAAAATTCTCATGGTAATAAAAAACTCAATTCATGAGAAAAAAGGCTGAGAATGTCACTGTTACTGAATTACCAGCTGGAAAACAATGACAGTCAATGGCACTTTTTTACTCATAAGAAAAGTAGAGAACTATTTACTCCTTTCTACTCTGTAGTAAAAGCTGCCATTGACTTTCATTGTCTTTTTATCTGGTGATTCACTAATTGTGACATTCTCAGGCTTTTTTTCTCATGAATTGAATTTTTTACTACCATGAGAATTGGTTAATAAACTCTATGCCAGAACTAATGAGCTGCCAGCATGTCCAGAAGAAATCCCTGTACTCATGAGGCTTGAGCACTGGTCTAATATTCAAAGTATCCAGCTCATCTCAAATGAACAGATTAATAAGGGAATAATTCAATCTCATTAAATCCCATTTAGCCTTCTCTGTTCATAAAATGTCAATATTAGGCTATGCTCAGTCATCGTGAGCCACCATGTATGGCGCCATGCAGTGCGGCACTGAATTGAATAGCGAAGGGCCATCACAGGGTCACAGTGAACTGACTTCAGCTTCCCAAGATGGACTACAAAGCACAGCCGAACCTTTACGGTGCATTTACTGGTATCAGCCTGTTTTCCCTTGAGCTCACAGAGGAGCCACTTATTCAGCAGTGCTGGCAGCGTCCATCCTCCAGCCGGCTGCCCCTGTGGTACGCTCGGGAACCGGTGTGTTCACTTTAATCACAGTGGTGAAACCTAGTGATTTATGGCTGAGCACCCACTGGCAACGATACTCTCAACAACTTAGCCTGTACGCTACAGCAAACCTTCACCACTACCTCAATCTTGTAGGTCAAACTGTGCAAAAATATTTATCCCCTGTGAATCAAGCTGTGAACTAACCCCTTTCAATTCCAGCACAATATTAGCAGGCTGTATGTATGGTGGTGTGTATGGTGTGGGGCTGCATGCGACGGGGGCCGCCTGGTTTCAATGACAGGCATGTCTGTATTCAATGAATATATTTTTGTTGGTGCACAAATTATAACTCTTGTTTAACGTGTGGCAATTCAACCCTGTGTTGGAATTATTAATCAACCATAATAGAATGTATTTTTATAACTGAGCTAGTATTTGGCTTTGTTCCTCATAGTTTGAGGGTTGGAAGTATTATTAACATTAGCACAGCCCAAATAGTGCGGGTATTCACAGATTATTTATATGGTCTATTCAAGTCACCCACTTGCGGCAGGTGACTTGTCTGCCCCTCCGGCCCTGTGAACTCAAGGACCCCTTACCAGTTCACGAAGGGTTAAATGTAGAAAAAAAAGCACACACTAGTAATAAAGTCCTTTAATATTATTTTTCTACTTACCTCTTTCCTTCGCCAATTGCTGCTGACCCACGATGTTGTTCCTTAAGCGGAAGTAATCTGAGGAAGACAGGAGTCCTCTGCTCCTGCATCCAGCTTCTGCCAATTACTCTGGCCTCTTTGCTCACCCAACTGCTGGGAGGGGCCTTTTATACCAGCTGAATGAGCTGACTTCAGCTCACTCGCCGAAAAAAATGCCCCTTCCTGTGGTGGGAGCGAGTTGTCAGAAGCTGCCAAGCGGGGTAGAGAGCAGATGTTCTCTGCCACTCTGAAACCTCAGAGAGATCAGAGGCCACCAGGGGGAAGAGGAAACAGCCTGGCACTGGATCCCAGAGACAAGCATTTTGTCTTTTATGGCTGCAAACTGGGGGCAACAGTCGGAGAAGCAAGCATGAAGGTTTTTAAAGGGTTAGGAGAACCCCCAGTGCAGCAGAGCCCAAGTTCCAAAATGATTTGCCCCAGCTGTATGAAGCATCAAGGAAATGCATCATCTCAGCTTGGAGCTCCACTACTTTTATTCCTCTATAATCTTCTCTACTAACCTACATTTATTAATTCCTCCAGATGAAACATCCATCCACAATAATGGGAAGGAGCATTTACCTGTATCTACATATGGTGAAGACAAATCTGTTGACATCACAGCAGACTGCACTGGAGGCCTGACTACTGTAAACCATCATGAAGCTCTGAATCCTGCAGATATCTCACCCCAATACTTTACACATGCAGGAAGACACACTGGGTTCTCTAACCATCAAACAGCTCAGAAATGCAAGAAGCCATATTCATGTTCTGAATGTAGGAAATGTTTTTCTCATAAAGCAACTCTTATCATACATGAAAGAGTTCATACAGGGGAGAAGCCATATTCATGTTCTGAATGTAGGAAATGTTTTTCTCAGAAATCAAACCTTATTAAACATGAAAGAGTTCATACAGGGGAGAAACCATATGCATGTTCTGAATGTAGGAAATGTTTTTCTCAGAAATCAGACCTAATCAAACATGAAAGAGTTCATACAAGGAAGAAGCCATATTCATGTTCTGAGTGTAGGAAATGTTTTTCTAATAAATCAGCTCTTATATCACATGAACAAGTTCATACAGGGGAGAAGCCATATTCATGTTCTGAGTGTAGGAAATGTTTTTCTGCTAAATCAAACCTTATCAGACATGAAAGAGTTCATACAGGGGTGAAACCATATTCATGTTCTGAGTGTAGGAAATGTTTTTCTCATAAATCACACCTTATCACACATGAAGGAGTTCATACAGGGGAGAAGCCATATTCATGTTCTGAGTGTGGGAAATGTTTTTCTCATAAATCACTTCTTATCACACATGAAAAAGCTCATACAGGGGAGAAGGGATATTCATGTTCTGAGTGTAGGAAATGTTTTTCTAATAAATCAGCTCTTATATCACATGAAAGAGTTCATACAGGGGAGAAGCCATATTTATGTTCTGAGTGTAGGAAATGTTTTTCTCATAAATCAGCTCTTATTACACACGAAAGAGTTCATACAGGGGAGAAGCCATATTCATGTTCTGAATGTAGGAAATGTTTTTCTCGGAAATCAGCCCTTAGCATACATGAAAGAACTCATACAGGGGAGAAGCCATATTCATGTTCTGAATGTGGGAAATGTTTTTCTGCAAAGCCAACCCTTATCAGACATGCAAAAATTCATACAAGGTTGTAGCTATGTTGATCTTCTCAGACAAGCAATAATTTGAAATATTTGAAGTCGATTTTAAATGCTAGTAAATCAATATATTCGGAAACAAATAGCAAATAATATTGTGACCTGAATGAGTTTCTAGTTCCCTACCTCTGACAATATGTAGCGCTGACCATAAATAAATCACACATAATACAGCTGTGTTGGATTAGGCTGTCCAGGAAGAGGTTTCTACAATGTCTGATCTCAGAAATTCTATGACTTTTTTGCATACAGAACTTTCCATAATCAGTGTACATACATATGGTGCACCTAGGGCACTCCTTCATATCGTACATGCATGCTGTGCTCATATTCTACTGTCAGATGCAATAGTCCTTGGGAAAATGCTTTTGCAATCATGTTTATATAGTGTGAGCACCAATGGACCACAGTGCATATTAACTGTTTGTGATTCACATCTTCTTTGGTCTTTATCAGTGATTCCTGTCTTTACATCTGAACATGGGTCAGCTGAATGACCTTAAGAAAGTCACAGTAAACTCTACCCCCTCTCTGTGCTCTACCTACTCTTTCTTTGTCTCTCCTCTTTCTTTTCTCTCTCAGGCTTTCCTGTCTCCTCTTTTCTTCTCTCTTTCCCCATCTGCAATTTCTTGAGCATGAGTCACCCATCCTATGAGTAACACCTTTGAGGTGGGGAACTGACAGGAGCCACTGATATGAGGCACCTCAAACTAACAACTTTCTTGGGAAATGTTTCCTTTGTATGAATTACTCCTTAAATCTCTGTAATAATTGTCCCTCATTGTCCCTAATTGAAATGTAGACTTATCAGAGATAATCACTATCACATATTTTCATTCATCACAGTTATCTAATCTAAGACCCATGGGTCTCTCCACATGGAGGCTTGTGGCTTTATGACCATCAGATTCCGACTTCCCCCGGATTATGTAAATGTTTGATTTTTTTTTTATGGCTTGTATTACAAATTATTTGAACCATTCTATGCATTTCTTGTAAACTCATGCCTTTATATGTAATAACATTTGATTAAACTTAAAAATATGCCTTCAGTGTGACCTATAATTTGTAAAATTCTATTGAAAAATGAATTGTAATTATTTGAAAAATAAAAATAACAAAACTCAAATAATGTGGTTGCATTAGTGCATTAACCCTTTAAGTGCCAGCCTACCTGGAGTTTTTGTTACGCTTTGTTGCCAGACCATTTTTCACTATTTTGCACTATGCATGTTCAACTGTGATTTTTGAAGGGATTTCCAGGGATTTCCCAGGAAAATTATATATTGTTTTTTTCAGCAGTCTGGGCTTTAACATAAAATGTCTTGTTTGTCATTTGTCAAGTGTATTCTTAATATTTTGGGGTGAAATATGTGAAAAAATGTATGTTTGTCAATAAAATCTTATTGCGTGTGAAATCCCAATTTCTCCCGGTTACAACGGTACCACATATGTTGGTAGACAGCCTTTCCTGCCCAGGAGACTCCCCCAAACTGAAACAGCACTTTAAAAGATTTTTAGATCAAATACAGCTATGCTAAGCGCTATGTGCACCTTGCAGTTTTTTAATAAAAACAACCCTTTACATTTGAAATACCCCCCACAAACTATATATTCTCTGGAAATACACACTTCAAGCTTTCTAGGCGTACCAGGCTTGTTGAAGTTGCCACAGTTTTCTGGAAGTTCTCCCTCAATGTATTCTTTGGTTACACAGAGCTTTTCTAAAGAAGGATAAAAAAAGCAGGATCAAAGCCACATTTTCCTAAAAAAAACTATATGCAAACAAGAAAAAACAAGTTAATCTGAAAAAGCAACATCCCCCGAACCGAACGATACCCAACATGCATAGCTACTGTCAAAAGAAGAGTTGCCAAACACCAAAAGTAAAGCATGTGCACAATGGTAATTTTGCTTGAAAATTTCAGCTCTGCAGACAAAGTGCGCACCTTGCGCTTTTTCTACCAAAACAACCCTTTACATTTGGAATACCCCCCCCCCCCCTTGAAAGTACACATGATAAGCTTTCTAAGCGTACCCAGCATGTTGTAGTGGGCCCATCCTTCTGAAAGTAATCCCTCAAAGAATTCTTTGGTCGCACAGGGTTCCCTTAAAAAATGTATAATAAGGCAGAATAAAAAATGAGTTTTCCTAAAATATCAATATGCAAACAAAAAAAAACAAGCTAAATCCAAAAGGGCAAGGTCCCCCGAGCAGAACGATACCCAACATGCATAGGTACTTTTAACCCTTTTAACTGCCAGCCTACTTGAGATTTTGTCACCCTCTCTTGACAGGTCATTTTTCACCATTTTGCGCTATGCTTAACTCTGATTTTTGCAGGAATTTCCAGGAAAATGATATATTTTATTTTTGCAGCAGAGTTTAGGCTTTAACATGAAATGTCTTGTTTGTAATTTTTTTTACTGATTTTTAAAATATTTTGAGTAAATTAAACAAAACAAAATAAAAAAAAAATTTTTTTAGAAAATTGTCTCCTTTATTATTTTTTAACCATTTATTATTTTTTTTTAAAGAAAACCATATTGCATGTGAAAGCCCTATTTCTCCCGATTACAACGGTACCACATATGTATCGGTAGCCCCCCGTTACTGTTCAGAAGACCCCCCAAACTGAAAAAACACTTTATAACTTTATAAAAATAAAATACAACTACAATCCACACTATAAAGGGTTAAATCAAGAAAAAAATTGGCATGGGGTTCCCCTTCCAAGGGGGGGGGGGGGGGGTAATCCCCATTTTTTTTTTAATTTTAAGGGTTAAAAACCCTTAAAAATTCCCATAAAAATGACATGGGGTCCCCCCTACCCAGCATAACCAGCCCGGGGATCAGCTATGCAGAGCTTGTAGAACAGGGCACAGGGGCCAGCTTTGGTGGCCCCCCGCCCTGCCAAGTACAAGTCCGCACCACCTAAATCAGCCCGGGCCCTTCTGCCCCCCCTGGGCTTCGGGGAGGCAGGTAATAGGGGGGCCGGGGTTAATGGCAAGTCACCCGCTAGCCGCAAGTGACTTGACAGCCCCCCAGCCTTGTGAACTGGTATAGGGGTTTCATGGACTCCTTACAAGTTCACAATGGGTTAAAGTGGACCAACACCCAGGGCTGATCAGCCCGGGAATCTATAAGATTCCCAGACCGTTCTATTCCCTCCCCCCGGGGCATCCAAAATCGGGATGCCCCTCTGTGTGAAACCCCCGAGAACACCCGCTACCACTTACCTGAATCCCGGTCCTATGGCGCATGCGCGGGCCGCATCCCCGCTATCCCTCTAGCAGGGCGCGTGCCTGCGCTGGCTATTTATGAATGGCCGGCGCGGGCACGCTCCCTGTTAGAGGGAAGTGGGGATGCGGTCTCCAGCATGCTCAGAGTGGCTGAGCTTAGACGTTTCTATGCACCATAGGATCGGGGTGAGATGAGTTATTGTGGGCAATCGGGGGGTTTCACAGAGCAGGGCATCCCCGATCGGGATGCCCCTGGGGAAAGGACCAATACCCAGGATAGTCAAAATCCTGGGTGTTGGTCCACTTTAAATATAAAAAAAAACACAAACACACCACACCACAAAATGCTGGAAGCATTTTATACCTACTGTGTAACAGGACATAAGTGGTTAATTTAAAAAAAAATTGACAAAGGGTCCCCCCTCCCAGGGTTAAAAACCCTTAAAAATCCCTCCAAAAATGACGTAGGGTCCCCCCTACCCAGCATTACCGACCCGGGCAAGCTATGGGGGCTTGTAGAACAGGGCGCAGGGGCCAGCGTTGGTGGCCCCTGGCCCTGCAGGCTACTAGCCCACATAGCCACTAAGTGGCCCGGGCCCTTCTGCCCCCCCTGGCCATTGGGGAGGCAGGTAATGGGGGGCTGGGGGTTAATGGCAAGTCACCCACTAGCCGCAGGTGACTTGCCAGACCCAGAGCCTTGTGAACTGGTATAAGGGGTCTCATAGACCCCTTACCAGCTCACAAAGGGTTAACTGTTCAAAAAAAAAAACACCACACAAAAGTATTTTATTAAAAAAAAAAAATGTTTTTTACTGTACTTACCTCCGATTGTAAGCTCTTGCCCCTCGCCTCTCTGATGACAGATGCCGGTGATCGGCATCCAGAGAAGGGGGAGGCAGGAGATCAGAGGATCTCCTGCCACCTCCTTCCCCGGCACCTATCACCGGCATCTGACAGCTGAGAGAGCTGAAGCCGGTGATCGGGGCCGGGATGACGTCATTAGCTCTGCCCCCTTAGCATCAAGATGGCAGCCGCCGTCGGAGGAGCAGAAGGGAGAGAGCCTCCCGTGCTCTCTCCTGAAGATCGGTAAGTCCTGGGGGGGGAGGTCGGAGGCCCCCCAGGTGAAGAGGAGGGACAGCAGGAGCCAGCGCACATGGAGGTTTTATTTTTTCTACAGTTAGCAGCTGCTGCTGCCGAAGCGGGGGGGGGGGCGGCCTATTCCGGGGGCTCTCCTGGAGCCATCCGAGCCCCCACGGGGGATCGGATGGCAGCAAATTAAAGAGGAGACCCGGCCCGAGGGATCAGGTGAGTATTTTTTTTTTTTTGCCCGCTAGCAGGGGTAAATGCCAGGAGAAGTGGCTGGCACTTAAGGGAGGAGAAGCAACCACATAAGTTTTACGTGGCTGGCATTTAAAGGGTTAAAATTGGGGGTTTGGTTCTGTGCAGAATTAGCCAATGATATTTAAACTCATGTTAAATAGTAGTCAGTACACAACAGGCCAGGTTTTGCAGATCTCCACACAGATGCACAGGTAGAGTAATTAGTAAAGCAGCAGAGCTATAGAGCTGGCGAGATTCACATAATATGAGCTGTTGGTGGGCCTTGAGAACAGGGTTGGTACCAGTGAACTAAAGCACTGCTTCTTAACCTGTGGTACACGCACCCCAGGGGTACACTACGGTGTTCTGGGGCACACTAACAAGGGGTTGTCAGGCTCGGGTAACTCCAGCCCTCCAGATAAGCCCTCAACCCCCAATCTCCACAGCCAGCTTCACCTGTAGGAGCCCCCGCTTGCCGGGACGCAGAACACGCCTGCCCGAGATCGGTTGCCCCCAGGACTTCAATGGCTCAAAGGACGAGAGCTTACTGGTTGGAGATCTGAAGAACCAATGACTAAGAGCGAGTTTAGCGGAAGTCCAGAGACAGGCCAGAGGTCGACACCGGGAAGTCAGAGATTGCAGCGGTACAGAAGGATGAGGCAGCGGTCCCCCCCCCCCCCCTCCTCCATAACTATTCATTTTTCATCAAAGCCAAAAGTCTACAACCGTGTTAAACCGGGACACACACGCAACCTATCTAATCTGATACAGCTTACTCACTCTCCATCCCTTCCCGCCACTGTCACCTGCGCACTGTGGAATGCACGCTCAGTGCGCAATAAACTCACCTATAATCACGACCTGTTTCTCTCCAACTCTTTTACCTTCATGGGGTTCACAGAAACATGGCTTACCCCATCAGACACAGCTTCACCCGCTGCCCTCTCACATGGGGGACTACATCTCAGCCACACCCCCAGATCCAACAACAAACAGGGTGGGGGTGTCGGCATCCTTCTATCCAAACTCTGCTCCTTTAACCCACTCCCTGCTTTGCCATCTCTATCCTTCTCATCTTTTGAAGTTCACTGTGTCCGTTTATATTCTCCCTGTAACCTGAAAATCGCAGTCATCCACCGCCCTCCTGGAACTACTACTCTTTTCTTCCACCACTTTTCTACCTGGCTCCTTCAGTTTCTGTCCACAGACATCCCTGCAATCATCATGGGTGGCTTCAACATATCTGTTGACACTAGCAACCCTGCTGCTACCAGACTACTGTCACTAACCTCATCTTTCGGCCTCAAGCAATGGTCTACTGCACCCACACACAAAGACGGCCACACAATTGACCTCCTCTTCTCTAACCTCTGCTCTGTATCAAACCTCTCGTCCTCTTTGCTCCCCCTCTCTGACCATAATCTGCTGACTATGACTCTCTCTCCAATGCCTGCAAACCCCTCTCCACACAAACCCACAACTCAACGTAGGAACTTAAAAAAACCTAGATCTTCAGTCCCTTTCTGCCACACTTCAACCTCTTCAGTCCTTGACCTCATTCACGGACATAGACGCTGCATCATCACACTACCATAATACACTCTCCTCAGCTCTGGACTCTGTCGCCCCCCTCGCCTATAGCCATCCCTGCACCAAAAACCCCCAACCCTGGCTAAATGCAAGCACAACCAGACTGAAACAGCTGTCTCGAGCTGCTGAACGGCGATGGAGGCAAACCAAAGCCAATCATGACTTTCTGTTCTATAAACAAGCCCTTCAGGAACTCAGGACGGCCCTTTCATCTGCTAAGCAAGCATATTTCTCTTCACTGATTTCTGCACAAGCCCGGAATCCCAAACAACTCTTCAACACTTTCAGTTCCTTACTCCGCCCACCGCCTCCTCCTCCAACCTCCTAAATAACAGCAGAAGAATGTTCTACATTCTTCAAAGAAAAAATTGACAACATTCGACTTGGCTTTGCCCCTCAGAATCTCTCACCACTTCAAACTATCCCCCTGCCATACTCTCTTACTTTCTTCACTCCTATAACTGAGCTTGGACTAACCTCTCTCATTTCTAGGGCCTATTCCATCCCACCTTATTCCTCAACTGTCTCCATCCCTCAATCCAGCCTTAACATCCATATTCAACCTTTCTCTCTCCACTGGTACCTTTCCTTCTTCCTACAAACATGCAGTTATTACTCCGATAATCAAGAAACCCTCTCTCGACCCCTCTGCCCTCTCTAGCTATCGCCCTATCTCACTACTTCCTTTCTCCTCCAAACTTCTTGCACAACATGTCCACTTAGAACTGGCACAATACTTATCCACTAACAACTTATTTGACCCCTTACAATCAGGATTCCGTCTTAACCACTCCTCTGTAACTGCCCTCACCAAAGTCACCAATGATCTGCTCACCGCCAAAAGCAAAGGTCACTACTCCATCCTCATCCTTCTTGACCTCTCCTCAGCCTTTGACACTGTCGACCACTCTCTGCTTCTTGATATTCTCTCCTCTCTCGGGGTTCAAGGTCTTGCACTCTCTTGGCTCACCTCTTACCTCTCTGACAGATCATTCAGTGTATCCTATTTTAACACAGTCTCATCCTCACGCTTCCTTTCTGTTGGTGTGCCGCAAAGTTCTGCCCTAGGCCCCCTACTTTTCTCAGTCTACACCTATGGCCTTGGCTAACTTATAACTTTACTAGGCTTCCAATATCACTTCTATGCGGATGACACTCAGATATATCTCTCAGGCTCCAATCTCTCCTCTCTCCTATCTCGCCTCCCCAACTGCCTCGCAGCTATTTCTTCATTGATGTAATCTCGCTATCTCAAGCTAAACATGGACAAGACAGAACTGGTCATTTTCCCACCATCTAACTCCCCTCCCCTCTCTAACACGTCTATTTCTGTCAACAATTACACAATAACAGCAACTCCCCAAGCTCGGTGCCTGGGAGTCATTCTGGACTCTGCCCTCTCTTTCAAACCACATATTCACTCCCTGGCCACCTCCTGTCGCCTCCAACTTAAAAGCATCTCCCGCATCCGTCCTTTCCTCTCACCTGACACCACTAAAATGCTAGTGCATGCCCTGGTCATATCCTGACTGGATTACTGCAACATCCTTCTTTGTGGCTTACCAACTAACAGACTGGCACCCCTCCAATCTATTCTGAACTCTGCTGCTCGCCTCATCCATCTCTCCTCTTGCTCCTCCAGTTCTGCGCCTCTCTGCCAATCCCTACACTGGCTGCCAATCCCACAGCGAATCCTGTTCAAAGCTCTAACTCTCGCCTACAAAGCTCTCTCCAACCAGGCCCCTTCCTACATCTCATCTCTAATCCAACAATATCAACCTAGACGCAGCCTTCGCTCTTCTGCCGACTTCTCCTGTCCTCCTCCCTGGTCACCTCCTCTCACGCCCGCCTCCAGGACTTCTCACGTGCAACTTCAATCTTCTGGAATGCCCTCCCGCACCCAATCCGCCACTCCACAACCCTCAAAACCTTCGAAGGAGCCCTCAAAACTCACTTATTCAGACAAGCATACAATCTGGCCTAACCAATCAAGGGCACATGCCACAAAGCTCAATACTGACTGTTTGTGATCCTTTCCTCTCATCTTCACCCCTCTTCCTTTAGACTGTAAGCTCGCAAGGGCAGGGCTCTCTCCCCTATTGTATCTTGTACTCAGAATATCCACTGTCAACTGTAAAACTGCATTTGAAATAGTATATGTACCGTATGTTTCTACCCTGTAACTACTACTTTGTAAAGCGCTACAGAAGATGACGGCGCTATATAAATAAACAATAATAATAATAATTGTGAGTGCACTTACGTTTTGACTTGCTTTCTCGATAGTTTGTAGCTTTGTCACTTGCAGACTTGCACCATATCTATAAGGTTAGTTTAAGTAATAAGTCAATTGTTGATTTGAAGTTTTTAGGTCTGCATTAAGCTGTATATAATTTTGTAGTGACTTACAGTTTTACTCCCGGTATATATGGGACCTATAAGTAAATAATGCTTCATTTAATATTTTGCACATTTCTGGGCTCTTTTCTATTTATGGCTTTATCTATTTTTTATTTTTTAGTTATAAAAAATGTGTACTCACTTTAGCTGTCTGAGGTGACAAACTTTCCGGTGCCCGACCTTTTAGTCCTGATCGGGGTGCGCTGATGGAGGCGTGTGGCTTGTGCAGTATTATGCCAGTCTGTTGGTATCATAAGTGCGGTATGCATGTTGCTTTCCTCTTTATTTGCCCACACCTTGCGTCGCTGGGGGCCGCCGTTGTAGAGGGGAATATAACTTCCCCTCTAGTCAAGTCCTGGCCAATGGAAGGCCAGAACGTCAGCAGAGGGTGGTTCCCTGGTGGACATGACGGAGCCGCTTCCTCCATGCCCTGGGCGGCCCCACCGGATGTTTATAGATGTCTCCTGGCAGTACGCGGCCATCTTTTTGGTTATGCTGGGTCCAGTGTCTGAGGCACAGGATTGCCCTCAGTTCCAATACATATATGACCAGCTGAAACTCTTGCTGGTCCCAATGCCTCTTGGCCATCTGACGTACCATCACGCTGGTCCTGCCTTACAGACAGGTTGAAGTGATTTGGTTTGAGGACTCCAACTTGTCTATAACGGCAGTTGTCGTGGGCTGATGTGAAATGAAGCTAATGGCACCACCTCTATGGAAGACACACTTAGCCCCAGCAGACGCAGCCCCTGCCTTATAATAGTCATCATCTTCAACATCCCCATGCTTCTAAAGCATTAAGCATTCTAAAAATACCGTTTTGTGATTACTCACCTAAAACGGATATTATAAGTGTGACATACACTCCGCTTCAATTCTTCTTGACAGTTGGGTTATTCTCCAGTAGAGGGCGAACTTCTGCAGAGATGAATGCAAAAAAGGAGCTCCTCCCAGTCCATAATTACCTGGGACCTCCCACCAATTCCCCAGTGTAAGATAGCAGTAAGGGGACCAGGAAGAACCAATTATAACAATACTAACAAAATAAACAATGGTTCACCATATAAAGGATCCAGAATACCAAACAGGGTGGGTGAAGCGGAGTGTATGTCACACCTATAATATCCGTTTTAAAGGTGAGTAATCACAAAACGGTATTATTCCAAGTGTGACATACACTCCGCTTCAATTCTTCTCGACAGTTGGGACATCCAATAGCAGTGCCCGTCATGGGTGGAAACCATAAACAGTAAAGAATGCCCCAACTCAAACCACTGCAGCTTGCAGAACCTTGCGGCCAAAAACAGCATCCGCTGAAGCCCGCACATCAACCTTGTAAAACTTGGAAAAATTATGAACAGAAGACCAAGTAGCAGCCTTACAAACCTGTTCAACAGAAGCCTGGTGCTGAAAAGCCCAGGATGCACCAATAGCACAAGTAGAGTGCGCAGTGACCCTAAAAGGGGGAGTCCTCCCCTTAGCAGAATAGGCCCCAACAATGGCCTGACAAATCCATTTGCTAATCGTAGACTTGGCGGGCGCTAAACCTTTCCTGGGCCCGCAGGGCACCACGAAAAAAGCATCCGTCCTACGGAAGGAAGAAGTAGTCACCAAATAGTACTTCACACAGCGAACAACGTCCAAATTGTGCAGAACCCTCTCTTTGTCATTGTTAGGCTTAGGACACAAGGAAGGGAGAACAATATCCTGATTGAGGTGGAAAGCAGACACCACCTTAGGAAGGAAATCCGGCTTAAAACGAAAAACCACCTTATCCTGGTGTCTCTCAAAATAAGGGGCCTGAATCGACAGGGCCGCCAACTCAGAGACACGCCGAACAGAGGTAATAGCCACCAAGAAAGCAACCTTCTGAGTGAGAACCGAAGGAGCAATATCCTGTAGCGGCTCAAAAGGAGGACCCTGCAGAGCCGAAAGAACCAAATTCAAATCCCAAACAGGAACTACAGCCTTCCGAGGGGGCTGCACATGTGCCACCCCTTGGAAAAAGGTCTTAACCAGCGGGTGTAAAGCAAAAGACCTCTGGAAGAAAACCGACAGAGCAGAAACCTGTCCTTTCAAGGTACTAAGCTGGAACCCAAGATCCAGATTATGCTGAAGAAACTCCAAAATCCTGGGTATAGAAAAAACCCTGCAAGCCAAGGCCCTAGCCTCACACCAATCAATATAGGACCTCCAAGTCTTATAGTAAATGCCAGAAGAGGAACGCTTCCTAGCTCTAATCAAGGTCTGAACAACAGCCTCAGACAAACCTTCCTCTTTCAAGATGAAGGTTTCAGCAGCCAAGCCGTCAAAGCCAGCGTTTGTAAATTGGGGTAAAGTAGATGACCCTGAGATAGCAGGTCCGGCAGCAAGGGAAGCCGGTACTGGTCTACGGCCATCCTTACGACGTCTGCGTACCAAACCCTTCTTGGCCACCGTGGAGCCACCAGAATCGCTGGTGCCCCTTCTAGAACCAGTTTGCGAACTACCTTGCCCAGCATGGAGACAGGTGGAAACAGGTACAGAAAACCCAGGTCCTTCCAAGCCAGTGACAAGGCATCCACTGCCAAAGCCAGGGGGTCCTGAGAAAGAGACACAAAGGCCAGAAGTTTGTGATTGTGCCTCGAGGCAAAGAGATCCACCTCCGGAGTCCCCCACTTGCGGCAAAGATCCAGAAAAACCTTGAGGTTGAGAGACCACTCTCCGTGGCGAGAGGATCCCCTGCTCAGGGAATCCGCCTCCGTATTCTCCACTCCCGGAATGTAGACTGCCGAAAGGCAAGGAACATTGCTCTCCGCCCAGTGCAGGATCAGAGAGACCTCCCTGAGAGCACTCCTGCTGCGAGTCCCTTCGGTTGTCCGAACGCACCTGAACCGGAAGACGCCGCAACTGTGGGGTTAACCGAGCCAGAACCAGTCGAATGGCTCTGAGCTCCAATACATTGATGGGGGTGTGAGCCTCCTGGGGACCCCACACCCCGCTGAACTGATGACTCTTCCAATAACCTCCCCAGCCTGACAGGCTGGCATCCGTGGTAACCGTCTACCAACAAGGGACCAGAAAGGATCAGCCACCACCGAAAGGACTGTGGGCTCCTGTCCCAATACGTCAATAGGAGAAGTTGAAGAGATCTCATGTGAAATTGTGCAAACGGCACCACCTCGAAGGAGGACACCATAAGACCCACCAGTTTCATCCCCTGTCGGATAGAGGGACAAGGACTGGCCAGAAGAAGACGGATCAGGCCCTGAATCCCCTGCACCTTGGTCTGGGGCAGAAACACTCTGGCCCGACTGGTATCCAGATTCATGCCCAGAAATGAAATCACTCGAGACGGGGAGAGAGAAGACTTGGTGCGGTTGATCACCCACCCGAACCTCTCCAGGGTTGACACCACCTGGTGGGTGTCCAGTTCTGCCTGCTGAAGGGAAAAAGCTGAAATCAACAGATCGTCCAGATAAGGCACAATGCGAATGCCCTGAAATCTGACCAGAGCCATTACGCCCGCCAAAACCTTGGTGGAGACCCTTGGTGCCGAGATCAGACCGAAGGGAAGAGCTACAAATTGATAATGTTGATCCTCCACCGCAAACCGGAGGAATCTCTGATGTGCCTGAAAAATCGGAACATGCAGATACGCATCCTTGATGTCTATGGACGTCATAAAATCCCCTTGGCGAAGGAAATTGATAGCCGAGCGCAGAGTCTCTATGCAGAACTTTTTGGCTCTGATAAACCTGTTGAGAACCTTGAGATCTAGAATGGGTCTCACGAACCCTCCTTCTTGGGAACCGTGAAAAGGTTGGAGTAGTAGCCCCTGCCTCTTTCCAACAGAGGCACCGGGCATATAACCCCCATGCCCAGAAGGTCTTTTACTGCTAACAGGAGCCCCTATGCAGCCTGAGGGTCCGAGGGCACCCAAGACCTTAAGAATCTTGGGGGCGGCCAGTACTCGAACTCCAGTTTGTACCCGGAGGAGACCACTTCCAAGATCCAATTGCCTGTGACCTCCCGGGCCCAGACCTGGAAGAAGAGCCGCAGCCGTCCCCCCACCCTTGCGGGTGAGGGCGCCCCTTCATCGCTGAGCCGGTTTAACGGCAGGCTTGGGCTTGGAACCCCAGGCAGCTGCGGGACATGCCCGCCCTCTGTTCCAGGACGAGCCCCTGAGAAGGCCAGACCCCTAGACGCTCTGGCCCCTCGAAAGGAAGGAGTGAACGAGCCCGCCCCCCGAAAGGGATGGCGCTGTTTCCTCCGCTGAGGTAACTTACCGCCTTTAGCAACAGCATCAAATTTATCTCCAAACAGCCGCCCACCCAAGAAGGGGAGAGCTGTGAGCGACTTCTTGGCTCCAACGTCCGCTGTCCACTGGCGGAGCCAGACCGATCTGCGCATGGCCACCAGTAAGGCTGATGTCCTACTACACACGACAATGGAGTGTTCCATCGCAGCCATGACAAAATCCATGAACAATTCGCACTTCTTAAGTATAGCGAACTCAGCGCCAGCTGGATCAAGCTGAGCGTTATTCAGCCAGTCCCTGATAAGAGACCTGGTAGCAAGCGACACCAGGGACACCGGCCGCAGGGCCGAGCCCACGTTGGCAAATGCGTGGCATGCCATCTGATCAAGGCGCTTATCCTCGCCATCCTTAAGGGAGGAGGCATCAGGGGTGTTCAGTACAGAAGAGTTGGTCAAACCTAAAACAGGCGCATCGACCTCGGGAGGAGAAGACCAGCGCTTGACCTCCTCCACCGGAAAAGGACTGGACTGGGCCTCTCCCATTCTCTAAGTATCAGTGCATCAAAATGACCCTGGGTAGGGAATTCCAGACGGGGCTTGTGGGCCCCAAAAAATTCCCCCTTCTTAAGAGGGGGTGTCTCAGGTGGATCAATATCCAACACCTCCAATAAATGTGACAAAACAGTGGCCGTATCAACGGCATCCCCCAGCGCCTGCCCGACATTGGAATTCCCAGGCTGACCATAGTCAGCCTCTGAATCCTGATACAATTCCCCCTCCTCTAACGGGGAATAATCGGACAATTCAGCGGATTCATCGTCAGTGTCCCACAAAGCCTGGGCCGACGACAACTGTCTCTTTTTAGCCTGGGCCTTCTTGCCCACCGTGCTAGCAATCATTTTCTCTATGCTGGCCAACCGAGCCCAAACATGAGAAAGCGACTCCCCACTAGTACCAATGTCACTTGGGGTACGGATCAGATGGGGAGGGAAAGGCGATGAAGCAGGAGGAGCCGACCCAGAAGGCTGGGTACCAGACTGCCGCGTTATGGCCTTTTGTGCGCATGGTATACAGATCAGCACATTCTCCCCCGTAAGGGATACCCCGCACCCCACACATGGCCCGGATTGTCCCGAAGGGATCCTGGGCCCGGTATCCTGCAGAACCTCCATATGGTGAATTTTTGTGGTCAGTCGCAAGACCGCAGGGGATTACGCATAAGCAACCCGGGATGCCCCTTAAAAGTTCCGGTGGGAGGATTTTTGGGTGGACAATTTCTATAACTAGGGACCCCAGGACCAGGAGGGACCCCTTAATATGCACATATACAGGGCAACCTGTAACACACAAAATAAGCCACATAAGAGCAGAGCAGTGTAAAAAATGCCAAAGCATTTGATCTTACAGCCACACAACGGAAATATATATATAGGTATATATATATATATATATATATATATATATATATATATATATATTATATATATACCACAATGCAGCCATACAGTGCAAATAAAGGCATATACACTTCATCCCAGCATAAGAAACTATATATGTATATAAATATATATATAAACATATACACATACACTATGTATAGACGTCCATAAAATATATATATATATATATATATATATATATATATCCCCGAGATGTATATCGCCCACGGGCACCAATAACACCCGGCAGCATGAGATAACAAGTGTACTATATATAAACCAAATACACCCAGTATAAAGAAGCCCCGTATGGGGCACTCACGGGCCGCTGTGATGAAGATGGCGTCATCTAGGCAGAAAGGATGAAGGAGGCGGGCCAACACGGAGTGCGCCAGGCACATGGCCCCGCCCCCTTCCGACGTGGGAAAAACACACCAAGCCGCGCTCCCAGCCGATAGGGCTGGAAGCTGGCCGACGATGCCAAGGAGGGGCGGGCAGATACCGGCGCAGAGAGCGCCCGGCCCCTCCCCCCTTCACTAAGACAAGCAAGAGGGTCGCGCTCCCAATATGGCCGCGGAGCCGACCATGAAAAAAACGGCCCGCCGCCGCACGGGAGCGTGCGTGCGGGCCAAAGTACAGCATCAACCACACGCACACACACAAACACGCGCTGGCAGTAGTCAGCGCGCAATGAGTAAAAATCAGTCACACACACATAAGACCGAGTATAAAGGCCAGCCAGCCAGACCCCCCCCCGCCCCCCGGAGGAGAGTAAGGGACCCAGAAGGGGGGGAAACCTGCCAGAATCCGGCCATAAGCATAGTGGGACGGGGCATCCAACACGAGGATCACCAAACCAGGATAACCGCCTACCCCATAGTGAGGTCTCATGGTGGAGCAGTGCTCCTTCCGCACCCATAGGGTGCTGCCTACCTTCACCAGGACCCGCAGCCTAAGCTCAGGCTCAAATAGGAGCAATTTAGAAAGGGTCCTGGCAGCAATAGGGACAAAAAACAGCCGGGCGCGGGCGCGGCTTACCTGTAAGTAAAGAAGTCTTCATCTTCTGTCTTGTCGCCTTCCCTGCAGAGAAGGGGGAGAACTGGGGAATTGGTGGGAGGTCCCAGGTCATTATGGACTGGGAGGAGCTCCTTTTTTGCATTCATCTCTGCAGAAGTTCGCCCTCTACTGGAGAATATCCCAATTGTCAAGAAGAATTGAAGCGGAGTGTATGTCACACTTGGAATACATTAGTCACTTCTCCTCAGTACAATACAATACAAATGTCAGGACTGTACCGGACACCTGTCTGTCTTGAGCTGGTAATCCCCAATCTCCACCGCCTCTTCTGCCTATAGACAAGTCCCCGCTTGTAGGAGACACGGGTAATGCCTCTCCCACTCGGTTACCCCCAGGACTTATAGGGCGCAAAGATTACCAGCTTAAGGTGGAGACTGATGAACGGCAGGGAGTCCCAAATGAGGATGCCGGATGGCGGAAGTCCAAATACATGCCGAGGTCAAACTGGGAGGTCACGGGGCGAGGTATCCGAAGGAGGTAACGAAGAATAGTCAAACGAGCCGAGGTCAAATCCAGGAGGTCACGGTGCGAGGTATCAGAGGGGTCAGGCGGAATCGTGGTCAGGCAAGCAAAAGGTCAGGGCAGGCAGCAAGCGAGAGAAGTCGAAGTCCAAAGCCGAATAATAACGAGAGACAATATAAACACACTTCCAGAACCCAGAGGCTATAACGGGCACTGGGATACTGAAGCAGTATAGCTTTATAGGGAATACTGGCCATTGGGGAAAGGGGACAATGGAGGGAATCACACTGATTGGTGCATACATAGAAAATGGGATCGGTCCCAGGAGCTGGACGGCCCAGGCCAGACAGGCCGACCAGTCCCTGGGTCCGATCCCAGGATCCAGCCACAGATAGGTTATTTCAAACTCGCCCCCGGCGGGCGCACTGGGGGAAGCGCCGCCGGGAGGCATAAAGAAGACGTTGAGAATCGGGCGTGCCCCCGCCAGGAGGAGGAAGCGCCGCATCACAGGGGAGAGCAGCAGGGCCGCGCAGCCGCGCGGAGCGGGCTGCGACGCGGTCACCAACGGCGTCCTGCACCGCCAGCCCCTGGTCCCCACGACGGCGCCGAGGAGCTGGCAGACCTGGGGACCGTCGGGCAGCAGCCCGCCGGGGGCCACCCGACAGCGCGCCGCGGGACCAGGAACGGCGATGAGGTAAGTGTCTAACATTACCCCCCCCTGAGGAGGGGCCACTGGACCCTCCAAGCTGGGCTTCAGAGGATTCTCCCTGTGAAATCTCTTTACCAAATTCTGCGCATGAACCTCTCTGGCCGGAACCCAAGATCTTTCTTCCGGGCCGTACCCCTTCCAGTCAATTAAATATTGAAGAGTTTCTAAAAAAGCGGGAATCAAGAACCCGGGCAATCTCAAACTCCTGATGCCCATCGACTGAGGATGGAAAGCCGAGGAAAGAGAGACGGTGAAGCCCAGCTTAGTACAGAAAGCCCTCCAAAACCGGGAGACAAATTGGACCCCCCTATCCGAAACAATGTCTACTGGAATACCGTGGATTCTAAAAATGTGAGTGATAAAGAGTTGAGCTAATATTTGAGCTGTGGGAAGCTTTTTTAAAGGAATGAAATGAGCCATCTTGCTAAAGCGGTCCACTACTACCCAAATAACGGTATATCCCTGGGAAGGGGGAAGATCTGTAACAAAGTCCATGGCCAAATGGGTCCACGGGGAGGCAGGAATGGGCAAAGGTAGTAGAGGGCCTTCAGGAGAGTGTCTTAAAGACTTACTCCGAGCACAGACTTTACAGGCTAAGACAAATTTCTGTGCATCCCTTCTAATGGATGGCCACCAAACTTGGCGAGCCAATAAAGCAATAGTTTTCTTGACCCCCGGATGACCCGCTGTTTTAGTATCGTGAAAATGGGACACAAAGGCAGTGCGGTAAAGAGAAGGCACAAACTGGACCGACTCAGGTTTTTCAGGTGGAGCCTCGGCCTGGAACTGAGCCAGATCAGGAAGATGAGGTTGGATGGCGGCTACCACCAGGGAGTGGGGTAAGATGGGAATATCCAACCTTTCGGGTAAATCAGGGAAAGAAAAACTCCGAGACAGGGCATCCGCTTTAACGTTTTTGGATCCAGGTTTATAGGTAATAGAGAAGTTAAACCGGGAAAAGAACAAGGACCAGCGAGCCTGTCTTGGAGTTAGTCTTTTTGCGGATTGGATGTACTCTAGATTTTTATGATCCGTAAAGACTGTAACTGGGTACTGAGCCCCCTCCAGCCAGTGTCTCCATTCCTGAAAGGCCAACTTGATAGCCAACAATTCTCGGTTACCGATATCATAATTTCTTTCAGCCCCCGAGAATTTCTTAGAAAAAAAAGCACATGGGTGAAGGCGTTCAGGTGACCCGTGATATTGTGACAAAACCGCCCCCACAGCAATTTCAGAAGCATCCACCTCCACAAAAAAGGGCAATTGGCCGTCCGGATGAACTAAGACCGGAGCGGAACTAAAGACTCCTTTCAGTTTCTCAAAGGCCTGGACCGCTTGAACAGGCCAAACTGACGGATACCCGCCTTTCTTGGTAAGATTTGTCAGTGGTGTCACTAGAGAAGAAAAATTTTTAATGAACCTCCTATAAAAATTAGCGAAGCCCAGGAACCTTTGCAGGCCTTTCAGATCCCTGGGCTGCTCCCATTCTAATACTGCCTTCACTTTGGACTGATCCATGGATAGACCAGATTTAGAAATAATATAACCGAGAAAAGGAACCTCTGATACTTCAAATTGGCACTTTTTTAACTTAGCATATAAACAGTTTTCCCTGAGTTTTTGCAAGACCATGCGCACATGTTTGCGATGTTCGTCAAGAGATGAAGAAAAAATCAAAATGTCATCTAAATAGACGACCACAAAACGGCCAAGATAGTCCCTAAAAATTTCGTTTACGAAACTTTGAAAGACCGCGGGGGCATTGCATAACCCAAATGGCATTACCAAATACTCATAATGCCCCTCGAGGGTATTGAAGGCCGTTTTCCACTCATCCCCCTGCCTAATTCTGATGAGGTTATAGGCCCCCCGGAGATCCAGCTTAGAGAAGACTTGAGCCCCAGCCACCTGCGTAAACAGCCCCTCTATAAGGGGTAGGGGATACTTGTTTTTGATGGTAATATTGTTTAAACCCCGATAATCAATACATGGGCGGAGTCCCCCATCCTTCTTCTCCACAAAAAAAAACCCCGCTCCTGCTGGGGAAGAAGATGCCCGGATAAACCCCTTTTTCAGATTTTCTGCAATATATTCCCACATGGCCTGATTCTCAGCTCGGGTTAAATTAAATATTCTTCCCCTAGGAGGCATGGTACCGGGAAGGAGTTCAATAGGGCAATCCCATGGTCTATGGGGAGGAAGTTTGTCTGCCGCCTTTTCCGAAAAGACGTCAGAAAATTCTAAGTACGGAGTGGGAACTCTAGCTGGAGCTAATTGCGCAACCCGGACCGGAAGTTCCAAACAACTCTGAAAACATTGGTGCCCCCACTTTATGATTTGTCCCGAGACCCAGTCAATATGGGGATTGTGCTCCTGTAACCATGGCAATCCCAAAATTAGAGGGGTGCTAGGCATGCTCAAGACCAGAAAACTGATCACTTCAGAATGATTAGCTCCCACCTTAAACAGGGTTCTAAACTGAACTAATCCCCCTGCCACATGT
This sequence comes from Gastrophryne carolinensis, assembly GCA_027917425.1. NCBI lineage: Eukaryota > Metazoa > Chordata > Amphibia > Anura > Microhylidae > Gastrophryne > Gastrophryne carolinensis. The sequence goes on from CM051237.1 coordinate 13,469,480, forward strand.
GTGCCATCAATGGCAGAGACCCGAATGGGTGCTGGCAAAGACTGGAGCGTAATTCCTAAACTCTGAGCTAACTCAGAGTCAAGGAAGTTCCCTGCTGCTCCTGAGTCCAAGAGAGCCTTCAAATTTAGATATTTAAAATCTATTTTTAACTGAACCGGGATAAGAACTGGTGACGATACATGAGGTGATACCTTACAGCCTAGGAGGGCCCCCTCGAAACCCCCTAGGCTCTGAAGTTTCCCGACGGCTTCCTTGGGCATACTCTGACCATGTGGCCAGTTCCGCCACAGTACAGACACAGCCCCTCGGATAAGCGTCGACGTCTTTCAACCTCGGTAAGTTTCGTGGCGCCCAGTTGCATGGGTTCTTCCGCAGGTTGTGCTACTGGGGTCTCAGATCTTAAAACTGGCTCGGAATGTGACCCTTTTTCTTGGCGTCTTTCCCGAAGACGACGGTCAATGCGAATGGCGAGGTGCATTAATTCGTCTAGGGTCTGGGGTTCCGGATAATTCACCAAGGTGTCTTTAATGGAATCGGCCAATCCAAGCCGGAATTGGCCGCAAAGAGCAGGATTGTTCCAGCGGGAGTCCACTGCCCAGCGACGGAATTCTGAGCAATAATCTTCGGCTGGACGGCGTCCCTGGCGAAGAGTACGCAGTTTAGCGTCAGCCGTGGCCCCCTTATCGGGATCATCATACAGAACTTCCATCGCGGAAAAGAAACTGTCCACAGAGAGACGAGCAGGATCCTGGGATGATAAACTAAAGGCCCAGGATTGTGGATCTCCTTGAAGAAGCGAGATAATCAGCCCGACCCGTTGCTCTTGTGACCCCAAAGAGACAGGACGAAGTTGGAAATACAATTTGCAAGAGTCCCGGAAGTTGGCGAACCTTGCTCTGTCGCCATGAAATTTCTCTGGGAGTGGAATTTTAGGTTCCACAGAACCTGCGGCCGGAGTCCCCAGAGGACTGGGGACGATAGGAGCAGGACGGTTCTCCTGGGCCGCAACCCGGTGAGCCAGGTGCTCTACCGCCGCTGTTAAGGCTTGCACCTGTTCCAGGATTTGGTCCATTCTTCAGGCCCGTTATATTGTCAGGACTGTACCGGACACCTGTCTGTCTTGAGCTGGTAATCCCCAATCTCCACCACCTCTTCTGCCTATAGACAAGTCCCCGCTTGTAGGAGACACGGGTAATGCCTCTCCCACTCGGTTACCCCCAGGACTTATAGGGCGCAAAGATTACCAGCTTAAGGTAGAGACTGATGAACGGCAGGGAGTCCCAAATGAGGATGCCGGATGGCGGAAGTCCAAATACAGGCCGAGGTCAAACCGGGAGGTCACGGGGCGAGGTATCCGAAGGAGGTAACGAAGAATAGTCAAACGAGCCGAGGTCAAATCCAGGAGGTCACGGTGCGAGGTATCAGAGGGGTCAGGCGGAATCGTGGTCAGGCAAGCAAAAGGTCAGGGCAGGCAGCAAGCGAGAGAAGTCGAAGTCCAAAGCCGAATAATAACGAGAGACAATATAAACACACTTCCAGAACCCAGAGGCTATAACGGGCACTGGGATACTGAAGCAGTATAGGTTTATAGGGAATACTGGCCATTGGGGAAAGGGGACAATGGAGGGAATCAAAATGATTGGTGCATACATAGAAAATGGGATCGGTCCCAGGAGCTGGACGGCCCAGGCCAGACAGGCCGACCAGTCCCTGGGTCCGATCCCAGGATCCAGCCACAGATAGGTTATTTCAAACTCGCCCCCGGTGGGCGCGCTGGGGGAAGCGCCGCCGGGAGGCATTAAGAAGACGTGCTCGCGCGCGCGCGCGAGCATGTTGAGAATCGGGCGCGCCCCCGCTGTAAACAATTATATATTAATATTAATAACTAGATATTATATCAATATCTAGATATTAATTTATAACTATAAATCTTCTGCTTGGGTATATTAATAGCTAATATTATCCCTTTAAGTGCCAGCCTACCTGGCGTTTTTGTCACCCTTTGTTGCCAGACCATTTTGCACTATTTTGCGCTCCCCATGTTCAAATGTGATTTTTGAAGGGATTTCCAGGGATTTCCCAGGAAAATGATATATAGTTTTTTTCAGCAGAGTCTGGGCTTTAACATGAAATGTCTTGTTTGTCATTTTTTAGGTGTATTCTTAATATTTTTGGGTGAAATATGTGCAAAAAAAAAAAAAAAAAAAAATTTTTACATATTGTAGTGTTTTTTTGTAATAAAAAATGTAAGTTTGTCAATGAAATCTTATTGCGTGTGAAATCCCAATTTCTCCCGGTTACAGCGGTACCACATATGTATAGGTAGACACCCTTTCCTGCCCAGGAGACTCCCCCAAACTGAAACAGCGCTTTAGGGGATTTTCAGATAAAATACAACTGTGCTATGCAATATGCGCACCTTGCAGTTTTTCCAGAAAAACAACCCTTTACATTTGAAATACCCCCAACAAACTATATATTCTCTGGAAGTACACACCTCAAGCTTTCTAGGCGTACCAGGCTTGTTGATGTGGCCATAGTTTTCTGGAAGTAATCCCTCAATGGATTCTTTGGTTGCAAAGAGTTTCCCTAAAAAAAGGATAAAAAAGCAGAATCAAAGCCACATTTTCCTAAAAAAACTATATACAAACAAGAAAAAACAAGTTTAATCTGAAAACGCAACATCCCCCGAACAGAACAATACCCAACATGCATAGCTACTGTCAAGGGAAGAGTTGCCAAACACACCAAAGTAAAGCATGTGCGTAACGGTAATTTTACTTGAAAATTTCAGCTCTGCAGACAAAGTGCGCACCTTGCGATTTTTCAACCAAAACAACCCTTGACATTTGGAATATCCCCCATAAACCATATATTCCCTGAAAGTACACACGTTAAGCTTTCTAAGGGTACCCAGCTTGTTGTAGTGGGCTCATCTTTCTGGAAGTAATCCCTCAAAGAATTCTTTGTTTGCGCAGGGTTTCCCTAAAAAATGTATAAAAAAGCTGAATAAAAAACACCTTTTCCTAAAATATAAATATGCAAACCAGAAAAAACAAGCTAAGTCTGAAAGCGCAAGGTCCCCCAAACAGAACAATACCCAACATGCATAGGTACTATTAACCCTTTTAATTGCCAGCCTACTTGAGATTTTGTCACCCTCTGTTGACAGGCCATTTTTCCCCATTTTGCATCATGTTTTGCACCATTTTTGCTGGAACTTTCAGGAAAATTATATATATATTTTTTTGCAGCAGAGTTTAGGCTTTAACATGAAATGTCTTGTTTGTAAATTTTTTTTTTTTTTTACAATATTATTAAGTAAAAATAATAAATAAATAAATAAAAAAATTTTTTTAAAAATTGACTCCTTTATTTTAAATAAAAAATGTATTTTATTAAGGAAAATCATATTGCATGTGAAAGCCCCATTTCTACCGATTAGAACGGTACCACATATTTATCGGTAGCCCCCCGTTCCTGCCCAGGAGACCCCTCTAACTGAAACAAGTATTTTATAACATTCACAAAAAAAATACAACTACCATCCACACTACAAACGGTTAAATCGAGAAAAAAAATGACATAGGGTCCCCCCTCCCAGGGGAGGGAGACCCCATTTTTTTTTTTATTTTTAAGGGTTAAAAACCCTTAAAAATCAAAAAAAAATTGACGTGGGGTCCCCCTTACCCAAAGTAACCAGCCCGGGACCAGCTATGGGGGCTTGTAGGCACAGAGTGGGGGGGCCAGCTTATGTGGCCCCCCCACCCTGCAGCCTACGAGCCCACATAGCCCATGTGGGCCCGGGCTCTTCTCCCCCCCTTGGCCTTTGGGGAGGCAGGTAATGGGGGTGCCGGGGGTTAATGGCAAGCCACCCGCTAGCGCAGGTGGCTTGCCATCCCCCCAGCCTTGTGAACTGGTATAGGGGTCATGGACCCCTTACCAGTTCACAAGGGGTTAAATGTAAATAATCACACAGACACAAGCAGAGAAAAAATATTTTATTAATTTTTTTTTTTTTTTTTACACTGTACTCACCTCCCATCCATCCTGGAGCCCTCTGTCCCTCGGCGATCACTGGCTTCTGCTCACTTGCTAGAAGCCTTTTATAGCTGCTGGATGACAGAACACAAAGGGTTAATCAAAAAAAAAAATGACATAGGGTCCCCCCTCCCAGGGGGGGGACCCCATTTTTTTTTTATTTTTAAGGGTTAAAAACCCTTAAAAATCAAAAAAAAAATTGACGTGGGGTCCCCCTTACCCACAGTAACCAGCCCGGGACCAGCTATGGGGGCTTGTAGGCACAGAGTGGGGGGGCCAGCTTTTGTGCCCCCCCCACCCTGCAGCCTACGAGCCCACATAGCCTATGTGGGCCTGGGCTCTTCTGCCCCCCCCTGGCCTTTGGGGAGGCAGGTAATGGGGGTGCCAGGGGTTAATGGCAAGCCACCCGCTAGCGCAGGTGGCTTCCCATCCCCCCAGCCTTGTGAACTGGTATAGGGGTCATGGACCCCTTACCAGTTCACAAGGGGTTAATAGTAAAAAAATGACACAGAGAAAAAAAATCTTTATTTTTCTTATTTTACACTATACTCACCTCCGATCCGACGTCCCTCGCCGCTGTCCCGCGCCGATCATCTCACTGACAGATGCCGGTGGTGATCGGCGCAGGGCGGGTGACAGGTGAGGGGGCTCCGATCGGAGCCTCCTCACCTGACATCCGCCCTGCTCCGATCACCACCGGCATCTGACAGAGAGCTAAGCGGCGGCGGCCATCGCCGCCATTAAAAGAGGTGAGGACCCGGAAGAGGGTCCTCACCTGAAGACTGCGCAGCCCAGGGGGGGGATCGGACCCCCCCCCTGGTGAAGAGGAGACCCGGACAGAAGGCTCGGGCGCGGAGGTGAGTAAATGACAGTTTGTTTGTTTTTTTTTTTTACAGCGCCGATGTCAGCGCTGGAAACGGGGGGGGGGGGGGCGGCTGGTTTCGGGCCCCCCCTGAAGACGGAGGACGACGGGGGGGCGATCGGATGCCCCCCCCCAGGAAGAGGGGACCCCAAGCTTCACGGGGATACCGGAGGTAAGTGTTTTTTTTTTTCTATTCTTTAACTGTTTGGGGGAAATGCCAGGCACGTAGTTTGTACGTGCTTGGCACTTAACGGTAGGAGAAGCAACCACGTAGAAACTACGTGCTTGGCATTTAAAGGGTTAATAATATTGTGTATATATTTATCCTGCCCGGCTCGACTAAAATAGGCAACACATATACCAATATTGTCAATATCTGGCCAATGATCACGCAATGGATACACGCATAAGACTATAAGACTAGGTTCTTTTGACTTCTGGTAAATGCAAGAGACAGTGGGACAAGTAGTAAATAAAGAGATATATTGTTGACAAAATAACACAATAATGCAATCCAATCTCAAATCAAACACAATACAATCCAGTTATGAGACTGGCATACATATATACAGGGAAAGACACATTACCCTCCTGATACGGCACTCACAAGCTTCTCCTGTGCAAGCAGTCTCCCGTCCCAAAACTTCTCCTTCCTTCTGCCTCCTCTACTGTCTGCACCCCCCTCAATTATACCTCCCTGCCCTTTTGATATCCAGTCCTGCTGACCTCCCCCCCCCCTTGGGCTTGACCCACCGGTTATGCAAAAGAGGGTGCATCCCGGAAATTCCCAGAAGCCGTTTGTATAATTTATGGTGCCAGCGTCTATCTAATCTTTTGATGTCCAGGTCGTTTTGCTAGGAGGGTGCAACTGCTATTTCAGGTCTATATGTCTATTTACAACATATTTATGGTGTGGTCACAGAATGTTGATATTATCTAGTGCCCTCTCAGATGTCTTTTGTTATTTTCTGGTTTTGGAATGTAGATATTATCTAGCTTGGAGAACCTGCCTTAGGCCTCCCTCCTTCATGTCATGCCCTGCTGTATATTCAAATATATATATATATATATATATATATACCATTATTAACAATATTGATTTTCCATAAAGGCACATTATTTACATATCGCCCACTTGAGACAGAGATATATATATTATATTTATATGTATATATATATATATCGAGGTCTCACAAATATATAAAATGTAAGTGCTTCAAATTTGCTGAGACCGATGGGACCCGATATATTACCGCACAATGTTATCACAACCCCCAGTATCTCAAGTTACAGCCTGCATCCCTCAGCCACCACACAAATGTTTTAATGCCACACCTTCTTCAACAGATCATCAAACATATTTCATATTTTTACACCATCCATATCCGCTTATGTGATTTTGGGTGACCAAATCTGGTGACATCCGGATTTATTCACTGCCGCTTCTGCTGGACACACATCAGTCGAATTCCATTGCAGACAATGCTTTATAAGCTGTCACTGAGTCTCCAAGGCCTGTATTATCATCAGCGAGGTGGGTGCACAAGGTGACAGTCCATAATATACTGATTGTACCGCGTGACAGTCCATATGGTTATGAGTGCACATCATCAGAACTGCCCATGGTTTCATGGTGCACAGCCTCAGAACTGCCCATGGTTTCATGGTGCACAGCATCAGAACTGCCCATATTGTCATGGGTGCATATCATTAGAACAGTCCATATTGTTATGGGTGCACATGTACTTTGACAGTTCACACAGACCATAAGGAGTTACAGCAACAGTACATCTGCAATATTAGAAGCACTCGGTGATATACTCTCCAACACAGTGATACACAGCAGACTCCAAGAAATAGATTTTTGGTCACAGAGCATAAACATAATGCAACATAGCAAACGGCGTATTACGGTGGAAATGTCTGAAAGAAAACCTTGAACAAAAGAAAGTGTGACTCTGTAGATGTGGCTTTGAGGATTCAAGCTATAACCAAAGAATGGTTGCTACTATGCTATATCAATAATCCCCCTCCGTCTCCGCAAACTCAAATCAAGGGCATATCTGGGCTATCTATGGAAAAATACTGTTTAAAGGTTATTTTACAACAATATACAACATATTATAACGAACATACATAAGATATTAGGTCCGCCTAATGCAGACCTCGTGTATTGACAATATTGTACAATACTAAATGGTAACCTTCGCCCACTTCCTACCATCTCAAAAGTGTTAGGGCGAGCGCTGCGTCTTCCCCGCGCAGCGCCCCCCTCCGTGCCTCTCCTCGGGCGAGCGCTGCGTCCCCTTCCTGCAGCGCTCCCCGCTCCACCGCCATCCGGGCGTCTGCTGCTGGCCCCCCTGGCTGCGGTTCCCCCTTACCTGGTCCCCGCGCTTCCTCCTCTGACCGGCATGGCCGCCGGCTTCCTCCTTCTGTGACTGTTCCGCCTTCCCTGCGCGCACGTCCCCGGCCACTAGGGGGCGCGCGCGTCAACCTCCTCAGATTTAAAGGGCCAAGGCCCTGTTAATTGGTCTCTGCCATCCAATCCCTTTTTGGCGCTTCCTATAAATTAAACCCTGCCTTACTTCCTGTGCCGGATCTTCGGTGTTGTTCCCTGAATGATTATCGCTGTATTGCTTGATTCCTCGTGTATGACCTCGGCTCTCCCATTGACCTTCGAACCTGTGCTGCCCGTCCCGACCTCGGCTTGTCTCACCGCTATTGAACCCGCGCTGCCAGTCCCGACCTCGGCTTGTCTCACCGCTACTGAACCCGCGCTGCCAGTCCTGACCTCGGCCTTCTCCTCCGACCACTGTTTGTCTCTGCTGCACGTCACTTCAGCAGTTTGTGGAACTGTGCCGCTGTTGGGGGGTAGCGACCTGGGAGTCACCTGCCGCACAAGACCATCCCGCCTTGCGGTGGGCTCTGGTGAAAACCAGTGGCTCCTTAGACTCCGCTCCCCTGACGCGGTATCTGCCAAAACAGTTCTGCAGACCCTGCGGGTCCACTTCTTCGCACCCGGTGCGTAACAGTAAGATCCGGCCATGGATCCCGCTGAGGTGCCCTTGCCGGAGACCTCCGAACTCCCAGCGCTGGTGGCTTTGCAGTCTCGGCAGATTAATCAGCTTACCGCTATGATGCAGCAACTCTTGACCCAGCAGCTGTCGCCTTCTCCACCGCCACCGGTGCCGCCACCGCAGTCTCCAGCAGTTTCCCCATCCAGAATCCGCCTCTCCTTACCAGCAAAATATGAGGGGGACGCGAAGTTGTGCAGAGGCTTTCTAGCCCAGTGCTCTATGCACCTGGAATTATTGTTTGATCAATTTCCCACCGAACGCTCTAAAGTGGCCTTCATCATTAGTCTGCTCTCCGGAAAAGCCTTGGCTTGGGCCACTCCCTTGTGGGACCGTAATGATCCTCTCACCTTCACCGTCCAGGCCTTTGTTACTGAATTCCGTCAGGTTTTTGAAGAACCCGCTCGGGCCTCATCTGCCGAGTCCGCTCTATTGAATTTAACGCAAGGCGATCTTTCTGTTGGTGAATATGCTATTCGATTCCGTACTTTGGCCTCCGAGTTAGCATGGAATAATGAGGCCCTCTGCGCTTGTTTTAAGAAAGGTCTTTCTAGCAAGATCAAAGATGTTCTAGCGGCCCGAGAGATACCTGACTCCCTTTCTGAACTCATTCATCTCGTCACTCGCATTGACATACGCTTTGCTGAGAGGCGTGAGGAACTTCGCCTGGAGAGAGATTCCCAACGTGACAGGAGGATGTTCCGTTTGGCTCCCACCTTTCAGAAACCTTTGTCTGTACCATCTTCTCCAGAGGTGGAAGCCATGCAGGTCGGCCGCTCTCGCCTAACCCCCGTGGAGAGGTCTCGCAGGAGAAATGAAAATCTCTGTCTGTATTGCGCCAGTCCTGATCATTTTCTAAGAGATTGCCCCATTCGTCCTTCTCGACTGGGAAACGGGCGCACCTAGACTCGGTGGGAGAGGCGTCTCTGGGTGTGTGTGCTTCCTCTCCAAGATTTACCGTACCTGCACAGCTTTGTCTCTCATCTGCCTCTGTGCTTAATTTGCCGGTCTTCCTGGATTCTGGTTCGGCGGGCAATTTCATAGAGGCCTCCCTGATCAAGAAATACGACATAGCAGTTAACCGCTTGGCCAAACCGTTATTCATCGCCTCAGTTAATGGAGATAGACTGAATTGTGTGCAGTACCGTACCAAGCCTTTGCTCCTTAAGATTGGCCTCTTTCACCAGGAATACTTGGAACTCTTTGTGTTACCCCATTGTACTTCCCCAATCCTATTGGGTCTTCCTTGGCTTCAGCTTCATAATCCTACCCTAGACTGGGTCACTGGGGACATCAAGGCGTGGGGTACAACCTGCTTCAAGAATTGCTTGAAAGCTTTACCAGTTCGAACCGATCATCCTACCACATCTCTACCGGGCCTACCCGAAGTTTACCGGGCTTACGCTGATGTCTTCTGTAAGAAGCAAGCTGAGACCCTTCCGCCTCATCGCCCTTATGACTGCCCGATCGACCTCCTGCCTGGGACCACTCCTCCTCGTGGCCGTATCTACCCACTATCCGTCCCCGAAACTCAAGCAATGGCTACTTACATACAAGAAAATCTGCAGAGGGGCTTCATCCGGAAGTCCTCTTCTCCCGCTGGGGCTGGCTTTTTTTTTGTACAGAAAAAAGACGGTTCTCTCCGACCCTGTATCGACTATCGGGGTCTTAACAAGATCACGGTAAAGAACCGATACCCCTTACCCTTAATTCCAGAACTCTTCGACCGTCTTCGTGGCTCCAGGATCTTTTCCAAACTGGATCTCCGAGGAGCCTACAATCTGATCCGCATCCGCAAGGGAGACGAATGGAAGACTGCCTTTAATACCCGTGACGGTCATTTCGAGTATTTGGTGATGCCCTTCGGGCTTTGTAATGCCCCTGCCGTGTTTCAAGAGTTCGTCAATGACATCTTCCGGGACTTGTTGTACTCCTGTGTCGTGGTCTATTTAGATGATATCCTCATCTTCTCTTCTTCCCTCGAAGAGTATCACCGGCACGTTCGTCTGGTACTATCCCGCCTTCGGCAGCATCATCTTTATGCCAAATTAGAAAAGTGTCTCTTTCACCAGACCGCTCTGCCCTTTTTGGGTTATACTGTTTCAGCCCAAGGACTACAAATGGACCCTAGCAAATTGAGAGCGGTTTTAGATTGGCCTCGGCCTGTTGGTCTGCGTTCCATTCAACGATTTCTGGGCTTCGCCAACTATTACCGTCAATTCATACCCCATTTTTCCACTATCGTGGCCCCCATTGTGGCTCTCACCAAAAAGGGAGCCAACCCCAAGTCATGGCCTCCACAGGCGGAGGCAGCCTTTTTAACTTTGAAAAAGACCTTCTCTATGGCCCCGGTGCTCACCAGACCAGACCCTTCTCGTCCTTTTTCTCTAGAGGTTGACGCTTCTTCCATCGGAGCAGGAGCTGTTCTCACACAGAGGTCTCCTTCAGGGAAAAATCATACTTGTGGGTTCTTTTCTAGGACTTTTTCTTCCGCGGAGCGAAATTATTCTATTGGGGATCGTGAACTCCTGGCTATCAAATTAGCTCTTGAAGAGTGGAGACATCTTCTAGAAGGGTCGCTTCACCCCATATCTATTTTTACCGACCATAAGAACCTTTTGTATCTTCAAACTGCTCAACGCTTGAATCCTCGCCAAGCTCGTTGGTCACTATTCTTCGCGCGGTTTAATTTCCGCATTCACTTTCGGCCTGCCTCTAAGAACATCAGGGCAGATGCTCTATCTCGCTCCTCGGACGTCACAGACATGGACGCTGCTCCTCAGTTCATTATATCTCCTGATCATTTGGTTCATTCCGCTCCTGCCTCCCTAGTGCAGGCTCCGCCTGGGAAAACCTTTGTCCCGGTTCGCCGACGCCTCCAAATATTAAAATGGGGTCATGCTTCCCGTATTGCCGGGCATGCTGGTATCAAAAAGTCTAACGCAATTATTGCCAGATATTATTGGTGGCCCTCCATTGAGAAGGATGTGGCAGAATTCGTGCAAGCTTGTACCACCTGTGCACGTAATAAAACGCCTCGCCAAAGACCGGCGGGTCTTCTTCATCCTCTTCCTATTCCTGAAATCCCTTGGTCTCACATCGCTATGGACTTTATCACGGATCTTCCTCCATCTCAAGGCAATACAGTGATCTGGGTTGTTGTGGATCGTTTTTCAAAAATGGCGCACTTCGTTCCGCTACCAGGTCTCCCATCCGCTCCTCGGTTGGCTAAGAACTTTTTTAAACATATTTTTCGGCTCCATGGACTTCCTTCCCACATTGTCTCCGACAGGGGAGTTCAGTTTGTTTCAAAATTCTGGAGGGCTCTCTGTACTCAGTTAAAGGTGAAATTAGATTTTTCCTCGGCTTACCACCCCCAGTCCAACGGCCAAGTGGAGAGGGTCAATCAGGTTCTAGGACAATATCTACGTCACTTTGTTTCGGCCCGACAAGACGACTGGGTCGATCTCTTGCCATGGGCGGAGTTCTCTTATAATTTCAAAGATTCTGAAGCCACAAAGAAATCTCCATTCTTCATTGTTTATGGCCGCCAACCTTTGCCTCCTCTACCCTTACCTACACAGTCGGGGGTACCCGCCGTGGATGACTTAACACAGTTTTTTTCCTCTATCTGGCGTGAAACACGACATTCTCTTGTTCTAGCCTCTACCCGCATGAAGAGCAGCGCTAATAAAAGAAGGAGAATCGCTCCTGTTTTCTCTCCTGGAGATAAAGTTTGGCTTTCAGCCAAGTACATTCGTTTCAAGATACCCAGTTATAAATTGGGCCCTCGCTATTTAGGGCCGTACAGGATCAAGCAACAAATTAATCCGGTCTGTTACAAACTTCATTTGCCAGCCTCCTTACGTATTCCCAACTCTTTTCATGTTTCATTATTAAAACCTCTGACGACTAATCGATTCTCTTCTAAAACGTTGGAGCCACTTCCGGTCGCGGGTACCGAAGATGCCTTCTCGGTGAGAGAGATTCTGGCTTCCAAAACATCCAGAGGGAGACGATACTTTCTAGTGGATTGGGAGAATTGCGGTCCTGAAGAGAGGTCCTGGGAGCCTGAGGAGAATATCCTCGATCGGAGCCTTATTTCAAACTTCCTCGGTCTCAAAAAGAGGGGGAGACCTAAGGGGGGGGGTACTGTTAGGGCGAGCGCTGCGTCTTCCCCGCGCAGCGCCCCCCTCCGTGCCTCTCCTCGGGCGAGCGCTGCGTCCCCTTCCTGCAGCGCTCCCCGCTCCACCGCCATCCGGGCGTCTGCTGCTGGCCCCCCTGGCTGCGGTTCCCCCTTACCTGGTCCCCGCGCTTCCTCCTCTGACCGGCATGGCCGCCGGCTTCCTCCTTCTGTGACTGTTCCGCCTTCCCTGCGCGCACGTCCCCGGCCACTAGGGGGCGCGCGCGTCAACCTCCTCAGATTTAAAGGGCCAAGGCCCTGTTAATTGGTCTCTGCCATCCAATCCCTTTTTGGCGCTTCCTATAAATTAAACCCTGCCTTACTTCCTGTGCCGGATCTTCGGTGTTGTTCCCTGAATGATTATCGCTGTATTGCTTGATTCCTCGTGTATGACCTCGGCTCTCCCATTGACCTTCGAACCTGTGCTGCCCGTCCCGACCTCGGCTTGTCTCACCGCTATTGAACCCGCGCTGCCAGTCCCGACCTCGGCTTGTCTCACCGCTACTGAACCCGCGCTGCCAGTCCTGACCTCGGCCTTCTCCTCCGACCACTGTTTGTCTCTGCTGCACGTCACTTCAGCAGTTTGTGGAACTGTGCCGCTGTTGGGGGGTAGCGACCTGGGAGTCACCTGCCGCACAAGACCATCCCGCCTTGCGGTGGGCTCTGGTGAAAACCAGTGGCTCCTTAGACTCCGCTCCCCTGACGCGGTATCTGCCAAAACAGTTCTGCAGACCCTGCGGGTCCACTTCTTCGCACCCGGTGCGTAACAAAAAGTAATGCTTGTGAAGAAAATGGGGAGAAAAGCTGCTCGCCCACTTCATACCATTCAAAGTAGGAAACCTAAACAAACAGTTTCAAATTGTGTGCCTGTGTACCAACTACAAAAAAAAGTTGCTTAGGAAAAAAAATGGTTCCCACTCCAATAACATAACAACAGGAGAAAAAACATACAAGCACACAATTTAAAATGATTGATCCAATGAACAAGCTAAATTATGAATTTTAGCCTTTTCATTGTTCATTGTAAAAGGAAAAAAACACTTTAAAACCGGTTCTCCATGCATTGTCACTGGAAAGACACTGGGCTGTATAGAAATGCTAATGCTAATAATGCCTGGGAGTGACACTGCAGCCCCAGCAACAGAGCATTCCACCCAGCCTGTCAGTGACACCTGGGAGAACTCCTACATACACTAGGCTGGCACTAGTTATTAAATATGCGCAATCCGTAAAATATAGCGCAATCACAAAAAAAAATACTAAATTTACACTTTAATGGAAATCAGGGATATCCGAAACCCTGTCCATGCCAGCTTCGCAGTTCAGGTCTTTTAACTACAAAAACAAAAATGAATTTAGATTTTTGATAACCTGACTGCTTTTAACAAATTAATCTTTGAGGCTTATCCTAAACGTGTGCACATAAAAAAAACCAACACAAAAAAGCACACGTTAAGGTCCCCAAAACCTAATGTAAAGATCAAAGAGTTAATCAGAGACTTAGCCGGGATTTTATCCAATGGACCTGAAAGACAAAGCACACAGAGTTAATAACACCTAACTGGGTGCCTCTCTATAACCTTTGGTGCAAGCCTTGGCTCAGCCGACATTCTTCTGTTCCCCGACATACTTACCTCTTCTCTTATGGCCATAACCTGTTGGATCAGTGAGCTCATATCACTCCTCAACTGCAGATTTTCTGCCATAAGGTATTCATTCCGGGCTCTTATCCATTTTACTGGGATACACTTTACAGGTTTGCTTTGACTATAATGTTCCCTAGCAAATTTCTTTTGGTTAAAGCTCCCTGTCCCAAATCTAGCAGAATACACCAATGTCTGCCTTTTGTGGGTTCTATAACTCTGGGCTTTATTGCTACACATTGGTTTTGCAGAGGGGCAGAGCCTGGAAATGTGACCTGCTTGGCCACAAGAGTGACACTTCACACTTCTAGCTCTCTTTACATTGTCTCTGCACGGTACAGCAGAGTTAATTATTCTAGGCATTGCTTTTTGTAATGGGGACCTTGCAGCTGCCATTTGAGCTTGTTTGACTGCACTAACCTTTGGGGCTACCTTTGGGTAATTTTCACTCATACACTTACCCTGCACCCCCGAATCTATATGCTCATTTGGTGAAGACCCACATGAAACCTCCTCAGCAGCACCAGGAAAAGTATCATCCTGTCTCCTGATATCCACAGACACAAGTTCACTTTTTCTGTGACTATCAGCTTTTCTGACATTATCTAATTGTTTCTGCGCAATTCTCTGCTCTCAGCTCTCAGCTGCTCCACAATTGCGCCCAAACTTTCAGTGGATGCCCTCATGGCTCCTAGCGCTTTATCCAGGGAGTTTACCTCCTCTTTGAGGCTTTCATTTTGTATTTTCACCAAAACAAACTCCTTTGCAATCCAAACTGCCCCATAAATCAAAAAGTGTTTGCCCTCAGATTTGGAGATTTGCTTAGCAGCAATGCATTTAGTCACATAATCCTGGGCTTCAGCCCATGGGTTACTGGGTCCCTGCATTGCTCTAATAATCCCCTCTGCATTCTTTACCTTGTTAATCTTTTTTAAAAGACCCTCCATGTCTATACAATAAGGCACTTCAAATCAATTGCAACACTTATATGCTATAGTTACCAATAGCAACAGCGGTCTGTGAACTATAGAAATTGAATTGCACACTGTATTATATACCACAATACACTCAATATTCACCACAACACAGCGCTCTGCAAATACACAAGATGCCTCCTGCCCGTGGCTTAGCCAACTGTAAACAATACTAATAATAATAATAATATTATAAATAGTATCTCCTGGCTGGCGCAAGCCAAACTGTAAACAATCCAACCTCTCCTGAGTGGCTGGCCAAACTGTAAACAAATATTAATATGATATACTGAAATATTATATTCAATATCTCCTGAATGGTTCTTAGCCAAATGTAAACAATTATATATCTCCTGCCTGCCGCTCGCCAAACTGTAAACAATATTAATCTCCTGCCTGCCGCTCGGCCAAATGTAAACAATTGAATATTAATAACTAAAATATTATAATATTGTGTATATATTTATCCTGCCCGGCTCGACTAAAATAGGCAACACATATACCAATATTGTCAATATCTGGCCAATGATCACGCAATGGATACACGCATAAGACTAGGTTCTTTTGACTTCTGGTAAATGCAAGAGACACTGGGACAAGTAGTAAATAAAGAGATATATTGTTGACAAAATAACACAATAATGCAATCCAATCTCAAATCAAACACAATACAATCCAGTTATGAGACTGGCATACATATATACAGGGAAAGACACATTACCCTCCTGATACGGCACTCACAAGCTTCTCCTGTGCAAGCAGTCTCCCGTCCCAAAACTTCTCCTTCCTTCTGCCTCCTCTACTGTCTGCACCCCCCTCAATTATACCTCCCTGCCCTTTTGATATCCAGTCCTGCTGACCTCCCCCCCCCCTTGGGCTTGACCCACCGGTTATGCAAAAGAGGGTGCATCCCGGAAATTCCCAGAAGCCGTTTGTATAAT
Organism: Gastrophryne carolinensis; assembly: GCA_027917425.1. Taxonomy (NCBI): domain Eukaryota; kingdom Metazoa; phylum Chordata; class Amphibia; order Anura; family Microhylidae; genus Gastrophryne; species Gastrophryne carolinensis. Next base: position 13,485,198 of record CM051237.1, read on the forward strand.
TTATGGTGCCAGCGTCTATCTAATCTTTTGATGTCCAGGTCGTTTTGCTAGGAGGGTGCAACTGCTATTTCAGGTCTATATGTCTATTTACAACATATTTATGGTGTGGTCACAGAATGTTGATATTATCTAGTGCCCTCTCAGATGTCTTTTGTTATTTTCTGGTTTTGGAATGTAGATATTATCTAGCTTGGAGAACCTGCCTTAGGCCTCCCTCCTTCATGTCATGCCCTGCTGTATATTCAAATATATATATATATATATATATATACCATTATTAACAATATTGATTTTCCATAAAGGCCCATTATTTACACCGCCAGGAGGAGGAAGCGCCGCATCACAGGGGAGAGCAGCAGGGCCGCGCGGAGCGGGCTGCGACGCGGTCACCAACGGCGTCCTGCACCGCCAGCCCCTGGTCCCCACGACGGCGCCGAGGAGCTGGCAGACTCGGGGACCGTCGGGCAGCAGCCCGCCGGGGGCCACCCGACAGCGCGCCGCGGGACCAGGAACGGCGATGAGGTAAGTGTCTAACAACAAAAGGTCCTTGTGCGGTATTCAGGAACATGCCCATAAACAAACCCACTCCACTTTACCGCAATGCCTCCTGCAGAGATGGGACCCTGATGGGGAGATTGTCCAGGTAGGTAGTGATTGAGGTCCTCTGGTGCTGCAGCATGGAGATATGTGTCCTTGATTTCAACCATTGCTATGGACCCCCCTGCTCCCCTGATGCAACAACAGACCTAAAAGTAATACATACAAACTGACTCCAAAATGAATCTGTTTAGGCGTTCAAGATCCAGTATTAGTCACACCGTCCCGTCCTTTTTGAGAACTACAATCAAAGTGGGTGCAAAGCTGTAGCCTCTACCTGAGGATGGGAGCAGTAACATCACAGAGGATGGTGGTGCTGCTGCAGACACTGCAGGACACTCGGCCGCGGAGACTTGCTTACCAACTATTTCTGAACCCGGGGAGGGAAACAAGACATGCTGGGGACAGCCGAAGATTATAAAGGCTATATAACCCATGGTATAGTGATGATAGGTTAAACTGGGCTATAAATTGGTTCCCAGGCCCTGAATAATATTTATGTATAAATAGTAGTGATGGAGCGACTCCCCCCCCCTCCCTTTACTCAGTTTGAATTGCCATGAGCACACACAGGGAGAGATTCAGTCTATAAGGGTCTCTCCCTGTGGAGTTTTCTAAAGCTTCCCAGGTGAGTAGCTCTGAAATATCTGATTGCATTGCATGTCCCAACTTTGGGCACTCAAAGATAGGAGTAGCGACCCCACAAAAAAGGGACTCCTTAACATTGCGTAGGGTTTAATACAAGGGCCCCAAGTTTCCATACAGGATTCTTATGTGGTTTGCTGAATATTATATAGTGATTAAACTGGGCTTTAAATTGGTTCCCAGACCCTGAATAATAATTTTGTATAAATAGCAGTGATGGAGCAACTCCCGACCCCTTTACTCAGCTATATAACCCAGCCAATACAGAGACACATAAGTATTGAGGGGGGCACATCAGAACATCCTATGGGCCACTCCTGTTGCTGCTAATTCAAAGGGCTCGATTCAACAAAGGTAGAAATAAATTCGTGTCGCTCGAAAAATCGGATCGCATGCGTACATTTTTAGCTTTTTCGAGTGATTCAGAAAAGGGGTTGAATTAAATACGTGCACTCGAAAATGCAATCGTAAAATTTTCGAATCACTCGTAAAATTGACAAAATGCTCGTAAATAGGCTGTCTCAAGCGAAAATTATTGGAAAATGTACTCGAATTTTTTTTCTATTGTTTAGTATTGTTTTCTGACTGCTGCATGTTGTTGTAAGGTTTTTTAATGGGTAAATGTAAATGCATAATTTTTTTCAACGTTTTAAGTTGCCTGTGTAGCTGTATGTACATGGCTAACATTGTGGATACATGTAATACAGAGGCAAGCTATGCTGTAGTGGAGGTACTAATTAAACAGTAGTATTTGTAAGAGGCATGTATGTTGTTTTTTTGGGGGGGTTTGGTTGAATTGCTAGGGACCTGTATTAAAAATGTTTCCTTTAGTGCAGAAATGTGGCCATTGTTTTTTATACAAAGCTTGATCACAAAGCACCACATGTCCTTTGCTAGCTCTTTGCTAGCTTTAACCTCATGGTACGCCATTCTTATGCTTACATTATAACGTGGAACAAAACCCAGGATTTTGACTATTCTGCGTTTTGGTGCCCCGCAGTGTAAAAACCCAAAGGTCGACCACTCCCATGTACCTTCCCCTGTTCTTATGGAACTTTTTACTACTAGTAAAAAGGGGTAAAAAGTTCAATATTTTTTTCAGGAGTAAAAAAGTGCCATTGACTTTCATTGTCTTCCTAACTAGTGATTCACAAACAGTGGAATTCTCAGGCTTTTTTCTTATGAATTGAATTTTTTACTACCATTAGAGTTTACTACCATTGCAAAGAAAGTAGAAGGGCTCCATTGTGAGAAAGAGCAAAATGAGTTTTCTCCTGCTGAAAGCTGCATCAAAAAACTAGTGTGAAACACTCTAATTTATATCATGTGTGTGGCTCATCAAGTCCACCTGAATCAGTACTAAAATTTTCGAATCGCAAAATGCAGTAGTAAATTTTTCGATCCACTAATTTATTTCGCACTTTTACAATCGCAATCGAATTTAATTCGAGTGCAAAATCGCAACTTTTTAAGCACAAAACACACGAAAAATCCATTTTCTACCTTTGTTGAATCGAGCCCATAGAGTCTAACAAAGCAGCAAAACAAGTCCACCCACAAATATTGAACACCTCTATATGTTGAACTGTACAAGATCAAAATGAATTGAATTGGGGGGCGGAGCTTGACATGGCGGCGTAGAGACGTGTTTTGCGGGAGCTCTGCACATAGACAGTGAAACTTACCTGTCGGAGTGTTACCTGGAGCGTGTGAGCAGATGTCCAGACGGGGGAAGCGCAGAGGAACACCCCAGAAGAGGAAAGACCGGCGCATATCAACTTTTTTCTCTGCCTCAGCGACGAGGGACTCCCCGCCTGACGGATCCAAGATGGCGGCGCGGCGGCCGGAGGAAGCAGAGAAAGGGGACGCCGCAAGACGATCGGCGATCTCCCAGCAGCGAAGAGCGGGAGCTGGAGGCAGCGGCCCGGAGGTGAAAGCCGCAGGTGACAGACCAGCCGTAGAGGCGGCGGAGGCGGGGAACAGCGGCGGAGGTCCGTCCCGCATGACTGAAGCACAGGTACACTGCGCGCCTGACAGCCGGGGGAGACGGGCGGATAACGAGCATTCAGGCGCCCCCCCCGGACACGATGCCCCCCCTCCTCCACGAGAGAGATTAACACCCCCTGCAGACAGCAACAGTGGGAGAGAGGGGACAGGGATACCGCAGAGGGGCAGGACTGGCCAAGACTGGGGCGGTAGACTCCCTGGTGGGCAGAAGACAACAGAGCGGGAGGTGAGCCCCACTCCACCTTCTGCATTCGGGGATGTTTGCCCCCCCAGCCCGGATTCCCCCATCAAACCCCAGCCCAGAACAGATGAGGAGATGGAGGAGAGCTACCAACCCCAACCCCACCTGGAAATGTCACCCGGGCCCTCGGTGAGCAGTGATTCCCTTGCCATCCGGTCGCCCCTCTTGAGCCCCGATCCAGCGTGGCGCGATGGAGAGACAGCGGCCCCGGATTATCATGCTGAGGAGCCCCTGCAGTCAATAGAGCGCTGCAATACCTATAAACCACGGGACGAGTCGCAGAACCAGAGAGTTAGCCTCGGGGAGACCTCACAAGGGATGCACCCATATGGATCCCAAATGCCCATTACCCTCCAGCAATCCTCTCTACAAAGCACTTGCTCTCCCCTTCAAGGTCTTAACCATCTGCAGGGCCCGCTTCCCATGGTGCCGCTGGACTTCCTCTCGCACTCCATAGCCGAGGCGGTACAAGTCAATATCAAGGAGGCCCTTCGGGGCTTACCGACGCGCGGCGACTTTGATGGCTATGTCTCCAGAATGGAGGGCACTATCAAAAGGGAGCTGGCTACGCTGCAGGGGACGGTAGCGGAAGTGTCCCAGAGGATAGACAGAGTGGAAGACTCAAACAGATCTTTTGAGGGCCGACTCCAGACACTCGAACAGCAGCAGGAAAGTAATAAGCGTATACTTTCCAACCTCTCACTTTCTCAGGATGACACAGAGAACGGGGCCGGAGGAACAATCTGCGACTCCGGGGCGTGCCGGAGTCAGTGGGAACCCAGGATCTAGCGGCTGCAGTTGCGTCCATCTTCAACTCGCTCCTAGACCTGCCCAGCACCAACCAGATAGAGCTGGACCGAGTACACAGGGCGTTGGGTCCTCGCCCGCAGGAGACCGACAGACCAAGAGACATCATTTGCAGGGTCCACTTCTTTAAGATCAAAGAAGAGCTGCTTCGGCGGGCATGGGAAAGGGGTCCTGTGCCGTATAAGGGCTCCCAAGTGATCATCCTCCAGGACTTATCACGGAGAACTCTCCAGATGCGCAAGCTGTTGAAACCACTCCTGGAGACAGTGCAACGCAAAGGAGCGACATACAGATGGGGCCACCCATTTCAGCTCATTGTCAGAAAGGATGGTGGGTTCTTCACCCTCAGATCACCAAGTCAGCTGCCGGACCTGTTTAACTTTCTTGAGACAGAAGTGATCGACATCCCAGATTGGACGGCGCCGGAGCTAGCGGACTATGCTAGACAATTACCACAGCGGCAGGGTGGGGGTCCACGTGGGGAGAGAAGGGGTGGTCGGGGTCGTAGGCGATAATTCTCTCCTGCCCTTGCCTCTGCTGCAGGCGCACCGCACCCGGGCCCCACTTGTCCCATCCCTTACCTGAGAGAACGGACATGGTAATGCTCTATTGAGTTTACTCACATTACCCGGGGACGCAGGCTTAATGGCCGTGGGGTGTCTTGGGGGCGCGGCCCGGCGGCAGGGGCAGGGCTGGCAGTTCAAAAGAGCTCCCCCCAGGGGAGGGCACAGAATTGATGAGACGTTCCACTGGTTGGTGAGTTATTCATGTGGTTATTGTGTTGAATGGTTTTGTTCTTCCGTTATTTTAACAGATTGTTATGTAAGATGTTGCACGCCCTTACCTCATTTCCCACGCCCTAGACCTTTTTCACCTGGAATCAGTGAGGCCAATTACGGTGGGGTAACGGTAACACCCGGCCTTACACTAGCGAACAGCTAGAGTGCGGCTCCCGCCCACAGAAGGCGCGGCAGGTCCTCTCTACCCCCCTCCACTTAGTGTACTTAACCGGAGAGGCGGACAAGCCCTACCGGAAAGGAGGAAGCACCCGGCAGGTCTCTGGGTCGCTCCCCCTTACTACTGTACACTCTTGCTGGCCCCAGCACTTTGCTGGGAACCAGCCGACTATAATAGTTTGCGTTTCCATACACTAACCCCTACTTTCAGGCAGACACTTCCCGCCTAGTATTACCCACACCCTAGTCCCTACTCCCTAGGCTCAGGATGAATCCGGTAAAAGTAATCTCCTTAAACGTAAAAGGGCTCAACTCCCCGGAGAAGAGAACGATCATCTGGCAGGAGTTGAGAAGGCAGAGGACCAAGATTGTTTTTGTGCAGGAAACACACTTTAAAAAGCACAAAGCCCCACGCCTGCACAATAGGAACTTTCCCCGGGTCTTCACCAGCTGCACGGCAGAGGCGAAAAAGAAAGGGGTGGCAATTATGTTGGCAAAAGATGTTCCGTTCACTCTACGAGATGAGTGGAGCGACGAGGCGGGCAGGATAGTTATGGCCAAGGGTCTCATTGGACAGAAAATGTACACATTGGCCTCCATATATACTCCAAATCAGGGACAGGCCAGGTTTCTTACACAGACCCTGGACAGACTTGCTGGGTTTGCCGAGGGCGAGATCATACTAGGTGGGGACTTTAATGTGCCCATAGAACCCATGCTGGACTCATCAACGGGGAAGTCCTCTGTGTCCCACGCGACCCTCAGAGCAGTCCGGAAAAAACTCCACGCCCTGCAGCTGGTGGATGCGTGGCGGATTAGCAATCCAACCGCTAGAGACTACTCCTTTTTCTCAAAAGTACATGGAACATACTCTAGAATTGATTACTTGTGGATCTCACATAGCCTGTTAAGCCAGGCTGGAGATGGAGGAATTTATCCGATTACCTTCTCAGACCATGCCCCGATCTACTTGGAGTTAGCAATAACAGATAGACCCCCCACCCCATTAAATTGGAGGTTGAACGAATCCCTCCTTAGGGATGCAGTGGTGGCGAAAGACATACGGGAGGGCATTGAGTCCTACTTCAGTAACAATGACAATGGGGAGGTCACACCACTGATTCTCTGGGAGGCACACAAGAGTGTGATTAGGGGGCTGCTGATTAGCCATGCATCCAGAATTAAAAGAGAAAGACTGGCCCAAACTGCAGACCTCACGGAAAAGGTCAGGCGTCTGGAATTGTCCCACAAACAGTCGGGGGCGGTGCGGGTGCTCGGCGAGTTAACTCAAGCAAGAGCGGCACTCAATACTCTACTTATGCATAGAGCAAAATACCTGCTCAAAAAGTGCAAGCGCACATACTATGAGTTTGGGAATAAGTGCAGCTCTATCCTCGCACGCGCGCTGAGGCAGCAACAGTCACACAACTTTATAGCGGGGCTGCTCGACGAGCACCAGCACCGGATACATGCCACTGACAAGATAGCGGACACTTTCAGATCCTATTACACAAAACTCTACAACCTGCCGGCGGGAGCGTCGACACGCGCGCTCTCCGCGGGCAGAGGAGAATACATAAGGGGCTCAGGCATGCCAACGATCTCGGAGGAAGTGGCGGCAACACTGGAGGTCCCCATAAGTCTAGCGGAGTTGGAGAGAGTGATCAAGCAGTCCCCCACGGGGAAGGCCCCGGGCCCCGACGGATATACTATACAATACTATAAGATGTTCCTTGCCGCCCTGGGGCCGCGTATAGTCCGTGCATGGAACTCGATCATAAGTCCGGGGGCCCCGGGAACCTTCTCGCTCAGGGATTTAGAAGCTCATATCACAGTCATACACAAGACTGGGAAGGATCCACTCTCCTGTAAAAATTATCGGCCCATCTCCCTACTTAATGCGGACCTGAAACTATTTGCCAAGGTCCTGGCCAATAGATTAGCTCCTATCATACCGCAGCTGGTACATCTGGATCAGACTGGGTTTATCATTGGCAGGGAGGCCAGAGACAACGTGGTCCGGGCCATTAATGTGGTGCACAAGGCCAAAGTGGCGAACACCCCGTTGATGATACTGTCAACCGATGCAGAAAAGGCCTTTGACCGCGTGAACTGGTCATTTATGAAGAAAACACTCCAGCATGTGGGCCTTGGGGAAACTATGCTTAAGTTCATAGGTGCACTATACACTATCCCAACTGCTCGGGTCAGGGTCAACGGCCTCCTGTCAGACCCACTGCCCATCCGAAACGGCACCCGCCAGGGATGCCCGCTTTCGCCCCTGCTGTTTGCCCTTTCGATGGAACCCCTCCTATGTAGGGTGAGGGACAGCGTGGACATAGGGGGCCTGGAATCCCGGGATGGGACACATAAGGTGGCCGCGTATGCGGACGACCTCCTCTTTTTCATAACAAACCCCGTGATTTCTCTCCCAGTTCTGATGAAGGAGCTTGAGACCTTTGGCAGACTCTCCCTCTTCAAAATAAACTTGGACAAATCAGAGGCCCTAAATGTCTCCCTGCCCCAGGGTGTGGGCAGGAACCTTCAACAGTCCTTCCCGTTCCGATGGGCTAAGACCTCCATAGCCTACCTAGGCACACAGCTTCCCAGCTGCCTGCCGAACATATACGCATTGAACTTCCTGCCCTTGGCCCGGAAGATTAAAGCCGACCTGGAGTGCTGGGATCTCCCCACGTTTTCATGGATGGGCAGAGTCAACATAATCAAAATGTCAATCCTGCCCAGACTCCTGTTCCTGTTCCAGGCACTCCCGATCCACATCCCCATGCAATTCTTTAAAGACATGAATAAGGCTTTTGTGAGGTTTGTGTGGCAAAAAAAGCCACCCAGGCTTAAGCATCGGCTGATTTGCAGGCCCAAGGGACAGGGAGGCATGGCGCTGCCAGACATTAAATTGTATTGGGCGGCAGTCCACCTGCAACGGGTCTGTGAGTGGCAGAGGTCCCGGGAGACAAAGCGTTGGGTCCAATTGGAGCACAGTATAGCCCCGATGCCCCTGGATGTCGTGCCATGGAACAGGGACATACCCGGACTCCGCACGGGAGCTCACCCAACGATAACAGCGACCCTAGCCACCTTCCAAAGATTCAAGAATCAGAATGAGATTTCCCCCTGGCCGTCCCCATTGATGTCACTGATAAACAACCCCCTCCTGCCCATGAGCCAAGCTAGACAACGCACTAAAGACTGGGGGGGAGTATGCTCATTAAGAAGCAGGGATTTAATTTCTGAAAGTGGGTGGACCCCTCTAGAGGAGCTGAGAGCTAAGTGGCCCAATGCCAAGCTTGACCCCTGGATTCTATTACAGCTCCAATCCTTCCTTTCTGTACTGGGGTTCAGGAGAGAGCGGTGTCGGAAACTCACTGCATTTGAAAAAATCTGCGTAGACAGTGACCCCCCCTCCCATCTAATTTCAAGCATTTATACCCTTCTAATGGCGGGACAGGGGTTGGCGCAGCTTCCTTGGGGGGTTTGGGAAGCTGACCTTGGAAGACCCCTTACGAAAGAACAGAGAGAAAAGGTTGCGGTCCTGACATATAAGACCTCAATCTCCACAAGGGTACAGGAAACCAATTACAAATTGATGACCAGGTGGTATTACACTCCAGACAGGCTCAGTAAGATGTTCCCTGACACTGCCCCGCACTGCTGGAGATGTAATAAGGAAAGGGGGACGTTGTTCCACATATTTTGGGCGTGCCCCAGAGTCCAGGTTTACTGGACGAAGGTCATTCCCATTATATCGAAGGTCACAGGCATGCAGATACCGGAGGATCCGGCGCTTATCTTATTGCATCTATCGGACATGTCGCTGAGGACATACAAGGGGTCTCTGTTAGCACATCTGCTCAACGCCGCTAAGCAAGTTATCCCCCGCTACTGGAAAACAGAGCGGACACCATTGATAAGGGACTGGATTGGTGAAGTCATAGCCATTAGAGAGATGGAAGACATGACTCTCGCCCTCCAAGATAGGGATGAGCAGTTTAGAAACACCTGGCTCCCTTGGTTACTCTTTCAGGAATCTGGAGAATTCAGGGATCTTTTTGACCCTTGAGACCTCGGATTTGAGCAAGACTTTGGCCCATCGGGAAGGGTCGGCCAACGAATAGGCCTCACGAGAGACGAAAGGGCAGATAAGACAGTCCGGACCCTGAGCCACCCCCCCCCAACACCCCCTCATCCCAAGCCCCACCCCTCAGACCTACCCCTCCCCTTCATAATTCTGTTTATGCCCCTCTTTATTACCCTCTCTTTTTAGAAGTCCAGCATTTCCATGCACAGTGCTTTCTAGATGCAGCAACGATATGCCATAGGGGGGGAAATAAAAGGCCCAAGGGGATGACGAGCCTAATGAAAGACACATGCAATGCCCCCCCCCCCAAAATACAGGTTAAGAGAATGAAACCGGATCGCAATACTCTGCCAGAAGACCGTAGGCTTATAGTTAGCAGCTCCACCTAGTACTGTAGAGGTCTAGGAGAATATTAGGATCTTCTTAAGCATTGAACTGGTGTCTGCTGATTGTGGTAGAGGATAAGATTATCAGAGTTTTGCCTGTACACATCTACGGAGGCACTGTATTTGTATGGATTTTACCTTCCTGTACTCTTCTCGACTCTCTTTTCATTGTAATTTGTTTACATTCTCTTAAATAAAGAATATTAAAAAAAAAAAAAAAATGAATTGAATTACTAATAAACTTTACATTTACTGTATATGAAGTATTGGAGAAATGATGTTAAAGAGGAACAACACGCCCCATTTTCACTTTTTCAGTGTGTTTTTTCTCTCTGTGGGGGCGTCCCAAAGTGGGATGCCCCAGTGTGTGTCTTGCTCCATTCACTCACCTACCTGTCTCTCCAACGGCTGATGATTGGGTGAGTGCAGGGCCTTTGTTTGGGGGTTCCAGTGGTGGTATGCACTTAGCACTTTATGGATGAGTAAGTTACTGAGTGGTGTATTTGATTTTGTGATTTGTACCTACCTCATATTTCTAGTGTTATTTACACGGCTTAGCCCAATTATACTTGATTTTGATGCACTTTGAAAGCACCTGACACTTTTTTGTATTTGTGTATCTATACAGTATATATTAATGATTTCATAGATTTTAGAGTCCCCCACTGGCATACATTAAGATAAACTCCCCCCCCCTTCCCTCTATTTTTTGACGGCAGTGTGCATATATGTGTTATATGTTTTTTAAAGTAAACCTTTTTTATATGTCTTAGTATGTGATTTGGACCATTAAATAAACTTATCATGAACTATATATAATAGAGTGCCATTGTCAGTCTCGGGTTTTATCCCTCTCTTAGGGGAGTTGGGGCACCCCTCTTGTATTTGAATCAGCACACAGAGACGCAGCAAGGGCTCTGGGACAGGGTTTTCTTGGGGGGTTTACCTAGAGGCCGATTCATTAATAGCGCCAGGTAGCGACAGATGAGCGCCAGTAGCGTTATTTTCACAGCGCACGCTAGTATTCGCTGTGCTTGGCCGTTGTTCGGTTGTTGACAGCGACCCCGTCGGTGTGCGGTAATGTTGAATACGGGGTTAGGAGTCGCTGTTTGACAGGTTCCGCGCTGTATGGGAGCGCATGACAGCGAATGGCCATAGCGAACGGCTCCCAGCATATTCATTAACAAACCACGCTCAAAAATTTCTCGCGCTGTGAAATGCTTGTTTAAACCCCAGAGCGCTGGCGGCGATGGGTTAAAAGTAGTTTTTTAACCCCCAAACAACCATATTTTTGGAAAAAAAAAACATGTTTTTACAAACATTTTGTAATATTAATACATTAATATCAGACCTGTAATATCAATTCTGCACAATTTTTTTTTTTTTTTTACCTTCAAAAAAATATCTAACATTGCAGAAGTGGTCACAGAATTTTTGCCATTTAAAAAAACAAAAAAAAACATTAATAGCAATTAATTAAGAATATTTAAAGATTGCTCCATTGAAATGCATTGGAGAGCGCCAGGTAGCAAGAGGTCATACCTGTCGCTGTTCAAGGTCGCTCGCTGGCGCTGTGGGGTGAGGCTGGAATAACGATGAATGATTCGCTATCTGGCGCTCTGTCAGTCGCTAAGCAGGATCGGCTTGATAAATGTGTGATTGCGGAGGGCAGCCGGCGTTCTCGTGGCGGTGAGCGTCATTACCGTTCGCTCACCATTCGCTACCTGCCGCTATCCCTTGTTAAATAAGGGCCATAGTGTGACATCCCAATTTGAGATGCCCCAAAGAGTGGAACTCGGATGGTCCTGGAGTCCTTTAGGATCCAGTGCCTCTGAGGTTCCTCTTTAACGGTTTTTATTCTAATATTAATATTAAATTATGATCCATCATAAAAAAGTGAATAAGCATGGTTGCAGAAAACAAAGCGGTAGGAGGATCACCTGGAATCTTCCAAAGCCCAAATGCTCCGGTTATGCCACCCTCTCAATCCACCAGGTGGTTCACTGCTGCCCCCTCTGCTGATGGGGAAAGTTTGGACAGAACAAACCTGTGTGGGGACATGGCTCAAAACTTGAACTTATATCCAGAGGTGACTACCTCCCAGGCATCTGAGACGTGACCCTTTCGAACAGACGCGAAGTGCAAGAGTCTTCCTCACATATTACAGGATGAAGGTGCACAATTAAGCCTTAAAGACCCTGACGAAGTGGTTATTGGTTGAGACCACGCAACGCGTCGGTGTTGCTGGGCTGTGCGGGCGTCGGTGCTGAGCTCTCATATATACTGGTGATGTTGTTTTTTATTATCTACTGCTTATGATTAGTCGCTGTCACATCTCTGCATACTATTCCTTGCACCTTTCTTTATAATGGCAGTCTTTGGAGTTTCGTTTCCACATGGGTGTTTGATATGATAGTGGGTTTTGCATTTAGCACTTTAGTTTTTTGTTTGGTAGTTTCTGAGCACCTTGGGCACTCATTTTGATTCACTTATATATTCTTACTATTTTTTGTATTTATTTCTTTATTAATTCTTGGCACAGTTGCACTTTATATATCTCTCGAACGTGGAGGTTATGGCCCCACGTCTCACCATTTCACTGTAGATATTGGTTATATTGAGTTTATTTGATAGATATACTTCTTTATATGTTGGTTTTTTTATTTTCTTGGGGCGACCTATATGAAATTCTAGTACTGTTATTATCACATAGATAATTTCTAATCATAATAGAGCCTTATTATTCAGCCGACCTTCCCCGCCAGCATTTCATGTTTTAATTTGTTTTAAATGTTTGTTGATTGTATGTGTATGGACTAACTATATATATGCGATTTATACATTTTTACCTAATAAAATTTAATTTTGATATTATTTTGTGGGTGTGCGGCCGCATATTTTGCCCCACAGGGATCTCTGTGTATAGTGTTAACGAGCTGGAGGGGGAAGCTTTGGTCAAGGGGGACTTGGACTTTGTGACCTTGACTTTCCCGGGAGTGTTGTTCCACTGCTTACCAGTGTTGGAACTTCAAAACTCCTGAGAGTCTTCATAAACGCAGCCTTTGCTTTCTTTTTGTGAGATAAGGGTCGATTCAAAGAAACATGTAACAGCTTGGATTTTGGTGCCGATCATCCTATTTTTCCCAAACGCTCGTGCGTTCGTATGAACTTGCGAGTGATTCTATAAGCAAATACGTTTCTATCCTAAAATGTCCGTCCGTTCGTATGGCAGTTCGGGAATCAGACCTATGTCAGTTTCCATCCTGAATTTTCCGTTTCATTTCTCAGGTTGCAACATTGGTTTTGCCCTTTTTCCTTTTTTGTCTGGACGTAAATCCTTCTGATCTTGCGGCTGCGCACTACAAACTTACCTCATTAAAGTGCATTCTAAATATTTGATCTTTCATTTTTCTTTATTTCATTCATTTTGTAGTAACCAACCATTAATGAATGCATTTGCATAAGTAAATCTTACTTTGTTTAATTTTTAGTTAACTTGCATTTTTTACTTGTGGATTTAATTTTAATATTTTGGCTTCAAATGGTACAACTTAAAATTTTGTGTGTGGTTACCCACACCCTCTACATACAGATTGCTCTCAAATATAAAAAAACACCCAGCAACTTCTGCATGTTATGAGTCTAGAAACAGCCAAGATGGCGGCTCAGGTATTCTCGGGCAGCCTGCAAACAGAAAGGGCCTTGTGACTGTGTTGCTCTGCATTCTTTGATTTCTGACCTTTCCGTGCCCCCAGCTCTGCTGTGTCTGTGCAAAATACAGCAGTAACCCACATCCTGCACTTTATCCCGCTCTCCTCTCCTCAGTAAGTGTGATGCATCTGACCAAAGATGTGCTTAAATAATTAAACAAAGCAAAGGTAAACAACTACACCAATAAATGCAATCTAAAAATATTATTCTAGTACATCAATTTAAAAATAAATACCAAAGGACATAAGTTTCTTTAATTAACGCAAATATATTGCAAAATAAAGGTTTACATGCAAAGGACTAATTAAGGTCCACATTAAAATGCTTTTATAAGGCATACATGAATCAGGTATGCATTGCCATACAATTTATGGCCTCGGCCATGCTGATACATGCAGTTCATTGGAGCTCAAGACGCGCAGACTCCTCCACATAGCCAAAAAACCTGTTCACGAACAGCAATCCGACTGCTAAAAGGTGTCGCCAGTGGCTTTCTTTTAAAACGTATTTAGAGGTTTGAAAACTGTTCTCTGAATCACACCGAAACACATCCGATTATCCTAAGTTTTACGTTTTGATCCTAAGTTTTAGGATTTGATCCTAAGTTTTACGTTTTGATCCTAAAATTTAGGAACGAACTTCCGATGATCGTAAGAGCATATACGCATTCGTACGTAGGCTCGTGCGAGTCGGAAATGGCCAAAAAAACAGGAAAAAATGACTAACACCCACCCAAACTTACCATTCTCGATCCGAAATCAATTAACTTTTGCTCTTTGAATCAAGGGGATAGTCTAGTGAACTTCCCTCTCCTTGGTCTTATTCACAATGTTGTTGAACTTCTTGCTGAACATACGACCACTGATGAACGAGGGAAGTACTATTCTGGTTCTGCCACTGGCCGACTGTCCCCCCGAAGCAGCTGCACCCCTACTCTAAAGGTCATCCTTAGCCTACAAAAGAGGGCGGCGAAGTCTGCAGCCATCTGGTAACTTGGCTGTGACAGTCCGCTAGCACTGCACCTTCCAGAGAGGCGCTAAAGGATAATGGCTGCTTTCAACATTCAATTTAAATAGAATGTTAGGTGGGCAAGGTTACATGGTGGAGCCGTGCGTACAGGCTTGTAAAATAAAAAAATAAAAAAAAAATAGAAAGAGGGAGCAGACAAAAGCCAAAAGAAAGCAGAGAAGAAAGGCGCAGAAAAAGACCAAGAAGCAGACAGGAACCAGAGGGGCAAAGAGAACCAGGAGGATACAGGAAAACATTGGAAAAAGAAGAGGGGTCCGAGAATAGCCAGAAGGAGGCAGAGGACCAAGAGGAGGAAAACATGCAACAATCTGAAGAAGATAAACGGACAAGATGAGGACCAAGAGGCAGTTGAGGACCGAGGGGCAAAACAGGATCAAGTGGGTGGCAGTAAAGCAAAGGGCATAAGAAGATCAGAGAACGACAGGCTAAAGGGGGTCTAGGGATCTGGGCACCTGGTCGGAGATGACAGCAGGAGGAGCAGTCGTTGGCAGCCCTTTTTCAGCTAGCGTGTGAGGGAGAAGCAGTGAGGGCCTAAAGAGGACCAAAACTAGACCGAGACTCAAGTCCCTAAGTTCAATTACAAAACCAACCCACGGGTTTGTGAAACCCTGCTGGTTGGTCGTTATACATAACTTGCACACCAAATGCTCCAGGCCGAGCCACGGCGATCCACACCTTAATCTGTGGCCTCTACTCCCATCCTGTTCCTTCACCCTCAGTTCTACTTACCAAAAACTAGACAAAAAACAAGGGGCAGAAAAGAACTAGGGGGTGGCACAAAGAACCCAAAGGGGATTTAATGCCACAGGGAAGCAACAAAAAAACCAAGAGAAGACAGAAGAGGCACATGGGGCAAAAGAAAATAGGGATGATAACAAATTGTGGGGCAAAAGAGGACAACAGAGAGGCATATAAATAAATACCAGAGGAGGTCCGACGAGAACTAAAGGATTATAATAAAGGCAATGGGAGCAAGCAAGCCAAGAGGGGGACAAGGGAGTAGCAGAAAACCAAGGGGCATAAGTGGACCAAGGTAAAGCAAAGGAACAGAGAGCAAAAGAAGTCTAAGAGGCAAGAAAGGACCAACAGGAGGCAAATAATCAAAGGGCATAAGGTAGAAAATAACAAAAGTGGATACATGGATCATGTGGAAGAAGAAAACCAAGGAGAAGACACAAGAGGCAGTGAACAAAGGGATAGAAGAGGGCAGAAGACCAAAGCTCAGAAGAGGAAAGCGACCAAGAGAATCAAAGGGCAGAAAAAAGATCAAGAGGCAGACAGGAACCGAAGAGCAGAAGAGAAGCAAGAGAAGACAGGAAACCATAGGAAGAACAGGTGTCAGAATAGCCAGAAGGAAGCAGAAGAAGTTAAATGGACCGAGAGAAGCAAGAGGCAGATGAGGACTGAGGGGCAAAACTGGATGAAGGGGGTGGCAGAAATGCAAAGGACATAAGAGGATCAAGGTGCAGCAGAGAACAAAAAGTCAAAGGTGACCAAGGAATGGTAGTAAACCAAAGATCAAAAGAAGACAGGCAGAGAGGAACCAAAGGGCTACACAGAACTAAACGAAGACAGGAACCCATGGGAAGAAAAACTGGGGAAGAGAGTATCCAGAAGGAGGTAGGAGAAGATAAAGGGACAAGATGAGCATCAAGAGGCAGTTGAGGAGCAAAACAGGATCAAGGGGGTAGCAGTAAAGCAAAGGGCATAAGAAGATCAAAGAGCAGCAGAGAATGAGGGGCCAAAGGGAACCTAGGAACGGTAGAAAACTAAGGGGAAAAAGAAGACTACGGGGCAGAAAAGGACCAAGAGGTGGCAGAGAACCAAAGGGCAGAAAAATACCAAGAGGCAGGCAAGAACCAAAGAGCAGAAAAGAAGCAAGAGAAGATAGGAAACCATGGGAAGAACAGGTGTCAGAATAGCTAGAAGGAAGCAGAAGAAGATAAAGTGACAAAGAGAAGCAAGATGCAGAGAAGGCGCAAGAGGCGGAAGAGAACCAACATTGCACAAAGAAGAGAATAGCCAGAAGGAGGTAGAGGACCAAAATGAGGAAAAAATGCAAGAAGCTGAAGAAGATAAACAGACAAGATGAGGACCAAGAGGCAGATGAAGAACGAGGGGCAAAACAGGACCAAGGGGGTGGCAGAAAAGTAAAATGCATAAGAAGCCCAAGGTGCAGCAGACAACAACTGGCCAAAGGGGACCAAGGGATGACAGGAAACCGAAGAGCAAAAGAATACCAAGGGGCTGAAGAGGGGTCAGAGAACCAAAAGTCTAAAAGGTAGAAGTGACAGAGGACCGAGGGACAAAAAAAAGCAAAGGAAAACTGAGGAGCAGACAAAAGCCAAAAGAAAGCAGAGAAGAAAGGCGCAGAAAAAGACCAAGAAGCAGACAGGAACCAAAGGGGCAAAGAGAACCAGGAGGATACAGGAAAACATTGGAAAAAGAAGAGGGGTCCGAGAATAGCCAGAAGGAGGCAGAGGACCAAGAGGAGGAAAAAATGCAACAATCTGAAGAAGATAAACGGACAAGATGAGGACCAAGAGGCAGATGAGGACCGAGGGGGCAAAACAGGATCAAGTGGGTGGCAGTAAAGCAAAGGGCATAAGAAGATCAGAGAACGACAGGCCAAAGGGGGTCTAGGGATGGCAGAAAACTAAAGGGCAAAAGAATACTACGGGGCAAAACAGGACCAAGAGGCAGCAGAGAACCAAAGGGCCGAAGAGAACCAAGAGGATACAGGAAAAAATTTGGAAAAAGAAGAGGGGTCCAAGAATAAGCCAGAAGGAGGCAGAGGACCAAAATGAGGAAAAATGCAAAAAGCTGAAGAAGATAAAGGGACAAGATGGGGACCAAGAGGCAGATGGGGACCGGGGGGCAAAACAGGACCAAGAGGCGGCAGAGAACCAAAGGGCAGAAAAAGACCAAGAAGCAGACAAGAACCAAAGGGCCGAAGAGAACCAAGAGGATACAGGAAAAAATTGGAAAAAGAAGAGGGGTCCAAGAATAGCCAGAAGAAGGCAGAGGACCAAGAGGAGGAAAAAATGCAAGAAGCTGAAGAATATAAAGGGACAAGATGAGGACCAAGAGGCAGATAGGGACCGAGGGGCAAAACAGGGCCAAGAGGCGGCAGAGAACCAAAGGCCAGAAAAAGACCAAGAAGCAGACAAGAACCAAAGGGCCGAAGAGAACCAAGAGGATACAGGAAAAAATTGGAAAAAGAAGAGGGGTCCAAGAATAGCCAGAAGAAGGCAGAGGACCAAGAGGAGGAAAAAATGCAAGAAGCTGAAGAATATAAAGGGACAAGATGAGGACCAAGAGGCAGATAGGGACCGAGGGGCAAAACAGGGCCAAGAGGCGGCAGAGAACCAAAGGCCAGAAAAAGACCAAGAAGCAGACAAGAACCAAAGGGCCGAAGAGAACCAAGAGGATACAGGAAAAAATTGGAAAAAGAAGAGGGGTCCAAGAATAGCCAGAAGAAGGCAGAGGACCAAGAGGAGGAAAAAATGCAACAATCTGAAGAAGATAAACGGACAAGATGAGGACCAAGAGGCAGATGAGGACCGAGGGGGCAAAACAGGATCAAGTGGGTGGCAGTAAAGCAAAGGGCATAAGAAGATCAGAGAACGACAGGCCAAAGGGGGTCTAGGGATGGCAGAAAACTAAAGGGCAAAAGAATACTACGGGGCAAAACAGGACCAAGAGGCAGACAAGAACCAAAGGGCCGAAGAGAACCAAGAGGATACAGGAAAAAATTGGAAAAAGAAGAGGGGTCCAAGAATAGCCAGAAGAAGGCAGAGGACCAAGAGGAGGAAAAAATGCAACAAGCTGAAGAAGATAAACGGACAAGATGAGGACCAAGAGGCAGATAGGGACCGAGGGGCAAAACAGGGCCAAGAGGCGGCAGAGAACCAAAGGCCAGAAAAAGACCAAGAAGCAGACAAGAACCAAAGGGCCGAAGAGAACCAAGAGGATACAGGAAAAAATTGGAAAAAGAAGAGGGGTCCAAGAATAGCCAGAAGAAGGCAGAGGACCAAGAGGAGGAAAAAATGCAACAAGCTGAAGAAGATAAACGGACAAGATGAGGACCAAGAGGCAGATGAGGACCGAGGGGCAAAACAGGACCAAGAGGATGGAAGAAAAGTAAAATGCATAAGAAGCCCAAGGTGCAGCAGAGATGAGGACCAAGAGGCAGATGAAGACCGAGGGGAAAAACAGGATCAAGGGGGTGGCAGTAAAGCAAAGGGCAAAGGAAGATCACGGTGCATCAGAGAACGACGGGCCAAATGGGATCTAGGGATAGTAGAAATCTAAAGGGCAAAAGAAGACTACGGGGCAGAAAAGGAACAAAAAGAGGCAGACAGGAACCAAAGGGCCGAAGAGAACCAAGAGAATACAGGAAAACATTGGAAAAAGAAGAGGGGTCCGAAAATAGCCAAAAAGAGGCAGAGGACCAAGAGGAGGAAAAAATGCAACAAGCTGAAGAAGATAAACGGACAAGATGAGGACCAAGAGGCAGATGAGGACCGAGGGGCAAAACAGGAGTGAGGGGTTGGCAGAAAAGCAAAACGCATAAGAAGATCAAGGTGCAACAGAGAATAACTGGCCAAAGGGGACCAAGGGATGATAAGAGGGGTCAGAGAACCAAAAGTCTAAGAGGAAGAAGTGACAGAGGATTGAGGGACAAAAGAAAGCCAAAGGAAAACTGAGGAGCAAACCAAAGCCAAATGAAAGCAAAGAAAGGGGCAGAAAAAGACCAAGAAGTATACAGGAACCAAAGGGGTGAAGAGAACCAGGAGAATACAGAAAAACATTGGAAAAAGAAGAGGGGTCAGAGAATAGCCAGAAGGAGGCAGAGGACCAAGAGGAAGAAAAAATGCAACAATCTGAAGAAGATAAACGGACAAGATGAGGACCAAGAGGCAGTTGAGGGCCGAGGGGCAAAACAGGATCAAGTGGGTGGCAGTAAAGCAAAGGGCATAAGAAGATCAGAGAACGATAGGCCAAAGGGGATCTAGGGATGGCAGAAAACTAAAGGGCAAAAGAATACTACGGGGCAAAAAAGGACCAAGAAGCGGCAGAGAACCAAAGGGCAAAAAAAGACCAAGAAGCAGACAGGAACCAAAGGGCCGAAGAGAACCAAGAGAATACAGGAAAAAATTGGAAAAAGAAGAGGGGTCCGAGAATAGCCAGAAGGAGGCAGAGGACCAAGAGGAGGAAAAAATGCAAGAAGCTGAAGAAGATAAAGGGACAAGATGAGGACCAAGAGGCAGATGGGGACTGAGGGGCAAAACAGGACCAAGAGGCGGCACAGAACCAAAGGGCAGAAAAAGACCAAGAAGCAGACAGGAATCAAAGGGCTGAACAGAACCAAGAGAATACAGGAAAGCTGAAGAAGATAAACGGACAAGATGAGGACCAAGAGGCAGAAGAGAACCAGGAAATTATGAGAAAACATTGAAAAAAGAAGAGGGGGCTGAGAATAGCCAGAAGGAGGCAGAGGAACAAGAGGAGGAAAAAATACAACAAGCTAAGGAAGATAAACGAACAAGATGAGGACCAAGAGACAGATGAGGACCGAGGAGCAAAGCAGGATCAAGTGGGCGGCAGTAAAGCAAAGGGCATAAGAAGATCAGAGAACGATGGGCCAAATGGGATCTAGGGATGGTAGAAAACTAAAGGGCAAAAGAAGACTACGGGGCAGAAAAGGACCAAGAGGCGTCAGAGATCCAAAGGGCAGAAAAAGACCAAGAAGCAGACAGGAACCAAAGGGGGGAAACCAGGAAATTACGAGAAAACATTGGAAAAAGAAGATGGGTCAGAGAATAGCCAGAAGGAGGCAGAGGACCAAGAGGAGGAAAAAATACAACAAGCTGAAGAAGATAAACGGACAAGATGAGGACCAAGAGGCAGATGAGAGCCGAGGGGCAAAACAGGAGCGAGGGGTTGGCAGAAAAGCAAAATGCATAAGAAGCCCAAGGTGCAGCAGAGATGAGGACCAAGAGGCAGATGAAGACCGAGGGGCAAAACAGGATCAAGGGGGTGGCAGTAAAGCAAAGGAAGATCACGGTGCATCAGAGAACGATGGGCCAAAGGGGATCTAGGGATGGTAGAAATCTAAAGGGCAAAAGAAGACTACGGGGCAGAAAAGGACCAAGAGGCGGCAGGGATCCAAAGGGCAGAAAAAGACCAAGAAGCAGACAGGAACCAAAGAGGCAAAATGATGAAACATTGGAAAAAGAAGAGGGGTCAGAGAATAACCAGGAGGAGGCAGAGGACCAAGAGGAGGAAAAAATGCAACAAGCTGAAGAAGATAAACGGACAAGATGAGGACCAAGAGGCAGATGAGGAACGAGGGACAAAACAGGAGCAAAGGGTTGGCAGAAAAGCAAAACGCATAAGAAGATCAAGGTGCAACAAAGAATAACTGGCCAAAGGGGACCAAGGGATGATAAGAGGGGTCAGAGAACCAAAAGTCTAAGAGGAAGAAGTGACAGAGGACTGAGGGACAAAAGAAAGCCAAAGGAAAACTGAGGAGCAAACCAAAGCCAAATGAAAGCAAAGAAAGGGGCAGAAAAAGACCAAGAAGTAGACTAGAACCAAAGGGGTGAAGAGAACCAGGATAATACAGGAAAACATTGGAAAAAGAAGAGGGGTCCGAAAATAGCCAAAAAGAGGCAGAGGACCAAGAGGAGGAAAAAATGCAACAAGCTGAAGAAGATAAACGGACAAGATGAGGACCAAGAGGCAGATGAGGACCGAGGGGCAAAACAGGAGCGAGGGGTTGGCAGAAAAGCAAAAGGCATAAGAAGATCACGGTGCAGCAGACAACAAGGGGACAAGGGATGACAGGAAACCGAAGAGCAAAAGTATACCAAGGGGCCGAAGAGGGGTCAGAGAACCAAAACTCTAAGAGGTAGAAGTGACAAAGGACTGAGGGACAAAAGAAAAGCAAAGGAAAACTTAGGAGCAAACCAAAAAGAAGCAGAGAAAGGGCAGAAAAAGACCAATAGGCACAAGGGCGTGATGGCGTGACATCAGCGTCTCCAAGCACGCTGATTGGACAAGCAGCCGCGCATGTGCTGTAGGTAGAGGTTAGTTAGACTGGGCAATCTGGGGGGTTTCACGCAGCGGGGCATCCGCGATTGGGGTGCCCTGGAGGGGAAAGTCAAAATCCTGGTCCACTTTAAAGCAGAACTAATCCCACCCGGGGCATCCGGAATCAGGATACCCTGTTGTGAAAAACCCCCTGGGGCAGCCCGTAAACTCACCTTTCTCCGCTCCAACGGAGCATGTGCGGGCTCTCGTCCTATGAAATGATAACAATAATAATAATAAATACAATAACAAAGCATACATTTCAAGTGTCCCTGATTTGGAGGGACCGTCCTTCTTTTGAGTCCATGTCCCCATTGGTCTCATTTGTCCCTTGTTGAGGTGTAGCATGCTGATCTTCAGCAATAAACGATTCGTTTGCCTATTCAAAGTGTTTTCATTGTAACTGTTACACCCTATAACCTATAAATCCCTCAATGAGGGGGTGTGGCTTCATGTAACAACTGTCCATATCCCCCTGTCCCTCGTTGTTCTTTGTCCCTCTTTGAGGTGTAACATGCAGATCTGCAGCAATAAATGGTTAATTTGTCAATTTAAAGTGTTTATATTGTTATAACCTATTTCCTATTTATCCCTCAATGAGGGGGCGGGGCCTAATTTAACAAATGTCCCTCTTTCCCACCCTGAAAAGTTGGTAGGTATGATAAAAGGACAAGAGAACAACAGCAGAGAGCAGCTAAAAACCCAGAAGGGATGTAGAGACAGCAGAACATCAGGGAGACAGGGAGCTGAAGCAGGGGAGGAGCCAGAGGGGGAGCCCTCAGGGGCGGGACATAAGAGTGACGTCACCATAGTCCCCCTCCCCTCACAATACAGCTGTACTGGCTTCTACTCTCACCCATGGCCGCCTCCTCCCCGCCACTGTGCAGCCTTTCAGTCAACAACCGGCCAAGGGAAAATGGCCGCCCCCATGTCAGGACACCTTTCTAATCGGCAGCACTACATGGGCTACGGGAAAATGGCCGCCGCGCCTCAGCTTAGTCTGCAGAAACCAAGCTCGTCTCCATTGGTCTGAGGAGAGTTCCTGTCAGTGTATCCGCTGTCCCGACACTGGCCTCGCCCCCTGATAGCACAGCTACATGGTGGCCAGTGCTTTATGAGGTGATGTGGGCGTGGTGAGCGTACGGAGCGGAAGTATTAAAACTGTTTCCGGTGCTGGAGGACAGGGATCTGGTAAGTGCTCACCAGAGGCCCCCTCCTGCCCCTCTCACCCCCCTGCTCACCAGAGGACCTTCCTGCCCCTCTCACCCCCCCCTGCTCACCAGAGGACCCCTCCTGCCCCTCTCACCCCCCCTGCTCACCAGAGGACCCCTCCTGCCCCTCTCACCCCCCTGCTCACCAGAGGACCCCTCCTGCCCCTCTCACCCCCCTGCTCACCAGAGGACCTCTCCTGCCCCTCTCACCCCCCCCTGCTCACCAGAGGACCCCTCCTGCCCCTCTCACCCCCCCCCCCGCTCACCAGAGGACCCCTCCTGCCCCTCTCACCCCCCTGCTCACCAGAGGACCCCTCCTGCCCCTCTCACCCCCCCTGCTCACCAGAGGACCCCTCCTGCCCCTCTCACCCCCCTGCTCACCAGAGGACCCCTCCTGCCCTTCTCACCCCCCCTGCTCACCAGAGGACCCCTCCTGCCCCTCTCACCCCCCTGCTCACCAGAGGACCCCTCCTGCCCCTCTCACCCCCCTGCTCACCAGAGGACCCCTCCTGCCCCTCTCACCCCCCTGCTCACCAGAGGACCCCTCCTGCCCCTCTCACCCCCCTGCTCACCAGAGGCCCCCTCCTGCCCCTCTCACCCCCCTGCTCACCAGAGGACCCCTCCTGCCCCTCTCACCCCCCTGCTCACCAGAGGCCCCCTCCTGCCCCTCTCACCCCCCTGCTCACCAGAGGACCCCTCCTGCCCTTCTCACCCCCCCTGCTCACCAGAGGACCCCTCCTGCCCCTCTCACCCCCCTGCTCAGCAGAGGACCTCTCCTGCCCCTCTCACCCCCCTGCTCACCAGAGGACCCCTCCTGCCCCTCTCACCCCCCTGCTCACCAGAGGCCCCCTCCTGCCCCTCTCACCCCCCTGCTCACCAGAGGCCCCCTCCTGCCCCTCTCACCCCCCTGCTCACCAGAGGCCCCCTCCTGCCCCTCTCACCCCCCTGCTCACCAGAGGAACCCTCCTGCCCCTCTCACCCCCCTGCTCACCAGAGGCCCCCTCCTGCCCCTCTCACCCCCCTACTTACCAGAGGCCCCCTCCTGCCCCTCTCACCCCCCTACTTACCAGAGGCCCCCTCCTGCCCCTCTCACCCCCCTGCTGACCAGAGGACCCCTCCTGCCCCTCTCACCCCCCTACTTACCAGAGGCCCCCTCCTGCCCCTCTCACCCCCCTGCTGACCAGAGGACCCCTCCTGCCCCTCTCACCCCCCTGCTGACCAGAGGACCCCTCCTGCCCCTCTCACCCCCCTGCTGACCAGAGGACCCCTCCTGCCCCTCTCACCCCCCTGCTGACCAGAGGACCCTTCCTGCCCCTCTCACCCCCCTGCTGACCAGAGGACCCCTCCTGCCCCTCTCACCCCCCTGCTCACCAGAGGACCCCTCCTGCCCCTCTCACCCCCCTGCTCACCAGAGGACCCCTCCTGCCCCTCTCACCCCCCTGCTGACCAGAGGACCCCTCCTGCCCCTCTCACCCCCCTGCTGACCAGAGGACCCCTCCTGCCCCTCTCACCCCCCTGCTGACCAGAGGACCCCTCCTGCCCCTCTCACCCCCCTGCTGACCAGAGGACCCTTCCTGCCCCTCTCACCCCCCTGCTGACCAGAGGACCCCTCCTGCCCCTCTCACCCCCCTGCTCACCAGAGGACCCCTCCTGCCCCTCTCACTGCCCTGCTCACCAGAGGACCCCTCCTGCCCCTCTCACCCCCCTGCTCACCAGAGGACCCCTCCTGCCCCTCTCACCCCCCTGCTCACCAGAGGAGCCCTCCTGCCCCTCTCACCCCCCTGCTCACCAGAGGACCCCTCCTGCCCCTCTCACCCCCCCCGCTCACCAGAGGAGCCCTCCTGCCCCTCTCACCCCCCTGCTCACCAGAGGAGCCCTCCTGCCCCTCTCACCCCCCTGCTGACCAGAGGACCCCTCCTGCCCCTCTCACCCCCCTGCTGACCAGAGGACCCCTCCTGCCCCTCTCACCCCCCTGCTGACCAGAGGACCCCTCCTGCCCCTCTCACCCCCCTGCTCACCAGAGGACCCCTCCTGCCCCTCTCACCCCCCTGCTCACCAGAGGACCCCTCCTGCCCCTCTCACCCCCCTGCTCACCAGAGGACCCCTCCTGCCCCTCTCACCCCCCCTGCTCACCAGAGGACCCCTCCTGCCCCTCTCACCCCCCCTGCTCACCAGAGGACCCCTCCTGCCCCTCTCACCCCCTGCTCACCAGAGGACCCCTCCTGCCCCTCTCACCCCCCTGCTCACCAGAGGACCCCTCCTGCCCCTCTCACCCCCCTGCTCACCAGAGGACCCCTCCTGCCCCTCTCACCCCCTGCTCACCAGAGGACCCCTCCTGCCCCTCTCACCCCCCTGCTCACCAGAGGCCCCCTCCTGCCCCTCTCACCCCCCTACTTACCAGAGGCCCCCTCCTGCCCCTCTCACCTCCCCTGCTGACCAGAGGACCCCTCCTGCCCCTCTCACCCCCCTGCTGACCAGAGGACCCCTCCTGCCCCTCTCACCCCCCTGCTGACCAGAGGACCCCTCCTGCCCCTCTCACCCCCCTGCTGACCAGAGGACCCCTCCTGCCCCTCTCACCCCCCTGCTGACCAGAGGACCCCTCCTGCCCCTCTCACCCCCCTGCTGACCAGAGGACCCCTCCTGCCCCTCTCACCCCCCCTGCTCACCAGAGGACCCCTCCTGCCCCTCTCACACGCACATATAGAGGCGAGTAAGGATGCGGTGGTGAGGGCTCCAGGAGCTGGTAGAGGGGGGGCTCACACAGCCGGGCATCCCAATTCGGGATGCCCCAAGGAGTGGTACTAGGGTGGCCCTGGAGTGGTTCCAAGATTGGCACAACAAGGAGAAAATCGGTGCGGCAGAGTTTCAACTGTTTGCAGGAACCCATGTAATTGCCAACAATGATTCAAGCGGCACAAAACCCGGGTATGTGACTTTCCTGGGTTTTGTTCCCTGCCCCTGGGGCATCCCGTATTGGCATGTCTAACAAGGCTGCTAGTCACTCGCCCCTCCTAAATCCAATGGCTAATGCGAGTACTCTCGTCCAATGAGAGCCTTCTATTACGGCTACGCCATTTGGCAAACGGCTCTCATTATTTACAACGGGGAACGCGCACACTGCCGCCCCAGAAGGAGCGTGTGCATGGCCAGAGATGCGGCAACTCAAGTGAATGAGAGCCGCCTGCCGAATGATGTCATCACAGCATTAGTCTCTCATTGGACGAGAGCTCGTACATGAGCCGCCACAGCGTGGAAAGGTATGTTTTTATGGGCGCGGAGCATCCACATTCAAGATGCCCCGAGGGCACAGAACAAAGCCTGAGAAAGTCACACTCCGGGGTTTTGTTATGCTTTAAAATCTGTGCGTCTTAGTTTTTTTAGGGGCGGAGCATCCTGATTCAAGATGCCCCGGGGGCACAGAACAAAGCCTGGGAAAGTCACACTCCCGGGTTTTGTTCTGCTTTAAAATCTGCGCGTCTTAGTTTTTATGGGCGGAGCATCCCGATTCAAGAAGCCCCGGGGGCACAGAACAAAGCCTGGGAAAGTCACACTCCCGGGTTTTGTTCTGCTTTAAAATCTGCGCGTCTTAGTTTTTATGGGCGGAGCATCCCGATTCAAGAAGCCCCGGGGGCACAGAACAAAGCCTGGGAAAGTCACACTCCCGGGTTTTGTTCTGCTTTAAAATCTGCGCGTCTTAGTTTTTATGGGCGGAGCATCCCGATTCAATATGCCCCGGGGTCACAGAACAAAGCCTGGGAAAGTCACACTCCCGGCTTTTGTTCCTCTTTAAAATCTGTGCGTCTTAGTTTTTATGGGCGGAGCATCCCGATTCAAGATGCCCCGAGGGCACAGAACAAAGCCTGAGAAAGTCACACTCCCGGCTTTTGTTCCTCTTTAAAATCTGTGCGTCTTAGTTTTTATGGGCGGAGCATCCCGATTCAAGATGCCCCGAGGGCACAGAACAAAGCCTGAGAAAGTCACACTCCCGGCTTTTGTTCCTCTTTAAAATCTGTGCGTCTTAGTTTTTATGGGCGGAGCATCCCGATTCAAGATGCCCCGGGGGCACAGAACAAAGCCTGGAAAAGTCACACTCCCGGGTTTTGTTCTGCTTTAAAATCTGTGCATTTTAGTTTTTTTAGGGGCGGAGCATCCCGATTCAATATGCCCCGGGGGCACAGAACAAAGCCCGGGAAAGTCACACTCCTTTGTTTTGCTCTGCTTTAAAATCTGTGCATTTTAGTTTTTTTAGGGGCGGAGCATCCCGATTCAAGATGCCCCGGGGGCACAGAACAAAGCCTGGGAAAGTCACACTCTCAGGTTTTGTTATGCTTTAAAATCTGCGCGTCTTAGTTTTTATGGGCGGAGCATCCCGATTCAAGTTGCCCCGGGGGCACAGAACAAAGCCTGGGAAAGTCACACTCCCGGGTTTTGTTCCGCTTTAAAATCTGCGCGTCTTAGTTTTTATGGGCGGAGCATCCCGATCCAATATGCCCCGGGGGCACAGAACAAAGCCTGGGAAAGTCACACTCCTTTGTTTTGTTCTGCTTTAAAATCTGTGAGTTTTTATGGGCGAATTGGGAAAATTATAAAACTGGGGCTCTAAAAGACCCCAAAGAGAGCCGCACTCATAAATGTATACAGATATAAAGGCAAGAGTTTATTGAGATCAAACAAGCAGCTAAAACATACAACATAAAAGGACAAGATAAAAAATATATATATATACCCACAAAAAGCTAAGGAGGAACCCTATAAATGGATATATAGGAATATAAGAAATTTCATGACTATATACACGGTTAAATAGCAGCTAAAGTGCTAAAAGGTAAGTGTAAGAAATATATACATTTAATAATCTACAAATCCGTAATTACAATGTGATTAATAGGTGCAAATGTATAAAAAAAAAATATATATATTATTTTATTAAAGTGTCTGTGCGAATCAAGTATCAGCTATAAAAGTGATTACTATAGGTAAAGTGTAAAGAAATAGCGTGTAAAGCCATAGAGACAAATCAACCAGTCGGTAGTAAAGTAATGAATGCATCACATCATCAGTATGTATGAGCCCGAGTCCTCCTAGAGCAGCCTACACCCAACGCGTTGCGTGGCCGAACGCCACTTCGCCAGGGTGAGTGGGCTGCTGCAGGACCCCTCCTAAAATACCCTCAATAGTAAAGAGCTGGCCAATCGGCGGATGCGGCACCCGAACAGGCGCCCCGCCCGGCCTCTGGATCCAGCCGTAAGGGCAGCGCGTCGGGCGCCGCGTCACACCCGCCCAGTGGACCGCAGACCAGACGCTCTCCCCTGCAGTAGGAGGCACCGGCTGCACGCGCATACCCTGTCGTCGCTCCACGTCCACCCAGCATCACAGAGGTTTAGGGGCGAACTGGGCAGAGCATCCCGATTTATGAGGCACAGAACAAAGCCCGGGAAAGTCACACTTCCAGGTTTTGTTCCGCTTTAAGATCTAAAAGACTCGCTAGCCTGCCCCCGGAGCATCCTATAGGGGAAGAGCTGCTGTGTGAAACCCCCCCCCCCTTCTTGGGACTGCCAGTAAAATTGCCTTTCCTAGCGGCAGACTTGCAGCTGTGCACGTTTCCCTGTCCAGGCTTTTAGATAGGCCGGACGAACGGGAGCGCACACAATCCACAGGGAAACCTGGGATGCGGTCGACCGGCCGGTTGTGAGGCATGTCATACGGCAGCCTTGAGATCAGCCAATCGTCAATCTCAAAAAAAAAAAAGTAGGGACTGAAAAGCTTGTCAGTGAGTTGATGTGAAGATGGATGAGGCTAAATACAGGGAAATCCTGGAGGAGACTACAAGCTCAGGTTTATAAAACGAGGAGGGGGGACCATATACAGGTCCTTCTCAAAAAATTAGCATATAGTGCTAAAGTTAATTATTTTCCATAATGAAATGATAAGAATTAAACTTTCATATATTTGAGATTCATTGCGCACCAACCGAAATTTTTCAGGACTTTTTTTGTTTTAATACTGATGATTTTGCCATACAGCTCATGAAAACCCCCAAATCCTATCTAAAAAAATTAGCATATCATGAAAAGGTTCTGTAAACGAGCTATTAACCTAATCATCTGAATCAACTAATTAACTCTAAACACCTGTAAAAGATTCCTGAGGCTTTTAAAAAAGCCCAGCCTGGTTCATTACTCCAAACCACCATCATGGGTTAGACTGCCGACCTGACTGCTGTCCAGAAGGACATCATTGACACCCTCAAGCAAGAGGGTAAGACCCAGAAAGAAATTTCTGAACAAATAGGCTGTTCCCAGAGTGCTGTATCAAGGCACCTCAATGGGAAGTCTGTGGGAAGGAAAAAATGTGGCAGAAAACGCTGCACAACGACAAGAGGTGACCGGACCCTGAGGAAGATTGTGGAGAAGGACCGATTCCAGACCTTGGGGGACCTGCGGAAGCAGTGGACTGAGTCTGGAGTAGAAACATCCAGAGCCACCGTGCACAGGCGTGTGCAGGAAATGGGCTACAGGTGCCGCATTCCCCAGGTCAAGCCACTTTTGAACCAGAAACAGCGGCAGAAGTGCCTGCTCAGTGGTCCCAAGTACTTTTTTTCTGATGAAAGCAAATTTTGCATGTCATTCGGAAATCAAGGTGCCAGAGTCTGGAGGAAGACTGGGGAGAAGGAAATTCCAAAATGCCTGAAGTCCAGTGTCAAGTCCCCACAGTCAGTGATGGTCTGGGGTGCCATGTCAGCTGCTGGTGTTGGTCGACGGTGTTGGTCGACTGTGTTTTATAAAGGGCAGGGTCAATGCAGCTAGCTATCAGGAGATTTTGGAGCACTTCATGCTTCCATCGGCTGAAAAGCTTTATGGAGATGAAGTTTGCATTTTTCAGCACGACCTGGCACCTGCTCACAGTGCCAAAACCACTGGTAAATGGTTTACTGACCATGGTATTACTGTGCTCACTTGGCCTGCCAACTCTCCTGACCTGAACCCCATAGAGAATCTGTGGAATATTGTGAAGAGAAAGTTGAGAGACGCAAGACCCAACACTCTGGATGAGCTTAAGGCCGCTATCGAAGCATCATGGGCCTCCATAACACCTCAGCAGTGCCACAGGCTGATTGCCTCCATGCCACGCCGCATTGAAGCAGTCATTTCTGCAAAATGATTCCCGACCAAATATTGAGTGCATAACTGAACATAATTATTTGAAGGTTGCCTTTTTTTTTTTATTAAAAACACTTTTCTTTTATTGGTCGGATGAAATATGCTAATTTTTTGAGATAGGATTTGGGGGTTTTCATGAGCTGTATGGCAAAATCATCAGTATTAAAACAAAAAGACCTGCAAAAAATTTCAGTTGGTGTGCAATGAATCTCAAATATATGAAAGTTTAATTTTTATCATTTCATTATGGAAAATAATGAACTTTAGCACTATATGCTCATTTTTTGAGAAGGACCTGTAGAAGCATCACTCACCTTCTCCTGGAGACCTCGTCGCTTCTGTGTGCTCCAGCCGCGTCCCCGCTCACATCTAGCTGTGCGCACACGCCCGGCCTTTCTGAATGGGCAGCGCGGGCACGCCGCGGCTGTAAGGTGGGCAGGGGATGCGGCTGGTGGTGCAGCTCGGCTGCTTAGTCGTCAGTGGAGCGGAGTGACAGCTAGTGTGCTGATTGGCTTAGTGCGCTGCTGGGCCAATTGGCTCGCTCACTCTTGTCCCAGTTTGCGTCATAGAAGGTGGGTGAAATGGGGCAACCTCGAGGGGTACACACAGCGTGGCATCCAAATTCAGGATGAACAGAGGAACAACCTGAAATTCCTGTGTGGTGTTCCTCTTGAATAGGGTGGGCGTCAGCATTGGGCATACCCGAGCAGGTGCTAGGGCCCCTGCTCCTTGGGAGGGCCCCACCTCATTCCCTCTACCCTGGGCAGCGTCTAGGCAGGACACAGAGCCACGCAGTAACCGGGACGAAGGACGATTGGCCAGGGGCAGATTGGCCATTGGGAAAGACTCGGTCAGTACTTCTATTCATTCTTTCCATCTATTCTTTCATCTGTTCTTTCTGCCATTCCTTTTCCTTCTTTCCTTCTATTATTTCGATCAGGCCTTATATTATTTGTTTCTCTACTTCTAGTCTTTTTTTTTTCTTTTCACTCTCTTTTCTTTGTTTCATCTGTCCCACCTTTTCTTTCTTTCCTTTCCATTTTATAAACAAAAAAATAAAGGACGAACCTGAGGAGGGGGAAAATGACAAAGGAATCAATAGCAAAAACGATCCATAATCTCAGAATAAAGAATACATTTCGACCATTAATGATCTATACGAAGGTCCAGGTTGGCAGGGGTGCTGCCCCGCGCGCTCCGCTGCGTGCCCACAGCTTCAGGAGCCCTCCTGTCATTTTTCCCTCCCCTCCATAAGCTTTCCCTCCCCCCTCCTCAGGTTCGTCCCTTATTTTTTTTTGTTTATAAAATCATTGGTGTGTTATTTTCACAAGGCAGCTATAGTATTATATATAAGAGGGACACCCTGTTAAGCACCTCCATAAACAATCAAAATTTAGGGGAAGGGAGTGTGCCAATTCCGTAACTTAAATTGCTGCTACAATAAACAAAAAATCTTCTGTGGTTCCAGCCATCCACAGACAAAACACAGTTACTTAGAAGGCACCACTCTCACCCCAAATAAATTAATCAATAATGCCGACTGATCTTAATGTTCATTTTAATTAATCAATTCATCAATTATTTAAAAACACACATCAAGACTATACAACACCATGACATACATTTAAAAACATATATACAAAACATAGCCTCAGCAGGAGCGACCTACATTGCCCATACCAACCATATTATCCCAAATACCCCCCAAATATAAATCCCTATCCCCAGATTAAAGTGCCAATCTCCAAAGTGACCAGTGCAAAATATGATCCTTAAATATATGAAAAACAAAACCTTAATCAATAAAAATCACCTTAATGTAAATAGCGATTACCTCTTGCTGGGAACATATGTAAAACACCCACGCGTTCCGTGGCTATCTATATATATATATATTGTTAGTAGCACTTTATTAATTATAAATGTATTTTTCATATTTTTGCACAGGGCAATGTATAGCTCACATATGTATTATAACCATTATTGGAACATATAAATTTGATATATCCGTGCACACTACTAACTTTTCTATGTGTGGGAGGATATTTATTTTCTAATTAGTAGATTTCACACATTGGGGGGGATTTGTTTGTTAGCAAAATATATTTTTATAGGGATCCATTTTGAAAATCTCTTTATTGATTGGTATTTATTTGTCAGCTGAAGGTATTTTATCTATTGAGCAATAAAATCGGGTCCAGGGTAGACAGGTTTTGTAGGTTTTTTTATCCTTTGTCTTATGTGTGTTGTTTTTTTGTGTTTTTATTGTAATGTTGGCTTTTTTGATTCAGTAATTCCAATAAAAATTAATTCCTTGCATTATTAGGTTGTAGTGCCCTTAATTTCAGCCCCTTAGTGTGTTTGGATTGTGCAGTGTTTTGGAGCTATTTGGCGCACTCCCTATTACTAATAATTGTGGAGGTGGTGCTGATCCCTCTCTTTAGAATTGTCTGTGGTGAGCATATTTAAAGCAGACCAAAAATAAAAAAGTTTAGTAAACTGCTCCCCTAAAGCCCTCGTCTATGTGAGAGGCGTAACTCCATGCAGATATTCTGGAATAACAGGCCAATTTTTTTTTTTCTGCTGCAGAGCTGCATGGGAGCGTCCATCTTGTCACGCACATAAGCATGAGGGGAGAGCTGTGCCAGCAGCAGCCCACACCAAACAGAGAGATAAATGCCTCAGAAACAAGGGCAGCTTGTGTGTTATGTTATATAAACACACATGCACACTGAATACCCAGCTGCTAGAGAGATTGTGTGCGCGAGGGGAAAGCCGAAACAATGTTTCTTTATCACTGTTCACAGCAGAATCTGGATTTACTGCACACCATTTAGTCAGTGTAAACCTTATGTATTTTAAGAAATTATGCAGTAACACGGGCAGCTTGTGTATTATGTTATATAAACACACATGCACACTGAATACCCAGCTGCTAGAGAGATTGTGTGCGCGAGGGGAAAGCCGCAACAATGTTTCTTTATCACTGTTCACCGCTGATTTACCATTCAGTTAGTTTAAACACGTGTCTTCTAAAGTGTTACAATTCTTTCAGCTGTGCAGCAGAGCAATGGCTCCTCACAGCTGATGGCTTTCTACTAGAAATAAAGGAGGATTGCCCTGATATGAGCCAATGACTGTGGGATTGGGTCTTCATATAAACTGGACTTGTGTATGTGGCAAGATGGCCACTGCCATGCAGTTTTTCCGCATAGAATCTGCTATTCCATAACATCTGCATGGAGTTAAGCTCTCTCACATAGTTTATGTCACAATTAGCATAGTGGGGCTTTAGCAGTGCAATTTACTGAACTAGCTTTTTGACTTTCAGTCCACTTTAAAGCCGAATTCCAGCGTGGATGGGCTCTGATTTAGTCAAGCCCAAAGTAAAACACACCTTTTTTTTTTTCCTGACCCTTCTGCCCCCTCCAAACGGCTCTTGGAGTCCTTCTTCCTATTCTGATATCCACCGCCATGTTTTTTCGCCTTCTCATCTGCCCCTGCATCTCAGTCGGGGCTCGAGCAGTTTCCCTTTTTCTGCGGTGTTAGTCGTGCTACTGCGCGTACTCGACCAGGCTTGACCTACTGCAGTGATTGATGCGCACGTCAAGAGGCTCATTCAATCACTGCACTACGGTGAGCTGCCTTGTGTATGCACAGTGGCAAGACTGCTGCTATGGGGTCTATCACGATGCAGTGGAGGAGGGGCAGGGACTGGCGCCAAGCGAAATCTTGAGATAGGTGAGATCTCGACCCAAACTGAGCTGACCACAGTGCCATAGGTTAACAAGGCTAGGTGTATAACAAGGCTCTACGATGGTGGGGAGTCTGTCTACTAGTCTGGGGGTGGGGTAGGGTCGAATGGAACTAACGGTAAGTATACAAGCACGATTCAATGCCCCCAAGTCACCAAGAGACTGGACTTTAAGGTAAGCTTTCGAGAAAATATCACCGCTGACGAAGAGAATTACGTTTTCTCAAAAGTTAACCTTGAAAACTCACGGCCCAAATGGTTTTCACTCTACAGTATACAATAGCTAATATGGTACGAGCCATTATTGCGTGTCCTTTTTTATAGGCTGTACAGACCCCTTTACTCACCTGCCCCCATTCACACACTTTAATGTCTCTTTCTTCACAGTCCCCATAGACACTATAGTGATGAATATGAAGACCGAAGACGTTGTTAAGTTGGAAGAAGAGGAAGTTCCTTTACAGATTGTCTCGGGTCAGTATTCTACGTTCTGCAGGAATGATGTCCTTATTCTGCCTATTGTCACTCTGTACACATTCTGGTCTCGTACATCTCAGCACCAGGGGCTGACTGGGGTTTAAAAAAGGACCTAGGACTTTTTTGGTTACACCGGCCCTTTTGCAGTGTGTCCGGCCCCATATAATAGGCAGTGTGCAGAAACCCTTAATCACCCTATAAAAAGCAGTGCGGCAGAGTATCCCCCCAAAATCACCCCATAACAAGCAGTGCAGCAGAGTATCCCCCCAAAATCACCCCATAACAAGCAGTGCAGCAGAGTATCCCCCCAAAATCACCCCATAACAAGCAGTGCAGCAGAGTACCCCCCCAAAATCACCCCATAACAAGCAGTGCAGCAGATTATCCCACCAAATGGCCTCGGGTCCATATCTTCTGTAGATTTTATTTTCGTGCTTCACCGCGGTCCGGGAATGGCCTGCGAAGACAGTGATGATGTTGGCGACAGCTGCTGGTGATCAGCACGCAGCCCCACGCCGTCCACTTTTCCCTCTCACTGGACGCACTGGACGCACTGGACCGTGCTCCATCAGTGCAATGCAAGTGCAATCTGGCTTGTCCGCTCCCTATGTGGAGCACACGTGGCCACCATGATGGCCGGGCCGACAAGTCTATGCTCGGTTCACCTTTCGCCACGGCATGGTCAACAGGCTACACCCCTCAAACCTGCACACTGCCCCCAACTTTTTTTTTTTTTGGGCCACCCGCCGGCTTTCCGGCAATGCATCTCGCGTCTGGGCGACTAAATGAAAGCCGCGAATAATCCCGCAGCAGCTGCAAGACGCATTACCCGGCAGCCAAAGCAGGGGAACTGGCTGCCAAGTACTGGCTGCGTCAATTTCCTCTTTATTCACAGACCCCGGAGACACGAATATGAAAACTGAGGAGGAGGATGTAATTGCGGAGTTTAAAGATGGGGAAGCTCTGCAGATTGGCTCAGGTCAGTAATCATATTATCTTTAGAAAATCACACTCTCATCCCATCACGGAGGTGTCACTCTTCACTTTATCTACAGACCCCGGTGACTATCGTCTCGCTGTATTGAGAAATGTGAAAGCTGAGGAGGAGGAGGAGAAAGAAGGATTTGTAAAGAAAGAGGAGGAAGTTCCTCTACAGATCGGCTTCAGTGAGTAATATATTGCCGAAATGCGTTGATGTGGTTTAAGATGTATTTGTGATGTTCGTTCTATTTTTACGGCGAGCTAGGATTTAATCAACAGACAATCGGGCAGTGCACCACCTAACAAGTATTGTGTGCTTGTAGCGATAACCCTTATCGCCGGAGGGCTTCACCGCCCGAGACGTCCTTTTCCCAATGGTGAGAGGTGCTGCTGGAATCCCAGAATCGTCAGTGAGGAACCAGGAACAGCCCTTACAAGGGCTAGTGAATTGTAATATAGCGTTTCCCCCAATAAGAGACAGAACTTCAGTATTGAGGGTGAAGGTGAAGTGTTTATTAGTGCCACTCTAGGCCTTATATACACAAGTCTCCATGCAAGGTGGACCTGATGGAGAACTGCATGACACACACACCGACCAATAGCAGCAGGGCACACAATCCCTCAACTCTGCCGGTGACGCAATCAGGAACACAATAGACGTCTGTAACACAATCAATCAGAACAATGCCATTGTCTGCGACGTAATCAATCAACACAATGGCAGCCTGTAATACAATGCAAACTACAATGGCATTGCCTGTAACAGTATCAAAATACAATGATATTGTCTGGAACCTCATTAAGAAAAAGGTCAGTGAATGACCCGGTGGGCAGTTGAATAGTGATGACATCCAAAAGGCAGAGCGTCTGTCACAGTGCTCACTTATTTCACTCTAGAACAACTGCAAAATAGGGGGGGATGTGGAACAAATGCCACCCCAACCCCAGAAAGGAGCACCAGCCGACTTAGCCGGCTGTTGACAGTGAGTGAAAGTCCTGCGCCGATCAGCAAAGTCTTGTGGGATTTTGGTTGGTCCCATTGCATCCCATATATGGGCACTGCGTAGATGTGAGATTGGGGGCTGTGCGCAGACGCAAGATGGAACCTGTCGGAACTTTGCCCGGTAACCAAGGGACCTAGAAGATGGATCCCTTGGCGAGGTGAGTTAATGCTTCCCAAATGTAAAACCGGAGGGCAGGAGCAGATCGGGCTTGGGGGAGGTTTAAAGCGCCCAGTCAAAAATTACTTAAACCAGAGCAACACAACAAACACTGCTCATATGCCTCCTCCCCGTGGCAATTTAGAATGCTGCACATAAATATTCATTGACCATTTTCGAAACAAAATGGCAGGTCATATATTTGCAGGCCACCTGCAAACAGGAAGTGCTGCTGGGCTTTCTGTTACTGTACATTGTCAGTTATGTCAGTTGAATCCCGAAGCAGCATGGCTGAGATGCTGGGAGAGGATGCTCTAAAATGGCCGCTACCTTTCTTTTCCAACTGTGCCAGCCTGTTGGTCCCCCGATGTTTCTCTTTAAATCTCCCCCAAAACATCGTCCCTTTGGGTATAAAACATAATAAACAAGAATTCTCGCCTAGTTATTTTTACATTGCCCCGCCACACACTGAGACGCCACCGTCTTTTCCACTTGTCGGGCGCCGCCATCTTGAAGCTCCCTGCTGAGCAAAATCCCGCACCTGCGCAGTAAATGTTCCAGCGAGTTAATCACTGGCAGCGCGATATCTCAAGCTCCTTTCCTCTGGTCGAGCAGCGACGGGCCAGAGGAAAGGACGCGTGCGCTGAGGGCAGGAGAGCTGTCTGCAGGCGGATTCCCTGTCGGTAACGCATGCGTGAAGTCCCGGCGCTGCTCGGACAGAACAGAAGCTTGAAATCTCGTGCTGCTGATGCCTGCCAGCAATCGACATACTGACAGCCCAGTGTCGCTTCTGGTCTGCCAGTGGCCGACAGATGCACATATCAATTCAAACTGAGTAAAGGGGGTGGAAGTAGCTCCATCATTATTATTTATACAAAATTATTATTATGATTATTCAGGGCCTGGGAACCAATTTACTGCCCAGTTTAACCCTCTCATCATCTAAGTTTTAAAGTGGACCAACACCCTCCCATGATCGGCCCGGGAATCTATAAGATTCCTGGACCGATCAGCCCCCTGACTGCGGGGCACCCCGATCGGGGGTGCTCCACTGTGTGAAACCCCCCAGAAACCCCCAAATCCCTACCTGCTCCTCGAACCAGCAGCA
Organism: Gastrophryne carolinensis; assembly: GCA_027917425.1. Lineage (NCBI taxonomy): Eukaryota > Metazoa > Chordata > Amphibia > Anura > Microhylidae > Gastrophryne > Gastrophryne carolinensis. Next base: position 13,522,622 of record CM051237.1, read on the forward strand.
CCCGCTGCCGCCGCCTCCCGCGCGTCCCTCTAGCAGGACGCGCACCGGCCGTTTGTGAATGCCCGGCGCGGGCGCGCGCCCTGTAAGAGTGACGCGCGGCAGGCGAGCTCTCTTGTCCGTCGCAGCCTCTTGTCCGTCGGCGGGGATTGGCTGCAGCAGTCACGTGGGAGCGGGGAGAGGTGAGTTTTTGGGGCTTTCTGGGGGGTTTCACACAGCGGGGCACCTCCGATCGGGGTGCCCCACCGAAGTGGACCAAAACCCAGGATAGTCAAAATCCTGGGTGTTGGTCCACTTTAAGCACCAAACATGTCTAGCTATGTGGAAAGACAGAGATTTGGTTGCATATATCTGCAGATACATGTGGAAGCCACGACGCCCCGACACGGCACTCTGTGTTTAGTGTGGTCCCTACTCTTATTTTTGAGTCCCCAAAGTTGGGACATGCAATGTAGACAAATATTTCAGAGCTACTCACCTGGGAAGCCGCCAGCCTCCCTTTAGAACACTCCACAGGGAGAAATCCATAATGGCTGAATCACGCCCTGTGTGCTCTCATGGCAAGTCAACTGAGTAAAGGGGGTGGGAGCAGCTCCACCACTATTATTTATACAAAATTATTATTATTATTATTATTATTCAGGGCCTGGGAACCAATTTACCGCCCAGTTTAACCCTCTCATCATCTAAGTATTAAGCACCAAACATGTCTAGCTATGTGGAAAGACAGAGATTTGGTTGCATATATCTGCAGATACATGTGGAAGCCACACCGCCCCGACAAGGCACTCTGTGTTTAGTGTGGTCCCTACTCTTATCTGTGAGTCCCCAAAGTTGGGACATGCAATGCAATCAAATATTTCAAAGCTACTCACCTGGGAAGCCGCCAGCCTCCCTTTAGAACACTCCACAGGGAGAAATCCATAATGGCTGAATCCCGTCCTGTGTGTGCTCATGGCAATTCAACTGAGTAAAGGGGTTGGGAGCGGCCTGGGAACCAATTTATCGCCCAGTTTAACCCTCTCATCATCTAAGTATTAAGCACCAAACATGTCTAACTATGTGGAAAGACAGAGATTTGGTTGCATATATCTGCAGATACATGTGGAAGCCACACTGCCCCGGCAAGGCACTCTGTGTTTAGTGTGGTCCCTACTCTTATTTTTGAGTGCCCAAAGTTGGGACATGCAATGTAGACAAATATTTCAGAGCTACTCACCTGGGAAGGCGCCAGCCTCCCTTTAGAACACTCCACAGGGAGAGATCCATATTGACTGAATTCCTCCCTGTGTGCGCTCATGGCATGTCAACTGAGTAAAGGGGGTGGGAGCCGCTCCATCACTATTATTTATACAAAATTATTATTATTCAGGGCCTGGGGAACCAATTTACAGGCCATTTTAACCGTCTCCTCATCTAAGTATTAAGCACCAAACATGTCTAGCTATGATACACATATCAGGTACATCCTTTTTTTTTTTCTCTATTGCCAATCTGTACAGTGTGGGGCAGGGGAACGGAGGGGAAAGCGTTTAGGAAAAAGATGTTGCTTTTAAGATGTTGGTCCGGTTTAAGGCCAGTTTTTTTATGATTCACCTAGCTGGCCATCAACTTTTATTGCCTGGGCTTGGAGTATTGGCATTGTTTCCGGCCATACGGGGACATGGACGATTGAACCGTACCCACATCCGTTTTTACTTAAACGGTATTGGTCCCTCTGTCTGCTGATAACAAGAAATTCGGAGGGACATCCAGAACGCTGGAGCCCCCTGCACCTAACTGCACAGAACACTAATTGCGAGCCAGTGTCGGGAAAGGAGTCCTGCGATTGCCTATGATTTGCAGCTCCTTGCACGTCGGGGGCTTCTTGCCGTCTGTGGAGCTCAATGCTGCTTATCCTTACTTCCCTGTGTCTTCTGGACACCGAGGTTCTTCAGATTCGCGTTGGTTGACCAACACTGATAATTGTGACCTTGTCATCTGGCTTCTCTTCAGCTCCCAGAGTGCTCACCAAGGTGCTGACGGGGGTGTGGTCTCTCATGAGACCAAGGGGCGTCCGCGCGATGACCTACCTGGACGTCCTCATCACTTCCCAGTCTCTATGTCTGGCTACGTTGCTTACTCGGCTGGAGGTTGTCCATTTGGGAGTCATTTGGAGGGGTGCTCAAACACCCCAAGTCCTTATTGTCCCCTTCATTGGTAACTCCATTCCTATGAATGAATTTTATACAGTTCAAGCAAGGATCTTCTTTCCTCAGCAATAAAGTGGACAATCTGGTTGTATGGGCTCAGTCCCTCTTAGCTGTCCCCGTCCCTCCACCAGGCAGGAAATGCAGCTGGTGGGCCCGCTGGTGGCGTACTCCGAAGAGGCCCCTTATGCTCAGTCCCCCCTGGGGCCTTCTGCAACTTCTTCTCCTTTTTGTCCTACGGGACAGGGACCCAGCATCCCTGGAGCAGGGTAGGTCCCTCTTGTAGTGGATGAACTCAAGGAACCTGCCTGAGGGCAGTCCCTTCTTGCCCTTTCCTGGGTAGACAGTCACCATGGATGCCAATCTATCAGGTTGAGGGGGGGCTTCTTCTGGAAGTCCCTACGGTTCCAGGGGAGGTAGGGCCCTTAGGAGGCCTATACACCTATCAATTTTTGAATCTATGGGCGTTCAAGTTAGAACTAACTCGCTTGCCTACTCCTCTTCAGGGCCTGCCTGTTCGGGGGAGCGAGACCTAGCTGACGGCCTTGGTCTACATTGAATATTCAGGGAGGGACCCGGTGCAGGAGGGTCCTCCGTGATATGTCTCCGATCCTGTTCAGGGTGGTGGACAATGTTCTCTGCATATCAGTGGTAGTCGCTCCGGTGGAGGTCCCTCTGCGACAGGATGTGCTAATGTTTGTGTCACTATGAGGGCCAACCAGTGTGGATCTGTGTGTGCCCCGTCACTGTCACAAGCTCTCGGTCCTTGTTTCCCTGTCCCAGGATTTTCTGGCCGTGGTCATGATGATTAAGTAATGTTATGGCAGGACATTCTGTTCTGTATTTCCTTCACCATGCCTCCTGCTAGACAGGGTTCTGCGCAGAATTGCTCTGGAAGGGGGGGACCAGTGATTCTGGTGGCCCCCGGGTGGCCTAGTGGAGTGTGGTTCCCAGACGTGGTATTGAGGACAATAGATCTGTGCGTTCTGCCAGGAGTGCCAGCTCTGCTCACTCAGGGCCCCTTTACGTCACCCCAATCTACAGACTCTGGCCTAGAGGGCCTGACTGCTTAAACACCCATCTTGATGGAGACAGACCTATCTGTCTTGGTGATTGAGACTATGGGAAGACTAGGAGCAAGCTGCTTCTTCTTCTTCCATCTATTATAGGGTATGCGTACCCATATTGATTGGTGTGAGTCTAGGTCTCTTCCCTGTCGGGCGTTCTCTGTTCCCAGGGTTCTAGAGTTATTACAGCTTTGGTTGGAGTTGGAATTCTCCAACTCAGTACTCGGAAGGGTCAGGTTCTGCCCTGTCTGCCTTCCTGTAGAAGTCTTTTGCTCAGTTTCCTTGGTTAAGGCTTCTTTCAGAGGGTTACTCATGTGCATTCCCCACGTAATCCTATGTTCCCTGTTGGGATTCGAATTTATTATGCTTGCCTTGCAGGGTGTTCCCTTTGGTCCTATTCCGGATGCTGTCTGACTGTTCTTACCCTCAAGTTGTCCTTCTGGGGACTGTTACTTCAGTCAGCCGTGTGCCTGAGCGGGCGGCTCTGTTTAGCTAGCCCTCGTTCATAGATATATACACCAAGATGAGGTGGTGTTCCGCTTTACGCCGGTCATTCTGCCTAAGGTGGTGTCTTATGCTCATGTATTCATTCATTGTCTTTCTTCTGGGCCTTATTCCTAGTATCGCTGAGAAAAGGGGGTCTACATTCCCTCTACAGGTGTTGGAAGTGTTTTCCTGGAGTGTCTCTCGTCCTTTAGGGGGACTGTTGCTCCTTGGGGCTTGCGGGCATCTCCATCCTGTATGTGCCTGATTTCGTCTGATTCCAGGGATTATGCGGCCTTTGGCCTGGTCTTTACTTAGATGGGTTGTCCCTTCTGGTCCTAGGAAAGGTTTCGGCTTCTGCCAAGGCTACTGTTAGCTTTTGGACTTGTCAGGCTGTTACTCAGGCCTGTTCTTTTAACCCTTTAACCGCCAGCCTACCTTGAGATTTTGTCACCCTTTGTTGCCAGACCATTTTGCACTATTTTGCGCTCCACATGTTCAACTGTGATTTTTGAAGAGATTTCCCAGTATTTCCCTGGACAATTATATATTGTTTTTTTCAGCACAGTCTGGGCTTTAACATTTTTTATGGAAAATATGTAAAAAAATATGTAAAAAAAAACCCAAAAAAACATTTTTTTACAATTTTAGTGTGTTTTCCTAATAAAACATGCAAGTTGTTCCAGAAAATCATATTGTGTGTAAAAGCCCTATTGCTCCCGATTGCAACAGTACCACATATGTATTGGTAGACATCCTTTCCTGCCCACGAGACACGTAAAACTAAAAAGAGCGACTGAGCTAATTGTCAAAGAAAATACACCATTTTGCTCTCCTTGCGGTTTTTCAACCAAAACACCACTTTTCAATTGAAATACCCCCCACAAACCATATGTTCGCTGAAAGTACACACCTCAAGCGTTCTAGGCGTACCAGGCTTGTTGTTGTAGCTGCAGCTTTCTGGGCGCAAGCCTTCCCGAAACTCACTGGTTGTACTGGATTTCCCTAAAAAAATAGCAAAAATGCAGCATTTAGACCAATTTTTTCTATAAAAAACATGCGCTAACCAAAAAAAACTAATCAAATCTGAAATGGCAAGGTCCCCTGAACAGAACAATACCCAACATGCATAGCTACCTCCAAGGGTAGGGCTGCCAATTACCCCAAAGCAAAGCGTATGCATAACGGGCATTTCACTTGAAATTTCCTGCTCTGCAGACAAAGTGCGCACCTTGCGCTTTTTCAACAAAAACATCACTTTTCAATAAAAATACCCCCCACAAACCATATGTTCCCTGAAAGTACACACCTCAAGCGTTCTAGGCGTACCAGGCTTGTTGTTGTAGCTGCAGCTTTCTGGGCGCAAGCCTTCCCGAAACTCACTGGTTGTACCGGATTTCCCTAAAAAAATAGCAAAAATGCAGCATTAAGACCAAATTTTTCTATAAAAAACATGCGCTAACCAAAAAAAACGAATCAAATCTGAAATGGCAAGGTCTTCTGAACAGAACAATACCCAACATGCATAGCTACCTCCAAGGGTAGGGTTTCCAATTACCCCAAAGCAAAGCGTATGCATAACGGGCATTTCCATTGAAATTTCCTGCTCTGCAGACAAAGTGCGCACCTTGCGCTTTTTCAACAAAAACATCACTTTTCAATAAAAATACCCCCACAAACCACATGGTCCCTGAAAGTACACACCTCAAGCATTCTAGGCGTACCAGGCTTGTTGTTGTAGCTGCAGCTTTCTGGGCGCAAGCCTTCCCGAAACTCACTGGTTATACTGGTTGTTGTGGAGGTTGGTCTTCCCCTGGGGAAGGGCGCCGGAACCACCGAACTGGCCAGATTTACATGTTGGTCATGGGGCACGGGCGCCCCTATGGGCATGCGCTCGGGAGCCCCGTGACCAAACTGAAAAAAAAACACACATATACACACACACACTCCCTCTCCAAAATCAATATCTATTTTTTTTTTCGTTTTTTTAAAGTGGACCAACACCCACGGGTGATCGGCCCGGGAATCTATAAGATTCCCGGGCCGATCACCTCCCTCCCTGCGGGACATCCGAGATCGGGATGTCCCGCGGGGTGAAACCCCCCCAAACTCCCTACCTTAGTTTCGGCGGCGGCCGGCCGCCGCCGCCTTCCTCGCGCCCCTCTAGTCGTGCGCGCGCCCGTGCCGGCCGTCTGTGAATGGCCGGCGCGGGCACGTGCGCGTCAACAGGGACGCGCGGGAGGCGGCGGCGGAGGAGCCGCTTGTCCGCGGCTTGTCCGTCGCCGCGGACAGAGGTGGGTTCGGGGGGGTTTCACACAGCGGGGCACCCCGATCGGGGTGCCCCACCGAAGTGCACCAAGACCCAGGATAGTCAAAATCCTGGGTGTTGGTCCACTTTAAATACCTTTTCTTCCGGGGTCTCTTCCTCAGTACTTCAGTCAGTCACACGTCCCTGACCCAGCAGGTGGGCGGAGTCCGGCGGCCTGCTCTCATGTCCCGCGCCGGCAATGCTCTGTAACCAATGGCTGAGGCGGGGCAGGCAGGGCGAGGAGGCCAATCAAGATGCCGGCCGACCAAGATGGAGGCCAGGTGGGTGCGAGCGCGGCCACCAGGGAGCACATGATCGCCTGGGGGGATAGGATGGATGGCTGCATGGGGGTGACAGGATGCATGGCTGCATGGGGGGTGACAGGATGCATGGCTGCATGGGGGGTGACAGGATGCATGGCTGCATGGGGGGTGACAGGATGCATGGCTGCATGGGGGGTGACAGGATGCATGGCTGCATGGGGGGTGACAGGATGCATGGCTGCATGGGGGGTGACAGGATGCATGGCTGCATGGGGGGTGACAGGATGCATGGCTGCATGGGGGGTGACAGGATGCATGGCTGCATGGGGGTGACAGGATGCATGGCTGCATGGGGGTGACAGGATGCATGGCTGCATGGGGGTGACAAGATGCATGGCTGCATGGGGGTGACAGGATGGATGGATGGCTGCATGGGGGTGACAGGATGGATGGATGGCTGCATGGGGGGGTGACAGGATGCATGGCGGTGACAGGATGCATGGCTGCATGGGGGTGACAGGATGCATGGCTGCATGGGGGTGACAGGATGCATGGCTGCATGGGGGTGACAGGATGCATGGCTGCATGGGGGTGACAGGATGCATGGCTGCATGGGGGTGACAGGATGCATGGCTGCATGGGGGTGACAGGATGGATGGATGGCTGCATGGCGGTGACAGGATGCATGGCTGCATGGGGGTGACGGGATGCATGGCTGCATGGGGGTGACAGGATGCATGGCTGCATGGGGGTGACAGGATGCATGGCTGCATGGGGCTGACAGGATGCATGGCTGCATGGGGCTGACAGGATGCATGGCTGCATGGGGGTGACAGGATGCATGGCTGCATGGGGGTGACAGGATGCATGGCTGCATGGGGGGTGACAGGATGCATGGCTGCATGGGGGTGACAGGATGCATGGCTGCATGGGGGTGACAGGATGCATGGCTGCATGGGGGTGACAGGATGCATGGCTGCATGGGGGTGACAGGATGCATGGCTGCATGGGGGTGACAGGATGGCTGGATTGGAGGTGAGAGGATGGATGGATGGATTGATTGCTGCATGAGGGTGACAAGATGGATGGATGGATGGCTGCATTGGGGGTGACAGGGTGACTGGATTGGGGGTGAGAGGACGGATGGCAGCATTGGGGGTGATGGATGGATGGATCGAGGCATGGTGGTGAGCGGAGAGCCGTCGGGCGCGCGTCGCGCGTATAGCCATCTAATAGGAGGCTGGAGGCGAGGGGCGGGCAGGAGGCGAGGGGCGGGCGGGCAGGCAGGCAGGCGGGGCGGCGGAGGCTAGGCTGGTGGAGGGCGTTTTGCCGGCGATCGGCCTTACCGTCGCCCTGGGCTCCAGAAATGATGCTGCGCCGGATGAGGTAAGCAGGGGGCGCCGGCTGATGACAGCTGCCGTGCGCCCCCTGCTGATTGGTCAGGGGAGCGATCGGGTGACTTGGGTCACACCCAGGTCACCTCCCCCTGACCCCTGGACTCCCTGCAAGCTGCTCCACAGCAACGGGCCCGCTGATGCCCCCCCGATGGCCCGGAAGGTAAGGGAACGCTAGCTACGTGAAATTCACATAGCTGGCGTTTAACGACAGGAGAGGCAGCTACGTGAATTTTACGTAGCTGGCGCTAGAAGGGTTAAGGGGAAGAATCTTCTTCTCGCCTTACTTCTGATTTTACTTGTGCTTCGGTATATTTGGGCCCTTCAGCACCAGGTTCTGTGGAACAAGTCTGCTAGACCGCTTTTTGTTCTCTGTTCATACCTTTCAAAGGTTTTTATGAGGTTGACGTTAGAGCTTTGCTCATGTCACTCTTGGTAGCAAGGTTTCCAGGTGACAGTGCTTTTAACTGTCTGCTGTGCCTTTTTGTTGGGGATCCCACCCTACTTTATGGACACTGCTATTGGATGTCCCATGTGTAAGGATTATATCTGAAGCAAGACGTACTGTATACTTAGAATAATACAATTCTGTGAAATACTCACCTGTAGAATTGGCATTATTCTGGATCCCATGTATGGTGATTGCTATCTTTGTTGTTATTACCAGTTGGTGGTTAGTTTCTCCCGGCTTCTTTTTCACTGCTTTTCAATGCTGGGATTTGTGGGAGGTCCCTGGGTATATGAAGGGCCGGGAGGAGCCTGTTTTTTTGCATGTCTGCAGTGCACAGCGCCTTCTGGCGGAGAATACCCATGTGTAAGGATTATATCTGGAGCAGGACGTACTGTATACGTATAATACCAATTCTACAGGTGAGTATTTCACAGAATTGTATTTTTAGACACGTTCAAATATTTAAAATTCATTCCATTTTAAAGTGTAAATGGGAAAGACGAGGTTGCTTTAATAAAAAGAATACCCCTGCTGCAGTAAATCTTTCCTCATACCCTAAAAACCTTTGCCCCAACTGCATCTAGCAGGAACATATTTATATTTGTATTATTATTATTATTTTAAATTAATATTTGCTGCACCTTAACCTTCAATATTTCTACTAGAGATTAATATTATAAATATCGAAAATACTAATAATCATATCAGCCCAGCTGCTACTAATCTGATACAAACCAATGGTCGCGGAGGCTGTGCTCATACATCCAGTGAAATGTCCTAAGGAAGAAATATTTAATACTTTAAATACTTTGCACATACAATCTATTGTGTGAGAAATTATCCACCACACACACACAGTAAGAGGTATAAATTAAAACGGGTTTAATTACCAGCACAATAAATAACCTTCACTAACCCAATATGTTCATGAAGTTTCCCCAGATAACCTTAGATATTACAGGCAGTTGTTACATAAATGACATGTTAAGATAAAGTAAGTTTACAGTACAATAAATGTTATAATGGTGAGAGAGAGCGAGAGATGGCAAGAGATCACATTATGGTTGGATGGTGAAACAGAGATAATGGAGAGACAGCAAGGGATACCTAGAATTTCATCCAGGTTGCGGGTCTATTCATTGACCACCTGCTCCTGCACACAGCTTCCTAATCTATTGAACGCTAATAGAAAGTGTGTCTGCCATGATCTGCCCACAACCAGCCTCTATGAGATTAAATACATATTTTATAAAGGGTATAACTCCCTCAATATGTTATCATATTGAAATTCATGATCCCCATTAATTTCTTAGTGAAATGAACCTAAACATCAAGTACATATCATCCAGAGTCTGACACTATGCAGATTATCAGTCTTTGGTCAATTTAGGTAAGTCATGTTTGATATCAAATGAAAGGTCTTATAATTCTGAATAAGACCCTCTCGTTAATATAGTCATAACTGACATATTGTCACCACTTTTCCACAGATAATATCCAGTGGCTGTGTCTGTGTATTTGAGTGTCTGAGTCAAGGATTCCAAGGGGATTTTCAAGGGGAAATGTGAAAACACCCCAGCTATTGGGGTAGCTGTTTGGCAGCTAGGTGTGAATAAGTGAATTTAGGTGTCTATTGTCATGGTCTGTTTACTATAGACCTGTCAGGATTTCAGGCCCACACCCTATTTGTGTGTTACTTCAGGTGAAAAATTTGGGATATCTATAATCCTAAAAATCACAATTAAAATGTCTATAATTATTATACTTCCTTCGCCCTTTAACACCACTCCAGAGAAATGTGTCTTACCTTCTCTCCTTACCTACATTTCTATTTTACTTTTTCTTAGATGGAAGATACAGCCACTATGATGCCAAGGAATATGTCCTTGTCTCTCCATATGGTGAAGAGGAAGCTGTTGACGTCACAACAGATTGCAGTGGAGGCCTGACTACTGTAAACCATCATGAAGCTCTGAATCCTGCTGCACCTGACCCCTCTACACATGCTGGGATCGAATCTGTTCTCTCTGAACCTAATACATCATACAAATATCTTATCCAACATGAAAGCATTCATACAGGGGAGAAGTCATTTACCTGTTCTCAGTGTGGGAAATGTTTTTCTCAAAACTCAAGGCTTATCCGACACAAAAGAGTTCATAGCGGAGAGAAGCCATATTCATGTTCTGAATGTGGCAAATGGTTTTCTGATAAATCAGCCCTTATCAAACACAATAGAAAACATACAGGGGAGAAGCCATATTCATGTTCTGAATGTGGCAAGTGTTTTTTTGATAAATCAACCCTTACCAGACACGAGAATGTTCATACTGGGCAAAAGCCATATTCCTGCTCCGAATGTGGGAAAGGCTTTTCTTTAAAATCAGACCTTATAAGACATGAAAAAGTTCATGGTGGAGAGAAGCCATATTCATGTTCCCAATGCGGAGAATGTTTTCTTCGGCTGGTACAGCTTAAAATGCATAAAACAAGTCATACGGAGGAGAAGCCATTTTCATGTTCTGAATGTGGGAAATGTTTTTCTGATGAATCATTTCTTAATAGACATAAAAGCGTTCATACAGAGGACAATCAATGTTCCTGTTCAGAATGCGGGAAAAGTTTTTCTTTTAAATCGGACCTTATCAGGCACGAAAGAATTCATAGCGGGGAGAGGCCATATTCTTGTTCTGAATGTGGGAGATCTTTTGTCGTTAAGTCGGCCCTTATCAAACATAACCGAATACATACAGGGGAGAAGCCGTATTCTTGTTTTGAATGTGGGAAATGCTTTTCCGATAAAGCAACCCTTACCAGCCATGAAAGCGTTCACACAGGGAAAAATTTGTATTCCTGTTCGGAATGTGGGAAAAGTTTTTCTTTTAAATCGGCTTTTAACAAACATAAACGTGTACATACAGGGGAGAAGCCATATTCTTGTTTTGAATGCGGGAAATGTTTTTCGGATAAATCAGTCCTTACCAGACATGAAAGTGTTCATACAGGAGAGAAGCCGTATTCCTGTTCTGACTGTAGGAAAAGTTTTCCATTAAAATCAGACCTTATGAGACATGAAAAAGTTCATAGCAGGGAGAAGCCATATTCCTGTCCTGAATGTGGGAAATGTTTTTTTCAACTGGCACAGCTTACAGTACATAAAAGAAGTCACACGGGGGAGAAGCCATATTCCTGTTCAGATTGTGGGAAATGTTTTTCTGATGAATTAGCCCTTAGCAGACATGAAAGAGTTCATATGGAGGAGAGGGCATGCTCCTGTTTAGAATGTGGGAAAGTTTTTTCTTTCAAATCGGATCTTATCAGACATGAAAGAATTCATAGCGGAGAGAGGCCATATTCTTGTTCTGATTGTGGGAAATGTTTCCTTCAGTTGGGACACCTTACAAAACATAAAACAATTCATACAGGGGAGAAGCCATATTCGTGTTCTGAATGTGGGAAATGCTTTCCTGTTAAATCGGCTCTTACCAGACATCAAAGAGTTCATGCACAGTCGTAGCTATGTTGATTGTTGGACACCTGATATATTCTCACCAATAATATGAAATATTTAAAGTAAATTTAATAATCATTATTTATTAAAGAAACCGCATAGGAAATTGTTGTATTTTATCCTAAGGAGTTCTACTTGTGAAAATGTGTAGTGATGATGAAGTAGATAAATAAACTTACATACAACCCAGCTGTTTCTACAATGCCTGATATGTGGAATTCTATGATTTTGTACAGACAGACCTTTCCCCAATCAGCGTATATGCATAAGGTTCAATAAGAGCTCTCTCCCATATCATACATGTATGCTATGCGCCTACGTAACTGTCAGATATTAAAAATGTCTCACATAGCAGTATATATGCACAAGATGATTCCATGTGAATCGTGTCTTTTCGTGTATAACCTGGATTGCTGACATTTTGGATTCCTATGTGCTGTTATGCTTAAAATGATGCTAGGCCACTCCGCTGTAATCTTACATTTTCAAATAATTTGTTTTTCATTTTTAAGATAAGCTTTTTTTCTCTTTTTGGGTGGATTGCCTTACAATGGCATAACGTAACCAGTAACTAAAGTAAAAAGATCTACAGTGAAATTACAATATTGTATGCAAATGTAGATTATCGTCAAGTTTATCTCGTCTGCCTTAGTAACCCTGAGGATAAGAGTGAAGAACCAAAGGAGGAGGAGGAGATGAAGCAAAAGAAAAGGGGAGGGAGGGAAAAACTATAAGAGAGGGGGACTTACAAAGAGCCTATTGAGTTGAACTGCAACCTATATTCTAGAGCAGGGGTGTCAAACTTATTTTCACCGAGGGTCACATCGACATTCTGTTTGCCTTCAGGCGAAGGCCAAAACTGCATAGGGAGGTCTCCACACAACCCCCAAGAACTCAAGGAGAAAACTGCACTACTCAGAGTAAATTACACATGTAAATATTTTATTGATTCATATACAAAACAGTTTAAAAAGTCCATTAAAAAACATGTACTTACTTGAACATGACAACTAGAGGCCTCTGGCGGCCAAGCAAATAAGGACACAATGGTCACAATATCATATAGATCCCTGAGTCCTATCTATCCAAAAAGTGCAACGTGCAAATCAAAAACAAATACTCAGGATAATTCAATTAATCCAATGTGCAAAAGTAATCAAAAAACATTTGTGCAAAGCGTAAGCATAATAACTGCATAGCAGCATCATCTAACAAATAAGAGGGACACAGCGGAGTAATGACAGGGACATAGACAAAACACACAAGGTCTTACATGTACCATAGGCCTTGATAACAGGACCTAAGGATCTGGCGCTCCTCCCCCCACTCTCTTCTTCCCCCCCCCTTTTCTTTTTTTTTTCTCTTTCATCTCTATTTTCTCTGATTGACCTAGCTCTTAGCATGAGACATCCCTAGCTGATCCATACTTCATCAAAGAAAGTGGGTTTAACCCTAAGTAACCCTAATCTGTGTCAATCTTTTTTATTGAAATTTTGGTATAAAGATAAACAGTACAACATTTTGTTCACTTACAAATAAACTATTCCAGGACATGAGTTGTCGTTATTCATACAGTGTCTCAGTTATGCCAATTTCAGTAAGTAGCTAAGGCACATGTGGAATGTTTGAGCTCTTAAAGTTCAATGATGTACCGGTATGAGCGATTGAAAATTAGCACCTATTTACTAATATCCGTCCTTACTCAAATTGGCTGTCAGGTGGATTTCCACTCCTGCCACATGCTCCCCACCCCGCCACCCCCCCGGTGTCCGGGGGGGGTGAGGGGGACAAGGGATCTGAGGAGGGGAGGGATGGGAGACGACAAGTAGGGAGGAGGGGGACAGACGGGAAACATGAAAGGAAGTAGAGGGAAGGAAAGAAGAAAAGGAAAAAAAAAAAAAAAAGGAAGGGGGGGGGGAAGTGTGCAAGTGTGTATAAGCGTTTAAAGGGGAGGGTTTGCAAGCCATTTCTCACCGCAACAGGGCCTCTCTCAAGTCTGGGAACGAGTATTCCACCCACGGGTCCCAAATCTTCATGAATCTCTCATGGGAATCTCTCAAGATGCTGGTTAATTTCTCGTTGATGAAAATACCATTCAGCCTCTCTTTTACCAACTGAAATGGAACATTCCCTTTCTTCCATGAGCTTGCAATAGCTAATTTGGCCGCCAGCATGACCTGAGTCAGCAAGGTGTGTTGGGGCTTAGTGATTCCCTCTGGCTTCACGTGTAGCAAAGCTACCCAAGGGTCCCTGCGCAAGTTAACATTTAGGAGACTGTAGAGCAGGCCAAAGACCCGAGACCAGAACCTCCTGACCTTCGGGCATTCCCACCAAATGTGGAGGACCGTCCCCTCTGCAGAACAACCTCGGAAACAGGTGGCCGGGTACCCTGGGACTGCTTTGGCCACGCAGGATGGTACCAGGTACCACCTTGTAAGCATCTTATATGCCGCCTCTAATGTGGTGATGTTTATAGAACATTTGTTTATCCCTGCCCAAATGTCCATCCATTCCTTCCTTTCCAGGACTCGATTCAAATCTGTTTCCCATTTTGTCATATATCCGTGTTTCATGTTGTCTGGTAGGGACGTGAGATGAGCATAGATCATAGAGATAAGGCCTGGTGTCGGTGTCCCCCGAATACACATCCTCTCAAAGGGTGTTTTATCTACCCCATGGGCTTTGTTCTTCAGTAGGGGAGCCAGCCAATGCCGGATCTGGACATATCTGAAGCACTCGGCGGCAGGCGCCCCCTCTTTCGACACCAATGTCGGCCAAGGAATTAATTCCTCCCGATCTAGTAGATGATACACTTTATCAATACCTTTCCGTTTCCACCATGCGAATGCTTCAGAGCTCTCCATCCCCGGAGGGAACCAGGGGTTTTTAAGTAGACGCATTGCTGGGAGATGCGGTGAAATCAGCTTCCCCGAGTATTTCACTCCATCCCACACACGGAGGGAGTGGCCTAAGATTGGGCATGTAAAGCGGGGTCTATGTTGTGGTGGGATCCAAATCAAGCTGTCTATGGGGACGGGATCGCATGTCATGGCTTCTAAAGAGACCCAAAGAGGAATTTCCACCTCAAGATGTAAGCTGTGTAGCTGCGCGATTTGTGCGGCCATGTAGTATCTGTTCATGCACGGAACTCCCAGCCCTCCTTCTGTCCTATGTCTAAACATAGTAGTTTTAGCTACCCTCGGCCTAGTATTTCCCCAGACAAACCTCATTATGCTGTTCTGCATACTTCTAATCTGGTGCGAGGGGATTTGAACAGGGAGCGTCCGGAAATGATAAAGCATCTTGGGTAATAGGGTCATTTTTACCGCATTTATTCTTCCTATCCATGAGATCCCGTGACCCTGCCAAGAGTCAAGCATAGCTTTCAGTGAGCGAAAGAGGGAGGGGTAGTTGGCCTGGTATAAAGTATGATAGTGAGAGGTGACTTTAACCCCTAGGTATGATAGTGTCCCCGGGGCCCATCGGAAGGGAAAGCTGGACTGGAGCGTTCTCACCATCTGGGGAGGGATATTTAGATTTAGTCCCATAGATTTCTCTTTGTTGACTTTAAGGCCTGAGATTTGTGAGAAGTCGTCTAGGAGGTGGAGGGCATTGGGCAGCGAGATATGTGGTCTCGAGAGGACTAGCAGTATGTCATCTGCGAAAAGGCATGCTTTGTGGTGGTACCCCGCTAACTCTAATCCTGTTATATCTGGGTGTGTTCTGATTGCTATTGCTAGTGGCTCCAAAGCTAACACGAATAACACTGGAGAGAGTGGACACCCTTGCCGTGTGCCTCTGCTGATTGGGAATGACTCAGAGAGATGGCCCCCATACTGAACCTTTGCTGAGGGAGACGAGTACATGGACCGTATCCATGTTAGGAAGTTATTTCCAAATCCCCACTTCCGAAGGGCAAGGAACATATAGTCCCATGATAGGGAATCAAATGCCTTCTGCATATCCAATGATAAGAGAAGGCTGTGGATTTCCCTCTGCTGGGCTTGCTTGATTAAGTGAGTTATTCTGCGGATGTTATCTGAGGCTTGCCTATTAGGTACAAATCCCACTTGATCCTTCCCGATCAGTGTACCCAGAAACTCGTTGATCCTGGTGACCAATACTTTCCCCAGTATTTTAAGATCTACATTAAGCAATGATATGGGCCTGTAGTTCTGTGGGTTTAGGTGGTCCTTATCCGGCTTCGGGATCATGCTAATGAATGCCTCCATAGAGGTTTGGTTCAAGATGCCCTCTTCTTTGAGGGAATTAAACATTTTTGCTAGATGAGGGGCCAGCTCCGCTGCATATTTTTTATAGTATAGGTTTGAGAAACCATCAGGCCCCGGTGCCTTGGAAGCTTTTAAGCTTTTGATTGCCTTTAAGACCTCTGGGACAGAGATCTCCGCTTCAAGATTAGCTCTATGAACTTCTGCTACCATGGGGAGCGAGATCGAGTCTAAGAATTCAGTGGCTTTCTCTATGGGGAACCCCTGAGGCGCCGCGTAGAGCTTGCCCAACATCCTCCCAAAGATGTCCACAATTTTAATGGGGTTAGCCGTGTTGGACCCTTCTGCAGATCGTAGCATAATTGGGGATTGTCTTGGCCCCGAATATCGGAGCTTGTTTGCCAAAGGGGTATCGGGTTTGTTGGCCCTCGCATACATCTTCTGTCTGCCCCACCTAAGCTTCTTCTCCGCTATCTCGTCTAATGCAACATTGAGTTGTATGGTGACCTCGTCTACTTTCTTTTTGAGTTCCCTCGTGGGGTTCGCCTTCCAAGCAGATTGTAGCTTTTCCAGACTGGTTGTTAGTTGGGCTATCCGCTCTGCTCTATGTTTCTTAAGAGAGGTGGCTAACGCGATGAGTTCTCCCCTGATTACTACTTTGTGAGCCTCCCATACGCTTATCTCTGTGGCTGAATTAGTGTTAATCGCAAAATAATTTTTAAGGGACTGCAGGATCTGATCGTGGGTCTCCTTGCGTGTGAGCATGGAGTCATTCAGTCTCCACTTGAACGGTCTAGCAGTGGGGGGGGCAGCTTCAAACCTCATGAGTATTGGAGCGTGATCAGACCAGGGTGTGGCCAGAATCTGGCATTTGCCAATCATGGGCAAAACAGTCTGGGGCACCATAATATGATCAATTCTGCAAAACGAGTTGTGGGGATTCGAATAGAAGGTGTAATCCCGCGTTTTCGGGTTCAGGTCGCGCCATACATCTATCAGGGTTGCGTCCCTCAGCATGGCATTAATGCGATTCGGAGGTTGCTGCATGGGTGGCGAGGAATGGCCCCTACCCTGCTGAAGTGATCTATCCAACTTAGGGTCCAGCGCAATGTTGGAGTCCCCGGCCATAATTAGTAACCCTTTGCTGTGTTCCTTAATCTTCCTCAAAAGGTGCGAGAAAAAATTTGCCTGGTGGGTGTTGGGCGCATAATACGACACAAAGGTCATCTGTATGTCATTTAAGCTTCCAATTACAATCAGATACCGGCCAGTTGGGTCAGCCACTGTCGTCTCGCATTTGAATGGAACGTGACGTCTGAATGCAATGGCTACCCCCCTGGTTTTCTCCCTGTGACAGGCCAAGAAAAATGTTGGGTATTGTGGGTTTAGGTACTTTGGGGAGCTGGTGGTTTGAAAACCTTGTCTCCTGAAGGCACAAGATATCAGCCCGCATCTGCCTGTAGTAGTGGAACGCTTTGGTCCGCTTGTGCGGGGAGTTAAAACCCTGCACATTGTGCGAAAGCAGTTTAAAGTTTAGGTCAGCTCTACCCGGTGAACTTTGGGCTTGGCTCATTGTAGCAGTTCCACTAAAAGGCAGGCAGACTCAGGCACAAAAGGAGAGAAAAAATAAATAAATAAATTAAAAAAAAAAAAAAAATGGGGAGGTACAAGGAATAAATATATAAAGGGGAGAGGGGGAGAGGGGGGAGGGAGAGGGAGGAAGAAGGCTATGGGGGTAGGGTGTTTGGGGTTGGGGAAAGGTTAGGGAACGGCAAGAGCGATTAGGGTAGAGTGGGTAGCAGTGGGTGCAGCACAGCCCAAGCTATGGAGTATCCCAAGTATACCCTGTGTAGTATAGGGGTGCTGGGGGCCGTCACTACAAGTGGTGCCCCAGAGGTAAGGGAATAGGGGAAAAGAGTTGGCGACTCGGATCGAGTCAGTGGTTGCCTTCCGGGGGTATCCCCCAATCGGAAGTGTTCTGGGATTCTAGGGGGGGGGTCGCCTCTGGGCGGGGAGTCGCCTAGCAAATGTAAAGTTACCTGCAGCGGCTTAGGAACTGCGTCACATACAATGAGACGTGGGGGGGGGGGAAAGGTGTTAATTTAGTAGATCAATTCAGAGCTCAAGACAATAACCGCAACTTTAACCAAAGCTAGGGTGCACATGCCTCTCAACCTACTCCGTGCTTGAGGGGTACCGGGGCCAGAAACAGATTAACACAATACCGGCGTCTAACCTAGGGTCACCCATAAGGGGCGTACCTCTTCGTTACTTTTAACCACAAAAAACAAATGCATCCCCATTGGGAGGCAGCCAGGACGGACCGCGAATGTCGCACTCCACATGGCCCACCCCCCAATGTGGCGCAGAGTCATATAACATTCAAGGTTGGTCTGATAACAGTAGTGTTCACTCAGGGGCCCCGCCCGGGTCGAATGGTCTCCACCGCTTCCATCAGCCACGCAACTGGTCACCCCCCCAGGGGGGGGGGGGTCCCACGGTCGGTATCATCGTCCTCAAGCGGAGAGAACGAGGGCCTAGATAGTTAGAGACCATCGCCCCACCACGGTGACCCACGACCGAACCACAGCGCCAAACATCTGACGCCCACGCGGGCTAACAGTGTAACAGTTTAGAAAAAGAAAAAACAATTGCGTATAACAATTAAAACAGGTCCGATATCAATTTTGTTCACTCAGGGAGCCGTCCAGGCCGAGTAGTCTCCCCAGCCCCCACCATCCGCGCAGCTGGTCGCCCTCAAGAGGGTCCCGCTGTCAGCATTACCGCTTTCAAAGCAGAGGGGAGGAGGGCCTATATAGCAGAGACCATCGCCCCATCACGGCTCCCCATGACTGAACCACAGTATCAAGGCACAAGTGTCCGCGTAGGCCAGCAACGTCACAGTTTAGAGAAAACAATTGCATAACGGTCGTAGGTAACATTGCATTGATATTGAAGGTAAAGCATATAAGTCTCCCTGTGTTGGGAGCCCCCGTCGGCCCACGGGAGAGGGAAAATATCCTCCCCCCAGTGGCGGGCGGGCGCCCCCAATGTGACCAGTTCAGTTACCTCCATACAGTCCATCGTGGATCTCGGTGGCACCTATAGGTAGGAGCAAAGAAAAAAGGGGAGTGGAAGTCTCCGGGAAGAAGCGGGGCAAAAGGGTGAGGGAAAAAGTCCCGAAACATTGTGCGTGGTCGCCAATTGTTGGGGGTTATGTCGCACCATTTGTGGATTGCTCAACCTTCTGTCCAGAGTCAACCGTTGTCAGGGTGGCGGGCTGCCGCCGTTCGTGTTGAGGTCGAGGCCGGATAGGGGCGCTGGCTGCTGGTCCGCTGGTCCCTCCGCGTTGGTCGTGCACGCTGCTCCTGAGGAGGTTTTAATGTGGGTAACGGCTCTGTTACAGTAGTCAGGCCCAGGCGCTCCAGCAATTCAGAAGCTTCTTCTGGGGTTGCGACTGCATGTGTGCGACCCATATATGTAAAGGAAAGTCTAAACGGGAAGCCCCATTTGTATGCTATCTGATGCGATTGAAGAACTAGAAGATACGGCTTCAAAAGGCGGCGTTTCTGCAGGGTCGCTGGGGCCAGGTCAGAATAGATTTGGTACTTGTAGGACTGGAAGGCCAAGTCGTTGCGTGTCCTGGCTGTCTGGGCGATCAACTCTTTGGTGTTATAAAAGGTGAATTTGACGATAACATCTCTAGGCTGGCCATCTGCTCTAGGGGGGCCCAGGGCGCGATGGACCCTGTCCATCTCCAGGCGTTCAACTGGGATTGCTGGGACCAAGTCCTGAAGTAGGGCCGTGACGGTGGATTTAAGGTCAACAATAGATTCTGGCAGCCCCCTGAAACGCAGATTGCTGCGCCGGGATCTATTATCTAGATCCTCTATCTTTTGGAGGGCGGAGGACAGTTCAGCTCTGCTGGTTTGAATCTCAGCGTCATGCTCCTCCAGGACAGATGTGGTATCGGTCATTTGGTGTTCCAGCTTAGACGTGCGGGACCTTAAGTCTCTCAGCTCTGTTTTAAATGTAGCGGAAAGCTTCTCAGTGGCTGTTTCTAGCTCTTGCTGCAGTACAGATTTAAATCTTTCTAGCAGCTCTGCATCACGTATGCCTGGGTTGGCGTGTGGCGATAACGGGTGCCCTGGGGTTACGATTTGGGACTCCAGCTGTGGCTCTGGCTGAGATTCCAGTAATTCAGGCGATGGTATCGGGGAAGGGGACAGTCGCTGCCCATATAGAGGTCCCGAGGGGGCTGCCATCCTAGAGCCCGCTGCGCGCGTGGGGGGTTTCGGGGTCTGCGCCGATTTTCCTCGATCTCTACGCCCCATTCGCTGCCTGGGCTTGTGCACTAAATGTTGGACTGCTCCTGGCAGGAGGGCTGCTGTGTGTTGATTATGATCTCCCCCTATGTGTCACCGGGGGTCCCGAGCGAGTACAATGCGCCTTCTGGGGTCGGCTCTTCCTCCCTGCTGCCCAGACTCCAGGTGTTGTCAGCCTCCCCAGGGATCACTGAATCCTGTCGTCGCTGCCTCCGGGGGCCACTGCTGCGCGGTGCTAGTCGGGTGGCTGGCTGGGGGTTATCCTGATAGGAGTGTGCTGCGGCCTGGCTAACTGCGAGGCGGTATGCCGTCTGCCCCTTCCCCCTGCCGTACTGCGGGTGGATATAGTACTGCGGTGGCCGGCTTGCTGGGAGCTGCTCTGTCAGCGTGGGGTGACCGCCATCTTGGATTTCGCTGGGGGGAGGGGGGGTTCCGGGCAGGTACACTGCATCCCCGACTTCCAGCTTTCCCCTCTGGTGCCCCCTATGTCCCTGAGGGGTCGACCGACCTGTGCCCGAGGGCTTGCTGTGAAGCTGGCTGAGAGGCTTTGCTAGCAGGTTTGGGGGCTAGGTCGGCGTCAGCATAATGCGGCCGCCATCTTGGATTTTGCTAGGAGAGGGTCCTGGGAGTATACTGTGCCCCTAGCCTTGGGCTCTTTCCTCCAATGCACCCCGCGCCCCAGGGCGTCTGACTGACCTGCGTCCGGGTGTGGGCTGGATCCGCAGCCTGGATGTCTCCCCCGGCAGGCTGGAGCTGCGCTGGCATCAGTGTGCTGCGGCCGCCATCTTGGATCCGGCGGTTGCGCTGTTTCCCCTAAGTAACCCTAATCTGAGAGATGAAGAAGCTGTTATGGCACCCAAACACGCAGTCGATGGCTACATAGGTACCCTCAGGTATCATGGCCATCCTAACCTAGGAGCCTAGAGTGAAGAGAAGCCATAAAGAGGGATTATAGTCGTAAGGGACGTGGGAGCTGGATGGTCATACTCCATACGTATTCCAGGTCTAATGGTAACTGTATGATGATATTTTTATATTGTTTCTATATGGCCTATATTTCTGATATCCTACTTGTACTTCTTTGAAAATTTAATAAAAAAATTAAAAAAATAAATAAATAAGGCTGCCGGCATCTCGCTCTCCACTGCAGGGGGGAGCTGACGTCAGTTCACTCTGCCTCTATAAGTAGAGTCCCACTGTGGTGAGTGAGATGCCGGGAGCCAAGCTGGGGCTTGTGGATGCTGCGGAGAGTGGCGCGCGACCACGGGGACAACGTATTTAACAATTTCAGGGAAAAATTTAATTTCTAGTAAGGTTTTTCTTTGTATTTTGTCATACAACAAAACTGCAACCTCCCAGAAATACAAGTTGTTCAGAGACTGTGGTAAAAATGGTGAGGAATGTACTCACTGGGTTGTTCTCTGATCTGGGGCATTCCTTTGAACACATTTGTGCTCACTCAGGTGATGTGTGTGTGTTAATTGATTTGTTGTATTCTCATAGTTTTTGATCTGTTTTATCTTCTTTGTCTTGCCACATGTTGGATTACTAATGTTATACTTGCACAGATTTGCACTTAGGCACTTTAGGAATTACTGTTATGGGTATTTTGGATAATTTGGGATGCCCTGGGGAGATGTACGGTTTTGTCTTAAATGTTTTTTAATTGTCTGTTATGTGATTTTTGTGGGTAATTATTAATAAATTATTTATGAATTCATTATGATTATTTGATTTGTTTATTAATTACTGTGGAGGAGGTGCGATGGTGTTTAGCTAAGTGGGGTGAATTACTGGCTTCACCACTATAAAACTTTTGTTGCATTTATATTGGATTAGTCTTCCACCACCGCACGGCCACAGACTTCAAACTCTATTTAAATTTAATGTTGTGGTGCGGAATTTAAACACATAGCCTATTCTAAATAGTCCAGTTATCCCAGATATTGGGATTTATTCCTGCACACTATACTCTTTTTGGGAGAAATATGGCTACAGGTTTTGACTTTGAGAGTGAGGAACAATCCTGGAAAAATAGATTTAACACTTTGTTATCCCCCCCATTATCGGGGGAGGGGATTCCCGGGATGGAAATGATATTAAGCAAATTTTTAGGCAACTAAAAATGGCCCGAAAGCAATATATCCGCCTTTGGTGGAATATTAACACTTTAAATTGGTATAAGGAACAACATCTGATTCCACGGGGTCTACGGGTCCAAATATTCCCGGCTTGGAAGGTGGAGGAGAGCTTTAAGAAAAGGTGGGAGTCCCATCTATATTCATGTTCAGAAGCATTAATGGATATGCTCATTGAATTTGATAGGAGCATATTAGTTAAGGTTAAAGAGGACCTACAACGTTTATATCACAAACTGGCTGATTGTACAGCTCAAGAATCCTTCCAGGATTTTCAGGATACATTGAAAAAAGATATGGATAAATATGAGGAGGGTATAATACGGAATAAACAGACTAAGATGGGGAGAGATAAAAAGGACAGGGACGAGAACCGGATCTATAGGTGGAAACACTTTGGAAATAAAAGGAATAATAACGTAAGGAATAGAATCTGGACACGATCCAGTCAGGATGGGAGTGGAAACTCATCCTTTTCTAGTCAATCATCTAGACATACAGGGAGTGATCATCATTTTTTATCGGACAGCGAGAGGGGAGAAACCGTAGGAGGATTAGGAGAGGGGGAAAATGTGGCAAGAGGGAGAAGAGACAGACGGTGGGAATACAACAACAGCAATTGGGAACCCCTGAGAATGTTACCCCAACGCCACAAACGTCGGCGACTATAAAATCACCATCTATTCCAGTACCAACTTTGGATAATCAGGCCATACACACAAAGACTCTGGAAATCATTAATCTTACAGATTATGAGCTATCTACTTCAGAAAAAAGTGTGTTAAGTAAGGGCTTAAATTTCTCGCCAACAATGAATATGGATAAATTTGATGTAACTAGAGACCTCTACCTCTTTTGTAGAAGATTACTTCTGAAACGACAATATGATGTGAATATGGTAGAAAATACCCCTGAAGCCCTGCAGGGCGAGATTGAAGAGGATGGGATGGAATCCACTACCCTGACTGAGGAATCAACTCCACCTGACCCATTCCCTCAAAAAAGACCATCAACATATACCCCCCCCATTTGGCTTATGTGCGGCGATTCAAACTTTTTATCGTGTGGTAAGTAATGAAATTCAAGCGATGCCAAATAGAAAAAGGGGTTCTAACATTACTAGGGAAGAATATCAAGCCATTCAATCACTAAAGAAAAATGACACCTTTATAATCTGCGAGGCGGATAAAGGTGGGAACATTGTTATTTGGGGAATGGAGGATTATGTTAAGGAGGCTATGCGACAGCTTAACAATAGGGATAATTATGAGAGATTACCAAAAAATCCATTACTTGAATATACACAGGAATTCTATAACATCTTGGACAGAGCAATTGAAAAAAGAATAATAGATCAACATACTTATGACTTTTTGAAGGTGGATTTTCCAAAAATTCCCACCTTTTACTTACTCCCGAAAGTGCACAAAAGTTTAGAAGCACCACCTGGACGTCCGATTGTATCCGGGGTCGGATGCCTTACAGAATTTGCTAGCACTTATGTAGATCTCCATCTGCAGGGTTTTGTGACAGCATTGACATCATACCTACGGGATTCCCTCGACCTCCTTAATAAATTGGAGGGAACTTTTTGGGATACGGATACATTAATGATAACAGCAGACGTTGAATCCCTCTATACCAATATATCACACGATTGGGCACATAGGGTGGTAAAATATTTCTTGGATATGGAGAACACATCTCAGAATAACAAACATGATTTTATCTTGGATTTGGTTGATTTCATTTTGACGCATAACCATTTTACCTTTGATTCACAACACTTTCGCCAGACCAGGGGGGTAGCTATGGGTGCACGGTGTGCACCATCCATAGCTAACCTCTTTTTGGGATGGTGGGAGAGGGAGGTTGTTTTTGGGGAAGATATGAGCGAGTACCAACCATTCATTACTGGTTGGTACCGCTTTTTGGATGACATTTTACTTTTGTGGCAGGAACCCCAAAATTTATGTGAGAATTTCTTGAAAAAATTAAATCAAAATGATCTTAACATTTTCTTGACTTATCATATATCCAAGGATCAAATCAGTTTTTTGGACCTGAATTTGAATATGGAAAATGGAAGAATCTCCACGGCCCTATATAGGAAGGAAACAGCGGTAAATGGCCTGTTACATTACCAGAGCTTTCACCCAAGACATCTTAGGGGTGGGATTCCACGTGGTCAGTTTGCAAGACTGAGACGAAACTGCTCGGAAGAAACTTCATTCAAAACACAGGCCAAGGACCTTACACAACGCTTCTTGGATCGGGGCTACCCAAGAAAACTGGTCTCAAGAGCCTTCCAAAATGTAAAGAACAAGGATCGGGTGGAAATGTTAACACCGAGAAGGAAAAGGAAAGAAAATTTGGTAAGATTTACTACGGGATATAATAATAATTGGGGATCTCTGCGAACGATCCAAAGTAAACATTGGAGTATTTTAACATTGGATCCCTCCATTAATTCATTCATCCCGCAGAGACCAAGACTGACAGCTAAAAGGGCCCCCAATCTTAAGGACCAACTCTGTAGAAGCCACTTTATACGACCTAAGACCTGGTTGGAAAGAGAGATACAAACGGGCTGTTACCCCTGTGGAAGATGCTCTATATGCAAGCTTATGAAAAGGACAAATCAGGTATTAAACAAATACACGGGAGAAACCTTTCGGATAGGACAATATCTTAATTGTAGGATGAAAGGTGTTATATATCTGTTGGAATGTGGATGTGGGCTAGGATATGTGGGGGAAACAAAAAATGAATTGAGAACACGTATACAAGCCCACACATCAAATATTAGACTAGCATCAAGGGATATAGGATCTGGTAAAATAATATCACCAGTGGCGGACCATTTCTTAAAAACCCATGGGGGAAAAATGGATTCCCTGAGAGTAACCGCACTGGAGAGGGTTGATCTTGGAATTAGGGGGGGAAATCTGAAAAAGATTTTACTCCAAAAGGAACTCAGATGGATCTATAAATTGGATACAGCGGCCCCTTTGGGCCTTAATGAGGACATTGCTTTCGGACCATTTTTGGGGAGATAATAATGTTAATTATGGATATAATATACCGTTGGCTTACATCTATTGGATTTATATATATACAAAACTTAATGATGGGAGGACTAGTGGGGTAAACACCAATAGTAATTGGATATTTAGGTTATCACACATTTTAATAATTAATTGAATTGATTATAGCACATAGTTTTTTGTTTAATGTATTATTTCAATTGACTATAATAATTTATTTACTTATTTAATTATTATTTATTTATTTATATTTATGCTTATTGATTTTCTTCTTCTTCTCTTCTCTTTAAGCGGGAATTCTTGGAACTTTATTCTAATTACTACCCCTTTCCCTACTTGGATTATTGAATTACTCCTTATGGAATGACATCTTGGGAAATTGAATAGAGGAATGGACCTATATATATGTATATATCTATATGTATCTATATATATATATATGCAACAAAGGGAAATTGGATTAAGTTATTAACGATTGATTACCTTATTGGATATTATTTATTTATTTTTTATTTTTACAAAATTATCTTAATTATTTCAATTATATGGTGCATTATGGCTTAGTAATAATAATAATAATATATTCTTTATAGTTTTATATATTTAATTCTGTGTTACTGGTTTATTGTGTGTAGGTTTATGTATATATCACACCCACTGGGTTAATGTATAGAGAGGAGATATAAATCCTTTTATGGATTTATAATGGGTATTAATTTAATTTAATTTAAGTCAGCTTAATTAATTAATAATTAATATAATTTGAATAATTATTACTTTCAACACATGGGATATACATTTGTTTATTATGCATTAAATAATTATTTATTACTTATTTAAGAATGTAATTATGTATTGATTTATAATAATACACATAAAAATATATGTACACATATTTCCTTTTTGCAACTCACAGTGGGTTTAAATTGGATTAATGAGTTTGATATTTACACATTTATGTATTTATTTATCACTTTTTTATTTATTTATTTTATTTATATAGACTTATATTGTTGTATATATTAGATTGTTGTCATCTATTTACCCGCCTTCATATAGGGGGGAGGGGGATCGAAATGTGAAGGAGGATAGATAGATGGATAACTAATAATAAACAATTAATAAGAACAAAAAATTGATTTCCAATGAATTCCCATTAATTAAGGAGTAAAATAAGGAATTAATTGATGGAGCTTAGTGATTTAATTTAATTTAACTTAATTTATTTATTTAGTTTGGATTTAATTAATTATATATTTGGTTATTTACTTATTTATTTATTAATTATTAATTTATTTATTTATTCTTTCGAATTAGGAATGAGAATTATTTGGTGCAATGGATGAATTTATAATTATTATTATTTCAATTATTATCCTTCTGTTTAAGGATATATAAATATTCTCCGTTAATATAACCTCACTTTACCCTCTATAATTTTTATTTAATTAATTTTTGTTATACTTCTTTGGTACTATTTAAATCCAACCAAAATCCCCTCTAAAAAGAATTCCTAAAATGGGGTCTTACCTGTGAGCCTTAAAGAGATAATGATAATATGTTTGGGAATGGACACCCTGATTTGGGATATTTGTAGTACGTGACCCATCATATTATGTGTATAAATTCATGATAGTTATGTTTATTTAATTATATGTAGTTAGAATTCTGTATATATATGTATTCAATTTAATTAAATGGGTTTTTAGATGTTTTTTGCAATAAATTATTCTTTTTAGATGTTCTGTTTGGGATTGTATTCATGTAACATGTATATACATTTATTGATAGTTGATACTGCCCCATCATATTGTATCACATTGCAGCACATTGTTGCTTGTGGCCAGTTATATGTATTGAGACTCGTGCTGATGGCAGGAAGAGCTCCGTCCCCTCCGTTCTCCCTACAGCCGTAATACGCATGTTATTAGAGATATTTATGTGTGCGGCTGGCTGGGGGAATGGTCTGAGGGGCGGGTTCGTGATGTCATCGGACCGCGAAGTACTCCTATTGGAGTGCGGGGCGTAGTTGCCTGTGTGCGTGCAGCCGACTTCCGGCCGGGGTCGTGCTGCGCGCCCGGGAGCGCGCGCTGCTTTGATTAAAACAGTCTCATATAAAAAGGGCATTAATGGGGCAGCACCAACGAACCTTGATAAAGTGGCCTGTGAGCGGGGAGCCACGAAACGCGCTGGGGGGACCGTGACTCGACTGGGGCATTCCTTTGAACACATTTGTGCTCACTCAGGTGATGTGTGTGTGTTAATTGATTTGTTGTATTCTCATAGTTTTTGATCTGTTTTATCTTCTTTGTCTTGCCACATGTTGGATTACTAATGTTATACTTGCACAGATTTGCACTTAGGCACTTTAGGAATTACTGTTATGGGTATTTTGGATAATTTGGGATGCCCTGGGGAGATGTACGGTTTTGTCTTAAATGTTTTTTAATTGTCTGTTATGTGATTTTTGTGGGTAATTATTAATAAATTATTTATGAATTCATTATGATTATTTGATTTGTTTATTAATTACTGTGGAGGAGGTGCGATGGTGTGTAGCTAAGTGGGGTGAATTACTGGCTTCACCACTATAAAACTTTTGTGACAACGTATTTAACAATTTCAGGGAAAAATACAAATTTGTATTTTGTCATACAACAAAACTGCAACCTCCCAGAAATACAAGTTGTTCAGAGACTGTGGTAAAAATGGCGAGGAATGTACTCACTGGGTTGTTCTCTGATCTGGCGCTGCGAGGCTTCTCGGCGGTTGGCGTTGTACAGACCAGACGCTGTCATTCCCAGTCGTGATGAAAGTTAGTGTATTTAAATATCCTTTAATTATAAAGAAGCATGTATGTAACCTTTGATTATACGCTGCTCAAAAAAAATAAAGAGAACATTAAAATAGCTCATCTGAGATCTCAATGAATGAAATATTCTTGTTGCAAATCTTTATTCAATACATAGTGGAATGCATTGAGAACAATACAACGTAGAAATGATCACTGTAAATCAAAATTAATAACTGGGCTTGGAATCAAAGTGGAAATGACAGGCTGATCAGCAGTAGAAATGTCCCAAGACACAGTAGTGACTGCAAATGTATAATGGGGGTCCCCACATACCCCCAGAAAAATTACCAGGAAAGTAGCACTACCCTCAAAGATAATAATAACTATTTTATTGAAAATACATATAGCTAAAAAAACCACTAAGTACAATACATTTAAGACTACATCACATATACACAATAGACACCGGGGGGCGCCAGGGATCCATCATAGTAATTCATAATAATACATATAAATGAATAGCCTATTACCGCAGTTGGTAAAAAATAAAGCTTAAATAGCCCTAACAAAAAAATATAAAAATCCTAAACTAACCCTATAGGGAAATTCATAGAACATTAGACAATGTGCAAAGAATGCAATAAATGTGCAAAATGGTGCAAAACAATTTCATATAGAAGTAATAAAGCAGGCACAGTAGTGTGTGTGACGTCCGTGTGCCTATATGACCTCCCTACAATGCCTGCGAGTGCTCCTGATGAGGCAGCGAATGTTCTGAGGAATCTCCTCCCAGGACTTAAGCATCAGTCAACTCCTGGACAGTATTGGTGCAACATGGTGTTGTTGGATGGAAGGAGACATAATGTCCCACATGTGTTCGATTGTTTTCAGGTCTAGAGACTGGGCAGGCCAGTCTATAGCGGCAATTCCTTCATCATGCAGAAACTGCTGACATAAAGTACAGGGGGTGGGGTTATAGCTGTGCTTTGCACAGACAGAGCAGAGCTGGGGTCAGGTAAAGAACAGCAATCCCAGAATGCAGAGCGATACAAAAGACACTTCCTGTTTGCAAGCTGCCTGATGCTCCATGAGCTGCCATTTTGAATGTTTAAAGGCTCATAACATGGGGGCGTGGCCAAGATGGCAACCTAGTCGGACGTGCCTGTGCTGGGCTCCTGAATACCCATCCTGAATCACCCCATTCCTGTGGTGACTGGGCAGCATTCCTCGGCTCCCTGAGGGCTCTCCCTTTCGAGGGATTGAGTCGTGGTGTTGTTGTCGGTGTCAGCGGCGCCCCCCGGGGACGGCGGTGGTGAGCGAAGGTGCGGGGAGGAGACAGCAGTCCCAGCCACGTGCGTCTCCTGTGTGCTGAGGAGAGCGGGCGGCTGCAGGAGCAGCAAACAGCCGCAGCACAAATCTGCCCTGGGCTGCGGTGGTGGCAGAAGGAGAGACGCCTTGGAGGGCTGGCACACTCCTACGAAGCTGCGGAGTTCGCCTGGCAGCCAGCGTGGAGACAAGGAAGGACAAGATGCCATCTTCCTCTGTATCACGAGGTGGGGGGGGGGGCGACGATCCCTATACAGGCAGCAATCTGGACAAGGGCACCTCTGGGGAGCGGTTCTGGCCCGAGCTGGGTGACATGTGTGGCTAACCCTGTGAATTGGAAACATTTAAGCCGTGGAGCTAAAACGCTAGCTCTGGCACTTCCCTGAAGGCACACAGCATGGGAAACTGGTCTGACAGGGTAAGAATCCCTTTGGTGAAGGCATCTTAGTGGAGATCATTGGGGGCGATCAGATTTCCCCCCTTTGCTCGCTGTGGTAGCTGCAGCCTTATATCTGCTTCTGTAGCCAATGAGGCCCATGGTCCTTGCTCGGCGCCTGTATGGGTTGCCCCTGGCCCCTCTTATTCCCGATCTGAGATTAAGACCCTCTCACGCTTATCTGGGACTTGGCACCTACACATGAGAGGAAATAACATGCGCAAGTCAGCGGAGGTCACCTGTAGCACGCAAACGATGGAGGCCCCAAAAGGGGTGGGGCAGGAGCCCTCTAATCCTGATACCGCAGCTATAATGGCAGCTATCGCCTCTTGCCAAAGTGCTCTTACAGACAGATTTGACACCCTCCAAGAGCAATTTAATTACGTCCACCATGATCTGGATAAAATCCGGGCCCGTACTGGGGAGGCAGAGAGGAGAATCGGAGAGACGGAGGACCGGCTCACCGTTCAGGCAGGGGAACTCGCAACATTGAGGAGACAGGTGACCACCTTGATGGGGAGGGCCGAGGACGCTGAAAATAGGAATCGGAGGAATAATGTCAGAATCCTAGGTCTACCCAAAAAGGCTGAGGGTCCCTCCCCGGAGCAATTTGTTGAAAATCTCATAAGGGAGACTTACTGCACTGGCAAACCGGAAAAATCTTCACTGTTGAAAGAGCACATAGAATTCCTATGAGACCCCTCCCCCTGGGAGCTCTGCCTAGACCTTTCATATTCAAGGTCCTCCACTACAGAGATGGGGCGCTATCCTGGCTGCGCTTGAGTGATAGGAGTGGTGACCTTTGATAAGACGGGAAATCCAGCAGGTTTTTTGCTTCTGCCGAGGAGGTCAGTACGTGACTGGACTCTCTGCCCGGGGCCTGATGGACTGGGCTCCGGGTTGGAGATGAACTGATCTTTACTAAATTCAGTACTGCATCTGATTTGATACCTATCTGCCTGCCCGGGGCACCGGCCTCCGCCTAGTTACCTGGTTGTTTGGCTAAAGGTGCCTTCTGACGCAGCCCAAAGTGGAGCTGGGTCGGTGGCGCCAAGTTGAAATAGTTGATGTTGTTGTTGAGCTTTGAGTTACTGCTCAAGTCACCAATGCATCCTGCTCTGAATGCTACAGGAGAGCTTCGGCTCTGGATTTCCAGGGTGTGATGGCCGCCCTCCCTTTTTTTTTTCCCTCTTCTCATCCGTAGCCCTCGCCCGGGCCTTCCCCCTCAATTTTTTTTCCTTTCCTCCTCTCCATTGCTTCCATGCGACCCTGGGAACCCAAGGCAGCTAGCGACCAATATAGTTTTATTGGTTATCCTTTGTTGCAGGCCCATTAGGCGTTGGGTCCCTGCACCCCAGTTGCAACTAGTTACACGTGTTGTATTTTTTGGTTGGGAGGGTTTGATGCTCACCAAGGTTGGGGGATGGTGGAGCTGGTTGGGGGGGTATGGGACTTGTAGGTTTGATTTCATGTATAGTTTTATCTGTATATGCTGTCTTTGTGCTGGGTTGAATGTGTTGTGTGAAGGCTGGACTCTGGTAGAGGCAAGATCCTGGATGGGAGGAGTGGAGAGCCTGGGAGGTGGCATTTCCTGATTGGACACCTGTACCCTGATCTTTGATAATGGGTGAATGTAGGTTTCTCTCCTGGAATGTCCGGGGGCTTAACGATAAAATAAAGCGGGCTACGGTCCTCCATTTTGTCAGGAGGTATAAACCTAATGTGGTGATCCTGCAGGAGACTCATCTGGTGGGGCGGAGAGAGCTTGCACTTAGGAAACCTTGAATTCAGAGTTCTTACCATGCTCTCTTTTCGGCCTACTCCAGGGGGGTCTCTGTACTGATCTCCAGAGGGACTCCATTTGTGCTGTATTCTGTGCAGACGGACCAGGAGAGCTGCTATGTGATCCTACACACCAAGCTCATGAATACTGATGTAATCATAGTGGGCTTATATGTCCCCCCTTCCTTTTGTATTCAAGTGCTGAACCGGGTTATGGAGAGAGTGCTCAGCTATCCACCTTTGCCGATCCTATTGATGGGGGATTTCAATATGGTATTTGATGCAGTGCTGGATCACTTGGACAGGAATCCAGTTCCCCTAGAACGCAATTAGCTTCTTGGGAGGAGTCCCTCGGCCTACAGGATCTCTGGAGGTGGAGACACCCTAATGAGAGGGCTTACTCCTGTCACTTGGCTACAAGAAAAGAAAGGGAGGGGGCTTACTCCTGTCACTTGGCTACGAGAAAAGAAAGGGAGGGAAAGGGTTGAACTTGAAAGCAAAATGGCTGCAGCGGAACAGGAATTTGTGGCATCAGCCGACGGTAGGGACTACTCGAAGCTGATGACTCTTAAGCGAGAGTATAACCTACTGCTGACTGACTCTTCCAGGAAGCTGTTGCTCTATAGGCAGGCGACAATCTTTGATAAAGGGGACAAAAACAGCAAGACTCTAGCCTATCTAGAAAGAGCCGAGGCCAAATCAAACAGCATCGCTGAGATATCAGATGTGGGGGGGGGTAGTAACAGAGGGGACTGAAATTGCTCAGAGATTCTTAGAGTACTACTCGGCCTTGTACTCCTCGAAGTCCAGCTACATAGAGCAGAGGAACTGGAAGGGTATCTAGACCAGATCGACTTCCAGGTTCTGGCCACGGAGATGCAGTAGGCCTTTGGACTCCCCCATCACGGTTGATGAGGTCATAAGTACAATAAGGGCGCTCCCTGGAAGGCAGGCGTCGGGGCCTGACGGGATGCTGGCTGAGTGGTACAAATTGGAGCAGAAGCAATTAGCACCTAAGCTGTTGGAAGTATTTAAACTTGTGCTAGAAAATGGGAGTCTACCGGCCTCCTTTTGCGAGGCGCATATAGTCCTCATATATAAGGAAAGGAGACCTCCTAATGCCTGTGGGTCATATAGGCCCATTTCCCTACTAACTCAGGACGCCAAAATATTGGCCAAATTGCTGGCCACTAGACTAAACCGTGTTACCTTACAACAGATCGGGCTGGATCAGTCCGGCTTCATGACTGGATGCACTACGGGGATAAAATTACGTAGATTGATGTCAAACCTTCAAATTTTACATGATAACTGTGGAGGTCGGGCAATTGTCTCGCTTGATAACGATAAGGCCTTTGATTCTGTGGAGTGGACCTACCTATGGGCGGTGCTGGCTAGAGTTGGGCTCCCTGATAGTTTCATAAAGTACATCAAGTTACTATATGGGCGTCCTTCATCCAGAGTGCGGGTTAACGGGTGTTTTTCTCGCCCGTTTGTACTGAGTAGAGGGACCAGGCAGGGATGCCCACTTTCACCATTACTCTTCGCGCTGGCCATAGAGCCACTAGCAGTAATGGTAAGGAATTCCACTGCAATAGTGGGGTGGAAACTAAGGGAGGTGGAGGAAAAAATGTCACTCTATGCGGATAACACCCTATTGTATCTGGCGGACTGTCATAAATCATTGGAAGCGTCCTTAGACATTATCGACACTTTTGGGAGGTTCTTGGGTTTGAAAATTAATTGGGACAAATCCAGCCTGATGCAGGTAGATGTGAATGATCCCTTAGGTATCTCTCAGAGATCCCAACTGAAGGTGGTACAGCAATTTAAGTATTTGGGAATCATGATTGGGAAACAGCCAAGGGAATTTATCCCCCTCAATATAACACCAGTCATGGCGAAACTGAAGCAAAAGGTTAGTCAGTGGCCGAGTCTCCCGCTGTCGGTCATGGGCAGAATATATACAAAATGATTTTCCTCCTGAAGTTTTTGTACATTTACCAGGCATCCCCTGTGTTGCTCCCGGCCTCTCACTTCAAGGCGCTGGAAGCAACGTCTTTGGGTTTATATGGGGGCAGTCCCCTCCACGGTTAAATAGGCAAATAATGAAGGCACAGATAGACGTCGGAGGGCTTGCGGTTCCACATATGCAAATGTACTTTTATGCCACCCAATTGCTGTTCGCCCACTGGTGGGTTAGTCAACCGGGGGATAGCCCAGTAAGGAGCAGCGGTGCTGGGCTCCCCTGGATGGCTGTCTTCTCTGGTCTGCAGGGGAACAAGGGGGATGAGGGAGGCGACTATTTGTATGAGATTGATCTGCAATATTTGGGAACGGGTGGCCAAATTATGTACAAGTCTGCATGGGGGTCGAACGTGCTCCCCCTTGGGATAACCCTAGGCTCTCGGAACTCGAAGCCAAGCAGGACCCGCAATTTTGGAATAGAAAGGGTGTCCACCAGCTGGGACAACTTTACAAAGAGGTGGTGCTTGCGTCCTTTGATCAGATTAAAGAGTTGTTCCAGTTGTCTAACCGGGGCTCAATTTGGCAGAGTTGGCCCGAGGGTGTGGGTGTCACGGGTAGAAAAGGGGGTAAGAGAGTCGAATCTTGAAAAGCCTGTCTCCACGCTATACAAATGTCTGATAGGTGAACTGGAGTCCCCCAGGGGCAAGATTGAGATGAAATGGCAGAATATTGACCAGGGCCTGGACCAGGATGATTGGGAAGAGATTATGGACAACCTGCACTCAAGTCCACTCGAGAGGGAGTAAACATACAAGATTATCTTATTCAGGGCTAAGGTCTGGATTAATGTGGGCAATCTGTATGTACAGGGTGTGGGACATATAAGATAGGCTCTTATTCAGGGTGAAGGTCCAGTTTAAGTGAATGTGATCTGTGATTTAATAACTATGGCAAGAATAGCAATGATCCAAAGGAAGTCTTTAATCACTGTCTCCGTGACCACGAGCATTGCCCTGCACCCTTTCTTTGGTCACCTCTCCTCCTGCGATAGACCCTGTGGGTGACACCTGTTGGTCAGGGACCAATCTTAGTTGTTGTTGGAATAGCTTTCAGACTGGGAAGAAGCTTTCAGGCTTTCAGGCTGGGAAGATGTTGGCTCTGTTCTCACAAAGGAAGAGGGTTAGGAGACAGATGCCTAATCGTGAGAAACGTTAAACCTATTATTTACAAGTTTTGAAAGTTTCCTGAAGTTCCCGCACACCTGGATACTCACTGCCCGGTCCTGAAAGTACCAAAGAAGTGGATTACCTTCTATGAGGTGGATAGCTCTGTCTCCTGCATGACAAGGCACACAGCCATTCCGGATTCAGAAGGAGCTGTCTAGACACCTTCTCTAGATAGTGTGCTTAACAGAAAGGAGCTGCATAAATAGCCATTGTTCCTGCACGCTGGCAGAGCGTCGTCTACAATTTGCTGCCAACAGTTGTGGAGTGTCATGACAGCATGGATTAAATCATTCAGTTATATTGGAGGTGTATGATCTCTCAGACTGGGAAGAAGGCGTTGGCTCTGTTCTCACAAAGGAAGAGGGTTAGGAGATGGATGCCTAATGATGACAAACTTTGAACCTATTCTTTACAAGGTTTAGAAGTTTCCTGAAGTTTCCCCCCACACCTGGATACTCACTGCCCGGTCCTGGTGCCAAGCATGCTGTATAAAAAAAACAAAAAACAGTCACCTCCAGCATGGGTCTAGCACTGAGGGTCTCCTCTTCCCCTGGGGGGCACCTGATGCCCCCTGGGGTCTCCTGGCTTCAAGAGTTGACCAAACAGCCTCCCCGCTTCCACCGCCACTGACATTTACTCACCTTCTCTCCCAATCCCTCTGGCTGTGTCTTCTCTTCACCCAGGGGGCCTCTGATCCCCCCAGGCTCTGCAGGTTTTAGGTGGCCTCTAGCCATGCCTTTTTGTGGGAGGAGCGGGATGATGTCTTAGTTCTGACTCTGACAGATGGCGATAGTACCGGTGCAGAGCGGGTGGGAGGGCAGGGGAATCTGATCCCCTGCCACCACACCCACCCTGCGCCGATACCTACCGGCATCTGTCATCGGCATGGGACAGCCTGTGTATAACACAGAATTGGAAAGGTAGGACTGGTCAGGTTCCTGACAAAGTATCACAGTTGTTTTCGAAAACTTTATGCATTTCGCCCTTTGAAGAGTGGGATTCCTCAGGAGTGAAAGTACTGGTACGTGTTCGAGGAAGAACAACACACAGGAATGTCACTGTCCCAGTGGGGCATCTCAATTTGGGATGTTCCACTAATGATGAGAAACTTTGAACCTATTCTTTACAAGGTTTGGAAGTTTCCTGAAGATCCCCCAAACCTGGATACTCAATGGCCGGTCCTGAAGGAAGTACCAAAGAAGTGGGTTACCTTCTCAAGGGTTGATAGCTCTGTCTCCTGCATGACAAGGCACACAGCCATTCCGGATTCAGAAGGAGCTGTCTAGACACCTTCTCTAGATAGTGTGATTAACCACTAACAGAAAGGAGCTGAATAAACAGCCGTTGTTCCTACGCGGTGGAAGAGTGTCGTCTACAATCTGCTATCAACAGTTGGGGAGTGTCATGACACCATGGATTAAATCATTCAGATGTATTGGAGGTGTATGATCTCTCAGACTGGGAAGAAGGCGTTGGCGCTGTTCTCACAGAGGAAGAGGGTTAGGAGATGGATGCCTAATGATGACAAACTTTGAACCTATTCTTTACAAGGTTTGGAAGTTTCCTGAAGTTCCCCCACACCTGGCTACTCACTGCCAATTCCTGAAGGAAGTACCAAAAGAAGCGGGTTACCTTCTATGAGCTCTGTCTCCTGCATGACAAGGCACACAACCATTCCGACCTCATAAGGTGGCTACTTAGGGGCTGTCTAGACACCTTCTCTAGATAGTGTGATTAACCGCTAACAGAAAGGAGCTGAATAAACAGCCGTTGTTCCTACGCGCTGAAAGAGTGTCGTCTACAATCTGCTGCCAACAGTTGGGGAGTGTCAGACACATTGAAAGTGTTAGACCTCCCAAACTATCAGGCTGGGAAGAAGATATTGGCTCTGTTCTCAAAGGGTTGAGAGGGTTAGGAGACAGATGCCTATGGTTGAGAAACTTTGAACCTGTTATTTAAAAGGTTTGGAAGCTTCCTGGGGCTGTCTAGACACCTTCTCTAGATATGCCACATTCACAGGGTCTATTCTACATTTTTTACCATTGGTCTATAGGGCCAGAGCGTTATGCCAGGGCACATCTGATGCAAACTGCATGCTCCAGTCCTTGGCAGATGCTGGAGAGCTAGCGGCGCTAGTAGCGCTGGTAGCATGGCACATGGTGAAGCTGCATCAAAAGGGTTTTTGACAGCTTAATGTTTCCAGCTAGAGGTTAGAGTACAGAAAAATACCATTTTGTGATTACTCACCTGTAAAATGGGTATTATAAGTATGTCACACACCCCACTTCAGACATTAATTCATTAATCATGGGTACTCACCGCTAGGTGGCGCAGCTTTGCAGAGAAGTCCAAAAAAGCAAGCCCCTCCCGGTCTATACATACCTGGTATCTCCTAACAATTCCCCAGTATTCAAACAGCAATAAGAGACAAGATACCAGGAGACCAAAAACAAAAGTAACCCTCAACCGTGAATAACAATAACTTCACCATATAAAGAACCAGGATACCAAATAAAGGGCGGGTGAAGTGGGGTGTGTGACATACTTATAATACCCATTTTACAGGTGAGTAATCACAAAATGGTATTATTCTAAGTATGTCACACACCCCACTTCAGACATTAATTCATTAATCATGGGACATCCAACAGCAGTGTCCAAGAATAGGGAGGGTATCCAATCAGGCAAAAATGCAGAAAACTCAAACCACAGCAGCCTGCAGAACCTTGCGGCCAAAAACAGCATCCGCTGAGGCCCGCACATCAACCTTATAAAACTTTGAAAAAGTGTGAACCGAAGACCAGGTAGCAGCCTTACAAACTTGCTCAACAGAAGCCTGGTGCTGAAAAGCCCAAGACGCTCCAACAGCACGAGTAGAATGAGCAGTGACACGAAAAGGGGGATCCTTTCCCTTGGCAGAATAGGCTCCAACAATCGCCTGACGAATCCATTTGCTAATAGAAGACTTGGCCGGAGCCAAACCCTTCCTAGGCCCACAGGGCACAACGAAAAAGGCATCAGTCTTACGAAAAGAAGCCGTAGTACGGAGATAGAACCTAACACAACGTACAACATCCAAACAGTGCAACGCACTCTCCTTGTCATTCTTAGGCTTAGGACACAAAGAAGGAAGAACAATGTCCTGATTAAGATGGAAAGCAGAGACCACCTTAGGAAGGAAATACGGCTTGAATCTGAAAACCACCTTGTCCCGATGTTTCTCAAAATAAGGAGCCTGAACCGACAGGGCCGCCAGCTCCGAAACACGCCGAACCGAAGTGATGGCCACCAAAAAGGCAACCTTCTGAGTCAGAGTAGACAGGGCAATATCCCGCAAAGGCTCAAAGGGAGGAGCCTGAAAAGCCGAAAGAACCAAATTCAAATCCCAAACAGGGAGCAAAGGCTTCCTAGGAGGCCGCAGATGCGAAACCCCCTGGAAAAAAGTCTTGACCAAAGAATGGCTAGCAAATGACCTCTGAAAAAAGATAGATAAAGCAGAAACCTGCTCCTCCAAAGTACTCAGCTGAAGACCAGAGTCCAGCCCTGACTGAAGAAAATCCAAAATCCTAGAGATGGAAAAGACCCGGCAAGGCAAAGATCTAGATTCACACCAGTCAATGTATGAGCTCCAAGCCCTATAATAGATAGTGCTAGGAAGAGATCCTCTTCTTCTAATAAGAGTCCGAATGACCGAATCCGAAAGACCTTCCTCCTTCAAGATGGAGGTTTCAGCAGCCAAGCCGTCAAAGCCAGCGTTGGTAAACTGGGGTAACACAATTGACCCTGAGTGAGAAGATCTGGCCGAAGAGGCAGAGCGAACTGATCCACGGCTAGACGAACGATGTCTGCGAACCACACCCGCCTCGGCCACCTTGGAGCCACGAGAATGGCGGGAACTCTTTCTTGAACTAGTTTTCGCAGAACCCTGCCTAGCATGGGAATCGGTGGAAACAGATAAAGAAACCCCAGGTCCCTCCAACTCAGGACCATGGCATCCGCCGCCAGAGCCAGAGGATCCCGAGACAGCGACACGAATGTCGGCAGCTTGTGATTGTGACGAGAGGCAAACAGATCCACCTCCGGCGTCCCCCACCGAAGACACAATGACCGAAACACCTGGGGATGAAGAGACCATTCCCCCCGGCGGGACGAACACCGGCTCAGAAAGTCCGCCTCCGTATTCTCCACTCCTGGAATGTAAACTGCCGAGATGCAAGGGACATGAGTCTCTGCCCAAACCAAGATCAGAGACACCTCTCTGTGGGCACCCAGACTGCGAGTCCCTCCCTGGTGATTGATGTAAGCAACCGCCGTCCGATTGTCCGACCGCACCTGCACCGGCAGACCTTGCAACTGATGTGTCAATTGAGACAGAACCAACCTGATGGCTCGCAACTCCAGAACATTGATGGGCAAGTGGGCTTCCTGAGGGTCCCACTGCCCCTGAAACTGAAGATCCTTCCAGAACCCCCCCATCCTGACAAACTAGCATCCGTGGTGACAGTCTCCCAAAGCGGGGTCAGAAACGACCTGCCCTTCAGAAGATTGTCCGAGACCATCCACCACAGAAGAGACTGCCGAACCCGAGGGGACATCCGGAAGGACCGATCCAACGACCGCGGTCGCCGGTCCCAAGATGCCAAAAGATGAAGCTGAAGTGTCTGCGTGTGAAACTGCGCGAAAGGAACTGCCTCGAACGAGGCCACCATCAACCCCACCAGTCTCATCCCTAGCCGAATGGACGGGCGAGGATTGGACAAAAGAAGCTGAGCCAATTCCTGAATCAAAAGAACCTTGGCCTGAGGGAGAAACACTCTGTGCTGGCAAGAGTCCAACGACATCCCCAGAAAGGTCACCACCCTGGCCGGGACCAGAGAGGACTTGGGATAATTGATCACCCAGCCGAACCTTTCCAGCATAGACACCACCGTGCTGGTGTCCCTCTCCGCTTGACTGAAGGAAGGTGCCATGATGAGAAGATCGTCCAGGTAAGGCACAATGCGAATCCCCTGAGCTCTGAGCAGGGCCATCAACCCTGCCAACACCTTGGTGAACACTCTCGGAGCAGAGGTGAGGCCGAACGGAAGAGCTACAAACTGAAAATGCCGATCCTCCACCACAAAGCGAAGGAACCTCTGATGAGCCGGAAAGATCGGAACGTGAAGGTAAGCATCCTTGATGTCTATGGACGTCATAAAGTTCCCCTGCCGAAGCGCACCTATCGCAGACCGCAGGGTTTCCATGCGGAACTTCCGGGGACGAATGAACCTGTTGAGAAACTTCAAGTCCAGGATCGGGCGGAACGACCCATCTTTTTTGGGAACAGTGAAGAGATTGGAATAATACCCGCGCCCCACCTCTAACGGAGGGACCGGGCAAATGACTGCCAAATCCAGAAGATTCCTTACCGCCGCCAGGAGCCCCTGCGCGGCCAAAGGATCCAAAGGCACTCGAGACCTGAAAAACCTTGGAGGAGGGCAGGACTCGAACTCCAGCTTGTAACCGGCCGACACCACCTCCCGGATCCATCTGTCCGAGACCTCCTGGTCCCATACCCGGGAGAAGCGTCGCAACCGCCCCCCCCACCCGTACGGGTGAGGGCGCCCCCTCATTGCTGAGCAGGCTTGGCAGCTGGCTTGGGCTTGGCGCCCCAGGCGTGCACGGGGCGGCCACGGCCTCTACCCCTATTCCAACTGGCGCCCCTGGAAGCCGAGAAGCCCGCACCCCTGCCGGCTCTAGCTCCCCGAAAGGACTGATTGAAAGAGACCGTCCCCCGAAAGGAACGACGAAATTTCTTGCGCTGAGGCAACCTGCCTCCCTTGGCAACAGAATCCAGATTTTCACCAAAAAGCCTCAAACCCAGAAAAGGAAGGGCCGTGAGTGACCTTTTAGAATTAAAATCCGCCGTCCACTGCCTCAACCATACTGAACGACGAATAGCCACCAACAGAGCCGTAGCCCTGCCACACATCAACATGGCATCCTCCTGAGCGGTCAGAATAAAAGACAAAAAAGATTCACAACGCTTAAGAGCAAGAAACTCATCACCGTCAGGATCAAGATCAACACATAAGTCCCTGACCATAGATCTAACCGCCAATGACAAAAAGGCCGAAGCACAAACAGGCCTCAAGACAGAACCCGCACAGACAAACCCATGACGGGCCAACTGATCAATCCGGCGATCCTCGCCGTCCTTGAGAGAAGTAGTGTCAGGAAGATGAACAGCCGCCGTATTGGACAACCCCAAAACCGGGGCATCCACCTCGGGAGAGACAGACCAACGCTTCAACAACTCCACTGGAAAAGGATACTCCTTGTCCCAACTAGGCGGAACCCCAACAAGGCGCGTAGGCTGCTCCCACTGCTTAAGGACAACGTCCTCGAAATGCTGCTGACTGGGAAACTCCAAGCGTTGCTTGGACCCCCCAAAAAGCTGACCCTTGGGCCGAGGAGTAACTGCCGGCGGATCCAAGTCCAAAATCTCAAACATTTGGGCCAAAATAGTGGGCGTATCAAGAGGGGGCCCCAAATCCCCCTCAGTGCCCGACAACTGCCGAACCTCAGCATCCTCCGACTCCTCAACAAGCTCACCCTCTTCAAGGGGACGATCCGACCAATCCAGAATCTCAACTTCCTCATCTGAGTCCTGCGGAGGCGGAGACAGATGTTTCCGCTTGGCTGGAGCCTTCTGAGCGACCACAGCGGAAAACATTTTCTCAAGGCTGGCCAGACGGGCGCATACCTCAGATTGCGAATTACCCCCAGCGACCACGTCACACGGGGTCCGGAACAGGCGAGGCGGAGAGGGAGAAGGTACGGTAGAAGAAGTCCCCGGCACCGAAGTTTCGGACTGGCGCTCAATGTTCCGCTGTGCACATGGAATACAAATGATTACATCATCACCTGGGAGCGGAGTCCCACATCCCCCACACAGCCTGGACTGCCCCGAAGGACTAGTTCCGGTATCTCTGGTAGCCTCCATATGGTGAAATTTTGGTATTCGCAGACCCCAGGGATTTACGCAGTAAGCGACCCGGGATGCCCCTCTGAGAATTTAATAGAAAAAAAAAAAATTTTATATTTATATGTATAGAAATATATATATATATACAAATATATGTATGTATATCAATATGAGCCTGAACAGCCCTGGTCAGGGAATTTAACAAAAAGAGGGACAATGAGCCCAACCCCAACCAGCCAGGTATATATATGACCGGGAGAGCCCTGTATGATGGAAGCCCGGAATCTGAAAGACAAAAAAGACACAGTCAGACCAGTCACAACAACAGAGACACTGACAAATAAAAATACAAGACATAAAAGTCCCCAGCCAAAAAGCCCAAGGCCTGGCTGAAAACACCCTGCCATCACCTCAACGAAAGAGGGGGAGGGGGGGGGGAGGGCGCAGGCCCAATAACGGCCCAGACAGTGTGATACAAAGGCAGCCCCCCTTAACAAAACAAACGCTCCCCAAAAGAATGTTTACACAGCATGGTACCAAAGAGAAAACCAATTCATGGATGGATCACGTCAAAACGACCGACAAGGAGGAGCGGGAGCAAGCCCCGGCCTTACCTGAGGCCCGCAACGAGAAGACGTCACCACCCTGCCAGGCGGGAAACGACAGAGAGACGGGAGGCGGCCCCGACAGCGAGCGCGGGACTGCGTAACCCCGCCCCTCCCTAACCCGCCAGACACGGCGCGGGCCGCGCCTGACGCGGCCCCGCCCCCTTCAGTGCCGAGCGAGCAATGGGCGCCACCATGACAATGGCGCCCGCATAGGCCGTCGAGCGGACCGGCGGCCAGCAAGCCGCCCGGTCCCGCACGCCTAAGAAGCCAAACAGCGGGCGCCACACGGCGCCAGCACACACAGGCGGACCGGCGGTGCAGCGCGCCGCCCGGGCCCGCCCACCATACCAAACTGAGGAGCTAGTAGACGGGCGCCCTAACGTGGCGCCCGCCATTAAAAAGCAGAAAACCCCCTTGGCGGTCCGGCGGAACCCCCCGCCCGACCCGACCAGTCACCAGTAGCAACACAGTAATTAGGGAGCCCCCAAACACCAGAACAAAAGGACGGGCCCGTGCTGCACAGACCCCCGTCAGTCACATAACAATCACACACACACACACAACATAAAAGGAAGGAAATAAAGGACCTAAAGGGGAAACTAAGGGCTGGGGCATCCCACTTCCGGATCACCAAACCGGATCACCGCTATGCCCCATAATATGGGGACGAGCGGAGGAGCTAATCTCCTAGGCACCTAGAGTGCCATCTACCCTTGCCCGGCCTACAGCCTAAGCTGGGAGGCTACCATACAGCAAGGGGATAAAGGAACAAAGAGCCGGGCAGAAATAGACCAGAAGGGGGGGGCCGGGGTGATACCCCGGCTACCTGCAAGCAGGAGACTTCTTTCTTCTGTCTTGTCGCCACGTTGCAGAGAAGAACACTGGGGAATTGTTAGGAGATACCAGGTATGTATAGACCGGGAGGGGCTTGCTTTTTTGGACTTCTCTGCAAAGCTGCGCGTGATTAATGAATTAATGTCTGAAGTGGGGTGTGTGACATACTTAGAATATTACTGGAGCTTAGCTACCCCAAAGGAGGAATGGTATAGGATAGGAGGTTGCCTTCTTTTCCTTCAGGGAGTCTAGGCCTGACATGGGCGTTAAATCGGAAAAAAAACATGATTTTGACTATCCCAGGTATAGTTTTGTGTCTCAGGTGCATTCCTAATTGAAACCCCCCAGATCAACTTACCACTCCCCAGTCCTATGGCACATGCACAGGCTCTCGTCCAATCAGAGCCATTTGCCGCGCATATGTAATTCTCGCCAAATGGCTTTTTTTACAACAATGGGAGCGAGCAGCCACATCCCCTGCAGTGTGTGTGCGCCCACCCCCCATCCATCTGAATGGATGCTCACAGTCAAAAGGTGCCAGGATGGGGCCGCACAATGTTTACATCGGCGATAAAGCCAGGAAGCAGATGAGTGTAGTGGTGCCCCAGGGGGTTTAACACAACATGGCATCCCTATCGTTGATGCCCCAGGGGAAGCCCAGCATCCTGGAATCTTTTAGCCTGTCTGTGCCTCAGTCCGTAGGTACCTTCAGTTGGGCAGCGCCATCTTACTTCTCTTCTTCCTCCCAGAAGACACTACACCCGTCACCGACCCGCACCTGTGCAGTGCCTGCTGTTTAGCCTACAGTGGGAGTGCAGGGATATTTAAAGTGCGGCTGGGAGCAGGGGTTGAAATCCTGGTGAGTGATATCACTGTGGCTAGAGCTGCTCCTGGCACTGATGAGCGGCTAAGCCATTGGGGGCTTTGTTTAGCCAGGAAAAACGGGTTGCCGGCAATTCAGAGATCACCGACATCCAAAATATTTGCAGTTCTCTGGGGAGGGGTGAAATAGCTACAATCTATGAGAGGTTAGCTGTTCCTCTTTTTAACACTTATGACCAAACCTGAGTTCCAACACAAGCCAGTGTGGTAATACAACTTTGAAACTGGAGGGGTGATTACAGCAATTTACCACTTGGGAGGCTAGTCATTTCAGGCTACTAAAGTTCAGGGTGACCCCCTCTTCTCATTTGGTTGGTATGATATGGCTGGTGTCCATTAAATAAAAATGAGTATGTCCATTAAAGTCCTAACCCTTAAATTTCCACCTGCTCTTCAGGATAAAGATGGCCCAAAGGAGGCTCTCATAGAGTTAGAACTGCACCTAAACAGAGGCACT
Organism: Gastrophryne carolinensis; assembly: GCA_027917425.1. Classification (NCBI taxonomy): domain Eukaryota; kingdom Metazoa; phylum Chordata; class Amphibia; order Anura; family Microhylidae; genus Gastrophryne; species Gastrophryne carolinensis. The sequence goes on from CM051237.1 coordinate 13,567,304, forward strand.
TTGGTGCTTGGTGGTGCAGCTTTAGAATACTTCTGCAGATGGGTGCCAACCCAGACCTCAGTTTTTACCAGATTTAGAGACTCTAGGACCAGTTGTGAGTTAACAGGGCTGAGTGCTGTGGCTCCTTTAAGATTTGTGTATTTTAATCGCCATGGTCATGTGCACTTCCCAGGTTAGGTATAAACTGGTTTGAGTGGCTGCCCCCCCCCCTTGTATCTGGTGGTGCAGGGGTTTATTTGCTTACATCTGTATCTGCTGCCCCCTTACCCCTTCTTTAAAAGTCCCTGTCTGGGCAAAACATAATATATACATACTCACATTTAGTCCCATGTAACTGATCTATCCTAGTCCAGCAGTCTGAAACTTAACAACACAGTACGGGATCCCCATGGTGAATGGACGCCCTTCTGCATCAGTCACAGTGACTGGCCACGTCTGCTCCATTCTTTTCAATAAAGGCAGCCCCCTTCCTTTGAAACAAATACAAAGCTGGAGTCTGCACATTCAGTTACCATTGCCTAAAATAGCTGGCACAGGCCCAGCGCTCCTGGATTTCATTGTTATAAAGGTCTGGCTGTGTGAAGAAAGAGGAGTCCTCCACCTGTGTTTTTTGGAGAAGTGAAGCAAAATCAAGCAAAGGTAACAATCTATGTGTATCTTTTCCGGGATTTCCTAACTCTCATTCGTACCTTACTATCCTATTTTAGTACAATAAAGAATATTCCAGTTCTTATTGAAGAGAGTCAGTGAGTGTCATATAAGCATCAATTTATCCATATATCCTCTTAGCATTCAAGAAGCATCCTGATTAGTGGTGGGTGAACCGGAACCGCAAACTTTGGGTTCGTACCACCAAACCAGAACTTCAGCCAGAGGTCCTTGTTCGACCCGAACACACAAAAGCTGGTTGATGGACACACTCTGCATAGATAAGTTGGGTTAAGTGTGAAGCAGGAAGCGCTGCTGTAACTCACCTGAGCCCAGATCCGGTCCCTGGTCAGCACTCCTGTGAAATGATCTATGACCGGGGCCACAGAAAGATGGCCACTGCTCCCATGAGTGAGGAAAGAGTGTCCTTAATGATGGGACCGGATCAGGGATCAGGTGAGTTACAGTAGCGCTTCCTGCTGCACACTCTGCGCCTCCATAACAATTCCTCCATTCTGCCCCTGGGAGCCCCTTGACATGCAGCCCTCCCCTCTGCCTGGTTGGGTGAGGAGTGGAGGGCCCCCCCCCCCCCCCAGAGGCAGAAAACTTGGATCCCTATTGATTCCATTTTATTCAAAGTTTGGCCAAACTTGCCGAACTTTTTCGCCCAACACTGATCTTGATATGTTTGAGAAGTTGGGATATAGTACATGGCCTTGTATATCTAATAGAAGTGAGTAACTCACAAGCTAGGGATGATAGGAACTGAAGACTCACTACACGGCATTTTGTTTTTTCTCCGTTGCCTCTGGAAGAAACAGAAGGGCAACTATGGGGTGATAATCATTAGACTACTAGAAAAAGGGTGTGTGGCCTAGGTGAAACAAAAAGATGGGCCATGAGCATCAGGCAGAAAAATCTGGAGGTTTAGTAAGCTGGTGGTGCAGTCAATATACACCATTCATTGGCAGGAATGGAGATGTGCAATAAAGGAAAACAGCTGAGTAAATCTGAACAATAATACATAGCATATCAAGAGCACGGGTGTAAATATAATACTAGAAAATCAGACAAACAGAATACATCAAATTTTCAATGAAAATACTATATAAAAACTCACAGCCACTACTAATGATTGGATCTCCAAAAGAAACAAAAGACAGCTCTGCTCCCCAGGGTAACTTGGGAGCCCAGAAGGACCATGGGCGGTCCACTAAATAAACCATACAATACAAGTCTATGTGGACTTAGTAGCAGCTGGAGGTTTCTATTGTAATAACAGATCTGTCTGTGAAGATAAGAATTTATGGAATGTTTTCGACATTTAAATTACCTTAATATGATCACCTGAACCATCCCCATACTTTAAACTGGGCATCACTGGAAAAACATTTTCGATATTCAAAATACAATTAGAAATCCCCAGTATGAACGCTTTGATGTTTGTAAAGGGCTGATTTAAAAAAAAAAAAAAACATTCCCCTCATTTATTCATGAATATGGCTATGTTTGCTAAGGTATGATTTCATAAGACAAAAACATTTCCCCCATTCATAAAAGGAGTTTGGCTTCTATCCAGTATGAACTCTTTGATGTCTGATAAGCGTTAGTTTAATAGAAAAACATTTCCCACATTCAGAACAAGAAAATGGCTTCTCCCCTGTATGAACTTTTTCATGAATGATAAGGTGTGCTTTCTGAGAGAAACCTTTTCCACATTCAGAACAGGAATATGGCTTCTCCCCTGTATGAACTCTTTCATGACTGGTAAGCTGTGATTTCTTAGAAAAACATTTATCACACTCAGAACATGAATAAGGCTTCTCACCTGTATGAATTCTTTCATGATTGATAAGAAGTGATTTTTGAGAAAACCATTTCCCGCATTCAGAACAGGAATATGGCTTCTCTCCTGTATGAACCCTTTCATGATTGATCAACGTTAATTTACGAGAAAAAAACATCCCGCATTCAGAACACGCAAATGGTTTCTCCCCTGTATGAACTATTTTATGCCCAATAAGTTGTGATTTAGAAGAGAAACATTTCCCACATTCAGAACATGAATAAGGCTTTTCACCTGTATGAACTCTTCTATGATTGATAAGTTGTGAGTTTTGAGAAAAAGATTTCCCACAATCAGGACAGGAATATGGCTTCTCCCCAATATGGGTTCTATAATGTTTTATAAGTTCTGATTTCTGAGAAAGACATTTCCCACATTGGGAACATGAATATGGTTTCTGTGTATGAACATTTCCATGACTGACAAGTCCTGATTTTTGAGGAAAAGTTTTCCCACATTCGTGACACGAATATGGCTTTTCTCCTGTATGAACTCTTTCATGGCTGATAAGTTGTGATTTTTGAGCAAAAGATTTTCCACATTCGGAACATGAATATGGCTTCTCTCCTGTATGAATTCTTTTATGACTGATGAGGGCTGATTTCTGAGAAAAACTTTTCTCACATACAGAACATGGAAATGGCTTCTCTCCTGTATGAACTCTTTCATGTCGGATAAGGTCTGCTTTCCCAGGGAAACATTTCCCACATTCAGAACATGAATATGGCTTCTTAGATCTATGAGCTGCATGATGGGTATGGAAAACAAGCTGAAACTCCTCCTGTGTGGACCGGTTGGATGAGAGACGTGCAGGGGCAAGCACTAGAGTTGGGTTTGGACTAGTTGGATTTTCTGTAGTCGTTGCTGATATTTTATTTGGAGAGATAACGGCATGTTGGTTTATATAATTCTGCCTGGAGCTTCCACCTAGAGATGATAAGAAATGGAGAGGATGAGAGAAGGTTAACGAGGGACTTCACTCTATTTCACAATCGGGGGATCTTCTCTGACCCCTCAGCAGCCTTATTGTGTGGTTTTTTTTTTTTTTGTAACACTTGGGGTGAACTGGTAAAGGGTCCAGGGGATCCCTATAACAGTCCTCCAGAGTCAAGACCCCCGAGCCCATACCAAAGGGCATCAGGATTGTGCGGCGCTTGGCGTGGACACTGCGCCATGGGTAAAAGGGCCTTATACCCGGTGCCTGGGATGGTTGCTTTTTTAGGGGGTCCAATTTTTGTTTTAAAAATAAAATTCAGAAAAAAGCAAGCCCACTGTCCCTTCCATTGATAAAAAAAAGAGGAACTTTGGAGTTTCAAGTTCCACCTAGGGCATCCCTAATTGGGATGCCCTGCTGTATAAACCCCCCCTGAAGCCCTGATACACTCACCTTCTCCCAGAGCCCTCACCCCGTGCCATCAAAAGTGGAATTACCCTTTAAAGATATAAAGAATTAGTAAAAACGGTTCCAGGAGACCCCTATGCCTGTTCAAATTGTAGGGAGGGCCGGCGAGACACCTGCTGGCACCTTATGCAAGCCTAAATTCTCTCAAATTCTGCCATCTCTCACAGGTGCAGAATGTGCAGGTGTTTCTTTGAATCGTCCCAACACCCGCACCTGAATCGACCCTTTAGTGTATATATGGCGCTAGAAGTACCGCCACGCAACGCGTCGGTGGTGCCGGAATGCGGATGATCAAGGTGGACCTAGACCATTTATGCGGTAATACTTTGTTGTTATGAGCCTTATTTAGATTGTACAATCATTGCCATTCTTGTTCTCTGACCTCATGCCTTGGAGCCGCTGTATTTTTTATGGTAGTATTGCACTCTTGCACGGAGCACTTTATTTCAGCACCAGTTTGGTGCATTTTTTTGTAATCATAAGGGCATTGTGTCCCTCTTCTCTGTATTTTGTGCACAGTGTCCATTAGGCACCATCACTCTCTATATAGCACTATCTTCTTATGCACGAGCACTTTTCATGTGGAGACCCCAAGGCATTTGACAGTAGACTTAGGCATCCTTCAATTATATTCTGTATTTTACCATTAGTCTAGTAAGATCCATTTTTATCTCCGCAGGGAGTTTTTTTAATTGTTTTTAATGTGTTAGTTATGTTTTTGCCCTCATGTAATATCATGATTTTTGTATCAAATAAAGTACTAATTTAATACATCTACTGTTGTGCGGCTGCATTCCATAGGCAGGGAGCACTGGTGGTCTGTGCTGGCAGTCCACATTCCAGTTTTGGTTACAAAAGGTACACCCTTCTGGTGGTAGGTGCTTCCGCAGCCATCATCCGGTTTAGTTATTGTGGCTGTGCGGGATTTCTCTTGTTTTTTCATAGGTGTATGAGGCATGCAAGAGTGTGAGAGGAGAAACCAATGAGCCCAATGGGCTGCTTCGTAGAGGAAATTCCTCTTTTTTGTTCTTCTCAAATAATTCTTCCTTCTAAGTTTTTATGTCTCACCATAGTATCTCTGGCATATGTGAATAAAAATTATGTGATGTCCCTGTACCGAGATGTATGAGACACACGAGAGTTCACAGAGTGACTTAACCGGGGAACAGAAAAATCATTTCTATAGAAGATTATATACCTGGGCTGTTCTGTAGAGGAACTTCCTCCTCTTTATTCTTCATAAATACTTCTTCCTCCTCACTTTTTACACTTCTCGTTATAGTGATGTTAGGGTCTGTGAATAAAGATGAGAGTGACCCTGTACCAAGATGTGAGACACACGAGATTGAGGGAAATAATTTCTATAGAAGGTTTATTACCTGGGCTAATTTTTTGAGAATATTTCTCCTCTTCGTTCTTCGCAAATGCTTCCTCCTCAGTTTTCACATTTCTCACTATAGTATCTTCCGGATCTGTGAATAAAGATGAGAGTGATGCCTCTGTACCGAGATGTATGAGACACACAAGAGTTTACAGAGTCACTGACCAGGGGGAATAGAAAAAATGTTTCTATAGAAGATTATATACCTGGGCTGATCTGTAGAGGAACGTCCTCCTCTCTATTCTTCACAAATACTTCTTCCTCCTCATTTTTTACATTTCTCACCATAGTGACGTTAGAGTCTGTAAATAAAGATGAGAGTGACGCCCCTATACTGAGATGTATGAGACACACCAGAGTGTGTGCTGAGTTACTGAACAGGTAAATCATTTCTTTAGAAGGTTTATTACCTGCAATAATTTTTCGAGGACATTTCTCCTCTTCGTTCTTTACAAATACTTCCTCCTCAGTTTTCACATTTCTCACTATAGTATCTTCCGGATCTGTGAATAAAGATGAGAGTGACGACCCTGTACCGAGATGTACGAGGACACATAGAAGTATGTACAGTGTGACATGGGGGAATAGAGCAATCATTTCTAGAAGGTTTTATACCTGGGCCAATCTGTAGACACTTATTCTCCTCTTTATTCATCACAAACGCTTCTTCCTCCTCTTTTTTCACAAAGTTTTCTATGGCATCTTTAGGGTCTGAAGAAAGAAAAGATAGTTGGGACTCTAAAGTGTGTGTGGTAATGGGGTAGGAGGGTGCTCAGGGAAGGGGTCAGTGAGGATAACAATGAAGCTCCTGTAATCAGATAAAGCCTTCTCTTACCTTGTGATGGGAGCAGTTGCTGACCCTCCATCGATGCTGCTGCAAGTCTTTGTGCCACTTCCTCGCGTTCTGTGTGTCCACTGTGTAGGGCTCAATCTGGAAGACATGAAAATGTGATTTGACCCTCTTGAGCATTAGAAATATATAAAAATCCTGGGATATCCCACCAGCATACACAATGATTAGAGAACATATAGGAACAAGTCAGCATAGAACATGCTGCATCCACATAAAAAGCCAAATTAATAAATATATACCAAAAAGTCAATAATATGGATATATTTATTCATTTGTGCTTTGATATACACATTTTCTGCTCTGCCCATCAGGATATATAGTATTTCTTTTAGCTGCCTTACACTTATCATGCAATAATATATATATATATATATATATATATATATATATATATATATATATATATATATATAGCTTAAATATACTGTGCTTTTCGCTCCATAAGATGCACCCAGAAGCGGGGGGGATGTCAATGCGTCTTATCGGGTAAATGTTAAAAAATATATATGTGTATGTATCACATAACCATAGCTCCCGCGCCGCTGTCACTCAGAGGACATGCGTCTGTCCACTGGGTGGTAGTGACGCAGGAGTGAAGGCTATGTAAGTTCCATTTTTTCTCCTCCAGTGTCCGGGGAAGGAGGTGCTCGTTTATATTCTGTTATACTGCCTGTAAATCGGTATATGAGATGGGGGGTGCCACACTGTGTACAACAGGGAATGGGAGTGGGGTTGAATGCCACTCTACCTGTAATGGGGATTAAGAGGGGAGAATGCCACACTGCCTATATGGGGAATGGGAGGGGGGAATGCCACATTGCCTATAAGGGGAATGGGAGGGGGGAATGCCACACTGCCTATGGGGAATGGGAGGGGGGAATGCCACATTGCCTATAAGGGGAATGGAAGGGGGAAATACCACACTGCCTATAATGAGGAATGGAAGGGGGAATGCCACACTGCCTACAAATGGGCAATGAGAGGGAGAATGCCACATTGCCTATATGGGGAATGAGAGAATATCACACTGACTATAACGGAGAATTGGCAGGGGGGGATGCCACTCTCTCTTTAATGGGGGGATTCTGCACCTTGCACATGATTTGGTTCTTAGCTGGGGGTTTGTAATTGCAGCTCTTCTGACTGATTTACTTAACCATTCCCTTTCAACTGGTGAGGTTCCAGGTGATTGGAGAATGGCCAATGTCGTACCAATCCATAAGAAGGGGAGTAGAGAAGACGGCAGTAATTACGGCCAGTTAGTGTAACATCTATAATGGTCAAACAAAATGAAACCCTCTTAAAAAACAGTTAAGTAATTTTCCATCCAAAAATTAACAACCATTTGGACCCAAAACAGCACGGCTTTACTGAGGGCAGATCATGTCAGAACAATCTTATTAATTTCTTTGACAATATCACTAAACTGTTAGATGAAGGTGGTGCTGTGAATATCACTTATCTGGATTTTAGCAAAGCCTCTGACACTGTACCACATATAGATCATATAGGAAGATAGTTCAGTGGATTTCCAGCTGGCTGAAGGATCAGTATCAGTACAAGTGGTGTGCCACAAACTCTGTCCTGGGCCCCATTCTTTTTAATATATTTGTAAGTGACATAGAAGGCTTGGTAGGAAAAGTTTGCCTGTTTGCTGATGATACAAAGGTTAGTAATAGGGTGGATATTCCTGGAGGTGTCTGCAACATGGAAAATGATTTAGCTTTACTGGATAAATGGTGAAAACTGGAATTTATTCTCTCTAAATGTAAAATCCTGCACTTGGGTAGAAGGAATCCCTGCTCTGAGCACCGTATGGGCAGCGCTGTGTTATCCAGGACCTCGGAGGAGAGAGATTTAGGGGTACTGATTACTGATAGCTGCAAGATGAGTGAACAGTATAACCAAGCAGTGGGAAAAGCAAGCAGGATGCTCGGCTGCATAGCTCGAGGCATCACCAGTAGAAAGAGGGAGGTTTTGATACCGCTCTATAGAGCCTTGGTGAGGCCAAAGCTAGAATACTGTGTGCAGTTTTGGAAACCTTACCTGCAAAAAGACATTAGTCATATAGAACAGGTCCAAAGGCCAGCAACCAAAATGGTGGAAGGACCTAAACTTAAAACTTAGGAGAAACTTAATGAAAGAACAAGGGGACCCAACCTGAAGCTAGTCAGAGGGATGATCAGGAGCAATGTTAGAAAATATGATTTTACAGAAAGAGTAGTAGATGCTTGGTACAAACTAGTTAAAAAAATTAAGTTAGTTGGTAACTCTAAAAATCCAAAAGGGCAGCATACCACTCATACATATTATGGCTCCGCCCCAAGGTAGGAACACATGACCACCAGAATACACAAAAGCTTTATCTCCTCCTCCAGACACCAGCAGAGACCTAAAGAACAAAGACAAACAAAGCACCAACAGGTTAGTCAGTAAGATAACATATAAAATAACGTAGCCTGAGGGAGGGAAGCCTGTATGCTGCCCTTTCTGTAGAAAATAAGTTACCAGGTAATTAACTTGAGTTTTCTCAAAACTTACTTAGGGCAGCCTACCACTGAGAGAATAAGCGAGATACTACCTCTACTGGGTAGGAAAGCCTGCCTGCAACACATTCCTGCCAAATAATTGATCTTGCAAGATGAGCATATCCAGGAAAGAATGATTAATAAACGTCTTAGCTGAAGTAGGTTGCCGCTCTACAGATCTGTTCAATAGAGGCACCAGCTTGCTTCCCCCAAGATATAGAAATACTTCTTGTTGATAGAGCTGTAATCCGCCCTGAAGAAGGAGAACCATTGTAAGCAAAACTGAAGTGCTCTTTATCCATTGAGCCAAGGTTGCCTTGGAAACACGCTGACCCTTCCTGTGACCCGAGAAGGAAACAAATAACTAACTATCGGCCTTCCTCCAATTTTTTGTTTGTCGAAGTTATTACAGCAAACAGGCCCTGACATCCAAAGACTTATCTACAGAACCTGTGGAGGGATGACTATCCCCAGCGGAAGGAAGAACAATCTCTTGGGACCAATGAAATTCAGAAGAGATCTTAGGAAGGTAGCAAGGATCCCACCGTAATATTATACGATCCTGGAAAAATTGAAGAAAGGGGTGACGGCAGGATAGAGCCTGAATATCAACGATTCTGTGGGCTCAACTTATTGCCACCAAGAATGCCTTTCCAGGTAAAGAATTTAATATGAGAGCTTGACAGAGTGTGGTGCGGTCAGAGCTCTAAGGACCCGTGCAAGATTACATTGAGGAGCTAACCTCAAAAGGACTGGTCTAGACCACTTGACAGCTACCAAAAACACCTGACCAACACGAAAGACGAAAGTCTCTTATCCAGAAAAAGGAAGGAAATCCAATACAACTGGAAGACTAGAAGGTGATCTTTGATTACACACCTTCCATTTTTGTTTAAAGTTTTCCAAATTTTCCTGCTTTCTGCTGGAAAGCAGAGTCTTGATCACCTCCCCCAAAAAAAACCTTTAAAGGAACATCGCAATCTCAGGGTCCACTTCTCAGGGATCTCAGGATGCCACTTCTGCGGATCGTGACAAAGCACTGGTCCCTGGGATAGAAGATTTGGTCTCACCTGGCGTTTAGACCAAGAGCATCTTCAGAGTTGAAAACCATGGTCTTTTCAGCCACCATGGGGCCAGCAATAGAATTGTGGCTGGCAGGATATTTTGTTTAGAATCTGAGGGAGAATCCAAACTGGAGGAAAAGCGTGAGCCAGACTGAAATGCTACTGGTGAGCCAGGGCGTCTATTCCTAGAGCTTGATTGGTGGGATCGAGGGAGAAGAACTTTCTCAGCTTGTTATTTTGACTGCAGGCGAAAAGATCCACCTCCGGATTTCCTCTCGGGACAAAAATCTGATTGAATGCCGCCTGGTTCAGTGACCATTCTGCTTCCAAAAGTGGATAGCAACTCAAAAAATCTACAACCTGATTTCGGCAAACTTTTAGGTGGATGGCTGATAAAAGGTTCAGTTCTGCCCAGATCAGATTTTCCTTTGCTGTTTGTTGCAAGACGGATGACCTCGCCCCTCCCTGATGATTTAGATATGCCATAGTAGTTGCATTGTCTGTTCTGATTTGTAAGTGATGACCCTTCAGATGGGGAGAGAAGGCTAGCAATGCCTCCTTCATCAATTCTCTGGGATTTGATGAGGATAGGCTCAGTCTTCTGCACCATTTATCTTAAACGGGCAGGGATCTGTAATGGGCCCCCCCAACCCCATGAAGAGGCATCCATCATCACTACCATGTCCTTAGGGTCCAACCAGGATAGGCCACTGACAAACCTGTGCTTGCCTTGCCACCAACTCAGAGATTCCTTTACTAAATCTGGGACTTTGATTATACTGTCCTGTCCCAAGAGGTTAGAATATGCAGCTGTAAAGTCCTTGTGAATGTAGCTGACCCCATCTTACAGTGGGGAAGGACGAGGTCATTAGCCCCAGGACCCGCATAGCTTGACCAACCGAAATCAACCAACTGGAATACAGGGACGGAACGGCTTCCTGAAGGATCATTATCTTCAACTTTATAGTAGATGACAGAGGATCAGGACCTTGCAAGGACTCCCCTGCCTGATCCACCATTCTGAATTCTGGTGTGGGGTAGAGGTCACCAAGCTCAATAAATAAGCAAGCAGGGAGCGTCCAAATTGCTGAGTCTTTTAACCCTGTAAGGTAAAATGAGAGGGAGACCAGAAAAAGGAACTTATGATTAGCAGAGTGCTTCCACTTTAAACCAGGAGCATGTCCATTAGCTGGGTCTCACAGCGGCACCTGGCGCTGATGTCATCAAAAAACACAATGCAACACGGCCGTCTGCAGACGTACATCCCCCGGAGCCTCACAAGCCACATATGGTATTGGAGGAGGGTGGTGGGAAGGGAAGGAGACCCGGAAATCACCCCTGGTGATTTCCACAATTCCTCACACCGTTAGCATACTTGTTGTGAGGCTAACGCTGCCCCCCTCCCCCCACCGCTGGTATACGAGTCAGGGATAGGGGAATCTGGCCTATCCCTGGGAGTCCCCTGGGTCCCTGGTAGGCTGCCTCTAGAGCCAGGGATTGGGTCAACCCCATCAGATCCACAGCGACCCGGTCTTCTCACCTAAACCCATGATTCAGGAGCTGGTGGCTGCTGAATCGGGCAGGAACACGTAAAGGTCTGGAGCTAAAAGTTTTGTGTATTCTGGTGGTCATTTGTTCCTACCCTAGGGCGGAGCCTTAATATCTCAGTGGTATGCTGCTCTATGGATGTTTTGAGAAATCGAAAGTAAGTGAATTTAAACATGCCTGGGATAAGCCTCCATCTATCCTAAGATAAAGAGAACATACAGTATACACATAAGGGCCGACTAGATGGACAAGGAACCAAAGGATAGGATGAGAAATAAGTGGTAGAAGAAAACCAAGAAAGAGGGCCGGGGAACAAATGATAGAAGAGGGGCAGAAGAAAAGGAGAGGACCACAAAGCAGAAGGAGAGGTAAATGACAACATGAGACATATAACCAATAGCCAGAAGGAGACATAGGACCAAGTGGAGGAAGAAAATCTACAGGCTGATGAAAGACAAAGGGACAAGAAGACGACCAAGCGGCAGATGGGGACAGAGGGACAAAACAGGGTCAAGGTGCATAAGAAGACCAAGGTGCAGCAGAGAACCACGGGCCAAAGGGGACCAAGTGGGTGGCAGAAAACCAGCAAAAAAAGAATAAGGAACAGAAAAGAACCAATACGAGGCAGAGAACCAAAGGACAAGAGGAGAGCCAAGAGGCTGAAAAGCACCATGAAAAGACATAGGGGCAAAAAAGAACAAATGACAGAATAAAACCAAGAAAAAGCCGAAGATACCCCAGGGGGCAAAAGTACAAGAGAAGGAAAAGAGGAGTAGAAAATGGAAGTCAGGGGACCGGTGGGGACAGACAAAACAGGGTCAAAGGGCATAGAAAGACCAAGGTGCAGCAGAGGACCAAGGGAGTGGTAGAAAACCAAAAACCAAAAGACGGGGGAGAACCAAGAGGCAGAAAAGCACCAAAAAAGGGCTGAGGTGCAAAAGAGGACAAGTGGAAAAAGATATCCAACAAGCAGAATTAAACCGAAGGAGACATAAGAAGACCAAGGGGCAGAAAAACAAGAGAAGGAAAAGAACAGGGAAATAGAAGACAGGCAAGTAGAAGAAGGCAAAAAAAAAGCTCAAGAGGACCAAAAAACAGAAGAAGGACCAAGAGGCAGACAAAGACCAAAAGGCAAAAGACCGAGAGGCAGAAGGAGACCGAGAGGCAGAAGGAGACCGAGAGGCAGAAGGAGACCGAGAGGCAGAAGGAGACCGAGAGGCAGAAGGAGGCCGAGAGGCAGAAGGAGGCCGAGAGGCAGAAGGAGGCCGAGAGGCAGAAGGAGGCCGAGAGGCAGAAGGAGACCGAGAGGCAGAGGAAGACCGAGAGGCAGAAGGAGACCGAGAGGCAGAGGAAGACCGAGAGGCAGAGGAAGACCGAGAGGCAGAAGGAGACCGAGAGGCAGAGGAAGACCGAGAGGCAGAAGGAGACCGAGAGGCAGAAAGAGACCGAGAGGCAGAAAGAGACCGAGAGGCAGAAAGAGACCGAGAGGCAGAAAAAGACCGAGAGGCAGAAAAAGACCGAGAGGCAGAAAAAGACCGAGAGGCAGAAAAAGACCGAGAGGCAGAAAAAGACCGAGAGGCAGAGGAAGACCGAGAGGCAGAAGAAGACCGAGAGGCAGAAGGAGACCGAGAGGCAGAAGGAGACCGAGAGGCAGAAGGAGACCGAGAGGCAGAAGGAGGCCGAGAGGCAGAAGGAGGCCGAGAGGCAGAAAAAGACAGAGAGGCAGAAAAAGACAGAGAGGCAGAAGAAGACAGAGAGGCAGAAAAAGACCGAGAGGCAGAAGAAGACAGAGAGGCAGAAAAAGACCGAGAGGCAGAAGAAGACAGAGAGGCAGAAAAAGACCGAGAGGCAGAAGAAGGCCGAGAGGCAGAAGAAGGCCGAGAGGCAGAAAAAGACAGAGAGGCAGAAAAAGACAGAGAGGCAGAAGAAGAAAGAGAGGCAGAAAAAGACAGAGAGGCAGAAAAAGACAGAGAGGCAGAAAAAGACAGAGAGGCAGAAAAAGACAGAGCAGAGGAAGACCGAGAGGCAGAGGAAGACCGAGAGGCAGAAAAAGACCGAGAGGCAGAAAAAGACCGAGAGGCAGAAAAAGACCGAGAGGCAGAAAAAGACCGAGAGGCAGAAAAAGACCGAGAGGCAGAAAGAGACCGAGAGGCAGAAAGAGACCGAGAGGCAGAAAGAGACCGAGAGGCAGAAAGAGACCGAGAGGCAGAAAAAGACAGAGAGGCAGAAAAAGACCGAGAGGCAGAAAAAGACAGAGCAGAGGAAGACCGAGAGGCAGAGGAAGACCGAGAGGCAGAAAGAGACCGAGAGGCAGAAAGAGACCGAGAGGCAGAAAGAGACCGAGAGGCAGAAAGAGACCGAGAGGCAGAAAAAGACCGAGAGGCAGAAAAAGACCGAGAGGCAGAAAAAGACAGAGAGGCAGAAAAAGACCGAGAGGCAGAAAAAGACCGAGAGGCAGAAAAAGACCGAGAGGCAGAAGAAGACCGAGAGGCAGAAGAAGACCGAGAGGCAGAAGAAGACCGAGAGGCAGAAGGAGACCGAGAGGCAGAAGGAGACCGAGAGGCAGAAGGAGACCGAGAGGCAGAAGGAGACCGAGAGGCAGAAGGAGGCCGAGAGGCAGAAGGAGGCCGAGAGGCAGAAGGAGGCCGAGAGGCAGAAGGAGACCGAGAGGCAGAGGAAGACCGAGAGGCAGAAGGAGACCGAGAGGCAGAGGAAGACCGAGAGGCAGAGGAAGACCGAGAGGCAGAAGGAGACCGAGAGGCAGAAAGAGACCGAGAGGCAGAAAGAGACCGAGAGGCAGAAAGAGACCGAGAGGCAGAAAGAGACCGAGAGGCAGAAAAAGACCGAGAGGCAGAAAAAGACCGAGAGGCAGAAAAAGACCGAGAGGCAGAAAAAGACCGAGAGGCAGAGGAAGACCGAGAGGCAGAAGAAGACCGAGAGGCAGAAGGAGACCGAGAGGCAGAAGGAGACCGAGAGGCAGAAGGAGACCGAGAGGCAGAAGGAGGCCGAGAGGCAGAAGGAGGCTGAGAGGCAGAAAAAGACAGAGAGGCAGAAAAAGACAGAGAGGCAGAAGAAGACAGAGAGGCAGAAAAAGACCGAGAGGCAGAAGAAGACAGAGAGGCAGAAAAAGACCGAGAGGCAGAAGAAGACAGAGAGGCAGAAAAAGACCGAGAGGCAGAAGAAGGCCGAGAGGCAGAAGAAGGCCGAGAGGCAGAAAAAGACAGAGAGGCAGAAAAAGACAGAGAGGCAGAAGAAGAAAGAGAGGCAGAAAAAGACAGAGAGGCAGAAAAAGACAGAGAGGCAGAAAAAGACAGAGAGGCAGAAAAAGACAGAGCAGAGGAAGACCGAGAGGCAGAGGAAGACCGAGAGGCAGAAAAAGACCGAGAGGCAGAAAGAGACCGAGAGGCAGAAAGAGACCGAGAGGCAGAAAGAGACCGAGAGGCAGAAAAAGACAGAGAGGCAGAAAAAGACAGAGAGGCAGAAAAAGACCGAGAGGCAGAAAAAGACAGAGCAGAGGAAGACCGAGAGGCAGAGGAAGACCGAGAGGCAGAGGAAGACCGAGAGGCAGAAAGAGACCGAGAGGCAGAAAGAGACCGAGAGGCAGAAAGAGACCGAGAGGCAGAAAGAGACCGAGAGGCAGAAAGAGACCGAGAGGCAGAAAAAGACCGAGAGGCAGAAAAAGACAGAGAGGCAGAAAAAGACCGAGAGGCAGAAAAAGACCGAGAGGCAGAAAAAGACCGAGAGGCAGAAGAAGACCGAGAGGCAGAAGAAGACCGAGAGGCAGAAGGAGACCGAGAGGCAGAAAGAGACCGAGAGGCAGAAAGAGACCGAGAGGCAGAAAGAGACCGAGAGGCAGAAAAAGACCGAGAGGCAGAAAAAGACCGAGAGGCAGAAAAAGACAGAGCAGAGGAAGACCGAGAGGCAGAGGAAGACCGAGAGGCAGAAAGAGACCGAGAGGCAGAAAGAGACCGAGAGGCAGAAAGAGACCGAGAGGCAGAAAAAGACAGAGAGGCAGAAAAAGACAGAGAGGCAGAAAAAGACCGAGAGGCAGAAAAAGACAGAGCAGAGGAAGACCGAGAGGCAGAGGAAGACCGAGAGGCAGAAAGAGACCGAGAGGCAGAAAGAGACCGAGAGGCAGAAAGAGACCGAGAGGCAGAAAGAGACCGAGAGGCAGAAAGAGACCGAGAGGCAGAAAAAGACCGAGAGGCAGAAAAAGACAGAGAGGCAGAAAAAGACCGAGAGGCAGAAAAAGACCGAGAGGCAGAAAAAGACCGAGAGGCAGAAGAAGACCGAGAGGCAGAAGAAGACCGAGAGGCAGAAGGAGACCGAGAGGCAGAAAGAGACCGAGAGGCAGAAAGAGACCGAGAGGCAGAAAGAGACCGAGAGGCAGAAAAAGACCGAGAGGCAGAAAAAGACCGAGAGGCAGAAAAAGACAGAGCAGAGGAAGACCGAGAGGCAGAGGAAGACCGAGAGGCAGAAAGAGACCGAGAGGCAGAAAGAGACCGAGAGGCAGAAAGAGACCGAGAGGCAGAAAAAGACCGAGAGGCAGAAAAAGACCGAGAGGCAGAAAAAGACCGAGAGGCAGAAAAAGACCGAGAGGCAGAAAAAGACCGAGAGGCAGAAGAAGACCGAGAGGCAGAAGAAGACCGAGAGGCAGAAGAAGACCGAGAGGCAGAAGGAGACCGAGAGGCAGAAGGAGACCGAGAGGCAGAAGGAGGCCGAGAGGCAGAAAAAGACCGAGAGGCAGAAAAAGACCGAGAGGCAGAAAAAGACCGAGAGGCAGAAGAAGACCGAGAGGCAGAAGAAGACCGAGAGGCAGAAGGAGACCGAGAGGCAGAAAGAGACCGAGAGGCAGAAAGAGACCGAGAGGCAGAAAGAGACCGAGAGGCAGAAAAAGACCGAGAGGCAGAAAAAGACCGAGAGGCAGAAAAAGACAGAGCAGAGGAAGACCGAGAGGCAGAGGAAGACCGAGAGGCAGAAAGAGACCGAGAGGCAGAAAGAGACCGAGAGGCAGAAAGAGACCGAGAGGCAGAAAGAGACCGAGAGGCAGAAAGAGACCGAGAGGCAGAAAAAGACCGAGAGGCAGAAAAAGACCGAGAGGCAGAAAAAGACCGAGAGGCAGAAAAAGACCGAGAGGCAGAAGAAGACCGAGAGGCAGAAGAAGACCGAGAGGCAGAAGGAGACCGAGAGGCAGAAGGAGACCGAGAGGCAGAAGGAGGCCGAGAGGCAGAAGGAGGCCGAGAGGCAGAAAAAGACAGAGAGGCAGAAAAAGACAGAGAGGCAGAAAAAGACAGAGAGGCAGAAGAAGACAGAGAGGCAGAAAAAGACCGAGAGGCAGAAGAAGACAGAGAGGCAGAAAAAGACCGAGAGGCAGAAGAAGACAGAGAGGCAGAAAAAGACCGAGAGGCAGAAGAAGGCCGAGAGGCAGAAGAAGACCGAGAGGCAGAAAAAGACAGAGAGGCAGAAAAAGACAGAGAGGCAGAAGAAGACAGAGAGGCAGAAGAAGACAGAGAGGCAGAAAAAGACAGAGCAGAGGAAGACCGAGAGGCAGAAGAAGGCCGAGAGGCAGAAAAAGACAGAGAGGCAGAAAAAGACAGAGAGGCAGAAGAAGACAGAGAGGCAGAAAAAGACAGAGAGGCAGAAAAAGACAGAGAGGCAGAAAAAGACAGAGAGGCAGAAAAAGACAGAGCAGAGGAAGACCGAGAGGCAGAGGAAGACCGAGAGGCAGAAAAAGACCGAGAGGCAGAAAGAGACCGAGAGGCAGAAAGAGACCGAGAGGCAGAAAGAGACCGAGAGGCAGAAAGAGACCGAGAGGCAGAAGGAGACCGAGAGGCAGAAGGAGACCGAGAGGCAGAAGGAGACCGAGAGGCAGAAGGAGACCGAGAGGCAGAAGAAGACCGAGAGGCAGAAGAAGACCGAGAGGCAGAAGAAGACCGAGAGGCAGAAGGAGACCGAGAGGCAGAAGGAGACCGAGAGGCAGAAAAAGACCGAGAGGCAGAAAAAGACCGAGAGGCAGAAAAAGACCGAGAGGCAGAAAAAGACCGAGAGGCAGAAAAAGACCGAGAGGCAGAAAAAGACAGAGAGGCAGAAAAAGACAGAGAGGCAGAAAAAGACAGAGAGGCAGAAAAAGACCGAGAGGCAGAAAAAGACCGAGAGGCAGAAAAAGACCGAGAGGCAGAAAAAGACAGAGAGGCAGAAAAAGACAGAGAGGCAGAAAAAGACCGAGAGGCAGAAGAAGGCCGAGAGGCAGAAGAAGGCCGAGAGGCAGAAAAAGACAGAGAGGCAGAAGAAGACCGAGAGGCAGAAAAAGACCGAGAGGCAGAAAAAGACAGAGAGGCAGAAAAAGACAGAAGAAGGCCGAGAGGCAGAAGAAGGCCGAGAGGCAGAAAAAGACAGAGAGGCAGAAGAAGACCGAGAGGCAGAAAAAGACCGAGAGGCAGAAAAAGACAGAGAGGCAGAAAAAGACAGAGCAGAGGAAGACCGAGAGGCAGAGGAAGACCGAGAGGCAGAAGAAGACCAAGTGGCAGAGGAAGACCAAAAGGCAAAAGAAGACCAAGAGGCAGCAGTAGACTGTGAGGCAGCAGAAGACCAAGAGGCAGAGGAAGACCAAAAGGCAGAAAGGATCAAAGACTCAAAGAGAACCGAGGGAAGAACACCATGGGCAGAAAAAGAACAGGGGGCAGATAATAACCTAGTGGGGGACAGCGGACTAAGGGGAGGAATAAAAGCAATGGAATACAGATACAGAGGACCAAGTTAAGAGGCAGAGAAGCAAAACAGGACAAGGAGGGGCTGAAAAGAAACAGGAGACGGTGAGGACTAGGTGTGTGAAGGGACTAAGGAGCTGTAATGGACCAAGGGGGGGGGGGGGGGGAAGATAATTAAACTGGACCAAAATCCAGGAATTTAACTTAGCAGGGTTTAGGTCAGCATTACCCTGATTTGGGATGCCCCTGCATGTAAAACCTAAGTCCTTGCTCCCACAGCACATGCGTGGTTCTCTCGTCCAGTTAGAACCCATTTCCATTAATAGGCACGACAGAGTTCTGGAAGGATTGCCATTGGGGTTGGGCGTGGAGTGTCTCAGCTGGAAACTTACCTTTACTGCACATACCCGCCGCCAGCTATTCAGGAATGCTGATGGGGGGAGTGTCAATGACATGCACATGCAATGTGGGATCAACTCATGGGATATATATGGTCAATGGTCAATAGGGTTTTGGTCCACTTTAAGGTGCAGAGGCAGGGTCACACAGCATAGAGGGGCAAAACAGACCCAAGAAGAGTGTGGGGCAATTCATAATAACACAGAAAAAACACCAGCAAGGGGCAGAGAAGCACCAGGAGCAAGTGGATGATGCAGGGGCAACAAGAAAGGGGACAGGAAGCTGTAGCAGCGGAGCCAGAGGTAAACTCCTCAGGGGCGGGGCATCCCCCTGCTGACACTACAGCTGTGCAGGCTTTTGCATAAGCACGTTGTATAGAAGGAAGCAACCGCCTTACCTCTACCGTGCAGCAAAGCTCCTCACCAATATGGCCGCCTCCCTCCTGCCACTGTGCAGCTTCCCAGTCACAACCCGGCTAAGGGAAAATGGCCGCCCCCGCATCACGTGACACGTCACTGATTTGCTAAAATATGCGGGCTACGGGAAAATAGCCGACCCGCCTAAAACCCTCAATAAAATGGCTGCCACCGCATCACGTGACACCTCACTGATTAGCACTATAGCACTGTAAGGACTACAGAAAAATGGCCGCCGCGCCTCCGAACCTCAATGGAAGGCGCACTACGGGAAAATGGCCGCCCGTTGCCATTGTTCGGGATTGTTGCTGTCGGCGCCATCTCACATCTCTCCTCCCGCTGTCTCACCACTGGCCTCGCCCCCTGACTGCAATTCAACATGGCGGCTGCTGCTCTGTGAGCTGTGGTGAGTAAGAAAAGTGTTTCCGGTGCTTGAGCACCCTTCCTGCCCCTCTCACCCCCCCCTGCTCACCAGAGGACCCCTCCTGCCCCTCTCACCCCCCCTTGCTCACCAGAGGACCCCTCCTGCCCCTCTCACCCCCCCCTGCTCACCAGAAAACCCCTCCTGCCCCTCTCACCCCCCCTGCTCACCAGAGGACCCCTCCTGCCCCTCTCACCCCCCTGCTCACCAGAGGACCCCTCCTGCCCCTCTCACCCCCCTGCTCACCAGAGGACCCCTCCTGCCCCTCTCACCCCCCCTGCTCACCAGAGGACCCCTCCTGCCCCTCTCACCCCCCCCCCCTGCTCACCAGAGGACCCCTCCTGCCCCTCTCACCCCCACCCCCCCTGCTCACCAGAGGACCCCTCCTGCCCCTCTCACCCCCCCCCCTGCTCACCAGAGGACCCCTCCTGCCCCTCTCACCCCACTGCTCACCAGAGGACCCCTCCTGCCCCTCTCACCCCCCCTTGCTCACCAGAGGACCCCTCCTGCCCCTCTCACCCCCCTGCTCACCAGAGGACCCCTCCTGCCCCTCTCACCCCCCCTGCTCACCAGAAAACCCCTCCTGCCCCTCTCACCCCCCTGCTCACCAGAAAACCCCTCCTGCCCCTCTCACCCCCCTGCTCACCAGAGGACCCCTCCTGCCCCTCTCACCCCCCTGCTCACCAGAGGACCCCTCCTGCCCCTCTCACCCCCCTGCTCACCAGAGGACCCCTCCTGCCCCTCTCACCCCCCTGCTCACCAGAGGACCCCTCCTGCCCCTCTCACCCCCCTGCTCACCAGAGGACCCCTCCTGCCCCTCTCACCCCCCCCCCCCTGCTCACCAGAGGACCCCTCCTGCCCCTCTCACCCCCCCCCCCCTGCTCACCAGAGGACCCCTCCTGCCCCTCTCACCCCCCTGCTCACCAGAGGACCTCTCCTGCCCCTCACCCCCCTGCTCACCAGAGGACCCCTCCTGCCCCTCTCACCCCCCTGCTCACCAGAGGACCCCTCCTGCCCCTCTCACCCCCCTGCTCACCAGAGGACCCCTCCTGCCCCTCTCACCCCCCTGCTCACCAGAGGACCCCTCCTGCCCCTCTCACCCCCCTGCTCACCAGAGGACCCCTCCTGCCCCTCTCACCCCTCCTGCCCCTCTCACCCCCTGCTCACCAGAGGACCCCTCCTGCCCCTCTCACCCCCCTGCTCACCAGAGGACCCCTCCTGCCCCTCTCACCCCCCTGCTCACCAGAGGACCCCTCCTGCCCCTCTCACCCCCTGCTCACCAGAGGACCCCTCCTGCCCCTCTCACCCCCTGCTCACCAGAGGACCCCTCCTGCCCCTCTCACCCCCCTGCTCACCAGAGGACCCCTCCTGCCCCTCTCACCCCCCTGCTCACCAGAGGCCCCCTCCTGCCCCTCTCACCCCCCTGCTCACCAGAGGACCCCTCCTGCCCCTCTCACCCCTCTGCTCACCAGAGGACCCCTCCTGCCTCTCTCACCCCCCTGCTCACCAGAGGACCCCTCCTGCCCCTCTCACCCCCCTGCTCACCAGAGGACCCCTCCTGCCCCTCTCACCCCCCTGCTCACCAGAGGACCCCTCCTGCCCCTCTCACCCCCCCTGCTCACCAGAGGACCCCTCCTGCCCCTCTCACCCCCCTGCTCACCAGAGGACCCCTCCTGCCCCTCTCACCCCCCTGCTCACCAGAGGACCCCTCCTGCCCCTCTCACCCCCCTGCTCACCAGAGGACCCCTCCTGCCCCTCTCACCCCCCTGCTCACCAGAGGACCCCTCCTGCCCCTCTCACCTCCCCCTGCTCACCAGAGGACCCCTCCTGCCCCTCTCACCCCCCCTGCTCACCAGAGGGCCCCTCCTGCCCCTCTCACCCCCCCCTGCTCACCAGAGGGCCCCTCCTGCCCCTCTCACCCCCCCTGCTCACCAGAGGACCCCTCCTGCCCCTCTCACCCCCCTGCTCACCAGAGGACCCCTCCTGCCCCTCTCACCCCCTGCTCACCAGAGGACCTCTCCTGCCCCTCTCACCCCCCCTGCTCACCAGAGGACCCCTCCTGCCCCTCTCACCTCCCCCCCTGCTCACCAGAGGACCCCTCCTGCCCCTCTCACCCCCCTGCTCACCAGAGGACCCCTCCTGCCCCTCTCACCCCCCCTGCTCAGCAGAGGACCCCTCCTGCCCCTCTCACCCCCCCTGCTCAGCAGAGGACCCCTCCTGCCCCTCTCACCCCCCCTGCTCAGCAGAGGACCCCTCCTGCCCCTCTCACCCCCCCTGCTCAGCAGAGGACCCCTCCTGCCCCTCTCACCCCCCCTGCTCAGCAGAGGACCCCTCCTGCCCCTCTCACCCCCCCTGCTCAGCAGAGGACCCCTCCTGCCCCTCTCACCCCCCCTGCTCAGCAGAGGACCCCTCCTGCCCCTCTCACCCCCTGCTCAGCAGAGGACCCCTCCTGCCCCTCTCACCCCCTGCTCAGCAGAGGACCCCTCCTGCCCCTCTCACCCCCTGCTCAGCAGAGGACCCCTCCTGCCCCTCTCACCCCCCTGCTCAGCAGAGGACCCCTCCTGCCCCTCTCACCCCCCCCTGCTCACCAGAGGACCCCTCCTGCCCCTCTCACCCCCCCTGCTCACCAGAGGACCCCTCCTGCCCCTCTCACCCCCCTGCTCACCAGAGGACCCCTCCTGCCCCTCTCACCCCTCCTGCCCCTCTCACCCCCTGCTCACCAGAGGACCCCTCCTGCCCCTCTCACCCCCCTGCTCACCAGAGGACCCCTCCTGCCCCTCTCACCCCCCTGCTCACCAGAGGACCCCTCCTGCCCCTCTCACCCCCTGCTCACCAGAGGACCCCTCCTGCCCCTCTCACCCCCCTGCTCACCAGAGGACCCCTCCTGCCCCTCTCACCCCCCTGCTCACCAGAGGACCCCTCCTGCCCCTCTCACCCCCCTGCTCACCAGAGGCCCCCTCCTGCCCCTCTCACCCCCCTGCTCACCAGAGGACCCCTCCTGCCCCTCTCACCCCTCTGCTCACCAGAGGACCCCTCCTGCCTCTCTCACCCCCCTGCTCACCAGAGGACCCCTCCTGCCCCTCTCACCCCCCTGCTCACCAGAGGACCCCTCCTGCCCCTCTCACCCCCCTGCTCACCAGAGGACCCCTCCTGCCCCTCTCACCCCCCCTGCTCACCAGAGGACCCCTCCTGCCCCTCTCACCCCCCTGCTCACCAGAGGACCCCTCCTGCCCCTCTCACCCCCCTGCTCACCAGAGGACCCCTCCTGCCCCTCTCACCCCCCTGCTCACCAGAGGACCCCTCCTGCCCCTCTCACCCCCCTGCTCACCAGAGGACCCCTCCTGCCCCTCTCACCTCCCCCTGCTCACCAGAGGACCCCTCCTGCCCCTCTCACCCCCCCTGCTCACCAGAGGGCCCCTCCTGCCCCTCTCACCCCCCCCTGCTCACCAGAGGGCCCCTCCTGCCCCTCTCACCCCCCCTGCTCACCAGAGGACCCCTCCTGCCCCTCTCACCCCCCTGCTCACCAGAGGACCCCTCCTGCCCCTCTCACCCCCTGCTCACCAGAGGACCTCTCCTGCCCCTCTCACCCCCCCTGCTCACCAGAGGACCCCTCCTGCCCCTCTCACCTCCCCCCCTGCTCACCAGAGGACCCCTCCTGCCCCTCTCACCCCCCTGCTCACCAGAGGACCCCTCCTGCCCCTCTCACCCCCCCTGCTCAGCAGAGGACCCCTCCTGCCCCTCTCACCCCCCCTGCTCAGCAGAGGACCCCTCCTGCCCCTCTCACCCCCCCTGCTCAGCAGAGGACCCCTCCTGCCCCTCTCACCCCCCCTGCTCAGCAGAGGACCCCTCCTGCCCCTCTCACCCCCCCTGCTCAGCAGAGGACCCCTCCTGCCCCTCTCACCCCCCCTGCTCAGCAGAGGACCCCTCCTGCCCCTCTCACCCCCCCTGCTCAGCAGAGGACCCCTCCTGCCCCTCTCACCCCCTGCTCAGCAGAGGACCCCTCCTGCCCCTCTCACCCCCTGCTCAGCAGAGGACCCCTCCTGCCCCTCTCACCCCCTGCTCAGCAGAGGACCCCTCCTGCCCCTCTCACCCCCTGCTCAGCAGAGGACCCCTCCTGCCCCTCTCACCCCCCCCCTGCTCACCAGAGGACCCCTCCTGCCCCTCTCACCCCCCCCTGCTCACCAGAGGACCCCTCCTGCCCCTCTCACCCCCCCTGGTCACCAGAGGACCCCTCCTGTCCCTCTCACCCCCCCTGGTCACCAGAGGACCCCTCCTGCCCCTCTCGCCCCCCTGCTCACCAGAGGACCCCTCCTGCCCCTCTCGCCCCCCTGCTCACCAGAGGACCCCTCCGGCCCCTCTCACCCCCCCTGCTCACCAGAGAACCCCTCCTGCCCCTCTCACCCCCCCCTGCTCACCAGAGGACCCCTCCTGCCCCTCTCACCCCCCCTGCTCACCAGAGGACCCCTCCTGCCCCTCTCACCCCCTGCTCACCAGAGGACCCCTCCTGCCCCTCTCACCCCCCCTGCTCACCAGAGAACCCCTCCTGCCCCTCTCACCCCCCCTGCTCACCAGAGGACCCCTCCTGCCCCTCTCACCCCCTCTGCTCACCAGAGGACCCCTCCTGCCCCTCTCACCCCCCTCTGCTCACCAGAGGACCCCTCCTGCCCCTCTCACCCCCCTCTGCTCACCAGAGGACCCCTCCTGCCCCTCTCATCCACCTCTGCTCACCAGAGGACCCCTCCTGCCCCTCTCACCCCCCTGCTCACCGGAGGACCCCTCCTGCCCCTCTCACCCCCCTGCTCACCGGAGGACCCCTCCTGCCCCTCTCACCCCCCCCCCCCCGCTCACCGGAGGACCCCTCCTGCCCCTCTCACCCCCCCCCGCTCACCGGAGGACCCCTCCTGCCCCTCTCACCCCCCCCCCCCCGCTCACCGGAGGACCCCTCCTGCCCCTCTCACCCCCCTGCTCACCAGAGGACCCCTCCTGCCCCTGTCTGCTCAGCAGTGGACCCCTCCTGCCCCTCTCATCAACCCCCCCCCCCCTCTTCCTCTGAAAGCGGTAACGGGAGCATCAGGGGGGAAAGCCCCGGGACCGGATGGCCTTAGCCTCCTGTATTATAAGAAGTTCTTCCCTCTCCTGGCCCCAAAGCTCCCTGAAGTCCTTAACTCAATTAGAGATGGCAATGCCCTCCCCCCTAGACTCACTGAGAGCATATATCTCGGTTATCCCTAAGGATGGCAAAGACCCGGCCCAATGTTCGAGTTACAGGCCAATTTCACTCCTGAACTCTGATTTGAAACTATTTGCCAAGATTTTGGCCTCCAGGCTAGCTCCTCACTTGCATAATGTCATTGGCCTGGATCAGGCGGGGTACATGCCGCACAGGGAGGCGAGGGATAACACCATCAAGGTGTTGAACCTGATCCACTTAGCCCAGAAAAGCGAGACCCCTGCCCTCCTACTCGCGACAGACGCAGAAAAGGCTTTTGACCGAGTAAACTGGGACATGCGTGCCACACTCAGGCACATTGGGCTTGGCCCAAATGCCTTGAGTTGGATCGAAAGCATGTATGGGTCCCCGTCTGCTGCGGTACGGGTGAATATATATCAGACTCCTTCCGATAGCAAACGGGACAAGGCAAGGGTGTCCGCTTTCACCCCTAATTTTCATACTCGCCTTGGAGCCCTTTCTGTGTCGAATCTGCCGTAACCCAGACATCAAAGGCTTAACCAGTAGGTCCAAACAATACAAAGTGGCTGCATACGCGGACGACTTGATATTTAGCCTGTCATGCCCTGAGATTTCCCTTCTTAACCTAATGACCGAACTGAGGCGCTATGGGGAGTTGTCTGGGTATAAGATTAATTACCAAAAATCTGAGGCCCTTAACGTCACTATCCCACCCAGGAGATTCGACAACCTAAGGAATGCTTTCTGTCACATACCTCGGGACCAAAATTGGCAGTAATCTAGGAAAAATTTTTGATCTAAACTTCCCACCGCTGCTGCGGAAGTTTGAAGAGGAGACGGCTAGATGGGCACAGGGGAGGATCTCCTGGTTTGGCCCGCGTCAATGCAACCAAATGAATTTACTCCCCCGCCTGCTTTACCTTCTACAGGCCCTTCCAGTGATGGTCCCCCAGAGCTTTCTGCAAAAAGTCAGGGAGCTTTTCGTTAAGTTTGTTTGGGGAGGTAGGAAACCGAGGCTAAATAAAACATTGCTATCTCGGTCCAAAGAAAGCGGGGGTCTCGGCTTTCCAGACCCGACCCTTTATCATGCAGCAGTGCACCTCAGCAGAGCAGTTGATTGGTGCCTGCATGGGAGCCATAAACAGTGGGTGGGTTTGGAGCAGGGGTTCCTGGAAACCCTGATTTCTGGAATTGTTTGGCTAGGAGAGCTTGGGACCCCCCCTCGCCCTGAAACACCCTACAGTTGGAGCCACTATTAGAACCTGCAGGCGCCACTTTGAACATCCGGAGTTCTCCCCTGCCCCCTCCCCGATGCTCCCAATCCTGGGTAATCCTAGCTTTCCCCCGGGTAATGAAGGCCCTACATCTAGAGAATGGAGAGAAGCCGGGGTATTTAGGGTGGGTCATTTTTGGGGGGGTGAGGACTGGTCGGATCTGGGTATACTCGCCCAAGCGAAGGGGTTAACGGCATGGACAAACTGGCAAAAAAGTCAGATTATGCATTTCCTCCACTCGCTGCGGAGTTTTACTGGAGGCTTAAAGAAAACCACCCCCTTTGAGAACTTGTGTGCCAGTAAAACAGCCGTACAGCATACGCTGTCATACATCTATAAAATACTCATTCCCCCCCCCCCCCCCCCCCCCCGAGAAAATGAGAGGCCCTCCTTTCTGAGGAAATGGGAGTTGGATTTGGGAGTCTCTTTCTCCGAGGAGCAATGTAGAAAACTTCTGGCCATGCCGCATAAGACGTCCATTTGCACGCAAATTCAAGAATGTAACTCCAAAATTCTATCGCGCTGGTACAGAGTGCCTGTAGTTTTGCATAAATGGTTCCCAGAGACCCCTGAAAACTGCTGGAGATGTAATGACGCAAGAGGTGATATGCTGCACATTTTCTGGTCTTGTCCTGTCTTAAAGCCGTTCTGGGATTTGGTTAGAGAGGTAGCAAGTAAAGTAACCAAAACTGTGGTGCCTGGTGATCCGGCCTCCTGCCTGCTCCATTTGACCAAAGACCCTTAAAGAACTACAAGAAATCTTTGTTGTGTCACCTTCTCAATGCAGCAAAAACCTGCATCCCCCTAAAGTGGAAAAGCCCGGAACCACCTTCAGTTGATATGTGGTTCATGAAGGTAAACAAGCTCATGAGGTTCGAGAATGTGATTCTCTCTCGAGAAAATAGATTCGAGAGTTTCACGATTACCTGGCTTGACTGGAATAGGTTTTCGGAGTCCGCTGAATGTAGAGCCCTGCTGGCTGGTGCCCGGGGATCCGCACGCTCCTCTCCCCCCCTCCCACTTAGCATTTTAGAGACCTCACAGACTCATGTTCTGTTCATTAGAGTTTATTGTGTTGTTGTATATCCACAATGCTTACGGCCATCCCTTTACAAGAGCCTGAGATGTGTAACCTTTAATGTCTTTTTTGTGTTACGCTATACTGTATCTGTACCACTATTTCTGAAAAGCAAAAATAAAGAATATTAAAAAAAAAAAAAAAAAAAAAAAGAAATATCAGACTGTTGGCACGACCGTGGAGTCTAAAAAAAGGCTGTTGGGATGTGTGAATCCCCCGAGATCTCTAGTTAAAGTCACCAGTTAGTGGTGTACATGCGAGCCACAGCCGCATCCCTGCTATACTTTTAGCTGAGGCATTTATGGCTGGTAAATAGCTCGCTAGGCTAGAGTCAAACCTGGAAAGAGGGGTTTTGCATGGGGTGGGGGGAGGGGACTCTATCTAGTCTTCCAGATTTCAACAGAAGGAAGAAAAGGGTTGTTCTGATTTCAGAGACTCCTGTTCCCACAGGAAACCTCTCTCGTCTCAAACAAGGACTGGAGCGTCCGTTCTGCTGACCTAGTTTGCCTGCTTGTCTTCGGGTTACTAGGGAAGCTTAGGGTCCAGTCACAGACTGGATGGCAAGTTGCCTCATCCTCAAGGCCAGCAGGTCGGTCCTGATGGCGAATGCCGAACTGTCCATGAGGCGTAGTGTGGAGTAACAGTCCTTCTTGGCCAGATGTTCCAGTATCAACTGCAGAGCCACTGTATCCTTAGAGTATGGATAGATTCTATCAAGTATCTGTGATGCCCAGCGGGACACCAGCCTTCTTTAAGCAGACAACCCCCTAACTCCACCGCTGCTTCTGCCTATAGTCAAGCCCCCGTTTGCTGTGACGCTAGGAACGCCTCGCCGGACACGGTTGCCCCCAGGTCTTAATAGGCGCAAAGGATGTCGGCTTATGGTGAAGGTTGATGAACCGCGAGGGTATCCCGAAGCCGAGGTCATACATGGGAAGACAGTCCGGATGGTGCGCCAGAGTACAGGGATGAGACAGGTGCGTATTTAGGGGTAGCCAAAGGGTCAAGCCGGGAGGTCAGAGATCGCGAGGTATCCAAAGGGGCAGGCAGGTTCGAGGTCAGACAAAGCAAAGGTCGGTTCAGGCAGCGGACGGGGATGGTTGATCAAGCCGGGTTGGAAACCAATAATAACTAACAGAATCGCACCCTAATCACAAGCGACTATAACGGGCACTGAGTACTGGGCTGACTCCATATTTATTGGGGAGCTGACCAATGGCCACCCTGGGGGGATCTGGTCATCATCATCCTTTTTGTGTTTCCTATAAATGCATGTGCCTGGTCTCATCCACGTGTTGGATCATTGCACTGTCTCTCCTGAATGTAGCTGTGCTCTCCAACCCTCTGAGTTCTATCTTGTCTTGAATCTTGTATGGGGGCTTAGGCCCTTCGTGAATCCTGTATTTGGGATCAATGCCATTCCTTGGGCAACACTGTAGGACAGTCTGGCAGTCTTCCGCTGGAAGATTTGAACACTTGCCAGTCAGTGGATTTGAAACAGCTTTGCAGCAGCTCTTTGGCCTCCAAAGGTCTTGATATTGTTGGTTGAAGTTTGAGCTTCTGCTTGTAGAGTGGGAGGAGGTGAAGCAGGCAGTGTGGCTCATAGCGGCAGAGGGAATTGTTTTTTATGCTCATGCTTCTCTAGACTGTTGCTGCCCCTTGTGAGGAAAGTTACATGTTAAGTAAACCAGAAAGTTCCTGGTCAAGGTGTGTGTTGTTGAAGTCCCCCAAAACAAATGATGAATGCATCTGGAGACCTTGCTTCCCATTCCAGAATTTATCTAGCCAGAATAGAGATAGCGATATCTGCTTTGTCATAGCCACCAGAATAATCTAGGTAAATTACGGTGGCAAGTAGCAATAGAACAGAAATTTGAGATCAGTGGAGATGAGCCCAACTGAGCCACGGCTGGCAGTTAAAAGTAGCTATGCATGTTGGGTATTGTCCTGTTCCAAGGGACCTTGCGCTTTCAGATTTAGCATGTTTTTTCTTGTTTCCATTTTTTTAGGTAAACCCTGTGCAACCAGTGAATTCCTTTGCATCCACAAAACTACACCTATGACAACAAGCCTGGTACATCTAGAAAGCTTGAGGGGGCCACCAGAATAATCTAGGTAAATAACAGTTGCGAGTAGCAGTAGAACGGGAATTTGAGATCAATGGAAAGATTTCCCTGGCCAGTTGGAATTTAGGTAAAAGCATATTCCGCCACCTTTCATCTTCCTGGCAGCGGATAGGTCCCTATCAGCCCTGTAGATATTAAAGAGCCAGTCCAGTCTAACTAACTCTTATTGTTCATGAGAGCAGCCATGATGGAATTACTGCATAATGCCGCACCATTGTCTTCCATTGAGATGTAGAATAAAAAACAAACCAAATCTCCCCTTCTCTCTTGCACAGCAGGTCCCGGCTGATCTGCCAACTTCTGGTTTCTGAGAAGGGTGTCCCCCCCCCCCCCCCCCCCCCCGGCACTGTCCTGCCCCTCACATCAATAACTCAGCCTGTGCACAGTGCTGCCCATTAATTGCAATGGAGGGTGTGCCAAGGCAGTGCAATGTATGGAGGCTGCACAGGGAGTGGCGGGGCCACGACCTACAATGAGCACTGGTCATGGCCCAAAAAACTCTGGGGCATATGCTCGCTGTGCCCCTCCTCGGAATCTGGGAGGTTTCCAAATGGTGGACTAGCTTGGAGCTGCTGTGCAGGAAGGAAGAGAAGTGTTGTGTATCTTTTTTTTATTTTGGGTTTAGTAACCTTTCAATTATACTCGGGCAGGAAATAGTGCCCTATTTCCAGTTTTACAGTTTCCAGTGACTAACATGGTACAACACATTATTGTTTGGAATAATAGATGGAGACAACACCCCCCCATTAATATACACACTTTCATTTCTCGCTCTTCCTTCACAGACCTCCCATAGGCACTATAGCAAGAAATATGAATACTGAGGAGAAGGAAGGCGTAATTGTGAAGATTAAAGAGGAAGTTCCTCTACAGATCATCACAGGTCAGTAATCTATGTTCTTTAGGAAACATGTACCTATTCCATTAGTTGAATCACGCTGCACACTCTCTGGTGGGCCTCATATCGGTAAAGTGGTGTCACTCTCCTCTTTATTCACAGACCCTGGAGACTGTAGTCTTACTATAGTGACAAAAGTGAAAGCTGAAGAGGAGGAGGACGACGAGGAGAAAGAAGTATTTGTGAAGAAAGAGGAGGAAACTCCTCTACAGATTTGTTTAGGTAAGTAATAAACCTATGGACTATATTCCCTCTGGTCAGGCCTTAGCGCACACTCTGTATTACATGGAATCCCTGGAATGCTGTGTGCTGCATATTGCAGCCCCGCGAAAGTAGGTGCGTATTTCAGCCTGTCCCCAGACTTGCCTTTTTTTTTTTTAATCTAAAATAGGATCATGATCATATATATATATATAATATATATATTTGTTTTTTGAGACTAAAGGTCCAGTTTCTGTACAGTTTAATTTTCATATTAAAGTGGACCAAAGCCCACGGAGATCGGCCTGGCATTCTATAAGATTCCAGGGCTGCTTGATTCCCTCCCCTGGTGCCTCCAAAATAGAGATGCCTCATTGTGTGAAACCCCCCAGGTTGCCCAGAAACTCACCTTTCCCTGTCCAACGTTGTATGCGTGAGCAGCGGCTGAATTCCCACTATCCCTCTAGCAGGGTGCGTGCCCGCGCCAGGCATTTGTGAATAGTTAGAGCAGGCATGCTCCCTGTTAGAGGGTAGTGGGGGATGCGCTCAGATCCACTCGCCTTAGACGAAGGGGCTGGAGGGGATCCGAGCATGCTGATTGGACGAGAGGCCGCACATGAACCATAGGACCGGGAAGAGATGAGTTCGGGTTTCAAACAGCGTGGCATCCCCGACCATGGTTTCTCCGGGGGCAAGGACCAAAACCCAAGATGGTCAAAATCCTGGGTTTTGCTCCACTTTAATCATTTTAGAAATGGATTCCAGAGAGGTCCAAATACTTTCCCAGTAATACAGATTGTTTGGGATACATGAAAATATTTACCGAATTGTGATATTTAATTGGGAGGTTGCTGTGATCAAGCGGACCCCCAGTCCAGCAGATCTTTTCATCTACCCCCAAAGCTACTAAGAACTTTTGCCCCAGCTTTATGTAGCCTCCACTGTTTCCACACTATGGTGAAAGTATTTATTCCTCTATAACTTTCTCTCCTTACCTACTCTTCTGTTTTCCTCCAGATGGAAGATCCTGCCACAATGGTGGAGAGGAATACAGCCCCGTCTCTCCATATGGTGAAAAAGGAGCTGTTGGCATCCTAGCAGATTACACTGGAAGCCTAACTGCTGTAAACCATAATGAAGCTCTGCCCCCTGAAGATCTCTCACCTGACTCCTCTACACAGTCCGGGAGTCCTACTGTTCCCTCGACCCATCATATAGCTCAAAAATGCCAGAAGCCATATTCATGTTCCGAATGTGGAAAAGGTTTTTCTGATAAAAGAAACCTTATCACACATGAAAGAGGTCACACAGGGGAGAAGCCATATTCATGTACTCAGTGTGGGAAATGCTTTTCTTCTAAACCAGTCCTAATCACACATGAAAGAGTTCATACAGGGGAGAAGCCATATTCATGTTCTGAGTGTGGAAAATGTTTCTCTGATAAATCACACCTTATCAGACACAAGCGAGTTCACACAGAAGAGAAGCGATATTCCTGTTCTGAATGTGGGAAATATTTTTCTCAGAAATCACATCTGATCAGTCATAATAGCGTTCATACAGGAGAAAAGTCGTATTCATGTTCCCAATGTGGGAAATGTTTTTCCCATAACTCCAGCCTTCTCAGACACGAAAGAGTTCATACAGGGGAGAAGCCATTTTCATGTTCTGAATGTGGGAAATGTTTTCTTCAGATGATACAGCTTACAATACATAAAAGAGTTCATTCAGGGGAGAAGCCATATTCGTGTCCTCAATGTGGGAAATGTTTTTTTGATAAATCAGTCCTAACCAGACATGAAAGTGTTCATTTAGGGGAGAAGCCATATTCTTGTTCAGAATGTGGGAGATGTTTTTCTTTTAAATCGGACCTTATCAGACATGAAAGAGTTCATACTGGGGAGAAGCCATATTCATGTTCTGAATGTGGGAAAAGTTTTTATAATACATCAGACCTTACCAGACATAAAAGAGTTCATGCACAGTTGTAGCTATTTTGGTGGCTCCTGTGATATCTTCTCACATAATCAATTATAAGAAATACTTCCAGTAGATTTTTAAAAGCTCGTAAATCTTTATTATTAAAGGAAGCACACGGGAAATTGTTTTTGCCTGTAAAAAAAAAAATGTGTAGCTTTGGTCATAAATAAAGTTACACATAATCGAGCTGTGTTGGATTAGACTGCCTGGAAAAATGTTTCTGCAATATCCGAGCTAAGAAAGTCGATGACTTTGTACACATAGAGCTTTCCACAAACGGCATACATATGATGCACCTAGGGTACTCCTCCATATCATACATGCAAGCTGTGCAACTATGCTGCTGTCAGATGCAATAGTCCGTGCACACTTGCATTCGCACTCGTGTTTGGGTTGTTGGCCCAGGGTGTCTCAGACCCTGGGCTTGGGTGCAAGCATTTGCCCAGACTTTCTATGTACTCTCGAACACACCAGCGCACAGCTCACCAAGTGATGTTTAAAGTGGACCAACACCCAGCCCCTTTTTTTTTTTAAGATGTAATTATAAAATATGCTAGTTATGCAGCATGATCCGTTTTATACAATATTGAAAAAAAAATGTACTTGCGATGCTCCCCCGCCGCGTCGCTAACCGGTTTACGTTCCGCCGCCATCTTGGATTTCGATCTGAAAGGAAGGGAACCTTTGACCCCCCTCTATCTAAATCACGCGCATGCGCAGTAGTTAGGTGAAGCGCCGCTTGCATCGGGAACGAGCGGCGCTTCACCTGACACTACTGCGCATGCGCAATTCTACTGAGACTGGAGGGGACGGTGTCGAGGCGGGGGCGCGCGCGGCTCAGAAGGGCCGAGGAGCGCGCAGCGTACAGACAGATGAGCGGTTTGCGAGGAGAAGCTGACGTCAGGAGAAGAGACAAGTAACGCGAGAACAAAGAAGAGCTCGGACGGGCGACGGACGGACAAGAAATGCTAATGACCGGACAAGATATGTTAATGACCGGACAAGAGCTGGAGAGCGGGACTTCCGGTGGAGGATTCAGAAGATTCCAGGCGCAGCGAGGGACAGAAGGCTCCAACAGTGATCAAAAGGTAAGTGTCTTTTACTATTAAATTGAATAGAGTTAAGTAGTTTTTGAGGGTGTTGGTCCACTTTAAATGGTGCTCACATGGCTGTCTATATTCACATGCTGATTTCCTGTGATTCCTATCTTTTTTCATCTATTGCCGACCAACACATTGGCCGCCTGTGGGCACACAGGCCACTCCACTTTCCTTTTTATTTAATGATCCTACAGGTTTGTATACATTTGTGGCATCGTCAACGTTGGTGGCTGGATTTGGGGTGAAGGTGTCTTTCTTTTAATACGTGAGCTGTAACGCTAATAGGAGGGGGCAGGGCGGGGGTAAGTTAATTTTTCAGGAAGGGGCTGGAGTGGCCCTTTAAGACTCATGCATACGCTCTGCTGCAGTCATTGCTGGCAGCAGGACCTCTGTGGCTTGCACTGAAAGCTCCAAGGGACAGCTTCAACCTGGTGCTGCAGGAAATGGAGGCGAGACACATGGAGCAGGCATCAGGTGAACTGCTTGCTTCCTTACTATTGCCATTGGGTTTACAGTCCCTTTACATTTTAAGGGATGTGGTGTAGATCTGAAGTTTAAAAAATCGATGTTGGAATCTAGTGAAAAATTGGAGGTATGACAGAAGCCATAAATCTGCTTCACTTACAGTGATTATAAGAAATATGCACAGTATCGGGAGTACATATTCTGGTTTGGGTTGTAGCATTCAGTCTGGCCTAGCTGATGGAGGTCAGGAGAACCCGAGCTTGTAATGGTTAGTACCTGTAGGAAAAGAGTGGGGTGTAGAAATCAGAGCTGTGAAGCCAGACTCTGACCCCTCAATTTGCCAATATTTATTACCGTATTTTTCGCCCATATAAGACGCATCTGCCCATAAGACGCATCCAAGATTTGGAGGAGGAAAATAAGAAAAATATATTTTGAATCAAATGGTGTACTAAAACATTTAATAAAACATACCATTTAACCACATTCATGCAGCATCAGCATAAACAACCTTGAACACTGTTATTCGAAAATGAGGAGAGATTTTACTACTAGTTGTCTGGGAATCCCAGGAACTCATCTTCACTATTATCCAAATCAAAGCGCAGTTGCTCACTATCACTTTTTTCACTTTCTTCGCTATCTTCATATATTATCCCGTCTTCAGTGCCATCTAAGGCATTGCTAATGCCACATTTTTTTGAATGACCGTACGATGGTTTCATCCTTCACTGAAGATGTTTTCACCCACTCGCAGACTTGAGTGGTAGTGGGCCTCTTCATTCGTCCAGTCGGTGTCAAATCATGATTACCAGTAGCCATCTATTTGTTTCGTTCTTCCCGCATAAATACTTTAAACGGTTTGTTAATTGAGGTTGCAACTGGCTGGTAAGACCCCCAGGAATAACAGCAAGTTGGGTCTTCACTTCTTTAAATCTTTTTTTTGTTGTTATTTCGCTAATACGTGCTCTAAATTGGTCAAGCACTAATAGGGCAGGTTTTTTCAAAAGCCCTCCAGGACGTTTGGACCACACTTTTTCAATCCACGCTCTCATTCCATTTTCGTCCATGGTGGGATCACTTTCTTTGGCATGTTCTTTCTTTTGAAAATTGGCATAGGTGGCAGTTTGGTGCCATCTGCACAGGATGACAACACAACTGTGTAATGGGGTTTTTCGTGTCCTGACCTTTCCGGTTGTAGCGATAACCTTTATCGCCGGAGGGCTTCCCCGCCAGAGACGTCCTTTTCCCAATGGTGAGAGGTGCTGCAGGAATTCCAGAGTCATCTGTGAGGAAATCAGGAACAGCTCCTACAAGGGCTAGTGAATGGCGATATAGCGTTTCCCCCAATAAGAGACGGAACTCAGTATTGAGGGTGAAGATGACCTTTTTTATTAGTGCCACCCTGGGCCTTATATGCAAGTCTCCATGCAAGGGGACCTCCCCTGTGGACCTGATGGAGAACTGCATGACAAACGTGCAGGTCACACAATCCCTCAACTCTGCCGGTAACACAATCAACAACACAATGACAGTCTGTAACACAATCAACAACACAATGACATTGTCTGGAACATGCTCAAGAAAATGAAAGTAATGAATCTATGTAAAGTCCAAGGGGCAGAAACAGTGCCTTTAAAATCCAATATGCCCAAGTAGGGTCCCATTGGCCCTATAGAAAAAGGAACAGTGGGCATCCAATGAATGACCCGGTGGGCAATTGAATAGTGGTGAAATCCAAAAGGCAGAGAGTCTGTCACACCAGTCAACAGTCCTATTAGATGGCATCAAGGGTTAGCGGGACCACACCCATATTCCCAATCTGGCCAATTTCAAAATCATTCTTTTTTCTAGCATCCATAATAAATTTGTGGAAAAACAGAATCTTTGTCTCGTATTCCTGTGGCATTTGCGCAATTCTAGTTTTGGTGCGCATGGCAAGGCCACATCGCTTCATAAATCTGTAGCACCACGATGGTGATCCAGTGAAATGCAAAATGCCTTTTTCTGCAACTTTGCACCTTCATATATTATTTTTGTAGAAACTGAGAAACCACTATTCCTGTGGCGGGTTATCCATTCTTTCATGTCCACGTCTAACTCTGGCCACTTTGCAGCACACCCACGAAAAGTCTGCTTATTCTTATCTGCTTTTTGCAGCTGATCCTCCTGTTTCCTCCACTCTCTTTTTTCAGTTGGAGGTGGCCCAATTTGTCTCTCCGCTGCTCTGTTTCCATGTTCTTTAGCTTATTTTACTACCTCCAGTTTAAAAGGAATTTAATGCGCTAGCCTTTTCTGCTTCAACATTTTTGTATGTAGCAGGAGACTGTAGTATTTTTCTGCAAAAAAACAAATTATGGTAATGACACACACACACATTACAGAACCGATCTACTACTGATATCCTGTGATGCAGATGGATCAGTTGCTGACGCACTGTTATGGGGGACACTATTATTTTTATAGCCTTATAGGTGACATTTTATTGGAGAACACTTTCTAAGACCCCATTTTCACAACCATGTTTTGAGGATTTAGGGTTAGCGGCTGGGGGATAAATGAGGGGTTCGGGTCAGTAGCTAGAATGGGGAGTTAAAGGAGCAGTATCGCAAATTTTTCTTGGTGACTTATATTTAAATGGTACTTTGAATGTAGGTAGGTGTTGGAGTAAGAATTACAAATGTAGAAAAAAATGATGTGTGTGTTGAGCAGCTGGAGACTAATAGCTCATGTTTATGTCTGCTGAGTGTCGGAGCCCGACACTCTGGCCTGTTCCATGCTGAGGAGAGGGGTGAAACAATGTATCAAAGTATCAGCTGTTCAGTGCTGGCAGCCGTCCAGCATAAGATAACAACATTGCAACATTGCCTGGCCAGAACTTATATATCTAAAACAGAGAGAAAAGCTCTAGAAGTCATTTAGCTGATTTTGACAGTTTTACCTTCATGTTGGCTCTGCTGCAGAATCTTTCAGTTTACCATTTTCTCTCTCTTTTCTCAACACATTTTTCCATGTGATCTTTCTTTCAGCTTTGTGTGTTTTGAGCAAAGCCCAACCCAGGATTTTCACTATCTGGAGTTTTGTTTTGTGCCCCTAGGGGCATCCTGACTTGGGATGCCCTGATATGTGAAATCCCCAAGTTCGCCTGTGAAAACATACCTTTCCCTGTCCCACAGCGCATGCGCGGGCTCTCATCCAATCAGCGCTGTTTGCACGCAGATGGGGAGCCTGAGCAGTAACCTTCCTGGCCGCCCGGCCTGTCTAAACGACTATCTGCATGAGCGCGCCAGAAAAATGGGGGGATCTGTGATTATCCAGGGGTCGTTTCACACAGTGGGCATCCTGATTTAGAATGCCCAAGGGGGAAGGTCAATGGCCGGGTCTTATAGACTTCAGGGTCGGCCACTCAGGGTTTTGTTCCACTTTAATACCTTTAGATTTTCCTGCACAGTTATTCAAAGAAGAATTTCAGTCATTTTCAGTCAGTTTAGTTTATTTTGTATAAATTTTACACATTTGAGTCACCTGGTCTCATAACAAAAGCAGCACCTCACACACACACAGCCGTTACCACTGATTACAGTGTCAGCCTCTGAGGTAAAGTGTTGCTAGGAGACCAGTGGGCTAAATGAAGCAGCTCACTAAATACAACCCAGCAGATCCCCCTATTCAGCAAATGGACTGAGCCATTGTCATTATACAATTTAAAAGAGAGGAAGATATTTTTTCCTTTTTCTATCGCCAGATTATTTATACACATGTTATAAGCTATTGTGTGGCTATTTAATTATTTATCTTTTTTAATGCAAATTTCGCGATACTGCTCCTTTTAACTGAGAGGTGACAGGTCAGCAGCTGGGAAGGGGTTTGGGTCAGCGGCTAGGGAGGTGTTGGTGAGTTGCAGCAGGACTCTAATACTCAGCAGTGGGCATTGGGGAGCAGAGTCTAGCCTCTGTCCCATATTTTCCATTTAGGAGTTATTTTCTTTTATATTTACTGGTACATGGTTGTGGCTTCCTGGCCCCACCAGATCCCAACATAATGCGAGGTAAGAATTACAGGTGACTTGGGGGGTTCACACAGGGGTGGTTGTCTAACCTGTTTTGGTCCACTTTAAGAAAACTGAAATTGGGGAAAATGTCAGAATCCATAGCTGGTGGTTGTGTACACACCATGCCTGGTAAACCTCACTGACTAGCGATACACACACATGTCACAGGAGTGGTATGATTGGCATGGATTGTGTATTTTTTTATTTCAGGCTTCTCAATGGTTCTGCAGCAGGGCGCACCAATTCAGGATGCCTTGTAGTTGCAGGTGTTTTTGGAACTCCAGTCATTTTTAACTGGTGGGCTGCGGTTTTATCAGTCTCTGATTTCTTCAAAACCCAAGAGGGTTGAAATCAGGGGATGCCCCGGAGTCAAGGGAGAAAAAGTGTTAATCAAAATCGGGGCTTATGCTTTTTAGAAAATGCCATGTACAAAGCTAACTTGCACTTACCTGCACCCTGCCCCTGCAAAACTGGCACCCGTGATTGGCTGCTGACATTCATGCTAATTGCAGGTACCAGTTTTACCAGAGGAGCGATGTGCAGGCAAGTAAAACTAGCATCCTGCCATTTGGGATACCCCCATGAGCCTATATGCGGTTACAAACACACATTGTTCTTAAAATATGTGTTTGCTTTAATGAGGAAGTGGAGTAAAGAATTACTGGACTTCCCATACGTCCACAGCAGGAGTTTGGGATGCCCCTGTACCACAGGGAATGGACTGCTGATAGTCACCACTTTGTTTACAATGCCTCATGTGCCCCTGAGCAACCAATCGTGCTCGCTGAACAGCTGTGCACATTACTGAGAACCTGGCAAGCCTGATACGCTGCTCTTTGGCTGCCATGGAATGCTAGAAGAGGTGAGTATCAGCAATTCCTGGTGGTACAGAGGACCAGTACCACAATGGGGCAACCTAAATTGGACCAAAACCTGGGGTTCTCGGGTTTAGGTCCATTTCCCTGGGGGCATCCTAATTTAGGATGCCCCACCATGTGAAACCTCTTGGTTCGCCACTAAAACGAACCTTCCCCACATTCCCATTGCACAAGCAGGGGCATCAAGCATATTAATTTGGAGGAATCTGGAGCAGATGGTCTTCGCATCCCTGATCTTATTGCAAACTGTGGCGTCCTTCCACACCCAACCTGAGTGACTGGGTGCAGCAGCATGCCTCAGCTGAACATATGGAGAGTGCGGCCCCTGTGAAAGGTGATTGTTTATGGGTGATCCAGGTAAGTTTTAGACTTAATGAGGGGGTTGGGATTTTCCTTGCGGGTCCACTGGGTGCCTCCTCAGTCCCTGGGAGACAGGTTATGTCTAGACAGGGTCATTCGGTGGTCCTGTGGAGTCCTTGGGAAAAAAGACCTCAGTTCTATCTCTGACTGTATGATCTTATTTATTAAGTTATATACAATATATACATGTGAACAAATAAGTGCAAAAGAAAGTAAAAAGGGTTGGTGTCCTTGACAGCGGTGCTAGTTCCCACACTGAGGAAGCCATAGGTGAAACGCGTCTGTGACGGAGCTCCATCTTTTCTTGCTACAAACTGAGGGAAACAACATTTTGCTACAAAACTGGGGTGAAAATCACCAACCAATTGCTACAAACAGTGGAGCAGCACCAATGGACATGAACCGATTGTGGACGGGCAAGTATTGAAGCCCCTCCCACATACAGGACACCTATTGATAGACTGCCTTATGGAATTTTTTCAGCAATAAAGGCTGAACTAGCACCGCTGTCAAGGACACCAACCCTTTTTACTTTCTTACCTTTTGCACGTATTTGTTCACATGTATATATTGTATATAACTTAATAACTAAGATCATACAGTCAGAGATAGAACTGAGGTCTTTTTTCCCAAGGACTCCACAGGACCACCGAATGACCCTGTCTAGACATAACCTGTCTCCCAGGGACTGAGGAGGCACCCAGTGGACCCGCAAGGAAAATCCCAACCCCCTCATTTACTTAACCTTTTCTGATCCAGACTAGGTATACCTCAGCACCCTGACTGTCAGCACCACATACTTCATATCACCTTTCTCTACCTCTCTCCCCCCCCCTTTTTTTCTCATAAAAGTTTTAGACTTAGCCAGGCATCCCAAATGGTATGCGCCATGGGTAGTAAATTGGCTGTCCCTGTGGGCTTTTAGACTCCAGGGCCAGCCATTCAGGTGGTTGGCACTTTATAAAGTGGACCAAAACCCAGTATGTTCACTATCCTGGTTCTCGGTTAGTCTCCCTGGGGCACTGCGGTTTGGATATCCTGTTGTGTGATACCTTTCAGATAGCCAGTAAAGCTCAGCATCACTTACATCCTTCGGCTGTGTGTGGCCATGGCAGCAATTCAGAAAGGGATGCAAGTGATGCAGACACTGGCCATGTATGCACCGTGGGCTTGTTTCACAGCTAAGAACACAGGCAAGGGGTTTCACACATCAGGACTTCCCAATTTGGGATGTCCCAAGGGAGGGGGCATCAGCCGACTCATAGATTCCAGGTCGGTTTTGGTCAACTTGTACAGTTATTAACGTCCAGTTGACTCCCTTACTAACATTATAAGCTCAGATGACAACTACCTGCTTTTCCTTTAAAATGGAGGAAGAAAACTGCAGCCTGCT
This sequence comes from Gastrophryne carolinensis, assembly GCA_027917425.1. NCBI lineage: Eukaryota > Metazoa > Chordata > Amphibia > Anura > Microhylidae > Gastrophryne > Gastrophryne carolinensis. Next base: position 13,607,512 of record CM051237.1, read on the forward strand.
ATGGAAGATTCTTACATTCACACTCCTGACAGGACTCTCAGCACGTTGTCAGTGTCTCTCCTCTCTTCTCCCCCCCCACCCCTCCGCTCCTCTGCTCCTCTCCCCACCCCTCTGCTCCTCTCCCCACCCCTCTGCTCCTCTCCCCACCCCTCTGCTCCTCTCCCCCCCGCTCCTCTCCCCCTCTGCTCCTCTACCCACCCCTCTGCTCCTCTCCCCCTCTGCTCCTCTCCCCCCCGCTCCTCTGCCCCCTCTGCTCCTCTCCCCACCCCTCTGCTCCTCTCCCCCTCCGCTCTGCTCCTCTCCCCCTCCCCACCCCTCTGCTCCTCTCCCCCCCGCTCCTCTGCCCCCTCTGCTCCTCTCCCCCTCCGCTCTGCTCCTCTCCCCCTCCGCTCTGCTCCTCTCCCCCTCCCCACCCCTCTGCTCCTCTCCCCCTCCGCTCCACTCCTCTCCCCCTCCCCACCGGCATGTGCACACACCCGTTCCAGGCAGCCGGGACGCCCACTGGCTGCATGTACCGGGTGTGTGCGCGCTCCGGCCTGAGAAGCAGCGGTGGTGCAGGAAGCGACCAGACAGTGGGCAGGATTCAGTTACCCTGCCCGCCGCTCTTTCATCGGCTAGCGTTCCGGGGGGCCACGGTGCAAGGCTTATGTAAGTATATCTTTTTACTTTTTTTTGCTTTTTTTTTTTACGTTCGCACTGACATTATCCCCACACTTTTCAGGAAAAATTGGTGCGTCTTATAGGGTGAAAAATACGGTATTGTTGTACTATCAATGTTCCTCCAAGCCACCACTGCAACCGCTATTTGACAATAGGCCCCTCCTATATCACTCTCCTTGCAAACTCTCATCCTTACCTTTACATGCCAGTTCTATTAAATTCTCCCATTTCTCTGCAGTAGGTCAGGGGCTGCATCAGATGGCTCTGAGGGCCACATGTGGTTCCCGTAATACAGGCTGAGCATACAGCGTACATTCCAGGTAAAGGGTTAAATTAGCTGCCTTTTGCTTGCCCTATGCTGGCTTTCAGGGGCTACATCTTTCATTCACCAGCACTTTGCATTCCCTTATAAACCATGATGAACTTGTTCCTTTCTACTTTCTTTGTGCCCAAATCGAATTCACTTTAAGATGCATGGATCTTTTCTCTGCTGTTGAGGAGGCCCAGCAGAAAGGAGGGAGTTCACTAGGTCTTATAAAGAAATATAAAGCAAGCTGAATTTTAGATGCAGCCCCTCACATTCAGAATAGAGAGCAGAAACATTTCTGTCCAGGCAATAGCATAAAAAGGTCTTCTGCCACCCACGCCGGAGGATAGCGATAGAGGAGGGGAGCTTTATTTTTTTGTTTGAGTGAAAAAAAATGATATTCAGACAAACCCAAATTTCTTGGGAAAATTTGGCAAATCTTCCAAATTGGATTTTTAACAAGTTTACTTATCTCAGATTTTACATACAAGAATGCAGCCAAACCACTGTGAATACACTGAAACATGTAATACTGGTGTAAAATAAAATTATCTCACATGAAATTTTAACTTAGCACACACTCTTTAATGATAAGTTTGTCTTTTGTTTCTTGTAGATTTTAAAGGCAAAATAATATTAAACTGACCCAATTTATTAAAGGACAAAAACATATTGACCCACTGAGCATATCCATTAAAAGTAATGTTCAGATTAAAAGAAAAAAAAGCTTATACACACCTTTTTTGCCCCACAGCTCCTCTGTGTAGGCCATCTCATCTGTCCAGTGATTCCATCTCAAGCGTGGCGGTCTCTCATGGCTGTGTCCGAGGAGCATGGTTTCTGTCCCCACACACCTACTCCTTTTATTGCAAATGTATATGGGTAATTTATGGAATAAAATCAAGCATATAGGTCCTTTACCAACCTCTGTACAATTATGTAGCATGAATGTGAGCTCCCTGTATACATGCATACCCCACAATCTTTCCATGCAGGTAATAAACAAGTTCCCTCTAGGATAGATGCCTGCCTTTAACTGTTTTGCAACTTCAGAGTATTGTCCTCTAAACTAAAAATTATTTAATTTGCAGAAGCAGAGCACAACTATGGGGTCCAATGTGGCCCCATCATATGCCAATCCATTTAAGGACCAATACATGATCTATATACATCTTTGGTTCAGATTCATCAACTATATTTTCATTATTTGGAAAAGACCAGAGATAGAACTTATGGACTTTAAGGACAGACTTGATAGGGCATTACCTACTATTTTGTTCACCCTTGAGAACAGTGATAAAACAGGACATTTCCAAGATGTACAGGTACCAATAGTTGGCAATCGACTGACTACAGATGACTACAGGAAAAATACAGATAGAACCACATATCTGTGGTATGAGAGTTCCCAAAATATTTTAGAAGAAAAATATGTCTTGAATAAAGATCTTACTGATAAGAAATAGGTTTGTGTTCCTGTGAACCAGGACCCTCCCAGGGGCAGAGTTGCCAGGTAGTATGTAGGTTTGATTTAAGAACTAGACTACAGCGTTTCATAAATGATAAGGTGTTTTTTATGAGAAAAACATTTCCCACATTTAGAACATGAATATGGTTTTTCATCCGTATGTTTTTGCCTTAAAGGAGTGGCAATTTGGGGAAAGGTTTCCTCAAAGGGTGGCCTCACTGTGTGGGTCTAGCCAACAGCTACATTGCAGTATGCTGGTTAACACTCTGTGGCTGTCTCAATTTTCCAGGGAACACGACAGGGTTGCCCCCTGCGCCCAGTATTGTTCATTCTGGCTCTCAATGCTAATCAGGCAAAACCCTGACATTAAAGGAATGGTACTGGCTGGGGTACATAATAAAATTAAAGTGTTTGGCAAGTCAAAAGTTAAAAAATAGCTCCGCTCAGGAGAAAAACTACAAAGTACTCACGCGGTGGTATAGATGCCCAACGGACATTGCGTCATATTCATCTGGAGGGTCGGACGCTTGCTGGAGATGCGGGGCACCTCGGGGAAGGGTTTTTACATATCTGGTGGGAGTGTCCTCCGATCCTGAAGCTCTGGGATTCACACAGAGGTAGAGGGCTCGATGGTGTTAAACGATCCAGGGGTCGCTCTGCTTTCCTTGATCCCTGGCTCCGTAGCCAAGGCAAAGAAAGGAGCCTCAAATACTTCCTCACAGCTGTAAGATCAATCATCCCCAGGCATTGGAAATCCCCCCTTCCCCCAAGTATAGCAGAATGGTTCGCTGAAATGGACCACATACTTAGAATGGAAGAATTGATAGCGGTGGATAGAGAGAGAACAGATGTGCATTGGACAACCTGGATGAACTGGATCAGGTTCAGGGAATCGGACGCGGCAATGGCCTTCGTGGGGGCAGAAGTTGGCAGTGGATAACAGACCTCATAGACGAGGCCCGATGCGTGAGATGCATTCGTAGTGCATATGTCAGCAGGCCGATGTTGTGGGGTTCCCTTGCCTACATCCATACCTCCCCGTGTGCTACCTTCCCTCTCCCCATTATCCCTGGCTTTCCCCCCTTCCCCTCCCTTCTGCTCATTTCAACTTCCTTTCTTTCTACAGTCTTTCTCTGTGTCGTGGGTTCCCCCCCTCCCCCTGGTCAGGCTTCGGGCCTTCTCTCCCGCCCCCGTGGGTGTCTGAGGAGCCAATCCTGGGCCTTTTACTCGGGCTATGTATTGTGGAATCTCCGCATGTTTCCCTCCGGGCGGGGGGGATGGCCCGGCGTGGTGCGGCCTGGGGGAGCTCCCCTTACTTATCCGATGTGGCGCTGGGGCAGCCGCTAACGGTGGCCTTGGCCACGCTACGGATGGATTTCTGGTTAACCTACTCCCTGGTAATTCAGCGGCTCTCCAATGGGGTTGGGAGATGCAGACATTGCGTGTTGTTGGGTGAATGCGCGGTGCTGTGGGGGTGGGTGACCGGCGGGAGGAACTAGCGTTGTCCCAGCTGCGCCTGGAGATGGGGGCGGGGTGGGGGCCTAGAATGTCTCTATGTTTATTCGACTGTACCTTCTATTCTTGTACTGTTATGTTTCCTTTTACTTGAAAAATGTCAATAAAAAGAGATTAAAATAAAAGTTAAAAAATAAATAGTAGCTTACCTCTGAGTCCCTCCAGCGTCGTTTTTTCTGCTCTCTCAGAGTCTGTAGTTAGGAAACCACTTCCTCATTCAGCTGTCAATCACCAGCCCACTGACCTGGTCCTTATATCAACCTTCAGTGGACAGAGAATGCAAACACAGCTCACATCCTCCTCAGAAGTCCTGATTGGCTGCCTCTCTCTGCAGTTCTGAAACAACGCCCTCCTCTCCTCAGCATCTGTCTGCCTCCAGGAGGGTAGCTGGTGGGTATCAAACAGCTACACTAAGACCTACCATCCAGTCAGACTTCACGATCTTAAACCCACCCCCACCCTGCCTCCCCTATTAAGCGCTAAAGCAGCGCTAATGTCCTAAATAACAAACAGACACTTACTCCTGTGGTGACCGTTGCTCGATCACCATGCCGGAGGCCGCCATCCTCCCCGGGGTTGCATGAGTGCTGCCAGACCGGAAGCTCACCGTGCATTGCACGTGGTCATCCGCCCATTCACCTGATTCGCCATGTGTGGAGCTTCCGGTCTGGCGCCACTGTGCAGCCCAGGGAACATGGCGGTGCCCCGCACAGTGACAAGCAACGGACAACGCTGGAGTATGGCCAGGGTAAGCATCTGTTATTTAGAGCATTATCGCTGCTTTAGCGCTTGTTAAGGGAGGCAGGGTGGATGGTGGATTAAGGTTGGGCAGTCTGGCTGGACTGGTCCTTTAAAGAGGAACAAAGCACAGCAATGGCTGGCCTGTAACCTACAGAATTCAAGGGCCAGCTAATAGCTTTCCCCAGGGCACCCAGAATCGGGATAGGCCATTTAGATGGGGCGGGAGTGCTGGGGATTCAGGGGATGTAGCAGCACATGCTCCCCATTCATTTTAATGAGAGTAGTCTGCTGCATGATGTAGTTGCGGCTCTCATTGGACGAGAGCCCACACGTGTGACATTGGAGCGTGGGAAGGTGATTTTTTTATGTGCTAACTGGGGGGTTTTACACAGAAGGTTATCCCAAATCAGGATACCCCATGGGAATGGAACAAAACTAGGGAAAGTCAAATTCCTTGGTTTTGTTCTGCTTTAAATGATTCCAGGTTGAAGTCATGGGAGACTTTAGTAGAGAAACATAATTTACCCTGTGCAGAAGGCTTAAGATATGCCCATTAAAGATGGGGGATGGGGCACCAAAGAGCCCGGAAGAGGAGACTGCGACCTAGCGCTAGACATGGACCTCCCCACAGGACCAGAGGAAGCAAGCACCCAGCAAGGGATAGAATAAAGAAGACAGGAAACAGTAAGTAGTGAAATGTAGACTATTAAAGGTATTTGTATGTGTCATTTATTTTTTACTACTTGGGGCGAACTGGTATGGGGTCCAGGGGCCCCCGATAACAGTTTGCTGGGTAGTGGACCGCCATGTCACCCTGCCCGATTACCCTCACCCCCATTTGGGACACTGGGGGTGTGGAAGAGCCCGGTGCTCTTCGGTATAGATCAGAACCGAACCCATACGCAAGGGCTGGTATACCCAAAGAGCCAGAGGTGGGCCAGACAGAAATGCGAAATACGACCTCTCCAGCACTTCTTCAATCACCCACCTTTTGTGGGTGGGGCGGATGACGTAATTTATGACGCCATCTCACGCCCGCACCAAGAGGCACTGTAGCTCTAGGTGAGCAGAGGCGAGAGGATCGATGACGGCTGCCAGCTGATCGGTGGAGGGGGGGCAAGGGATCACCCCTCGCCCCCCCCCCCCACGGTCACTCGGCAGCTGTCATCGGAGCTTCGTGGGACAGGGTCGCCAGGAACAGCTGAGGATTGGAGGTGAGTAAAGAAAAAAAAATAAACGTCATTTTTTCTCTTTCAGTGTGTCTTTTTTTTACTGTTACCCTTTGTGAACTGGTAAGGGGTCCATGATACCCCTATACCAGTTCACAAGGATTAGGGGCTAGCAGGTGACTTGCAATTAACTCCTGGCCCCCCAATTACCTGTCTCCCCAAAGGCCGGGGGGGGGGGCAGAAGAGCCCGGCCCATTTGGCTTTGTGGGTTTGTAGTCGGCAGGGCCAGGGGCCACCAAAGCTGGCCCCTGAGACCTGTTCCTACAAGCCCTGCATAGCTGGTCCTGGGCTGGTTATGTTGGGTAGGGGGGACCCCATGTCATTTTTTCTGGATTTTTAAGGGTTTTTAACCCCCAGAAAATGGGGTGCCCATTTTTAACCTCTTATGTTCTGTCGGCCAAAAGGTATAAAAGGCTTCCAGCAGCAGCAGCAGCGAGAGTGCAGAAGCCAGAGTGATTGGCAAGGTAGAGTGCTAGATGAATGGGAGGTATTAAAAATAATTTTTTTTCTGTGTGTGTGTGTGTTTTTTTTTTTTTTTTTACATTCAACCCTTTGTGAACTGGTAAAGGGTCCAGGAGACCCCTATACCAGTTAACAAGGCTTAGGGGCTGGCAAGTGCGGGTTTGTAGTCTGCAGGGCGGAAGGAGCACAGAGGCTGGCTGTACACCCTATTCTATGCCATGGAATTTATAGACCACTGGCCCGCGACTCTCCACCGCAAAGGGCCGTACTGAGACCATGCTGCCCAAGGGCCTACATAAACCTGGAGCCAGCCCTGTTGGGTGAGCATGTGTTTGGAAGAGAAATCATATGGATAAACTATAATCTATAACCCCCAACATCTCTGCCATTTCTTCTTCAATTTAGAAACGGAAAACAGTTTAGGACAGCGCCAAACGTGGCCAATGGTGTGAAAATTACCTTTCCCTACAGTATCCCTTTAGGATCATCCCTATGCACTGGAAATCCCAAACAGCTCCAATACTGATGGAGTGGGTTTGAGAATTTGAGACCATTAGTCACATGGTATCGGAGGTCCTGGAAATGCAGGAGAAATATGTTTTGTTCTGGGCTGGTTGGCTAGATCCTCGGGACTCACAGTTAAAGCAGAACAAAGCCTGGGAATTTGACTTTCCCGGGCTTTTTTCTTGCACCTGGGGCATCCTGAAGCAGGATGCCCGGCTGTGTGAAACCCTCCAGGAAGCCCCAAAAACTCACCTCGCACCTCTCCAATGATGCATGTGCAGGTTCTCACCCAATGAGAGCCACCTGCTATGATGTCATTGGGCATACGGCTCTCATTCTAATCAACGGGGAGCGCACGCTGCCACATACCTTTTGCCTTCAGGTGTAGGCGGGTTTAGGGGACCGCATACTTTACTGTGAACTAGGTCAAGTGGTCTTGAAGCTCTATTGTGACTCACTTTGGGAATTGTTGCTCTTGTGGCTTTGGATTTGATGCAACATTCACATTTAACAGTAACTGGACAAGGGGATACTGTCAGATCCTTTGTCAGATTCCTCTTTTGTAGTTTGCATTCTCGATGTCTGTGACCTAAACGTCTGTGCCATATGTTTACACTGTCATTGTGTTTATGAGTGCATAGTCTTCACTGTGTTGTGGTGATACAATGGTCATCCAACTTGGCACTCGCTATGGTCTGCTTGCCGTCCAGGCAGTCCTTTGGCTATCAGATGCTTCACAGATAATATCCCGTCTTCAAGATCAGGAACATAAAGCACATTCTTCACTGGTATGGCCAAGCTGTGTCCCGTATCATTGGGCCATACAAGGGTTCCATGCCCATATCCCTCTGCATGTATTTAACTTCCATCTGCAAGGTAAATAGTCTCTTTCTTACTCTGTAAACGTCTATCACTTGTCATGTGCCTGGTTGCTCCTGAGTCAATGCACCAGGATTGAAATGTATGATTGCCTGTCACTTTAAATGTGGCATTCCAGTTCCCTTCATATGGATCAGTGATTGTGGTTTTGACTTTCTGTTTAGTATAAGAGGGACTCTGTCTAATTTGCTCTGCTTTCCATATAGTACAGTCTCTCTTTATGTGTCCCTGTTTGCATCACCTAAAACACACTCTGGTTTCCTTTTTGAGTAGCTTAGTGCCTGTAGCTTTAAGAGCTGTTCTGGTGTCATGCGCAAGCTCCTTTCATCTAAGAGTCTGGTCTTTACAAAAGATAGTGTCAGATTTGTCTGAGGTCTTGTCTCCAGTGCATTAATCAGTGCAGTATATGTATTGGGTAAGCTGCACAATAAAATGGCGGCGGCTTGACTGTTATATTCTCACCGACTAATATGAATTGTGCAATCACTTTCAGCATGGCATTTATATGCTCCTGTATGTCCTGCTCTCTGCTAAGCCCCATTTTGTAAAGTTTCCTCAGCAGAAACTTGCTGTTTAAACTGGATCACTGCAGTCTTTTTAGTACATCCCATGTGCCTATCACTGTATTCTCACTGCGTATGTCAATAAACTGATAATCTTCTACTAGTAGGCTTATGGTGGCCCATGCCTGTCTGCTTTCTCTGTTCCAGTTCTGACTATTATCCTGTGGCCTCTCTGTAGTGATAACCTCCCACAAGTCATCTCTGGATAATAGCATTTCCACTTAATTTATACTTCCATAGCTGATAATTGTCATTGTTCAGCTTGGTCACTGAGAGTTTAAGCTCTGAGCTGCTGGCCATTCTCCCACCTTTATATATAAGAACAGTCTTGCTTGTATACAGGAGTTGTCTCTGGAAAGCTTCCTAATGTCGATCTCCGCACCGGCCATGCTGTCTCCCATTCTGGGCTTTGCTCTGCCTGGGCCACATCTGGTCACTGGGTTATATTCAGTCACTGGGCCAATACCCTGTTGCAAAGTGTGAGTGATGGGTGCAGTGGAGTTGTAATCTAGATACACATTAAATTACATTATACATTAGTGGTATAACAGGAACATAGACAGGAAAAGAAGTATCATAGAGCAACTGAATACACAGGAAATACAACACATCAGTAAGATGCACAGAGAAACTACAGCTAAGCACTGGCCACAGTGCTTGTCATAGCTGTAAACTGTAGAGAATCTAACAAAACTAACTCCAGTAATAGACTAAGCTGGAAGACTGTTGTATCTCCAACATGCCTTTACCTGCCTGCTCCGCTCCTTCCTTCCATTGCTCCTGTTATTGCACCCTGCCCTCTTCTGCCTGCCTTTCTGCTTATTTCTCCCCTAGGTCCTTTTCCTGCCCCTTGGTCTTATAGTTTTATTGTTTTTGTGGGTTCTATTCTTCTCAACAGTCCTCTTTTGCCTCTTCATGGTCTCTTTCTGTCCTATGGTCCTCCTCTACCTTACCTTGCTCTGCTATTTCCCTGTCCTCAGTCCTTTTTCTGCATTTTCTATCTTCTGCCCCTTGATTCTCTTAGACCCACCTGGTCCTCTTCTGCCTTCCCTTTGCCCCAACATCAGTCTGTAAAAGAGGATTATTTTTTGTATGGTCTTTAGTGCCTATATCCAAGGCACTTTATGCCACTTTATGTCCCAGTTGTCAGATGCTGCTTGTTAGTGGAGATGGGCCACTGCTCTGTGACTATTTGCCTCCCAGACACCCACAGCACTATCACAGCCTGCGTCTCTGCTTAAGGGCAGGCACCCCATTGGGGGCTGCGTCACCACCTTGAGAGGTCCAGAGGGCTCCCATTATAGGCAACGTGCTGCAGCCAGAGTTGATAGCCCTCTTTCCCTGCATGGACAGCATTAAGAGCTTAGGCCCTTCACATTAGATCCCTATCATTCCAAAGTAGTCCAGAGGGGATGAAGTGTCAGGATCTGAACTGGAGGATCAGGATCAGTGTTGCATCCAATTTTCACTGCTTCCATTATGAGTTTAGCGAGAAAGGCATAGATGAAGCAGCAAAAAGTTCTGAAAACTATTGTCCATCAGCTAAACATGTGTAAGCTGGGGCAGGCAATTCTTACTCAAGCCTTGGAGGATGCAGGCAGATGCTTAGCGTGTACTCTGCCTCCAAGAAGACCTTGGTGAAGCTCCCTTGGTAGCTGCCTGTTTGGCAAAAGACTCAATGACATCATATAGCAGGCAACATGGGACAAGACCACTAGCTTGCCACAGAGTAAGAAGGGCAAGACTGCTTTTCAGAAGGTGCCATCCTTTCAGAACCTTGGAATCGGGGCAAAATATGTGGACACAACAAGGCTAATGGACACAACAAAGTTAATTATACTAATATTACATAATAATAATAATAATACTAAAACTCTGTGTGTAAAACTGGATGGCAACTTGTCTGTCATGTGTCTGTTCACAAATGCCAGAAGTCTGGTAAGTAAAGTGGGGGGGATTGAGGCTCTGATACAATCTTCTACTTTCTTTCGGAAAGCCCCCCTCCTCCACCTGTGTGTACATCCCCGGCACTGATGCCCCCCTCCCGAGTACTGCGCTTCACTGCTGTTGCACCCCCTCCTCCCCGTGTGTACATACCTGAAACTGATGCCCCCCTCCTCCCAGGTGAGTACTGCCTGCCACTGCTGCCCCCCGTGTGCACATCACTGGCACCAGATGCCCCCAACCCCCGGTGAGCACTGCCTGGCGCTGCTGCCCCCTTCCCCGTGTGTACATACCTGGCACGGGTGCCCCTCCGGTGAGTACTGCCCACTACTGCTGCCCCCCTTCTCCCCATGTGTACATTGCAGACACTGATGCCTCTGCTCCTCCACCAAGCGAGTACTGCCTGCTGCTGCTTCCCCCTCCCTCATGTGTACATCCGTGGAATGGATGCCCCTCCGGTGAGTACTGCCCACTGCTGCTGCCCCCTTCTCCCTGGTGTGTACATCCCTGGAACTGATGCCCCCCTCCTCCCTGGTGAGTACTTCCTGCCACTGCTGCCCCCCGTGTGTACATCGCTGGCATCAGATGCCCCCCACCCCCAGTGAGTACTGCCCACTGCTGCTGCCCCCTTCTCCCCTGTGTGTACATCCCTGGCACTGATGCCCTCCTCCCCCAGGTGAGTAGGACCCCGTCCCTGCTGCTCCACCGCTGTGCATGTGGGAGTGTGTGCATGCATATGGGAATGCGTGTATCTCCATAGAAGTGCATGTCGGGGTGCGTGCTTGTACGTGGGAGTGCAGGTGCACGGGAGTGTATGTGGGAGTGTGTGCATGCATGTGGGAGTGTCTGGGAGAGATGGTCTTGGAGTCCAATGTTGCATAGCAACAGGGAGATATGGTTGGAGCACAGCCAGGATGATTGAAGTCTTGGGCTCTTGGACCCCGCCAATGATGCTGATTTTTATGCAGCATCACAGATCCAAGGGCCTTGCCCACTTGCTTCAGAATAAAAAATAATGAGGTGAAACTGTAAACCTTAATATCTCGGACATTTCTTTTTCAATTGAAAAACAACAGTTTAGGACATTATTTCTTATTTCTTAAGAAAGCACATGTATAAATCACAAGATCACACAAACTAGATCTCCTGTACATGTATTTATTTTCTCATGGGTGTGAGATAAAACAGGGGGAGGCAACAGGCCCTTAGAACATACACATCTGTGTTCCCAAGTACAAGCTTTTGAGTGACCTTTGGCTTGCATGGCCCCAACTCCTCTTAATTACCAGAGCCTCTCGATTTCCGAAAAAACTAAAATGCATATTAAAAAGCCCAAACCACTACTGATAAACAATGTGATCTGTCTGTTGAGGTGAAATTTCAGAGAATACTGGAAATTTCATAGAGTTACCAGAAAACATTCCCACATTTAGAACATGCTTATAGCTTCCCCGCTATATGAAGTCTTTCATGTTTGACAAGGTGCGATTTGTAATAAAAACATTTCCCACAATAAGAACACAAATATGGCTTCTCTCCTGTATGAGTTCTTTCATGAACGATAAGGTGGGCTTTGCAAGAAAAACATTTCTCACATTCAGAACAGGAATATGGCTTCTCTCCTGTATGAACTCTTTCATGAATAATGAGGCCCGATTTATCAGAAAAACATTTCCCACATTTAGAACATGGATATGGCTTCTCCCCTGTATGAACTCTTTCATGCTTCATAAGAGATTGTTTATCCGAAAAACATTTCCCACATTCAGAACAGAAAAACGGCTTCTCTCCTGTATGAACTCTTTCGTGAATGCCAAGGGCCTGTTTATAATAAAAACATTTCCCACATTCGGAACATGAATATGGCTTCTCCCCTGTATGAATGCTTTTATGTCTGTTAAGGTTTGCTCTATGACTAAAACTTTTCCCGCATTGAGCACATGAAAACGGCTTCTCCCCTGTATGAACTCTTTCATGTTTGGTAAGACTCGGTTTCTGAGAGAAACGTTTTCCACACACAGAACAGCAATGTGGCTTCTCTGCTGTATGAACTTTTTCATGATTTTTAAGATGTGATTTATCATAAAAACATTTCCCACATTCAGAACATATATGTGGTTTCTCTCCTGTATGAACCTTTTTATGTGTGACAAGATGTGATTGCTGAGAATAACATTTTCCACATTCAGAACATGAATATGGCTTTTCTCCTGTATGAACTCGTTTGTGTTTAATAAGTTTTGCTTTTTCGGAAAAACATTTCCCACATTCAGAGCAGGGATATGGCTTCTCTCCTGCGTGCCTTTTTTCATGTTTGTTAAGGGCTGATTTATTAGAAAAACATTTCCCACATGTGCCGCATGAATATGGCTTCTCCCCTGTATGAACTCTCCCATGTGCAACAAGGTGAGATTTTTTACCATAACATTTTCCACATTCAAAACATATATATGACTTCTTAGAGTTATGAGCTGTATGATGGGTAATGATAATAGACTGACACGGCTCCTGTGTAGAATTGTGAGAAAAGTGATGTACTGGGTGAGGTGCTGGAAGGGGGTTTGAGGTGGTTGGGTCTCCTGTAGTCTTTGCTGTGATGTCATCAACTTTTATCTTAGAATCTGCATAGATGACGGCATGCTTGTCCATATAGTTCAAGCTGGAACATACACCTGGAGAAAATAAAAAATGAAGGGAAGAAGAAAAGGTTAAAGAGCAAATTCACTCTATGTCACAAGCTGGTTATAAAACAAGGATTGCTGAAATCACTTGTAAAATATTTAAGATCAGCACCAAAGACTAAGGGGTACAGCATAAAATTGGAGGAAAAAACATTTAAGCTCCAGCTGAGGATATGTTTTTATACTGTGAAGCAGGGTGACAATGTTGGATATCCTCTCACCACATTTTAAAAGGGGTTTGGCTCCAAATTTAGAGAGTAATATCATTACCGACAAATGTAATCAGGAGGAAGTTTCAAGTTGGGCATTTAGGAGGGCCAGATAAGGTTCGATTCAGTAGGGTTTTAGGTATGTCTTCCCCTTTCTTATGATTCAACAGACACATTTTTTAGCAAGATTTTTTTCTTTTGAGGGAATATTGTTTTTTTTGTGAGGAATCCCATGAAAATTCTATCAAAAAGTATAACATTACCATGAGCGTTTGTAACTGGGACATTTGGACGACAATGAGTTTTTGATTGCCGGCATGAGAGCACACAGGGGAGAGGAAGAGAGGAGGGGGGAGCCTGGAAATGCAGAGAGCATCGGCAGTGTCTGTCAGCTTCGCTGCTTGGAGAGAGACTGGCCGACTGGAACTGCGGCCAGCGGTGGAACAGCCGGCGGTTCCTACAAACAAAAATCGAAAGCATCTGATCACACAAATGGTGGGGGTGGAGAAGCAGGTCAGCCAGGTACTGAGCCAGGGGGAGAAGACAGGGGAACCTGCAGGAGAACCCTGAATGTAGCAGAAGAAGACTTAGCAAGGGGAGCAGCAAAGCACAGCCCTGCGGAGAGTCCCTTCTCACAGGGAAACTTGAGAGCTTTGGCTTCACATTTAGGGGGCAGCAGCCTGAGCAAGATATAGCGCGGCAGTTATTACCCAGCGACACCACTCTCCCATCCCTGAACAGAGGCCTCCCACAAAGAATGCCGTGTGCAAAAAGCTCACAGAGGATGGAGGCGGCTGTGTCGTCGACAGGAAATCATACGTGGGCAACTTCCCGAGCAACTCCAATCCAGCAGACCGCTCCAGTGGATACTTCATCGAACTCCCCCCAGGCATGGGTGGATACTGAGGAGGTGCCCCCCCCCAGGCCAGCACCTCCGTCATTGATCATGCAAGAAGAAATTCCCCCCCCCCCCCACCGTGGAAACTCCCCAAATAATCAACCTCCCGACGCCTTTGACTTCGCCAGCACCAAATTCAGTCAACTTTCGAGATGGGGTTCTGCAAGAGGGAAATATTCACAGATAAACCCTCTCCTTCCTCAGATCTATCCCTACCAGAGCAGACTTTGAGGCACTCATCGCACGATACAAAGGTTGGACGCTAGAGTTTCAACTAACCAGTCCTCCACGGAGGCCGTGCTTGCATCTCTATCGGCAAGAGTGGAAGCCCAGAACGCGCAGATTCTGCAACTCCAACTTCAGCATGATGACATCGAGAATAGAAACCGGCGAAATGATCTGCGATTGAGAGGTATCCCGGAATCATCCTCGGGAGAGGACGTAAAACAGATCATAACCTCCATTTTCAACCGATTACTGGAAAGATGTGTGGATACCCCGATTGAGACAGATAGAGCACACAGAGCGCTGGGCCCACGTAGTCCTGACCCTGCCCATCCCAGAGATGTCATCTGTAGGATACACTTCTACCAGATAAAGGAAGAGATATCCCGTAGGGCCTGGAGGCATGGGCCCGTTGACTTTGATGGAGCAAGAGTCATCATCCTCCCAGATCTCTCAAGACGTACGCTTCAAATGCGTAGACTCCTAAGGCCGGTCCCAGATGTGTGCAGAAGCGCTGGCATACAGATGGGGTTACCCCTTCCACCTTAGCGTTTCCAAGGACCGGGACTCATACGCTCTTAGAGCGTACCAAGACCGAGATGGCCTCTTCGCCTTCCTGGGGTGCGGCACTGTCCCCGTGCCGAACTGGTTGATGCAAACAGAAGAACCCCCAACGCAAAGCCTACCTAAGGTCTTCCCTGGCCGCCCGAGACCCAGAAGACCCAGGAGGAGAAGTGAGAGGATCCCGGGGCCGATGGACAACAAGCTCTGAAGTCTGACTTTGCCCCACGCAGTAGCCATTTTCCACAGTTCTTTAATAAGACAGAGAATTTTGATGCCAGTTGCAATGTCATATTGTTGTCGTTTGTTAGGGTTAAAGAAACACGCCCTCCCTGGGGCCTTAGTCGTTCAGGTAAAGAGTGACAGGCTCGGGCTGGCGGCAGCCCGGGGGATACCAGGCTGTAGATCCTTCAGCCACGGGAGTGGCGGCAGCGGTCTGAGGAGGAGGCCTGGTCCCCCAGGTTGGTGCATGGCAGGGGCCGACAGGCACAGCTAGATGGTTGGTGCATAGGGAGCATCTCGGTCCCAGGAGGCTACGGGGGGGGGAAATCAGCTTGCGCGTTTGCTGGTTTGCCCATTTTTTGTTTAGGCCTGCCGGGGGGGGGGGGGGGGGTTCTTGCGTTCCGACGCCAGTCACAGTTCCCCACCTAGGCCGATCTCTGACCTTTCCCGTTTGGGGGAAGGCCACAGACCAAGCGATTTAGCTAATTAGTTTCCTTCACTCGAGGTCTTCTCTTGAGCGTCGGTTTGTTTTGGTAACTGTATTCTTTGTTACTCCTGTCTTTTCTATATTCGCTATATTCTCTCACCCCCTTTCTCTGAGTCTCAGCCTTCGGTACCCCCTCTCCTCCTCTTTTTTTGTGACTTCAATATGTGCGAAATTAACTTAATTTCTCTCAATGTGAAGGGTCTAAATGCGCCAGAAAAGAGGTCAACGATACTGCAGAGCCTCAGGGCGATGAAGGCACATGTGGCATTTCTCCAGGAGACACACTTCAGGGCGGCAAACCCACCGTCGCTCAGGAATAAGGTATTCCCGACCTCTTATCATTCTTACTCCCTGGACTCGAAGTCCAGAGGGGTGAGCATCCTACTGTCCAGATCGGTCCCCTGGGAGGAGGTGGGTGCTCTTAGAGGTGGAGAGGGGAGGTGGCTCTTTGTCAAGGGGAAAATTAGGTCAGAGCTTTTCACTTTTGTAAACCTTTATGTGCTGAATGTGGGGCAGGTCTCCTTCTTAGAGGAGTTCTTAAACAGGGTGGGGGACTTCACAGAAGGCAAGCTTGTAATTGGAGGGGACCTCAACCTGTCACTAGAAACCCTGCTAGATAAGTCCAAGGGCCATTCATACCTCTCTTACTCTAAATTGAGGAGGATTAGAAAAGTACTGCACACGCACCAGTTGGTGGACCCATGGCGCATACTCAATCCAGACACAAGGGACTACACATATTACTCAGCACCCCACAACATGTATTCGCGGACTGACCTATTTTGCATCCAACACCACATGCTGCAACGCGTCTCTGCAACCTCTATAGGTAACATCACCATTTCAGACCCAGTTCGACTTACGTTAGCGGCCCAAACACCAGCACCCTCCTCCTGGACCTGGAAACTAAATAATTCTCTTATCCAGGACCCAGCGATAGCGGAGGTAGTGAAGCAAAACCTACAGAACTATTTTGCCAACAACACAACCCCTGAAACTAGCCCACCCATTGTGTGGGAGGCACATAAGTGTGTAATTAGGGGAATTGGCGCGAGTTAAGAAAGAAAGGGGCAAGCTCATCACAGAACTTTTGGATGAGATACGGAGGTTAGAGACCCTACATAAACAGTCACTTGTAGTGGCACACTTGGCGGCCCTGACCTCCCTCAGAGAGCGGCTCAGGGGGGTTTTCAATGATAAAGCGAAACTCCAGCTCATTAAATGCAGAAGGGTTTTCTATGAGTCAGGAGATAAATGCGGACGCCTCCTGGCGGCGGCTCTGAGGGGAAAGGGCCAAAACATACATTCCTAAACTGTAGGATAGCGAAGGTATCATGAGGCATTCCGATAAGGACATAGCAAGCGTTTTTAGGCAATACTATGAGGCTTTGTATAATATCCCATCTGGTGGCGAAAGAGCGGGTGTAGAGGAACTGAATCAATACATACAACAATCAGGTCTGCCCAAATTTCTCCCCTGGTTGTTGGAAGAGTTAGAGGGCCCAATCACGTCTGATGAACTAGCAAAAGCGTTAAAGGCCAACGGGAAGGCACCGGGGCCGGATGGCCTCTCCCTTTTGTATTACAAAACTTTTGAAGAGGTTCTCTTGCCTAAGATGCTGGTGGTCTTTAACTCCCTGACTCCCTTCTGGCAGACAGCCTTAGAGCCCACATATCAGTCATACCGAAGGAGGGTAAAGATCCCACGCTAAGTGCGAGTTATAGGCCAATTTCCTTACTCAATGCCGACATTAAGCTGTTTGGTAAAATATTAGCGTCTCGACTGGCCCCTCATCTTCATCATATAATACACCTAGACCAGGTGGGTTTCAGGCCACACAGGGAGGCCCGTGACAACACTACTAAAGCCCTGAACCTCATACATACAGCCCTCAAGACGAGCACCCCCACCCTCCGCCTTCCCAGCCGAGAAGGCATTTGACAGGGTGCAGTGGGACTTCATGTTTGGAGTGCTAAAGCACATTGGACTTGGGTCGAATATGCATGCCTGGATCACAAGTCTCTACCAGCACCCCACTGCCCTAGTAAGAGTAAACGGTGCGTTGTCGGAGCCTTTCGGCATCGGGACGAGGCAGGGGTGCCCCCTCTCCCGGCTGGTTTTTATTTTGACACTAGAGCCCCTACTTTGCAGGGTGAGAAGGAATCCAAGTATACAAGGCATCTCTCTCCCATCTGGGAAGTACAAGGCCGCAGCATATGCGGACGATCTGCTTTTCTTTGTGACCAGCCCTGAGGTGACCCTCCCTAATCTAGTCCAAGAGTTGGAGAATTATAAGAGAGTCTCCAACTACAAAATAAATATGCAAAGTCTGAAGTCTTGAACATCAATCTCCCAGAAGAAAGAGCGGCGATCCTCCAACATTCCTTTCCTTTTAGATGGGCCAAAGAACACATCACATACCTGGGCACAAAGCTGGGTAGGTCATTAGACAAGATCTATTCATTAAATTTCCCCCCCCCCCCCCCTGCTTCGAGCATTCTCCAAGGACACAGAAGCGTGGTCCCTCAAAAAGCTCTCTTGTTTTGGCAGATGTAATGCCTTGAAGATGAACATGCTGCGGCGCCTACTGTATTTGATACAGGCCCTTCCTATAGAAATCATTCCTCAGTAAGCTGGGGGTTCTTTTCACGAAATTCATCTGGTTAGACAAAAACCCCAGAATTAGTAGGAAGACGCTGATCAGGGCTAAGGAGGAGGGTGGCCTTGGCCTCCCCGATCCGGGACTGTACTACGCAGCTGCACATCTGAACAGGGTTATAGACTGGTGTAGGCACCCGCATCAAAAGCAGTGGGTGCAGATAGAACAGAGCTGCACATCCCTCCCCCTTAAATCCCTCCCATGGCTTAAAAAGCAGATCCTTGGCCAGGAGCTGAAATACCCAACAGTCGGGGCTTCTCTCAAGGTTTGTCAGAAATACTTTCTGCTCAGGGACATATCACCGCCCCCTTCACCGATGTTCCCAATTCTGGGGAATCCCGAATTCCCTCCGGGAATGTGCGGTAAGATCGCGGAGAAATAGGTGGAGAAGGGAGTATGCAGGGTTAGGCACTTCCAGAATAGGGGAGATCAAGGTTCTCTGGACGAGATTGCTCACTCAAGGGGGCTGTCGAGATGGGATGAGTGGCAAAAGATGCAGCTGAACCATTTCCTCACGACTCTAAGACACCAGACCTGTCATATGAGAGAATCCACCACTTTTGAGAGGCTTTGTGAGGAGGGGGACCCAATCAGACACGTTCTCTCGGCCACATACAAAATGCTTATCAGCCCACAAGACCAAGCCCCTCTCCCATTCCTTCTGAAGTGGGAGGAAGACCTGGGGGTCACCTTTACACAGGGGGAAAGAGGTAATATAATAAGCTTGGCACATAAGACCTCTATATGTACCAAATACAAGGAAAGTAACTATAAACTGCTAACAAGGTGGTACAGAGTGCCAGACCTGATCAACAAGTGGTGCCCCACAGTATCTCCATCATGTTGGCGCTGCGGCGGGGACAGGGGGGACCTGCTCCACATCTTTTTGGTCGAGCTCGGAAGGTTCTGGTCAGGGGTGAGAAGTACGGTGCAGAGGATGACAGACGGAGAGCTGCCGGATGGCCCCGCCTTCTTCCTCCTCCACCACTCAGGGATGCCCACCAAGAGATATCAGAAATTGGTCTCGAGTCAGATGGTGAAGGCCGCAAAAGCCTGTATCCCCTCACATTGGAAGAAATCAACACCCCCAACGGTCTCACAGTGGCTAAGTAAAGTAGCGGAAATAGAAAGGTACGAAGGCCTGATTGCAGCAAGTAATGAATCCGCTGAGGCGCACTTCCTTAAATGGGCCTCACAGAGCTATAGGGACCTGCTGGAGGCAGACATCTAGGCAAAGCTGTCAGCACATCTCTCACCCCCCTTACCCTCCCTCCTTGTTACTCCCCTGTCTTAAACTATCATTTTCTGTTTCTTCTTTCTACTTCTCCTACTGTCGTTTCCTTTGTTCTTCTTGAGTTGTTCGGATGGATGCGGTCCAGTAGCAGTAATGATAAGCCGATTAGGGGCTGGTGATGCGAATATGAAGTGACGTGGGGGGGGGGGGGGGGGTCGCTCGCTGGATGCCCCTGCGGAGCCCACGAGTAGAAAGGCTGTAGTAGCAAATGACATGAGCTAGCCTGGATGGTAGTGGTGGGGCTGTAGCGGGGATGTCCAGGGAGTGGCCCCCTGCTTAAGGAACCTGTGGAAACCGCCCCCGCCGTAGATATAAATCGACTGCATTGCATAAAACAACTCCATGTACGAATTGTATGTTTATTGCCTTTCTCTTGTCTTTGTATGGAAGGGTTTTGTGAAATTTGAAAATTTTACAAATAAAGAATATATAAAAAATTGTGGGTAAACAACTTTGTTTCAACCATCGCATGCTCGTGCAAACTCACCTGTGGCAAATAACAGGTGTGGGCAATATAAAAATCACACCTGAAACCAGATAATAAGGGAAGAAGTTGACTCAATCTTTGCATTGTGTGTGTGTGTCCCACTAAGAAAAAGAAATAGAGCTGGCACCAGTAAAATGTAATTATTAATCAAATGTGGTGCAATGCTCTGTTTATGACTCAATATAGTCAATGGCTAAAGGGCGGGAGATGCCTCATTAAAGAAACTCCCCATAGAGAACTCAACAGAGTCTTATAACTGCACAACACCAAATATATGGTAAATGAATGATTTTATTAATTTACAGGTTCTAAAACATAACTAATTACATCACAGGCACATAATTAAAAAACATATAAGACATGCTAAAATCTCATCTGCCAGGAGGGGGCGCTGCTGAACCTTACTGCCATCATGAGTATGAATAATATAAAGTGCAATGCAAAACCCAATGAAACTTACAAACTATACCTACTCTATCTAATAAAGTGCTATGTGCTTGTCCCAATAGTACATCAATACATAGTGAGCAAATGGGTGCAGATAAACATAATAGTTTTATCATTAAGACAATGAGCACACAAATCAATAGCAAAAAATACCATTTTGTGAATACTCACCTTGTAAAATGGGTATTATGAGTATGTCACACACCCCGCTTCAAGAATCCATAACATGTGGGTAATATCGTCCTGAAGAGGGCGTTCCTGCAGAGATGATAGCAAAAGAAAGCCCCTCCCTGATCCATAAATACCTGGGACCTCCCACTCACTACCCAGTATACAGAAGCAGTAAGGTAAGGGACCAGGAAGAGGCAAATATAAACAACAACCACGCAAAGTTCGCAATAAAGAGGATCCTGAATAAAAAAGGGCGGGTTGAAGCGGGGTGTGTGACATACTCATAATACCCATTTTACAAGGTGAGTATTCACAAAATGGTATTATTCTTAGTATGTCACACACCCCGCTTCAAGAATCCATAACATGTGGGACATCCAACAGCAGTGTCCATAACAAGGGCGGGGATCCAAAACTAGGCAACAATGCATAACCTTAAACCACAACAGCTTGCAAAACTTTGCGGCCAAAAACAGCATCCGCTGATGCCCGAACATCAACCTTGTAAAACTTGGAAAAGGTGTGAACAGAAGACCAGGTAGCGGCCTTACAAACTTGCTCAACAGAAGCCTGGTGCTGAAAAGCCCAGGATGCACCAACTGCACGAGTAGAATGAGCAGTAACACGAAAAGGGGGACTCCTCCCCTTGGCAGAATAGGCCCCAATGATGGCCTGACGAATCCATTTACTAATGGAAGATTTGGCAGGAGCCAAACCTTTCCTAGGCCCGCAGGGCACCACAAAGAAAGCATCAGTCTTACGAAAGGAAGACGTAACCTCCAGATAATGTTCCACAACACGAACTACATCCAAGGAATGCAATGCCCTTTCCCTGTCATCGCTGGGATTTGGGCATAGAGAGGGCAAAACAATGTCCTGATTCAAATGAAACTCTGAGACCACTTTAGGAAGAAAATCCTGCTTGAAACGAAAGACAACCTTGTCCTGATGTTTCTCGAAGTACGGAGCTGTAATGGATAAAGCTGCCAACTCAGAAACACGCCTAACCGAAGTGATAGCTACCAAAAAGGCCACCTTTTGCGTAAGAGAAGACAAAGCTATCTCATTCAAGGGCTCAAACGGAGGGCCCTGGAGAGCAGAAAGAACCAGGTTCAAATCCCAAACTGGAACAAAAGGCTTCCTAGGAGGCCGAACATGTGTAACACCTTGGAAAAAGGTCTTGACTAAGGGATGAAGTGCAAAAGACCTTTGGAAGAACACCACCAGGGCAGAAACCTGCCCTTTCAATGTACTAAGCTGGAGCCCCAGATCTAGACCATGCTGGAGAAACTCTAAAATTCTAGGAATGGAGAACTCTCGACAAGAGAAAGACCTACTTTCACACCAATCAATATAGGCCCTCCAAGTCCTGTAGTAAATAGAAGAGGAAGAGCGCTTCCTGGCACAGATAAGAGTCTGAATCACCGCGTCAGAAAGACCTTCTTCCTTCAAGATGGCGGTTTCAGCAGCCATGCCGTCAAAGCCAGCGATGGTAAATTGGGATAGCGCAGCCGACCCTGGGTGAGCAGGTCCGGCAGCAGAGGCAGAGCGAACTGATCCTCTGCCAGTCTTACAAGGTCTGCGAACCAAACTCGCCTTGGCCACCTTGGGGCCACCAGAATCGCCGACGCACCATCCAAGGCCAGTTTGCGCAGCACTCTGGCTAGCATTGGGAACGGAGGAAACAGGTAAAGGAACCCCAGATCCCTCCAGTTTAGAGACATGGCATCCACTGTCAGAGCCAGAGGATCCTGCGAGAGAGACACAAAGACTGGAAGCTTGTGATTGTGACGAGAAGCAAAGAGGTCCACCGCTGGGACCCCACACCTGAGACATATCGAACGAAACACCTTGGGACTGAGAGACCACTCCCCCTGACGAGAGGAGGCCCTGCTCAGCAAGTCCGCCTCCGTGTTCTCCACTCCCGGAATGTAGACTGCTGAGATACACGGGACGTGGGTCTCTGCCCAGTCCAGAATCAAAGACACTTCCCTGAGGGCACTCCTGCTGCGAGTCCCTCCTTGGTGATTGATGTAAGCAACCGCCGTTCTGTTGTCCGACCGGACCTGAACTGGCAGGCCTCTCAACTGATGAGTCAAGCGAAACAGAACCAACCTGATGGCTCTCAACTCCAGAACATTGATGGGCTCGTGAGCCTCCTGCGGGCCCCACAGACCCTGAAACTGGAGGTCCTTCCAAACACCCCCCCAACCTGACAGACTGGCATCCGTGGTGACTGTTTCCCAACGCGGAGCCAGAAAAGATCTGCCCTTCAACAGATTGACCGACCCCAGCCACCATTGCAGGGATCGACGAACTCGGGGAGTCATCAGGAAGGACTGATCCAACGATAGAGGAGACTTGTCCCAAACCTTCAACAGATGAAGCTGAAGCGTCCTTGTGTGAAACTGCGCAAAGGGAACTGCCTCGAATGAGGCCACCATTAACCCCACCAGCCTCATCCCTAACCGGATGGTCAGGTGAGGGGTTGACAAGAGAAGCCGAACTAACTCCTGAATCAAAAGAATCTTGGCCTGGGGTAGAAACACCCTGGCCTGTGAAGTGTCCAGAGACATTCCCAGAAAGGTCAGAATTCTGGACGGAGAAAGAGAAGACTTGGAGTGGTTGATCACCCAACCGAACCTCTCCAGAGTGGACACCACCGCTCTGGTGTCCAACTCCGCTTGGTTGAAGGAAGAGGCCATGATCAGTAGATCGTCCAAATAGGGCACGATGCGGATGCCCTGACCTCTGAGCAGAGCCATCACCCCCGCTAGCACCTTGGTGAACACCCGAGGCGCTGAGGTGAGACCGAAAGGAAGTGCCACAAACTGAAAGTGCCGATCCTCCACCACGAACCTGAGAAACCTCTGGTGTGCTGGAAAAACCGGAACGTGTAGATAAGCATCCTTGATGTCTATGGACGTCAGAAAGTCTCCCTGACGAAGAGAGTGAATGGCCGAACGCAGCGTTTCCATGCGGAATTTCCTCGGCCGGATGAACCGGTTGAGAACTTCAGATCCAAGATGGGTCGGACCAACCCGTCCTTCTTGGGAACCGTGAACAGATTGGAATAAAAGCCCCTGCCCCGATCTGAAGGGGGCACTGGGCAAATGACAGCCATGTCCAGAAGATTCTCCACTGCCACCAGGAGCCCCTGCGCTGCCAGAGGCTCCGGCGGCATCCGAGACCTGACAAATCTGGAAGGGGGGCGGAGCTCGAACTCCAGCTTGTAGCCGGAAGACACCACTTCCCGGATCCATCTGTCCGAGACCTCTTGATCCCAGATCTGAGAGAAGTGCTGCAGCCGTCCCCCCACCCGCATGGGTGAGGGCGCCCCCTCATTGCTGAGCCGGCTTAGCAGCCGGTTTGGGCTTAGAGCCCCAACTGTAGCCAGAACGGGCACGTCCTCTGCCCCTGTTTCCGAAATCTCCTCTGGAAGAGGGAAATGCAGAACCCCTGCCAGATCTGGCCCCCCGAAAGGAGGGGTTAAAGGCAGGCGCCCCCCGAAAGGGGCGGCGTTGTTTCTTACGTTGAGGTAACCTACCACCCTTGGTGACAGAGTCCAATGTCTCTCCAAAGAGCCGTAAACCAACAAAGGGTAAGGCCGTCAGTGATTTTTTGGACATGAAATCGGCCGCCCACTGGCGCAGCCACACTGACCGCCGGATAGGAACAACTCGCACCGTTTCAGGCTAAGGAACTCGTTACTACCAGGACGAAGCCCGGAAGAAGTCAACAGGTCCCTGACCACAGACCTGGTGGCCAACACCATTAGCTCCGAAGCGCACACAGGCCGGATGGCCGACCCAATGCTAGTAAAGCCATGAGAAGCCATCTGATCAATACGTTTATCCTCTCCATCCTTGAGAGTGGAACAATCAGGTCTGTTTAACACCGAGGAGTTAGACAACCCCAAAACCGGTGCATCCACCTCGGGGGGAGATGCCCAGCGCTTGATCGCCTCAGAAGGAAAGGGATATTTCCTATCCCACCCCTGAGGGATGCCAGGGAGCCGAGCCGGCCTATCCCATTCCTTGTCAATGATTCTATCAAAATGGCGTTGCGTAGGAAACTCCAGGCGCGGCCTGGATTCCTCAAACAATTCACCTTTCTGCTGTGACGCCTCCTCGGGAGGGGAAATATTCAGAACTTCCAGCATGAGAGACAGAGCGTGAGGAGAGTCCAAGGATCTCCCTAAATCAGAAAGCTCTGCATCAGCGCCAGCAGACTGCTCATCATCCGAAAATTCTGAACCCTCATCAACTTCCCCCTCCTCTAGCTGGGGATAATCAGACCAATCCAGATTATCTCTGTCATCAAGATCATCCACCGGCGGAGCCGGCGACAAATGCTTTCTCTTAGACGGAGCCTTACGGGCGACCGAGCTAGAGAGCATTTTCTCAAGGCTAGCCAATCTGGCACACATCTCAGATTGCAGATCCCTGCCCATGACCACGTCACACGGGGCACGAGTCAAGGCGGGAGGGGGAGTTGAGGTGGCCGGCTGTGCTGACCCAGACGCTTGGGGTTCGGACTGCCGCGTAATAGTTTGCTGTGCACATGGTATACACAGTAACACATCATCCCCAGTAATGGAAATCCCACACAACATACACTTTTTGGGATGCCCCGAAGGGGTCCCAGTCCCAGTATCCGGGGATGCCTCCATAAGGTGAATTTTGAGTGGTCGCTATGACCCAGGGAATTACGCCAGTTAGGCAACCCGGGATGCCCCTTTAATGTCCCGAGTGGGAGGATTTGTGATGCTAAAATGGACCCAGGGACCCAGGATCAGGAGAGACCTTCCAATACTACAGAAGATCCTCCTGGATAACTTTTACCTAAAAGACAGAGAGAGACCCATAAGTCCCTACAATAAAACTTAACAGATAAAGAAATAAATGAGGCCCACAGGGCCACTCACAGACGCTGCAGTGAACGATCCGCCTCAGAACAATGGCAATCTCTGAGGTGAAGTGAAGAGAAGAAGCACGGCCGTGCCAGGGGCGTGGTCTGCGCAGCCCGCGCAAAGCTGATTTGTGCCCCCTTCTGCCTAGTAACAGGGAGCTGCCTAGCAACAGGGAGCTCAGCTCCGCAACGGCGCCAGTACAGAGGAGGGCGGAGCCGCGGCGACGCGCCGAAGGCCCGGCTCCGCCCCCCCTTCCAGTGTGAATGAAGCGTGAGGGAAGAAGTCCCTCACGCACCAGCCCAGAGACCGGCGCCGCCGACAACCGCGGCGCCGGCTGCATGACAACGGGTGCGTCCGCTATCACTAGCGGAGCACCCGCCCCGCTCGCTGCGGCGAGGAGTGAAGGAGAGAACGGGGGCTGGCCGCGGCAGAGCGCCGAGTGCCAGCCCCGCCCCCCCAATGCGCGTGAGGTGAAAAATCACCTCACAGAATGAAAAACCCCGGCACCCGGCTGCAATGACAGCCGCGGTGCTGGGACATAGTAACAAAAAAATAACACATTGAGGAACTACACTAGATACACACATTAATAAAGAGACAGTGAAAGTGTATAAGCTGACCCCTATGAGAGGAACCCCCAGCCTACCCATAGTTGGTAAAGGGAAGGGCCCCCCCCCCAGTGGAAAAGTCAAGGGACGGGGCATCCCAAACCGGGATCACCTAACCGGTATGACCGCCTACCCTCTCTTTTAGGGTCTCACGGTGGAGCTCTGCTCCTCAGCACCAGAGGTGCCAATGTACCCTCGCTCGGGCCAGCAGCCAAGACTGTGGAGGCATGTAATATGAGGTAAATTTTTGGGACAAACAGGGGTCCGAGCGGAAATAAACAAAATAAGAGGCCGGGAGTTACCCCGGCTACCTGAAATCCCCCTGTGCAAGGAGGAGCCATCATCTTCTGACTTGCTCGCCGTCTGCAGAGATGGAAAACTGGGTAGTGAGTGGGAGGTCCCAGGTATTTATGGATCAGGGAGGGGCTTTCTTTTGCTATCATCTCTGCAGGAACGCCCTCTTCAGGACGATATTACCCACATGTTATGGATTCTTGAAGCGGGGTGTGTGACATACTAAGAATAATAGTGCAACAAAAACAGTTACTTATCCATCCAAGTATCTACAGCCCGCAGACAGCGTCCCCCCTCCTTAAACGAGCCCACGCGTTCCGAGACGTGTGTCTCTTTCTCAAGGCAGGGTATTTATCAATACCCTGCCTTGAGAAAGAGACACACGTCTCGGAACGCATGGGCTCGTTTAAGGAGGGGGGACGCTGTCTGCGGCTATTGACTTGTGTGCTCATTGTCTTAATGATAAAACTATTATGTTTATCTGCACCCATTTGCTCACTATGTATTGATGTACTATTGGGCTCGTTTAAGGAGGGGGGACGCTGTCTGCAGCTATTGATTTGTGTGCTCATTGTCTTAATGATAAAACTATTATGTTTATCTGCACCCATTTGCTCACTATGTATTGATGTACTATTGGGAAAAGCACATAGCACTTTATTAGATAGAATAGGTATAGTTTGGGTTTTGCATTGCACTTTATATTATTCATACTCATGATGGCAGTAAGGTTCAGCAGCACCCCCTCCTGGCAGATGAGATTTTAGCATGTCTTATATGTTTTTTAATTATGTGCCTGTGATGTAATTAGTTATGTTTTAGAACCTGTAAATTAATAAAATCATTCATTTACCATATATTTGGTGTTGTGCAGTTATAAGACTCTGTTGAGTTCTCTATGGGGAGTTTCTTTAGTGAGGCATCTCCCGCCCTTTAGCCTGTGTCCCACTAAGCATGGAAAGCTGAAAGGGGATAAGAGGAGAAAATATCAGTAATATTAGGGTTACAAGTCTATCTCCAGAAATCTTGATGTTCCTATGTCCACGGTGTGCATCAAGATTTTTTCAACCCATGGCACTGTATCCAATCTGGACGAGGATGGAAGAGAAAAATTGATGAACGGTTGCAAAGTAGGATAGTCTGTATGGTGTATAAGCCCCAAAGAAATTCAAGCTGTCCTGCGGGTTCAGGGTACATCAGCGTCAGTGTAAACCATCCATCAACATTTGAATGAAATGAAACACTATGGCAGGAGACCCAGGAGGACCCCACTGCTGACACAGAGACATAAAAAAAATCTAGACTGCAGTTTGCCAAAATGCTTTTGGGAACACTTCTTGTGGACAGACGAGACCATAATAGAGCATATCATTCTAATGTTTTCCAAAAATGGAATGAGGCCTACAAGGAGGTTCAAAGAGGTTTTGGGTTTGTTTTGCTGTCTCTGGCACCGAGTGCCTTGACTATGAGCAAGGCTTTATGAAATCTGAAGATTACCAAAGGATTGTGGGTGACAATGTAGGACCGAGTGTCAGAAAACTGGGTTCACGTCCTAGGTCCTGGGTCTTCCAGCAGGACAATGACCCCCAAACATACACTGAGAAGCCCTCAGAAATGGATGGGAACAAAGTCTAAATCCCATTGAACACATGCGGAGGGATCTTAAAATTGCTGTTGGGTGAAGGCAACCTGGAAAATCTGGAGCAGTTTGCAAAAGAGTGGCCCAAAATTGCAGTTGAGAGGTGTAAGAAGCTTGCTGATGGTCACATCAGAGATTTATTTCAGTTATTTTAGTTGAGGGTGCCAGTAAACCTGTCTGGCCCATTTTTGGAGTGTTGCGTGAGATAATATCATTTTTGGCCGTTTTATCTTTGTTCTTGTGTTGTTCCAATACACAAAAGGAAATAAACATGCATATAAAAAAATGTGTAATCGCAAAAATGTCAGGGTTGCCAGGACTGTATATTAATAGCATTTTCCATATAGCAGTTTATATACAGCAGTAATCTTTGGTATGTACATAAAGTAGCAATATCTGATAAGTACACAAATTGTTTTGGTGTTAGTTTAAAAGGGTATAGAACCTCTGCTATATGGCTCCTCATTTGTGTCTCCTCCGGCCGCTTTTGCCCTCTATATCCAGTCCTCAACTGAAAAGGGGTGCTCGAAACGCGTCGACGCGGGGACTGCTCTCTTGTGCTTTTTACCACTCCTATGCTGTAATGGCTTTTAAATGCTACAATTAAAGGATCGATGATTTTAAGCTTGTACTTCATGGCTGGCACTTCTTCATTTTGGACTACCATATCGTCAGAGGTGAGCGCTCTGTGCCTTGTGCCCTTAGTCTAAGCTGTTGTTTATGTCCAAAGAATCTGTGGCTGGCATTGTGGAAATGTATTGAAAAGGGGTGATACCACATCACCGCAAGGCTTGGGGGATTGGCCCAGTGTGCAGATTGGTGTCCTGGGCTCTGTGTGGGCTAACCTGCCGGTTTGGGCACCACCCAGTTGGCACCGAGCGCCATTGGTTGAGTCATCATGGTCTGAGCATGTCTGTACATTCCCAGGTGGGCTGCAGCTTGAGGTCACACCCAGGGGCATACATAGCCCTGCGAAGGCCCCATAGCAGAGCCCTCACCACGGGCCCCCGTCAGCAGCAGCCCCCCCCCCCCCAGACTTGCCGGGTCCACAACTCAGATGCTCGCTGGCAGAGAGGGAGAGTCTTGTGCACGGCAGCAACAAGGAACGCGCGGCGCATGCATGTCGCCAATGGAGACATGAGACACATGTGGCAATGGAGATGCGGGCATGCGGGAACAGCCATTGGTAAGGAGGCGACGTGGCTGGGTAAGTATGCGCTATACATACCACAGAGGCGGTGGTTGCAGCGGTTGCCGGGCCCCCTTGTTTCATAAGCCCGGGGGCATGTGCCTGCCCTAATCACGCCTGAGCATTATCAGAAGGGGCATAAATTGGTGAGTTTATTGGTACAAGGCATCCAGAGGGGGTGACCAATAGGTGTGGTTTTACTGTATTGGGGGGCAGGGGAGGTCAGAAAACCAGTCAGTATCTAGTGTGACCAACATTTGCCTTACTACACATAAGAATTGATTTCGCACCAGGTGAAGTCACTACTTTTTGGGAGAGTAAACTGGCATTCACTTTTATTGTCTACCTTGAAGGTGATTCAGGAACCAGGTGTAAATTTTCACCTGGTGCTGAATCAGCCCCAAGGTAGCCAATGAAAGTGAATTGTGGTTTTCTCTCCTAAAATGTAGTGGCTTTTCTCCCCCTGGTGCTGAATCAACCCAAAAGAGTTGATTTTTGTGGCCTGTGGAACATCGGTCCCCTCCCCTTCAATGGCTGTGCAAAATTGCAGGATATTGGCAGAACTGGAACACGCTGTTGAAAACACAGATCCAGAGAATCCCAAGATATGATCAATGGGTGACATGGCAGGTGAGGGCGCTCGCTATGCAGAAACTGGGGTGTTTTCAGTTTCAGGAATTGCTTACAGATCCGAGGTGATGGTCGTGGATGAATGGCCCAACAATGGACCTTAGGATGTTGTCATGGTATCTCTGCGCATGCAAGATGCCATCAAGCAAATGCACATGTGTTCGTTGTCCGTAACCAACGCCTGCCCATACCATAACCCCACCGCCACTCGGACCACCAATGATTGACTGTAAAAATATGACAGCATGCAGCAGTTCCCCTCAATTTCCAATGAACCACTGAGAGTGGTTAAAAAAACAAAACAATTCAAGAGAGTGCGCTCCCCTCTAGTGCCACCTGAGACAGCTTCCTTACATGACCCCAATACAGGTGCACCCCTGGCTACACCAGTGAAGTGTGGTGAGATGCCATCAAACGCATCTGTGTTCATTGTCCATAACCAACGCCTGCCCATACCATAACCCCGCAACCACCATGGGCCACTCGATTTACACCATTCAGCCACACTACATCATACACGCAGTCTGCCATCTGCCCTGTACAGTGAAAAACACGATTCATCCGTAAAGAGAACACCTCTCCAGCGTGCCAGACGTCATCGAATGTGAGCATTTGGCCACTCAAGTCGGTTATGACAACAAACTGCAACTGTAAGGTGGAGCCCATGATGAGGACGACGAGCATGC
The DNA here is from genome assembly GCA_027917425.1 of Gastrophryne carolinensis. Lineage (NCBI taxonomy): Eukaryota > Metazoa > Chordata > Amphibia > Anura > Microhylidae > Gastrophryne > Gastrophryne carolinensis. The sequence continues at coordinate 13,638,084 of CM051237.1, forward strand.
AGAATAACTTCCCCGAGACAGCTGGTGCAGAAATTCTTTGGTTATGTAAACTGTTGCAGCAACCATCCGGGTGGCTGGTCTCAGATCAGGGCCGGCTCCAGGTTTGTGGGGGCCCGTGGGCAAAAGATTCTTAGAAATTAGAGTGTCACATGATGTCCACTCTCAGCTCCACTGCCACATCTGCTGCTGCTGATTGCCCTCCGGTCCTTATAGCCTTCCCTATAGCCACCAATCGTCCTCTAGTCCTTGTTACCTTCCCTATAGCCACCAATCTTCCTCTAGTCCTTGTTACCTTCCATGTAGCCACCAATCGTCCTCTAGTCCTTGTTACCTTCCATGTAGCCACCAATCGTCCTCTAGTCCTTGTTACCTTCCCTATAGCCACCAATCGTCCTCTAGTCCTTGTTACCTTTCCTATAGCCACCAATCATCCTCTAGTCCTTGTTGCGTTCTCCACTGCCACCAATCGTCCTCTAGTCCTTGTTACCTTCCCTATAGCCACCAATCGTCCTCTAGTCCTTGTTGCCTTCTCCACTGCCACCAATCGTCCTCTAGTCCTTGTTACCTTCCCTATAGCCACCAATCGTCCTCTAGTCCTTGTTGCCTTCTCCACTGCCACCAATCGTCCTCTAGTCCTTGTTACCTACCATATAGCCACCAATCATCCTCTAGTCCTTGTTACCTTCCATATAGCCACCAATCGTCCTCTAGTCCTTGTTACCTTCCCTATAGCCACCAATCGTCCTCTAGTCCTTATTGCGTTCTCCACTGCCACCAATCGTCCTCTAGTCCTTGTTACCTTCCATATAGCCACCAATCGTCCTCTAGTCCTTGTTACCTTCCATATAGCCACCAATCGTCCTCTAGTCCTTGTTACCTACCATATAGCCACCAATCATCCTCTAGTCCTTGTTACCTTCCATATAGCCACCAATCGTCCTCTAGTCCTTGTTACCTTCCCTATAGCCACCAATCGTCCTCTAGTCCTTATTGCGTTCTCCACTGCCACCAATCGTCCTCTAGTCCTTGTTACCTTCCCTATAGCCACCAATCGTCCTCTAGTCCTTGTTACCTTCCCTATAGCCACCAATCGTCCTCTAGACCTTGTTGCGTTCTCCACTGCCACCAATCGTCCTCTAGTCCTTGTTACCTTCCATATAGCCACCAATCGTCCTCTAGTCCTTGTTGCGTTCTCCACTGCCACCAATCGTCCTCTAGTCCTTGTTACCTTCCCTATAGCCACCAATCGTCCTCTAGTCCTTGTTACCTTTCCTATAGCCACCAATCATCCTCTAGTCCTTGTTGCGTTCTCCACTGCCACCAATCGTCCTCTAGTCCTTGTTACCTTCCCTATAGCCACCAATCGTCCTCTAGTCCTTGTTGCCTTCTCCACTGCCACCAATCGTCCTCTAGTCCTTGTTACCTTCCCTATAGCCACCAATCGTCCTCTAGTCCTTGTTGCCTTCTCCACTGCCACCAATCGTCCTCTAGTCCTTGTTACCTACCATATAGCCAACAATCATCCTCTAGTCCTTGTTACCTTCCATATAGCCACCAATCGTCCTCTAGTCCTTGTTACCTTCCCTATAGCCACCAATCGTCCTCTAGTCCTTATTGCGTTCTCCACTGCCACCAATCGTCCTCTAGTCCTTGTTACCTTCCATATAGCCACCAATCGTCCTCTAGTCCTTGTTACCTTCCCTATAGCCACCAATCGTCCTCTAGTCCTTGTTACCTTCCCTATAGCCAACAATCGTCCTCTAGACCTTGTTGCGTTCTCCACTGCCACCAATCGTCCTCTAGTCCTTGTTACCTTCCATATAGCCACCAATCGTCCTCTAGTCCTTGTTGCGTTCTCCACTGCCACCAATCGTCCTCTAGTCCTTGTTACCTTCCCTATAGCCACCAATCGTCCTCTAGACCTTGTTGCGTTCTCCACTGCCACCAATCGTCCTCTAGTCCTTGTTACCTTCCATATAGCCACCAATCGTCCTCTAGTCCTTGTTGCGTTCTCCACTGCCACCAATCGTCCTCTAGTCCTTGTTACCTTCCATATAGCCACCAATCGTCCTCTAGTCCTTGTTGCGTTCTCCACTGCCACCAATCGTCCTCTAGTCCTTGTTACCTTCCCTATAGCCACCAATCGTCCTCTAGTCCTTGTTGCGTTCTCCACTGCCACCAATCGTCCTCTAGTCCTTGTTACCTTCCATATAGCCACCAATCGTCCTCTAGTCCTTGTTACCTTCCATATAGCCACCAATCGTCCTCTAGTCCTTGTTACCTTCCCTATAGCCACCAATCGTCCTCTAGTCCTTGTTACCTTCCCTATAGCCACCAATCTTCCTCTAGTCCTTGTTGCGTTCTCCACTGCCACCAATCGTCCTCTAGTCCTTGTTACCTTCCCTATAGCCACCAATCGTCCTCTAGTCCTTGTTACCTTCCCTATAGCCATCAATCATCCTCTAGTCCTTGTTACCTTCCCTATAGCCACCAATCTTCCTCTAGTCCTTGTTACCTTCCCTATAGCCACCAATCGTCCTCTAGTCCTTATTGCCTTCCCTATAGTCACCAATCGTCCTCTAGTCCTTATTGCCTTCCCTATAGTCACCAATCGTCCTCTAGTCCTTGTTACCTTCCCTATAGCCATCAATCATCCTCTAGTCCTTGTTACCTTCCCTATAGCCACCAATCGTCCTCTAGTCCTTATTGCCTTCCCTATAGTCACCAATCGTCCTCTAGTCCTTGTTACCTTCCCTATAGCCACCAATCGTCCTCTAGTCCTTGTTACCTTCCCTATAGCCACCAATCTTCCTCTAGTCTTTGTTGCGTTCTCCACTGCCACCAATCGTCCTCTAGTCCTTGTTACCTTCCATATAGCCACCAATCGTCCTCTAGTCCTTCTTACCTTCCCTATAGCCACCAATCGTCCTCTAGTCCTTGTTACCTTCCCTATAGCCATCAATCATCCTCTAGTCCTTATTGCCTTCCCTATAGTCACCAATCGTCCTCTAGTCCTTGTTACCTTCCCTATAGCCACCAAGCGTCCTCTAGTCCTTGTTGCGTTCTCCACTGCCACTAAGCGTCCTCTAGTCCTTGTTGCGTTCTCCACTGCCACCAAGCCTCCTCTAGTCCTTGTTGCGTTCTCCACTGCCACCAAGCGTCCTCTAGTCCTTGTTGCGTTCTCCACTGCCACCAAGCACCCATCAGCCCTTACTGATGCTCAGCTTCATCGTTGCTGTCAGATGTCACCTGGTTCTCGCCACCTTCTGAGCTTCCATCAATTGCCCCCCATTCCATGCCACTTCCTCCATTGTTGCTGATCAGCCTCTGTTTCTGAAGCCAGTCAGGAGCAGGTCTGCACACAATACCGTGCATTCGATTGTTCGGGTCCACTGTAAAATAATAACATGGCCAAGCGCGAGCCTGAGTGGGCCCCTGAAGATGCCAGGTCCCTGGCAATTGCTCAGGTCTGCCCTGTTCTGGTGCTGGCCCTGATCTTGGAGGTTGAAGATGCTGGATGTGGAGATCCTGAGCTGGTGTGGTTATACCTTGTCTGTGGTTGTGAGGCCAGTTGAATGAACTTAAATAGTAGGTGCGCTTGTGTGTCAGTATATATGAGGAATCAGAAAGCCTAATACAATTAAATGCTGTTTGAGGCTTTATATCCTCTCCTCTGAATAATGTTCCATTGGACTCTTTATTTCCCATCATGCTTTTAGGACACAGCAACGACAGACTGTCGATGTCAATGAGAGAATAGGTGAATGCACTAGAACTACTTTGAGAAAGTCGCTAGACGAAACGCGCACCGGACTACTCTGCCGCATTGACAGCGGCTTTCGGCTTGGACTACTTTACCCCATGAACAGCGGCTTTTAATAGCACCCTAATGAAGCAGCTTTTTACGCCAACCTTTTTAGTTTTCAAATAAAAATATTACGGCTTTGAGGACCACACGGGAGGCTCAGAGGAACTACAAGGCAAATTTTAACCTCAGAGGCTCTGGGTAGGTTCCAGAACCCCCGGGCCACGACTGTGAGTACCTGAACTAAACATTTACATTTATCATTATATATATATATATATATATATATATATATATATATATATATATATTTGTAAGTATTTGGGTATAGTGCCTTCTAAAAGGCAAAGCCTAAACCCTAAAATATGTATGGAAAGCACAGGATCACGGGAGGGGTAATAGGAAAAATATCACTCACCTGCACTAAAGCATGGACCAATCTCCTCCTCTTTGTTATTCAGAAATACTTCGTCCTCCTCCTCCTCAGCTTTCACATTTATCACTATAATGTCCCCGATGTCTGTGAATAAAGATGAAAGTGATGGCCTTTTAATCAAGATGTATGGGAAGTATGGAGTATAGAGGAGACAATCCTAGAGAGCCCTTCCCATCCCACAGCACAATGCACTGCAAGCTATCTACATTCCAATAATGGGCTCATGACCACTTTAGAAAGTATCACAGCTGATTACAATAGAAACAATTAACATAAATGAATTGCTATTTGGCTATAACAATGTAACACAATGGACCTCTCAGCAGCTAGATGGCAGGCTTTTCAGAATGACTCATCTTGTTTGTTATAGTGGCAGCAGGAGGCAGAGATAGCCCATCCTCCTATCTTAATAGTTGACTCCCTGAACGTTGTCGCCACTCTGTATGTGTTTGTGGAGTGACAAATCAGGAGTAATCTGGATTTTTTTTTCTATAGGTTTATTACTCACCCGGGCTTCCCTGTTGAAGAACTTCCCGTCCTTTATTCATAACAAATACTTCTTCCATCTCCTCAGTTTTAACATTTCCCACTATAGTGTCTCCGGGGTCTGTGAAAAAAGATAAGTGTGACGTCCATGTGCTGAGATGTATGAGACACACCAGAGTGTGTGTGTGTGCAGAGTGACTGGACAGAGAGAATAGGGATCTATTTACTACAGAGGATTTATTACTCACCTGGACTAATCTGTAGAGGAACCTCTTCCTCTTTAATCAGCCCAAATACATCTCCTTCCTCCTCATTCTTCATATTTGATGCCATTGCACCTCAGCAGTCTGTAAACAAAGAGGAGAGAGTGTGTGTGTTTGTGGTAATAGGGGAGGGTGGTCAGTGAAGGATGTAAGGACACCAGTTGAGCCCCCCTTAAACTGATCATTTCTTGGGGTCCTCAAAGTGGGACAGTTTAAAGAGGAACATGGGACCTAAAATAAAAAGGGGCCTCCCATCGGCCACCATTTACCTTTTGGATGTCTGGGTCAATTCCCTCCTCCTATCGGCCCCTACTTACCTTCGGATGAGGCTGCTGTCATCCAGCTGCTCCAGGGCCTGATCCTCACCCGGCCCCGCTCGCTTAGCCATCGCTAACTTCAATGTCCCACGCCGATCTCGCAGCTCCGCAAAGTCTCGTTGCCCGTCGAGAAGTCACCCAGAATCCGAGGGACCCAGAAGATGGATCCTCCGACGAGGTGACTAAAAACTGCCCAATTGTGAAACTGGAGGGGGGGGGGGCAGTCCAATGAGGTTTGGGGTAGTTTTTAACCTCCTCCGATGTTCCTCTTTAAAGTGGACCAGCAGGATCGGGCCGGGAATCGATAAGATTCCCCGGCCGATCCATTCCCTCCCCCTGGGGCATCCAAAATCGGGATGTTGGAGATTGAGCCAATGCTCAGAAGTCCAATAAGTCAAGAGCAGTGGTAAAGCACCCAGACACCCAGCACTCTGCGTTTGGTGGGACAGTCGTCCCCATGTCAGCAAAGTGGGACTTTTAGTTGTCCCCAGACGTTTCGGAGGGGACAGCAGGCCTCAAGGTGGGACTGTCCAACCGCAAGTGGGTGACCTGGTCACTTTAAAGTGGACCAACACCCAGGATTTTCACTATCCTGGGTGTTGGTCCACTTCCGCGGGGCACCCCGATAGGTTAGATAGGATAGATTCACAAACGATGCAACGACATCCAGCTGCTCCAGGGCCTGATCCTCACCCGGCCCCGCTCGCTTAGCCATCACTAACTGTAATGTCCCACGCCGATCTCGCAGCTCCGCAAAGTCTCGTTGCCCGTCGGGAAGTCGCCCGGAATCCGAGCGACCCAGAAGATGGATCCTCCGATGAGGTGACTAAAAACTGCCCAATTGTGAAACTGGGGGGGCAGTCCAATGAGGTTTGGGGGAGTTTTTAACCTCCCCCGATGTTCCTCTTTAAAGTGGACCAGCAGGATCGGGCCGGGAATCGATAAGATTCCCCATTCCCTCCCCGTGGGGCATCCGAAATCGGGAATCTTGGAGATTGAGCCAATGCTCAGAATTCCAATAAGTCAAGAGCAGTGGTAAAGCACCCAGACACCCAGCACTCTGCATTTGGTGGGACAGTCGTCCCCATGTCAGCAAAGTGGGACTTTTAGTTGTCCCCAGACGTTTCGGAGGGACAGTGGGCCTCAAGGTGGGACTGTCCAATCGCAAGTGGGTGACCTGGTCACTTTAAGCACCCGGCACCCCTGGGAGAGCACCGGACCTGGGCTGAAGGGCATAGGAGTAGAATTCTCAGCGTCTGGCTCCTGAGCCCCTACGCCTGGTGTGTCGAGCTAGTAGCCCACAGGGAAGGAAAGGCACAGGCTCGGATGATTTGACCCGGATCTTGCAGCTATCTGGGATTAGGTATTCTGTACAAAAAGATCTGGGTTCAATCTAGCTTCAAGCAGAGAAAAACCCCTTGCGGCCGGCCCTGGAATCTAAAAGAAACCCTGCGGAGTGAAACCCCTTCCCTCTCCATTTCCGGCAGCTCCAGAGATCACCAACTGCCATATCCCTGACTTCTGTGTAGCTATGTGTGCTTCCCGTACCCCAGCCGAATTGAATGAAGGGTGCAGGGAGCACACGCCCCCGGCACCTCGGGAAAAGCACCGGACCTGGGTTGAAGCAGGGCTGTGGAGTCGGAGTCGAGGAGTCGGAGGAAATTTCGGGTACCTGGAGTCGGAGTCGGCAAACAATGCACCGACTCCTACTAAATTTTGATTTAGCAAGTTTAAATGTCCCCAATTCACAAAAAGTTATAATGAATGACTTCTCTATTGTAAGAATAAAGAGCAATGCATGCGGCGCCTCACGTAACCGCAAAACGAACACGTTAAGTGACCGTGAAGAAGCGTGCTTTTCATGTGCTTCACTATACGGCACGCAACGCACAATTAGAAGCGGCAATACTTATACTTTGCATAGTGTTGTGTTCTGCTGTTACAGGGAACCCATGGGTAACCTCGCCTCTCACTGATAAGGGATTAAGTAAATATGTTTTTTGCAGGACTAGAGACACTTGTATAAGTGAAGGGAATGGAGGATCAATAGTTCAAGACTGAAGCTGTACCATTGGAAAAACTGCTGTCATTCAGCAAAACGCTATAAAAACTTGTAAACTTCGATTGTTAGCTTAAACTTTAAACATGACTATGGGATTCTACTAGGGAAATCATGTTTTATAATAAAGGCCCCTTTCTGGATCCTCCCACTGCCCCTATCTTCAGCAGAAGATCAGCACACAGAAAGGAGAAGGCAGCTTCTGCCCAACTACCTCTCTCTGCTAGAAGTAATGACATGTATGTTGCCTTTCTTTCCTTCGAGGAATGTATAAAATACATTCACAGATTAATACAGAGGAGTCGGAGTCGGAAGTACAAAAAACTGAGGAGTCGGAACATTTATCTACCGACTCCACAGCCCTGGGTGGAAGGGCATAGGAGTAGGTTTCTCGGTGTCTGGGTCTTGAGCCCCTCCGCCTGGTGTGTCGAGCTAGTAGCCCACAGGGAAGGAAAGGTACAGGCCCGGATGGCTTGACCCGGATCTTGCAGCTATCTGGTATAGAGTATTCCATATCGGAATGGTAAGATCTGGAGCTCCTCAGGCGAAGCCACGCCTAGTGGCCGATATCCGATTGGCTGATCTCAAGGCTGCCGTAGGACGATGTGCAGCTAGGCTGCCCGCACCCCCGGCTTTCAGTTTGGGGCGCCATTAAGAAAAGCTGGGTGCGCACCGCTACAGGGAAATCGTGGATGCTGTGTCCAGCGGTCGCCGGCAAAGGCGATTATACCGGCAACCCCGGGGGTTTCATACAGCGGGGCATCCCACTACAGGACGCCCCGGGAGCTGTGTCCCCCACCAGAAGGGAGGAAGCTTAGACAGTGTGACATCAGCGGCTCTGAGCGCGCTGATTGGACGAGCAGCCGCACATGCGCCGTAGGACCGGGAAGAGGCGAGCTGTGCCTCTGTGCGATCTGGGGGTGTTTCATGCAGCGGGGCATCCCACTACAGGACGCCCCGGGAGCTGTGTCCCCCGGCAGAAGGGAGGAAGCTTAAACGACGTGACATCAGCGGCTCCGAGCGCGCTGATTGGACGAGCAGCCGCACATGCGCCGTAGGACCGGGAAGAGGCAAGCTGTGCCTCTGTGCGATCTGGGGGGTTTCATGCAGCGGGGCATCCCACTACAGGACGCCCAGGGAGCTGTGTTCCCCAGCAGAAGGGAGGAAGCTTAGACGACGTGACATCAGCGGCTCCGAGCGCGCTGATTGGACGAGCAGCCGCACATGCGCCGTAGGACCGGGAAGAGGCAAGCTGTGCCTCTGTGCGATCTGGGGGGTTTCATGCAGCGGGGCATCCCACTACAGGACGCCCAGGGAGCTGTGTTCCCCAGCAGAAGGGAGGAAGCTTAGACGACGTGACATCAGCGGCTCTGAGCGCGCTGATTGGACGAGCGGCCGTACATGCGCCGTAGGACCAGGAGGAGGGGAATTGTGCCTCTGTGTGATCTGGGGGGTTTCATGCAGCGGGGCATCCCACTACAGGACACCCGGGGCTGTGTCCCCCAGCAGAAGGGAGGAAGCTTAAACGACGTGACATCAGCGGCTCCGAGCGCGCTGATTGGACGAGCGGCCGTACATGCGCCGTAGGACCAGGAGGAGGTGAATTGTGCCTCTGTGTGATCTGGGGGTTTCATGCAGCGGGGCATCCCACTACAGGACACCCGGGGCTGTGTCCCCCGGCAGAAGGGAGGAGCTTTCTCATGAATTGTCCCTCCCCTCTGCTCCCTTTAAAGTGGACCAAAACCCAGCGCGGTCTAATTTTTAAGATTCCCAGGCCGATCGATTCCCTCCCCTCAGGGCACACAAAATGGGGATGCCCCGCTGTGTGACACCCCCCAGGTCGCCCCATACACTTACCTTGCTTCCCGCTCCAACGGCGCATGCGGGAGCCTCATCTCTCTAGCAGGGCGCGTCCCCACATCAGGCATTTGTGAATGGCCGGCGCGGGCACGCTCCCTGTTAGAGGGAAGCAGGGATTGCAGGTGCCAGCGCGATCGGAGCCGCTGGCCTTAGACGAGGCTTAGACGGCGTGACGCCAGCGACTCCGAGCGCGCTGATTGGACGAGCTGCCGCGCATTCGCTGTAGTACCGGGAAGAAGTGATTTGTGATCAGCGATCTGGGGGTTTCACGCAGCGGGGCATCTCCGATTGGGGTGCCCCCCGGGAAAGGACCAAAACCCAGGATACTAAAAATCCTGGGTTTTGGTCCACTTTAAAGCGGACCTTCACCCTGAATAAGAGCCTATCTTATATGTTTCCCACACCCTGTACATACAGATTGCCCACATTAATCCGGAACTTCATCCTGAATAAGAGCCTATCTTATATGTTTCCCACACCCTGTACATACAGATTGCTCACATTAATCCGGAACTTCATCCTGAATAAGAGCCTATCTTATATGTTTCCCACACCCTGTACATACAGATTGCTCACATTAATCCGGACCTTCACCCTGAATAAGAGCCTATCTTATATGTTTCCCACACCCTGTACATACAGATTGCTCACATTAATCCGGACCTTCACCCTGAATAAGAGCCTATCTTATATGTTTCCCACACCCTGTACATACAGATTGCCCACATTAATCCGGAACTTCACCCTGAATAAGAGCCTATCTTATATGTTTCCCACACCCTGTACATACAGATTGCCCACATTAATCCGGAACTTCATCCTGAATAAGAGCCTATCTTATATGTTTCCCACACCCTGTACATACAGATTGCTCACATTAATCCGGAACTTCACCCTGAATAAGAGCCTATCTTATATGTTTCCCATACCCTGTACATACAGATTGCTCACATTAATCCGGACCCTCACCCTGAATAAGAGCCTATCTTATAGGTTTCCCACACCCTGTACATACAGATTGCTCACATTAATCCGGACCTTCACCCTGAATAAGAGCCTATCTTATATGTTTCCCCCACCCTGTACATACAGATTGCTCATATTAATCCGGACCTTCACCCTGAATAAGAGCCTATCTTACATGTTTCCCACACCCTGTACATACAGATTGCTCACATTAATCCGGACCTTCCCCCTGAATAAGAGTCTATCTTATATGTTTCCCCCCTGTACATACAGATTGCCCACATTAATCCGGACCTTCACCCTGAATAAGAGCCTATCTTGTATGTTTCCCCCCTGTACATACAGATTGCCCACATTAATCCGGACCTTCACCCTGAATAAGAGCCTATCTTATATGTTTCCCACACCCTGTACATACAGATTGCCCACATTAATCCGGACCCTCACCCTGAATAAGAGCCTATCTTATATGTTTCCCACACCCTGTACATACAGATTGCCCACATTAATCCGGACCTTCACCCTGAATAAGAGCCTATCTTATATGTTTCCCACACCCTGTACATACAGATTGCCCACATTAATCCGGACCCTCACCCTGAATAAGAGCCTATCTTATAGGTTTCCCACACCCTGTACATACAGATTGCTCACATTAATCCGGACCTTCACCCTGAATAAGAGCCTATCTTATATGTTTCCCCCACCCTGTACATACAGATTGCTCATATTAATCCGGACCTTCACCCTGAATAAGAGCCTATCTTACATGTTTCCCACACCCTGTACATACAGATTGCTCACATTAATCCGGACCTTCCCCCTGAATAAGAGTCTATCTTATATGTTTCCCCCCTGTACATACAGATTGCCCACATTAATCCGGACCTTCACCCTGAATAAGAGCCTATCTTGTATGTTTCCCCCCTGTACATACAGATTGCCCACATTAATCCGGACCTTCACCCTGAATAAGAGCCTATCTTATATGTTTCCCACACCCTGTACATACAGATTGCCCACATTAATCCGGACCCTCACCCTGAATAAGAGCCTATCTTATATGTTTCCCACACCCTGTACATACAGATTGCCCACATTAATCCGGACCTTCACCCTGAATAAGAGCCTATCTTATATGTTTCCCACACCCTGTACATACAGATTGCCCACATTAATCCGGACCCTCACCCTGAATAAGAGCCTATCTTATATGTTTCCCACACCCTGTACATACAGATTGCCCACATTAATCCGGACCCTCACCCTGAATAAGAGCCTATCTTATAGGTTTCCCACACCCTGTACATACAGATTGCTCACATTAAAAATCATCCTACCTGCATCTACTGCATGTTATGAGCCTTTAAACATCCAAGATGGTGGCTCATGGAGCATCAGGCAGCCTGCAAACAGGAAGTGCCTTCTGACTGTGTTGCTCTGCATTCTGGGATTGCTGTCCTTTTCCTGACCCCAGCTCTGTTCTGTCTGAGCAAAGCACAGCTATAACCCCGCCCCCTGCACTTTATCCCTCTCTCCTTTCCTCAGTAAATGTGATGCTTTTGAGGCAAGATGGCGGCGCCCGTATCCTAAAGTCCTGAAGAGTTGCAGCCCAGTGAGGAAAAGAATAATAAGTGACTAAAAACTTATAATATATTAATTTCAAGTGCTAGGGAATCGTTTTATAAGGGTTTGGGCTTGTCATTAAATCATGGTGAAGGTCCCCGGTTTAACCCTTTATATTACAGAGAAGCTGGACCTGCTCCTCACTGGCTGGGTCACCATGGAAACGCCTGCCTTGCCATTTATTAACCCCCCTGACACTAACTGACCTCTGGAGCGGCCTATAACATCCTTCAGAGATAACAGACGCCGGGAGGAGAGACAAAGGGCTTACCAACGGCTATCCTGCGACAGGGCTTCAACAAAATGGCCGCCCCCGTCACTGAGGACACCTCGGTAACGTACAAAAACGCCGGGCTCCACCCCCTCCTGAGCCAGCCAGGTAAAGGACGCGCCCTTAGTCGCCCATAATAGGTGACAAAATGATGTAACAAAGCCCCGCCCCCTTCCCTGCCTCGTCACTGCGTCTCTCACCCAGGCGGCGACCATCTTGGCGTAGCCTCGCTCTTCCGCTGTGGAGAGCTACAGAGATTTTTGCTCTTTTCATGGGAAATGTGTAACGGGGGAATCACGGTAGAAATGTGTTCACAGTTTCGGGTTTCGGCGTAGAAATGTGCCCCCCCCCTCCTCCCCCGTGTAGCGTTCACGGCGGCCATTTTCGTGTAGCCCCGCCCTCTTGCGAGGAACCGGAGCGGCCATTTTGATGAAGGGCGCAATGTAGGTAACACGGGGGTTCATTTTGTCCTGTTATGTATTACTCATTCTTTTATTATAGAGATGGGGAGGGGCTAATGTTCCCGCCAGGCCTTCTACACACAACTCTCCTGAGCCGTGAGGGGTCGCCATGACAACCAGACCAGGACACAGACAAGTCCTGATTATGGGACTGTCTGCTGGATCAGCTATAGCCTGGGAGAGCAGTATTTGCTCCCTTATCTCCAGTTGCCATGGCTACAGCCTGGCGGGGAGTGCGATGCCACCATTGTATCCCACTGACAACCACAGGACTCTGTGTGGGTCCATTGCTATTTAAGCAGACCGAAAGCCTCCTAGCAGCCCTAGAACTTTTCTTTTTCTGAGGTGCACATCACTTTCAAACACATTTGACTACCCTGGGCTGTGGTCCTTGCCCCCGAGGCATCCCGGTCGCCTGATCTGACTTACCCTTCCTCGGTCCTACCCCATTGTGTGAAACGTCCCTGGTCGCACGGATCCTACGGCGCATGTGCGGCCTCTTGTCTAACCAACGCGCTCGGATCCGCTCCCGCCCCTTCGTCTAAGGCAAGTAGATCCGGGTGTGCTGGCAGCCGCATCCCCGCTACCCTCTAACAGGGAGCGTGCCCACCATTCACAAATGCTTAGCGCGGGCACGCATCCTGCTATAGGGATAATGGGGATGCGGCCACTGCTCGCTGTTGGTCCGGGATAGAAGGTGAGTTTCTGGTGAACCTAGGGGATTTCACACAGCGGGGCATCCCTGATTCTGGATGCCACGTGGGAGAGCGAATCTAACAGCCCTGGAATCTTATAGATTGCTGGGGCGTGGAATTTGATCTACTTTAACGGGCACGTTGGTGAGTTCTGATTGGAGGAGAGCCCGCGCAGGCGTTGTGAGCGCATAGATTGATTGCAACCAACCTTCCCTTGCTCTTATGTTCATTCCCTGACCTCATTCCTCTTCCTGCATCTTGATTATTTTCTGCCCCTTTGTTCCCTTCCACCCACCTGCTCCTCGCCTGCCTTCCCTTGCACATATTATTGCACTCTGTTCTTTATGCCTTCTCCTGGTTCCCTTCTGCCATTTGGTCCTCTTCTACCTTCTCTTGCTCGACGTATGTTCATTTCCTGACCTCGTTCCTCTTCCTGCATCTTGATAATTTTCTGCCCCTTGGTTCCCTTCCACCCACCTGCTTCTCTCCTGACTTTTCGTGCTCCTGTTATTTCACTCCGTCCCCTTCTGCCCTCTCCTGGTTCCCTTCTGCCATTTGGTCCTCTTCTACCTTCCCCTGCTCCTCTTATGTTCATTCCCTGACCTCGTTCCTCTTCCTGCATCTTGATTATTTTCTGCCCCTTTGTTCCCTTCCACCCACCTGCTCCTCGCCTGCCTTCCCTTGCACATGTTATTGCACTCTGTTCTTTATGCCTTCTCCTGGTTCCCTTCTGCCCTTTGGTCCTCTTCTACCTTCTCCTGCTCCACGTATGTTCATTTCCTGACCTCGGTCCTCTTCCTGCATCTTGATCATTCTCTGCCACTTGGTTTTCTTCCACGAGTCTGGTCCTTACCTTGCTCCTATTATTGCACTTTGTTTTCTTCCTGCCCCTTGGTCTTTTATTTTTTTTAGCATTGAGTTCTACTCCTCTCTCTGACCCTCTTCTCCCTCCTCATGGTTTCTTTCTGCCGTTTAATCCTCTCCTGCATTCCCTTGGTCTTTATATCTACTTCTATCCTTTGTTCACTTGCTTAGCTCACTTCTCTTTTTGCATTTTGATAATCTTCTGCCCATAGGTTCTCTTTCTCCCACCTGCTCCTCTTTTGCCTTCCTTTGCTCTTGGTTTTCCATTATATCCACTTCTATCCTTTGTTCACTTCCTGCCCTCTGCATCAGCCCAACCTCCGGGTGCTCAGAGCGGTACTGTGGAGGATGCCAAGACAGTTAGTAGTGCAAGGTGGCGTTCCAGGCATGGGGTAAGCCTAGCCATAAACATTTACATGGCTCCTCTACGACGCGGCTGATGGGGCTGAACTGACAGAAGAAATCCAAGATGCGTGATGAGAAACGAGGTCAGGATGTGAACAAAAGGATAGAAGAGGACCGAGTGAGCAAACAAGAACAAGGCAGAAGAGGAGCCGGTGGGTGAAGGAGAAGCAAGGGACAGAAGATGGTCAAAATGCAGAGGGAATTAAGAGAAGCAGAAGAGGGCAGAAGAAAGCCATCAGGTGGGAGAAGAGGACCAAGGAGAGGAAGATAACCTACATTTAAAATGATAAAAAATATATAAAGACAGAGGGGCAGGAAGAGGATTAAGAAGAGGAAGAAGTGCAAAATGGAGGCAGAAGACAGAGTGCAATAACAGGAGCAAGGCAGGAGAGGAGCAGGTAGCTGGAGGAGCACAGAGGGGCTAAATATCATGAAAATCCAGGAAGATGGATTGACCAAGGTCAGGGCAGAAAGACGAGCAGAAAAGAACCGAGAAGAGGAAGGGAACCCAATTAAAAATGATACACGATTATAAAGACAGGAGCAGGAAGAGGATTAAGAAGAGGAAGAAGTGCATAATGGAGGCAGAAGACAGGGTGCAATAACAGGAGCAAGGCAGGAGAGGAGCAGGTAGCTGGAGGAGCACCGAGGGGCTAAATATCATGAAAATCCAGGAAGATGGATTGACCAAGGTCAGGGCAGAAAGACGAGCAGAAAAGAACCGAGAAGAGGAAGAGAACCCAATTAAAAATGATACACAATTATAAAGACAGGAGCAGGAAGAGGATTAAGAAGAGGAAGAAGTGCATAATGGAGGCAGAAGACAGAGTGCAATAACAGGAGCAAGTGAAGGCAGGAGAAGAGCAGATGGCTGGAGGAGAATTGAGGGGCAGAATATCCTTAAAATCCAGGAAGATGGACCAAGGTCAGGGCAGAGAGACATAAGATGGGCAAGGGAAGGCAGAAGTGGAACCAAAGGCAGAAGGAAACCATGAGGGGGCATAAAAGGACATAGAAGAGGAAGAGAACCCAATGAAAAAATGATACACAAATATAAAGACAGAGGAGCAGGAAGAGGATTAAGAAGAGGAAGAAATGCAATATGGAGGCATAAGACAGAGTGCAATAACAGGAGCAAGGGAAGGCAGGAGAAGAGCAGGTGGCTGGAGGAGCACCAAGGGACAGAATACCATCAAAATCCAGGAAGATGGACCAAGGTCAGGGCAGAGAGACATAAGATGAGCAAGGGAAGGCAGAAGATGAACAAAGGGCAGAAAAAACCCATGAGGCGGCAGAAGGGGACCAACCCACAAGGACTGGAATCTACCGGCAGGCCTGGTATTCAACTGGAGGGACCTGGAAGCCACCAATGACTTTGAGGTGAGGTGCCAAGGGATGAGTCGAAATCATAGTCAGACAAGCCAATGGTAGGGGTCAGAGGCGAACAATCAAGGTCAATGAGCACACTGAGGTTGATGCAGTTGGAACAGATGTGTGGTCAAGCGATAACCAGGATCAAGACAGGTCCAAGATCAGGTTAGCAGGAAAGCAAGGCAACAAGGTCCAAGTTTAGCTCATAAGACAGTGATGTGCTACTGACTCTTGGGATTTTTGTTTGGGAGGGGGTGGATTTTTGGATACATATGGTTATTGTATGCTTGCTCACACATAGCTCTTGCTCTTCTTCACATTTAACCCATCTATGCAGTGAGACAAATACAAACAGTGAGTGCACACATTTTACAGTGGATCGCACGTGCACAAGGAACATGCACCTCAGCACGACCGTGAACGTAAACATGCAACAGCCGTACGTAGCTAGCCTGGATGCCCTCCTTGCATGTAATAACATTACCAGCTATGGCTACTAGACCACTGGAAGGAGATCTATAGTGGCCGGGATGCCCTCCTTGCATGTAATAACATTACCAGCTATGGCTACTAGACCACTGGAAGGAGATCTATAGTGGCCGGGATGCCCTCCTTGCATGTAATAACATTACCAGCTATGGCTACTAGACCACTGGAAGGAGATCTATAGTGGCCGGGATGCCCTCCTTGCATGTAATAACATTGCCAGCTATGGCTACTAGACCACTGGAAGGAGATCTATAGTGGCCGGGATGCCCTCCTTGCATGTAATAACATTACCAGCTATGGCTACTAGACCACTGGAAGGAGATCTATAGTGGCCGGGATGCCCTCCTTGCATGTAATAACATTGCCAGCTATGGCTACTAGACCACTGAAAAGATATCTTCTATTTACAGGCTGGATGGACTAATGTCTCTATTCAGCCGCACATACTATGTTACTATCTAATTTCATGTCTTCCAGAGTGGCCTCTACACATTGGACAGACAGGACAAGACTATATGGTACAGACATGAAGATCTCTCCAGAGGACGCCATGATGGAGAGTCGACAGCTCCTTCCATTACAGGGTAAGAGGGGGCTTTTTATTTTGTTACAGTGTGCTTTACTGATCTCACAGTCCCCTTAAAGAGGTACATCCCAAACCTTACCAGACTGATCCGGTTTCACAAATGGGGAGTGTTTACCCACCTCATCGGGGATCCATCTTCTGGGTCCCTTGGATTACGGGCGACCCCTGACAGGCGATGCCATCTTGCATCCCATCAGACATTGCGTGCGGCCCCCGATCTCACGCCTGCGCAGTGCCCATGGATGGGATGCAATGGAGCCGCCCGAAATCCTGCAAGACTTTGCAGAGCTATGAGATCGGCGTGGGACATTGAGGAGCATGGCTAAAGCCGTGCTTGTCAGTCAGTGCCAGCTAAGCGGGTGGCGGGGTGAGGATTGGGCCCTGAAGCAGCCGGATGTTGCCCCAGCAGGCAGATGGGGGGATCGGCAGATGAGCAGTGGCATGATGAGCTGAGATAAGTAGAGGTGAGGCATGATGAGGTAAGATGAGTACAGGTGAGACAGGATGATGTAAGATGAGCAGAGGTGAGATGAGCAGAGGCAAAAAGAGGTGAGACATAATGAGGTGAGATGAGTAGAGGTGAGACATGAGGTGAGATGAACAGAGGCAAAAAGAGGTGAGACATGATGAGGTGAGATGAGTAAAGGTGAGACATGATGGGGTGAGATGAGCAGAGGTGAGACAGAATGAGGTGAGATGAGCAGAGGCGAGTAGAGGTGAGACAGAATGAGGTGAGATGAGTAGAGGTGAGACAGAATGAGGTGAGATGAGCAGAGGCGAGTAGAGGTGAGACAGAATGAGGTGAGATGAGCAGAGGTGAGACAGAATGAGGTGAGATGAGCAGAGGCGAGTAGAGGTGAGATGAGCAGAGGCGAGTAGAGGTGAGATGAGCAGAGGCGAGTAGAGGTGAGATGAGCAGAGGCGAGTAGAGGTGAGACAGAATGAGGTGAGATGAGCAGAGGCGAGTAGAGGTGAGACAGAATGAGGTGAGATGAGCAGAGGCGAGTAGAGGTGAGACAGAATGAGGTGAGATGAGCAGAGGCGAGTAGAGGTGAGACAGAATGAGGTGAGATGAGCAGAGGCGAGTAGAGGTGAAACAGAATGAGGTGAGATGAGCAGAGGCGAGTAGAGGTGAGACAGAATGAGGTGAGATGAGCAGAGGCGAGTAGAGGTGAGACAGAATGAGGTGAGATGAGCAGAGGCGAGTAGAGGTGAGACAGAATGAGGTGAGATGAGCAGAGGCGAGTAGAGGTGAAACAGAATGAGGTGAGATGAGCAGAGGTGAGCAGAGGTGAGACAGAATGAGGTGAGATGAGCAGAGGCGAGTAGAGGTGAGACAGAATGAGGTGAGATGAGCAGAGGTGAGACAGAATGAGGTGAGATGAGCAGAGGTGAGCAGAGGTGAGACAGAATGAGGTGAGATGAGTAGAGGTGAGACAGAATGAGGTGAGATGAGCAGAGGTGAGCAGAGGTGAGACAGAATGAGGTGAGATGAGCAGAGGTGAGCAGAGGTGAGACAGAATGAGGTGAGATGAGCAGAGGTGAGCAGAGGTGAGACAGAATGAGGTGAGATGAGCAGAGGTGAGCAGAGGTGAGACAGAATGAGGTGAGATGAGCAGAGGCGAGTAGAGGTGAGACAGAATGAGGTGAGATGAGCAGAGGCGAGTAGAGGTGAAATAGAATGAGGTGAGATGAGCAGAGGCGAGTAGAGGTGAAATAGAATGAGGTGAGATGAGCAGAGGTGAGACAGAATGAGGTGAGATGAGCAGAGGCGAGTAGAGGTGAGACAGAATGAGGTGAGATGAGTAGAGGTGAGACAGAATGAGGTGAGATGAGTAGAGGTGAGACAGAATGAGGTGAGATGAGCAGAGGCGAGTAGAGGTGAAATAGAATGAGGTGAGATGAGCAGAGGTGAGACAGAATGAGGTGAGATGAGCAGAGGCGAGTAGAGGTGAGACAGAATGAGGTGAGATGAGCAGAGGTGAGACAGAATGAGGTGAGATGAGTAGAGGTGAGACAGAATGAGGTGAGATGAGCAGAGGCGAGTAGAGGTGAGACAGAATGAGGTGAGATGAGTAGAGGTGAGACAGAATGAGGTGAGATGAGCAGAGGCGAGTAGAGGTGAGATGAGTAGAGGCGAGTAGAGGTGAAACAGAATGAGGTGAGATGAGCAGAGGTGAGACAGAATGAGGTGAGATGAGCAGAGGCGAGTAGAGGTGAAACAGAATGAGGTGAGATGAGCAGAGGTGAGACAGAATGAGGTGAGATGAGCAGAGGTGAGTAGAGGTGAGACAGAATGAGGTGAGATGAGCAGAGGTGAGTAGAGGTGAGACAGAATGAGGTGAGATGAGCAGAGGTGAGACAGAATGAGGTGAGATGAGCAGAGGTGAGTAGAGGTGAGACAGAATGAGGTGAGATGAGCAGAGGTGAGACAGAATGAGGTGAGATGAGTAGAGGTGAGACAGAATGAGGTGAGATGAGCAGAGGTGAGTAGAGGTGAGACAGAATGAGGTGAGATGAGTAGAGGTGAGACAGAATGAGGTGAGATGAGCAGAGGTGAGTAGAGGTGAGACAGAATGAGGTGAGATGAGCAGAGGTGAGACAGAATGAGGTGAGATGAGCAGAGGTGAGTAGAGGTGAAACAGAATGAGGTGAGATGAGCAGAGGTGAGCAGAGGTGAGACAGAATGAGGTGAGATGAGCAGAGGCGAGTAGAGGTGAGACAGAATGAGGTGAGATGAGCAGAGGCGAGACATAATGGGGTGAGGCAAGTAGAGGTGAGACATGATGAGGTGAGATGAGTAGAGGTGAGACATGAGGTGAGATGAACAGAGGCGAGTAGAGATGAGACAGGATGAGGTGAGATATGATGAGGTGCCCCAGGTAATCGATCGGGCCGGGAATCTTACAGATCGCCGCAGGTTTTGGTCCACTTTACCTGAGCACCCTATTACCACACACAGCCACACATACATACACTCTATAGTGTCCCATCTATTTTTTTATTATCTTTGTTCGCAGACCCCACAAATCCAGTGAGAAATGTGAAAACTGAGGACGAGACAAAAGGATTTGTGAATAGTAAAGAGGAGGAAGTTCCTCTACAGATCAGCCCAGGTGAGTAATAAACCTATACATGTGATGTCTCTGCACACACTCTCCTATACATCATAGTACACAAGTTGTAACTCTCGTGTTTACTCACAGACCCTGAAGACATTATAGCGAGACCTGTGAAAACTGAGGATGAGGAAGAAGAATTTGTTAAGATAAAAGTGGAGGAAGTTCCTTTACAGATCAGCCCAGGTGAGTAATATTTTCCCATTCCCTCACTTTGGTCTCTCTCACACTTCTGTACGTCTCATCTACACCCTGGTGAGTAATATTTTTCGATTCCCTCTCTTTTGTACGTCTCGTACATCTACAATATAGGTTCTCCCAGAATGGGTACCCAGGAGTATCTGGCTCTCTCCATGCGTCCAGCATCAATTTTTGTTGGTTACCTGACCAGCTTTGTGGATGTGATGTTCCGCCGGCCCGTCCTTTTTTTTTTTTTTTTTAACCCCTGAAAGCGGACCAACAGTCTAAAAATGCGGAGCAGCCCAACACAACAAACAGTGCTCATATGCACCTCTCCCCGGGGCAATTTAGATTGCTGCACATACAAATTCATTTATCTTTTTCTAACTCCTGCCGTAGTTAATTTTAGAACCAAAATGGCGGCTCATGCATTTTGCAGGCCGTCTGCAAACAGGAAGTGCTGCTGGGCTTCCTGTTACTACGCATTGTCAGTTATGTCAGTTGAATCCAGGCAGCAGCATAGGCAGGGAGAGGAAGATCCAAAATGGCCGCTACCTTTCTTTTCCAACTCTGCCAGGTCCTCCGGTTGAAGGGTCTGATGCGGGACTACAAAGTAGCACACTACTTTCAACTATAGGGACGGTCACTGTGAATGCCATGGTGTCCATCAGACTTAAAGCGTGGTCAATGACACCTCCGCTACAGCACAGGCAGGCCGGGAGCCCCCCACACATAACCCCCCTGGACGCCTGTAATCTTTACCTCTTCCTCGCTCCCCCACCAATCGCGGCACGGGTTTCCCGGCAGGGGAGCGAGGATGAGGGGTTATGTGCGGGGGGGGAACTACAAGTAGCACACTACTTTCAGCCATATGAATGGTCACTGTGAATGCCATGGTGTCCATCAGACTTAAAGCGTGGTCGGTGGCACCACCGCTATAGCACAGGCTGAGGGGGAGGGCTACCAGAATGCTGGAGCCCCCGCCCAACAAACATAACCCCCAGGACGCTCGTAATCTTTACCTTATCCCCGCTCCCTCACCAATCGCAGCTTGGGATTCCTGGCAGGGGAACGAGGATAAGGTAAAGATTTCGGGTGTCCTGAGGGGTTATGTGCGGGGGCGCTCCAGCTGTCCAATAGCATCGGCAGCCTCCAACACCCTTGCCACAGCATTGGGTTGAATCTGAGTGTCACATACTTGCATCCTCGGGACGTCGTCGCGGTCAGGTGGCATCCGTGGCTCCCGCATCACTGTGCACAAGCCTCGGGACCGTCTGCGCGAGCACCGGGTTGCATAGGCCGTGGCCGCAACTGCGCTCAGGTCCCTCAGACCATGTAATGGACCTTGCGCAATCCACTCCTGCGCAGGTGCTAATCCTTGCCCGGGTTTCTCATTCAGTTGATTCTTATCAGCTGACCTTCACTGACCAATCGACTGAAGCCAGGTTCTTTATTCAGTAACTCCTGGTGTTATTTGGTGCCCGAAGATTCCTGGCTCTTCTTTTGCTGTGCCTGCTCTCTGTGTTCCTGAAGCCACTTGTGGATTAACCCTTAGAACTCCCGTGCATATCCTGGCTTAGCAATCGGATCTTGGCTGTTGGATTAACTCTTTGAACTCCCGTGCATGACGCGGCTTATCCATCTGACCCCGTTCTGGGATTAACCCTTGAGCTGCCTCAGGTGTTCGACCCGGGCTCTCCTTTTGATTCTGGACCTGTGCCTGTGACCCCAGCCTCTCGTCTGCCTCTATGCCTTACCCAGCAACCACTGCTGTCTGCCCAGGCTCTTGTCTCCCCGGGGAGGCGACCTGGGACCACCCAAGCAGCAAATCTATCCTCTCTTACGAAGGGCTCTAGAAAGACTAGGATGTAGAAAAAGTGAAGCCAGCCAGCGTTTGTTTGTTTAAAATCCTTCAAGCGTTTTTATTATCTTCTTTTAAAAAGTAATAGTCCAACAGGTCAAAGCATCCATCAAAGTATACATGAAAGGCCCCAACGCCAACGCGTTTCGGACAGCTAGTCCTTAATCATGACATCCAATGGAAAGAAATGAATAAATCTTAAATACCTCACGGTGGGGCTCGATTCTTTTGCGCTCAGCAGTTAGCCTGTTGTTCATTAGGGTAACATATTGACTCGGGCAGAATGACGTGTAGTTAGTCATAAATTACCCTAATGAACAACAGGCTAACTGCTGAGCGCAAAACGAATCGAGCTTCACCGTGAGGTATTTAAGATTTATTCATTTCTTTCCATTGGATGTCATGATTAAGGACTAGCTGTCCGAAACGCGTTGGCGCCTTTCATGTATACTTTGATGGATGCTTTGACCTGTTGGACTATTACTTTTTAAAAGAAGATAATAAAAACGCTTGAAGGATTTTAAACAAACAAACGCTGGCTGGCTTCACTTTTTCTACATTCTACGAAGAACGGAGTGAGCTCCCGCAGCCGCGTTTGTATCTTCCCGCCGTAGGACTGAAACCATAACAAAGGTAGAGCTGACATTTATCCGTCTCTTTTGTGTGTTCTAGAAAGACTAGGGCAGTCCTTAGACTCCAATCCTGCAGGGTCGAGTTTGGGTTCTGGGCGAGGGCCATTCTCAGCAATAGAAGTCGGGCCTCCAAAGTATATCCCAGTACACTTCACTTGGCTGCTCTGTGTTCAGTCATATATCAGCATTGAACTCTAGTGCCTCAGTGCCATTGAAAGCCATGCATGCCTATGACATCATACCGCCTCAACCATGTTTTATAGAGGATGTGGTGAGCTTTGGGCCATGAGCTGTTCCAAGACTTTTCCATACTTTTTTCTTCTCATTGATCCGTTACCGGTTCAGTTAATCCGTCCGAGGAATACTTTCCTAAACTTTGCTGGCTTCTATAGATGTTTTCTGGCAAAGTCTAATCTGGCCTATTTAAGACTGATTAAGGTTTGCACCTTGTGGTAAACCCTCTGTATCTCTTCTCGTAACATCTTTACTCTTTATGGTAGACTTAGATACTGATAGATCTACTTCCGGGAGAGTTTTTTTTTCATCACGGAAATGACTCATTCACCACTGTTGTCTTCCGTGGAAGCCCGGGCCCCAGAATGCAGAGCAGCACAGTCAGAAGACACATCTTGTTTGCAGGCAGCCTGAGACTCCATGGGCCGCCATCTTGGACATTTAAAGTCTCAGAAAATGAAGTAGGTAGGATGATTTTTAATGTGAGCAATCTGTATGTACAGTGTTGGGGAAACATACAACATAGGCTCTTATTCAACATGACCCCCCAAACCTCACCGATCTGCTGCCCCCCTCCGGTTTTACCATTGGGCAATTTCTACTAACCTCACCAGGGCATTCATCTTCTGGGTCCCTCGGATTTCGGGCGGCCTCCCGACAGGTGGCGCCATCTTGTATCCTATCAGAAACTGCGCATGGCCCCTGCCTGTGCAGTGCCCATGAATAAGATTCAATAGAGGAGCCCCAAATCCTGCAAGAAGGCACCACATAAACACACACGGACACACTGTCATGCCTTACAGCACTTACCCATCGCTGATAGTATTCCTACTTCTGGTGGTGAACATGGCCTATTTACGGCTGGCATTTCATGAATGGACACTGATCGTGCATAGGCCACAACCACTCACCAGGGCTAAGAAAGCACTCAGCGACTCAGGAGTACTGTAACCTATGGCAGTATGTCTGTGTATGTGGAGCCGGGCTGTGGAGGACAGGCAGCAAGTCAGTCCTCCATTGCGCTCCCTCCTCACAGACGCATATTCACTCCATAAGACGCACCAATATTTACCCTCCACTTTTTGGGGGAAAGCATTTCTTATGGAGCGAAAAATGCAGTAGATCCCTTTTTCATTCTCATGGACGGCCCTCACAGAGGGGAAACACTTAGCTCCATTAGTAGATGGCTCAGGAAGGTTGAGGCCTACAAGGTGAAAGGTAGGTCTCCCTTTAGGCTCACCGCACATTCTACTAGGGTGTGTAAGTTGTATGTTTTACCTCCGGTTCCAGCTTAGCTATTGATATGTCGTAGTTTCTTTTTCCATCCTGTGGAGTACTGTTTGGAACACCCCACTTGTAAAGATTAGGAGAAACTGGACCCCATTAAATAGTTCCATGCAGTCCTGTTGCTTTTTAACCGATATCTTTATGGAACTATTAGAAACGAAAGAATGGAACTCAGCACAGCTAGATTATGCAATATAATTAATATAAATGGGTGCTAGCACCAGGTCGACCAAAGACATGAGATGTCAGGAGAATCTACACAGCACAAATGGGCCCGCCAGAATTGGCCCAAAAATGGTCACTACCCATACAAAAGGCTGCACAACCAAATTCTTATTTGAAAGAGTATTCTCTTAAATATTTAATAATCAAATGCAATATATACAACACATAAGCACAAAAATAAAAACACTTAAAACCACAATGAAGTTGATCAAGATCGACGGGACTAACAAAAAACAAAATTTATATATTTACAACATCAAAATACAAGTGCTGTAAGTGCAAAAGAACTTTAGTACAACACTCAAATGAGTGTATTTATATATAAAGTGCTGTGTGCCAAACTATATATAAAAAAGAAGAAATAATGATCCACACAGTGAATCAATGCTGAAAAAGCAGCAAATGGATAAGGCTGGTACATAAAGTGGAAAGGGCAGTACAGACAGTAAATAAAAAGATTACATCACCATATTTCTGAAGTCCCTCTCAAGATCAACCAATATCACATTGACGCGTTGTGTGGGCGCAGAACGGCCCACTTCATCAGCATTGATTCACTGTGTGGATCATTATTTCTTCTTTTTTATATATAGTTTGGCACACAGCACTTTATATATAAATACACTCATTTGAGTGTTGTACTAAAGGTCTTTTGCACTTACAGCACTTGTATTTTGATGTTGTAAATATATAAATTTTGTTTACACTAATTTAGTTATGTATTTTATGCACTTTATCTACTTAGCACAATCATAATATTTTATTATCTTGCAACATATGGATCAGGTGTTTGAGGATTTTTTGAGCTGATTCATAGGGCAGCGTGCAATATAGCAATATTGTTAGGAAATTTTGATTGTAATCTATTTAGTCCCGTCGATCTTGATCAACTTCATTGTGGTTTTAAGAGTTTTTATTTTTGTGCTTTAGTGTTATGTGTTGTATATATTGCATTTGATTATTAAATATTTAAGAGAATACTCTTTCAAATAAGAATTTGGTTGTGCAGCCTTTTGTATGGGTAGTGACCATATTCTAAGCATACAGTACGTCCTGCTCCATCTATAATACTTACACGTGGGTAATCCTCCGCCAGATGGCGCTGTTCACTGCAGACATGCAAAAACAGGCTCCTCCCGGCCCTTCATATACCCAGGGACCTCCCACAAATCCCCAGATTTCTCTGCAGTGATGACTGAGAAGACATGAAGTATCAACTCTCTCGCAGGTGAGCGGGGCTTTACAGCCTGCGGCCCTGTGGGACTATTTCCACCCGTCCTCTGAATGATATGCCTCTCAGCCTGGGCTGCGTTGGTCGGGTGAAGGTAGGCAGCACCTTGTGTGCTTATGGAGCCACGCTCCACCGCAATCCCCCGCCATAGGGTAGTCGGTCAAGGTGAGCCTTCAGGGGATGCCCCTCCCGCATCACTGCCCCACGCCCCATGTAGCGGTGGACCTTATTCAATGGGTCACCTTCCTCCTTCGTACCCTCCTTAGTCAGGGGGAAAAGAAAGGGGGGGAGGGGTTGTGTGCAGGGCGGCCTCAGTGTTTCATTACACGCTTATGGCTTGGCTGTGCTTTACTGGGAACGGGGATCAGAGCCGCGCTCTTTCCTTACTGTTAACCGCAGCGCATTAGTTTCTGTTTGCTGCTCGCACCGCATGTACGGCGGCGGCTTTGCTGACGCCTCGGCATCTTTCTTCTTCCTTCCTCTCCTTCTTAGCCTTAGGGGCTCTTCCTAGGCTGCGCTGGCTTAAGCGCATGTCCAATACAGTACCGCCTTGTCACGGCAGACCGGGGTTCATTCCCTGACAGGGGAGCCCGAGTATAGCCCTCGGCCTTGCCTGTACAGGCTCAGAGCGCCATTTACAATAGACATTACTGCTTTCTGTCTCTCATTGGCTAGATCCCTTACGAGCTTCGCGCTCGCTGGGGAGGGGCGTGGTTCCGGCTTGGCGCGCTACGCGTCGCGGTCGGCTCAGACCCGCCCTCCGGGGTTCGCTTGGCGCCATTTCCTTCTCCCGTGCACGCGGTGAAGATCGTCCTCTCTGTCTGTAAGTGCCCTCGCGGGCGACTCTTCTTTACTTTCTATGCTCCCATTGCGCATGGCTCTGACATCCTGTTCCCCCTTATGTCTTTCAGACTGCGGATTTCGGTGGCTTCTCCCGGCCCAGTGTAGCTCCCGGTCGTGACCATAAAAAATTACTTCCACTTCCCCGTGGGTTATTGGGGCATCCAGGGTAGCTTGCAGCGTCAATCCCTACTGGCATATTGTGCCGATTAAATCACCATATGGAGGCATCTCAAGATATTGTGAACGGGGTTCCTTCGGGACAAGCCCGGCTGTGTGTAGCTTGTGGGGTCTTACCTAGCAGTGGTGACAATGCACGGGTCTGTGTTCCTTGTTCACAGCAGGCGCTATCGGTGCTTCCCGTCTCTTCTGAGGCTGGGCCTGCACCCCGCCGCACTTCACCTACCCCCCCCAAGCCTGAGTCTAACCCCCAATACCAGTGGGGATTCTCATCCTGATCTGGCCACAAGGCTGGCCTGATAAGGCTAAGGGGCATACGCGTGCTGCCCTACCTGGACGACATTCTCATCACCTCTCGGTCTCTGCGGCAGGCAGAGTTGGACACTCGTCTGGTAGTGTCTACCCTGGAGTCCTTCAGCTGGATGATCAATTACCCCAAGTCCTCCCTGTCCCCCTCCTCGGTGACTCCGTTCCTGGGGATGATTCTGGATACAGTTCAGTCAAGGATATTCCTTCCTCAACAGAAGGTGGAAGCTCTGACGGCGCAGGCGAGGTTCCTGCTTTCGAGCCCACAGTTCTGCATCCGGCAGGGAATGCAGTTGGTGGGCCTGATGGTGGCGAGCTTCGAGGCGGTGCCCTTTGCCCAGTTCCATTTGAGACCTCTGCAGCTTCACCTTCTGTCAGTGTGGGACAAGAACCCAGCGTCCTTGGACGGAGTCTGTGTGCTTCCCCCTCGGTCAGACAGTCCCTTGCGTGGTGGCTGGACCACAGGAACTTGATAAGGGGCAGGTCTTTTCTGGCCCCCTGCTGGGAGACGGTCACAACGGATGCCAGTCTGTCAGGTTGGGGGGGATTCTGGAAGTCCCTGCGCTTCCAGGGGACGTGGGGTCCTCAGGAGGCCCATTTGCCCATCAACATTTTGGAATTACGGGCAGTCAGGTTGGTACTGGAGAGATTGACCCAACACCTGAGGGGTCTGTCGGTACAGGTACGCTTGGACAACAGGACAGCGTTTGCCTACATCAACCATCAGGGAGGGACCCGGAGCAAGGGTGCTCTCCAAGAGGTGTCTCAGATTCTGACATGGGCGGAGGCCAGTGTCCAATGCATTTCGGCTGTCTACATTCCGGGGGCGGAGAACCTGCTGGCGGACGCCCTGAGCAGGGGGATGTCCCGTCGGGGGGAGTGGTCCCTCTGCAACAAGGTATTTCAAGCCCTGTGTCACCGTTGGGGACTACCGGATGTGGATCTGTTTGCTTCCCGCCACAATCACAAGCTCCCGGCCTTTGTCTCCCTGTCTCAGGATCCTCTGGCCTTGGCCACGGATGCCCTGTCCATGGCTTGGAGGGAGTTTCGACTCCTGTATGTGTTTCCACCGTTCCCCCTTCTGGGCAGGGTTCTGCGCAAGATTGCTCTGGAAGGGGTACCTGTGATTCTAGTGGCCCCCAGGTGGCCAAGAAGAGTGTGGTTCGCAGACGTGGTTCAAATGGCGGTAGATCAGTATGATCTGCCAAGGGTACCAAATCTGCTAACTCAAGGATCCTTACGCCATCCCAATTTACAAACGCTGGTTTTGACGGCCTGGCTGCTGAGACCTCCATCTTGATGGAGAAGGGTTTGTCTGCCTCTGTGGTGGCTACTATGATGCAGGCCAGGAAGAAAACTTCTTCTGCTATCTATTATAGAGTATGGCGTTCCTACATTGACTGGTGTGAGTCCAGGTCTCTTCCCTGTCAGGAATTCTCCATCCCTAGGGTTCTGGAGTTTTTGCAGCATGGTCTGGACTTAGGTCTCAAACTTAGTACTCTGAAGGGTCAGGTTTCTGCCCTGTCTATCTTCTTTCAGAAGACCTTTGCTCAACATCACCTGATTAAGACCTTCTTTCAGGGGGTCACTCAACGTGCGTCCCCCTCGAAAACCTATGGTCCCTGTCTGGGATTTGAACTTGGTTTTGTCTGCCTTGCAGGGTGCTCCCTTTGAACCTATTCAAGATGCGGCTCTGGTTGTTCTCACTCTCAAGGTTGTCTTCTTGATGGCTATTGCTTCGGTTAGGTGTGTGTCAGAGCTGGCCGCTCTATCTGTTCAGCCTCCATACTATGAGCGACACCAGGACAAGGTGGTGTTCCGCTTCAAACCGGATTTCTTGCCTAAAGTTGTTTCGGCTTTTCATTTGAACCAGGATATTGTTCTTCCTTCTCTGTTTCCCAATCCTCGCAACGACAAGGAGCGGGCTCTGCATTCCTTGGACGTAGTCAGGTGCTTGAAATATTACCTGGTTGTCACTAAGGCCTTCAGGAAGACTGATGCTCTCCTTGTTGTGCCTTCCGGGCCTAGGAAAGGTTTGGCTCCCGCCAAGTCTACCATCAGTAAATGGATTCGTCAGGCTGTGATTCAGGCCTATTCTACTAAGGGGAGGACTCCCCTTTCCATCTTACGGCTCATTCCACTCGTGCTATTGGTGCCTCTTGGGCCTTTCAGCAACAGGCCTCTGTTGAACAAGTTTGCAAGGCCGCTACTTGGTCTTCTGTTCACACCTTTTCAAAGTTTTACAAGGTTGATATTCGGGCCTCAGCTGATGCTGCTTTTGGCCGTAAGGTTTTGCAGGCGGTTGTAGTCTGAGCTACGTGCCGTAGCCTTTGTTGTTGGGGATCCCACCCTACTTTATGGACACTGCTATTGGATGTCCCACGTGTAAGTATTATAGATGGAGCAGGACGTACTGTATGCTTAGAATAATACAATTCTGTGAAATACTCACCTGTAGAATTGGTATTATACGCATACAGTACGTCCTGCTCCACCCCACCCTGGTTTCACCTTGTTCTGGATCCCCTGTATGGTGATTGTTATCATTGTTATTGTTACCAGTTTGGTGGTTGGGTTTCTCCCGGCTTCTTTTTCTCACTGCTTTTCAATGCTGGGGATTTGTGGGTGGTCCCTGGGTATATGAAGGGCTGGGAGGAGCCTGTTTTTGCATGTCGTACTGTATGCGTATAATACCAATTCTACAGGTGAGTATTTCACAGAATTGTATTTTTTGGGCCAAATCTGGCGAGCCCATTTGTGCTGTGTATCTTTATGGAACTAGACATGAGTCATAATAAGACATTCTGGTAGAGTTCAGGATAAGTAGAGAAATAATTCACAGCTCACCCAGTGATGAGCAGAAGGTGTAGGAAAAGGGTTCTGGACCCTTGGATTGAAGAGACAACAGAAAGGTGGACCCAGCATGAACTGTCCTCCCGTGATTAAAAATTAACTTTTACTTGCATTTCTTAAAAGTAGAGACCCCCCCCCCCCTGCGGGCTTTTGCCCAAAACGTATCACCCGGCTCATGAATTAGACCACAGGGGAGTCTTTTAGGAGATGCAAGATGCAAGTAAAAGTTAAGTTTTAATCACAGGAGGACAGTTCAAGCTGGATCCACCTTACTGTTGATTCTTGTTAGGGTGATTTGATTATTGATTGAGTTTTGCTGCTTCTCTCTGCTGAGCTTAGGCCCTTGACAAACTGCATTTAAGATTAAGAGAAGCTTCTCCTTGAAATCTCCATTTTTTCCCCCTGGAATTCCTAGATGTGGTGATGTTTCAGGCTGTCTCACACCATCTTCACCCTGCCTTACAGGACAGAACCCATTTTCTCATGTAGAGCTTTTCTTTACAACAACAAGCGGTGTCCCTAAGTCTTTGTTGTTGATCTGGAATAGTTTCTTTACAAGTAACTAGTTTTATGTCCGGCTGTCTGGTCTGGAGCTCCCCCACAACATGGAAGCCTGTTTCTGCCTTGCATAGACCTTGCCTTTCTCCACTTCCTGCTTTATGCTGCTCCACCAGCAGGTGGCTCTCTGCTACAGAGCAGCACCTGTGCTATTGACTTCCTGCTCTTTATAAACTGATCCAACCTTTCAGCCAGTGGATCAGCATTGCATTGTCTTCTGTACCCAGACTCTGAACTCTATATCCCAGAACCCAGGACTCCTGCCTCAGCCTCTGTGTTTTGCTTCCCCTATCTCAGCCGTGTATCCACCTTTGGACTTTCACTGGATCCTTATGCATGTATGTTTGCTGACTCCATCTTTGTATAAGTACAGCCAGAGCGTGTTTTTGTTTTCCGGGTTACCTATATTTCTGTATAGCAGCCATAGCACTCAGTGATTACCTATATTATATACTTACCTCAGCACATGTATGTGTATATGCCCACTTGTAAATCTGTACAGCAGCCTGGTTGGATTGTGCTGTTCACTTATCACTGTTTAACACCATTAAACGTGGTTTGCCGCATATCCGCCTCTGTCTCGCAGTCTCAATTACTGGTCATTCTATAATGGGGCATTTCTCCATGACACTGACGAAATGAGGTCCTCTTTAACCTTCTCTCTTCCCCTTATTTTCTCTAGGTGGAATGGTTAGCTGGAATACCATGCCAGATGCTAAAAGAGAAGATGATGACATCACAGCAAATGTTATAGGAAACCCAACTACCTCAGACACTCAACCAGCACTGCACCCTACACATCTCTCATCTCACCATTCTACACACGAGCAATGTCAGATGACTGTTTTCCTTAAGCATCGTACAGCTCATAGAGCTAAGAAGTCACATACATGTTCTGAATGTGGGAAAAGTTTTTCTCGGAAATCAGTCCTCATCAGTCATGAAAGAGTTCATACAGGAGAGAAGCCATTTTGTTGTTCTGAATGTGGGAAATGTTTTTCAGAGAAATCATCCCTTATCACACATGAAAGAGTCCATACAGGTCAGAAGCCATATTCATGTTCTGCTTGCGGGAAATGCTTTGCTCAGAAGTCAGACCTTGTCGCACATGAACGAATTCATACAGGGGAGAAGCCGTATACTTGTTCTTCATGTGGCAAATGTTTTTCTAATAAATCAAACCTTACCGTACATGAAAGAGTTCATACAGGGGAGAAGCAATATTCCTGTTCTGAATGTGGGAAATGTTTTTCCGAGAAGTCATCCCTTATCATTCATGAAAGAGTTCATACAGGAGAGAAGCCATATTTATGTTCTGCATGTGGGAAAAGTTTTTCTCAGAGATCTGACCTTACCACACATGAAAGAGTTCATACGGGGGAGAAGCCATATTCATGTTCTACATGTGGGAAATGTTTTTCTAATAAATCAGCCCTTACTATACATGAAAGAACTCATACAGGAGAGAAGCCATATTCATGTTCTGAATGTGGGAAATGTTTTTCTAATAAATCAAACCTTATTGCACATAGAAGAGTTCATACAAGGGAGAAACTATAATCCTGTCCTTAATCTGGGAATGTCACTAACTCCCATCTTGGCATAGATGAGATATATTGTATAGGCCAGTAATTATACTTAGGTCATGTAAATGTGAGAAAGGTTGTGCTTGTCTGTGTTAATAAAGCATATACGGTAATGCAGAAAGTCATTTTCCTTGGCACCTGCTTTTGTCGTTATTTTGTTCGTCCATTTTTAACTCTGAGATTATCCCAAGCAAGTTTTTTATTTGAATCAAATCACACACAAGAGGACGTTGATGATTTGTTCAGAAGACCTTCCCAGTTCCCATGATGAAGTGGCATCGTGCCATGAAACTGGGATCACCGGCTAATTTATATTTTTAGTTTCACAAAGTGGGGCATCCCCGATTCTGGATGCCCCGGGGGGGATAAGAAGCGGCCCTGGAATGTTATAGATTCCCGGGCCAATCTTTGTGGGTTTTGGTCCACTTTAGTTTCACCACAGTGGCTTTTCAGGCCACTCAGTTTCCGGCGGGATTGTAATCCCATAAACTTTACTCCTGGTGAGAACAACTAAGAACTAAGGGGTGCAGGTAATCAGGCGGGGTACCATCTCACACACCAATGTCAGCAGGTGACAGGGCTGTCACCCTACCCCTGTACCCTTTACTAGTTCACCCCAAGTATAAGAAAGAACTAAGAACTAAGGGGTGCAGGTAATCAGGCGGGGTACCATCTCACACACCAATGTCAGCAGGCGACAGGGCTGTCACCCTACCCATGTACCCTTTACTAGTTCACCCCAAGTATAAGAAAGAACAACTAAGAACTAAGGGGTGCAGGTAATCAGGCGGGGTACCATCTCACACACCAATGTCAGCAGGTGACAGGGCTGTCACCCTACCCCTGTACCCTTTACTAGTTCACCCCAAGTATAAGAAAAAAAGCACCACACAAAAATATTTATTATTCTAAATGTCACTTCTTTCTTCTGCCCCCTGCCAGGCCCTGTTTTCATCTGGTTCAGCGGGTAGGTGTATGTTTGAGCACCTTGAGAAAGTGCCAGGTGGGCACGGAACGCGTGGGTGAGAATCCGTCCAGCAGGGGTGAGCAGGTGATCACATAGAGGTGCAGGTCGGTTTGGCGGCCTGGCATTACAATCGCACATATTGTGCACATATTTACCCAGCACTTAGCACCTTATCCTTCCAGTTTGCACTGCAATTTTCTTTTGTGTCAGAACATGTTTAAAAAATCTTTTAGGGATTTTCTTTTTGTGCACATGTATATATATTATTTAGATAGGTAGTATCTCTATAGGGTCACTCCTGCTGGATGTTACATGTTTGTAGATTTTAAATGTAGGTGATTGTTTTTGTATGTTGTATGTGGATGTTTTTTACAGCTTTAGATCAATAAATTTATAATTTATTTTTGATGAATTATTAGTGTCTTTTATGGTTAGCAGATAGCTGGTGCCCTCTAGTACCTGTTCCCTTTGGGTGGCTTACTGGTACCACCGATTTTTGTTTGCTTATTGGTACATATTGGGGGTATTTTTGTGGCACAGCAGGTCTGCTTTAATATCATTTTTCTGGGTGGTGCTGGACAAATAGCACTTTGTTTGTGCAAGTGTTTGTGTAGGTGTATGTATGTACTTTGGGTCTTCATCCCATTTCCAGGGCTTTTCTCTGCCCAAAATGTTGCCTTCTTTAGGTGGTGCAGGGCATCAGATACTAGAATGCAGTTTTAGAACGAAGGGACACAGGTCCCCCCTCCTTTTAGCCCGGAAGGCCAGATGGGGACTCCGTCTGGGCCGGGGGAGCGGCCTTTTATACAGGTCTGGGTTCTCCCTCACATGACTACATATGTCACATGAGGGGAGAGAGATAGAAGGGAGTTTCCTCTGGAAGCCCCCCTCCCCTCCTGTGTGGTGTAAGTCACGTGGGGGGGTGAATCCTCAGAGGCTCCTCCTCTGAAGTATAAAAGTCTTGCCCGGCCAAAAAAAGTGGCAAACTCACGGCTGGCAGCCGGGAGGGAAGTATAGGTGGACACGTGTTCCTCTTCCCTCCAGAGGCCATCCAGGTGCATCATAGTGCATCAGTGCTGGACAATAGATGAGAAAGGTAAGTTGGCCATTGTATGCTGCAGCACACAAAGGAATTTTTCCTCCACATTTAACCCATCCATGAAACAAACCCAAGCAGTGAGTGCACGCGTGCTCGTAGCGGTGGGCTGCCAAAACCACAGCGCCCGGGGAGCAGTTGGGGGTTTCGGGGCCTTGCTCAATAGTCAAAAGTATTGTCCTGGATGGGAATCAAACCTGCAAACCTCCAGGCACTTATCAGGAGAGACTTAAGGTGGAACAAATATTGGGGATTTTGGCCAGGCTTTGTTCCATGCCCTGGGGGCAGCCTGAATTGGGATGCCCCCTTTTGTAAAGCCCCCCAGAACACTGTGTAAAACTCACTTTTTTCTGGTCCTTCAGCACATGTGCAGGCTCTCATCCAATCAGAGCTCTTTGCCATGACTATACCATGTGACAAACGGCTCTGGTGTTCATCATTGGGGAGTGCAAGCTCGCCTGTCCCAGCTTATCTCAGTAGCTGATACGATCTCGCTCCACATTGTAAACAGGCATTTGCTGAATTACGGCAAAAGGCTCTGATTGGACAAGAGCCCGTGCATGCTCCAATGGAACGGGGAAAGGTGAGCTGATATCGGCAATCTGGGGGGGTTCACACAGTAGAGCATCCCAATTCGAGATGCCTGGTGAGAAGCCAGTGGCCAACCCTGGAAACTTGAATTCCCAGAGCCGGACAACCTGGGTTTTGGTCTGTCATGGCTCGGGGGGGCGAGTTTAATAGGGCCAGGTATGCGAAGAGGGGTTGGGAAGCAGGGAGTGAAGGGGCACTGGGTGAGATGGACTGCTTGCTGGATAAATTCACCCTGCACATGTGGTCCTAAAGCAGTGTGACCCACCATGAATTCTCCCCGTGCTCCCTATGGCCAGTCCACCCCTGGCTACAAGTCTGGTCTCCCTACTCCTGGTGGTACAATAGATACTCCAGGCCTTAAGATATTACCGGCATTCTACTCTGCAATCGGGTGCCTGTGACCCCCCTCCGAAATGGCACAACCCCCTTCTTCACAGAAATGCTCTCGGGATCCGATAGGTGAGATGAAAAAAACTAAACCCCTTCATGGTCTACCGGACCCTGGGTATAGAGAGTCAGGGACACAGTCCTTGTGTTCAGGAACATTCCCCAATAGAGAGATAGTCCACCATGGGGACAGTTGGGACTTGGTGTAGTTGGCAATCCACCCAGACGCCTCTAGAATTGTTTGCTCCATCTGCACATCCAGAGAGACCATCTCCTAAGATGGGTCCCCACCAGAAGATCATCTCTTTATAGAGTCTCCTGTTGCCATCGATATTAAGGCGGACCAAAACCCCAGTAATCGGGCTCTAAAGACTCCAGGGACGGGTTAAAACTTGCCCAATTTGCTGCAAAACCTTCGGGACTGGTCATTTACTCACCTCGGAATTCGATCCTAAGGCGCATGTGCTGGCGTTCTCCTCCGTCCCCGCTCTTTCTTTTTGCTAGGCGTACACCTGCCGCCAGCACCAGCTGCCTCGGGAAACGTTTCTATTCAGAACTCATGAAAATACTTGGCGGTGAATTCTGATTCGAAAAAAGGCCAGAGCTTGTGCTGGAGGAAATGTGGATCCAAGTAAGAAACCAAGAGATCCCACACCCACAGCGGCATCCCACATCGGGATCAGAAGAGGATATAGAGTGATGCCTCCTGATCACAGAGTGGCCACCATCTGTGACTAAGCCACAGCCCATACTCATACCTCCCAAGTGTCCCTGACTTGGAGGGACTAACTTTGGAGCCCATGTCCCCCTGTCCCTCGTTGTTCTCATTTGTCCCTCTTTGAGGTGTAACATGCAGATCTGCAGCAATAAATTATTAATTTGCCTATTCAAAGTGTTTCTATTGTTGTAACTGTTACACTGTATCTCCTATCCATCCCTCAGTGAGGGGGCGTGGCTTCATCCATCCCTCAATGAGGGGGTTATGGGTTAAATTAATAGTTGCTCCTTCTAAAAGGTTGGAAGGTATACATACTGAATGCTGTAGGCAGGTGGGGGGTTCTAGGCCTATAGTAACCCCACACCAGTGATCAGAGGGTCTTCCCATTTATTATTCCATCAAGGAATTAACAGAAGATGAAGCTCTCCTTCATCTCATATTCCTACCCCTCACTGCCAGCCATACCTCCCAACTGCCCCTGATTTGGTGGGACTGTCTCTCTTTTGAGTCCATGTTTCTGTGTCCCTCGTTATTTTCAATTGTTCCCTCTTTGAGGTGTAACATGCAGATCTGCATCGATAAATGATTCATTCTCCTATTCAAAGTGTTTCTATTGTTGTCACTGTTACTCCTATCAATGAGGGGGGGGTGGCCTGATTTAACAATTGTCCCTCTTTCCCACCATAAAAAGTTGGGAGGTATTCATACTGAAGGGGTGGGGCTGGAGGGGTTTCTAGGCCTATAGTAACCCCATAACAGACAGTGATCAGATGAGGGTCTTCCCATTCATCATTCCATCAAGGGGTTACCATAAGATGAAGCTTTCCTACATGTCATAATCCTACCTGATTTGGAGGGACTGTCCCTCTTTTGAGTCCATGTCTCCTTGCCCCTCGTTGTTCTCATTTGTCCCTCTTTGAGGTGTAACATGCAGATCTGCAGCAATAAATGATTCATTCTCCTATTCAAAGTGTTTCTATTGTAGTAATGTTACACCCTATCTCCTATCCATCTATCAATGAGAGGGAGTGGCCTAATTTAACAATTGTCCCTCTTTCCCACTCTGAAAATTTGGAAGGTATGGCCAGCCTGCCACTACGCAAATGTGTTCCCCTCATGGTCTCCGCCCCTCACTCAGAGATTAAGTCCCCTCCCCCCAGATCTTGTTCCCCACAGAAGGGAGGAGCATTGCCATTAATTTCCTCTCTATACTATTAAGAGACCCACCCCTGCAGAGCATAAGTCCCCTCCCACTAGATCGTGTTCCCCCACAGAAGGGAGGAGCATTGCCATTAATTTCCTCTCTATACTACTAAGAGACCCACCCCTGCAGAGCATAAGTCCCCTCCCACTAGATTGTGTTCCCCACAGAAGGGAGGAGCATTGCCATTAATTTTCTCTCTATACTACTAAGAGACCCACCCCTGCAGAGCATAAGTCCCCTCCCACTAGATCGTGTTCCCCCACAGAAGGGAGGAGCATTGCCATTAATTTCCTCTCTATACTACTAAGAGACCCACCCCTGCAGAGCATAAGTCCCCTCCCACTAGATTGTGTTCCCCACAGAAGGGAGGAGCATTGCCATTAATTTTCTCTCTATACTACTAAGAGACCCACCCCTGCAAGTCCCCTCCCACTAGAGCGTGTTCCCCACAGAAGGGAGGAGCATTGCCATGAATTTCCTCTATATACCACTAAGAAACCCACCGCTGCAGAGCATAAGTCCCTCCTCCTAGACTGTTTCCCCACAGAGGCGATGAGCAGTGCCATTATTTTTCTTTCTATACCACTAAGAGACCCACCCCTGCAGAGCATAACTCCCCTATCCCTAGACTGTTTCCCCACAGAAGGGAGGAGCATTGCCATGAATTTCCTCTATATACCACTAAGAGACCCACCCCTGCAGAGCATAACTCCCCTATCCCTAGACTGTTTCCCCACAGAAGGGAGGAGCATTGCCATGAATTTCCTCTATAAACCACTAAGAGACCCACCCCTGCAGAGCATAACTCCCCTATCCCTAGACTGTTTCCCCACAGAAGGGAGGAGCATTGCCATGAATTTCCTCTATATACCACTGAGAGACCCACCCCTGCAGAGCATAACTCCCCTATCCCTAGACTGTTTCCCCACAGAAGGGAAGAGCATTGCCATGAATTTCCTCTATAAACCACTAAGAGACCCACCCCTGCAGAGCATAAGTCCCCTCCCTCTAGATCATGTTCTCCCACAGAAGGGAGAAGCATTGCCATGAATTCCCTCTCTATACCGCTAAGAGACCCACCCCTGCAGAGCATAACACCCCTCCCCCTAGACTGTTTCCCCACAGAAGGAAGCAGCATTGGCATGAATTTCCCCTCTTCACCCACCCAGAACCACCCCTGCAGGGCATAAGTCCCCTCCCCCTAGACTGTTTCCCCACAGAGGCGAGGAGCATTGAAATTAATTTCCTCTTTATATCACTAAGAGACCCACCCCTGCAGAGCGCAACACCCCTCCCCCCTGGACAGCAGGAGGAGCTTTGCCATACCCCCCAACCACCCCTATTCCCAGGGGACAATCTCGATTTCGGTCGTTTGCCCCGCGTCCAGCAGAGCGCTTGCACCTGTCCTGCTCTCCATCCCCTGTTGGCCTGTGGCCTCTCAGACGCCCGGCCCCCTGCGGCCTTTTAGACGCCCGACTGCCTCCGTCTGCCCCGAGTGTGCAGCCGAGCGCTGACACTAGGGCAGGCTCCTTATTTTGTTTTTTTTCCTCTTTAACCTCATTGGTGGTTCAGTGGGTGGACAGGACTCCAGGAAGGAGCCTGGCCTCGGTGGGTGTGGAGATCGTGCAGGAGGGGGAGATGATCGCCTGCATTGCGTGTGTGGCTCTGTCTGCCTGTCTGTGTCGCCGCTAACTGGCTGTAATGAGGGATGCCCCTCACTGGTTGGAATAGAGGAGTGTCCATCACTGGCTGGAATAGAGGGATGTCCCTCACTGGCTGGAATAGAGGGATGTCCCTCACTGGCTGGAATAGAGGGATGTCCCTCACTGGCTGGAATAGAGGGATGTCCCTCACTGGCTGGAATAGAGGGATGTCCCTCACTGGCTGGAATAGAGGGATGCCCCTCACTGGCTGTATATGAGGGATGCCCCTCACTGGCTGGAAGGAGGAATAACCCTCACTGGCTGTATATAAAGGATGCCCCTCACTGGCTGGAAGGAGGAATAACCCTCACTGGCTGTATATGAAGGATGCCCCTCACTGGCTGTATATGAAGGATGCCCCTCACTGGCTGGAATGGAGGGGTGCCCCTCACTGGCTGTATATGAGGGATGCCCCTCACTGGCTGTATATGAGGGATGCCCCTCACTGGCTGTATATGAAGGATGCCCCTCACTGGCTGTATATGAGGGATGCCCCTCACTGGCTGTATATGAAGGATGCCCCTCCCTGGTTGTAATGGAGTGATGCCCCTCACTGGCTGGAATGGAGGGGTGCCCCTCACTGGCTGTAATAGAGGAATGTCCATCACTGGCTGAAATAGAGGGATGCCCCTCACTGGCTGTAATAGAGGAATGTCCATCACTGGCTGGAATAGAGGGATGCCCCTCACTGGCTGAAATGGAGGGATATCCCTCACTGGGTGTATATGAAGGATGCCCCTCACTGGCTGTATATGAGGGATGCCCCTCACTGGCTGTATATGAGGAATGCCCCTCACTGGCTGTATATGAAGGATACCCCTCACTGGCTGGAATAGAGAGATGCCCCTCACTGGCTGGAATAGAGAAATGTCCATCACTAGCTGGAATAGAGGGATGCCCCTCACTGGGTGTATATGAAGGATGCCCCTCACTGGCTGTATATGAGGGATGCCCCTCACTGGCTGGAATAGAGGGATGCCCCTCACTGGCTGGAATAGAGGGATGCCCCTCACTGGCTGCAATAGAGGAATGTCCATCACTGGCTGGAATGGAGAGATGCCCCTCACTGGCTGTATATGAAGGATGCCCCTCACTGACTGTATATGAGAGATGCCCCTCACTGGCTGTATATGAGAGATGCCCCTCACTGGCTGTATATGAGGGATACCCGTCACTGGCTGTATATGAGGGATGCCCCTCACTGGCTGTATATGAGGGATGCCCCTCACTGGTTGTATATGAGGGATGCCCCTCACTGGCTGTATATGAGGGATGCCCCTCACTGGCTGTATATGAGGGATGCCCCTCACTGGCTGTATATGAGGGATGCCCCTCACCGGCTGTATATGAGAGATGCCCCTCACTGGCTGTATATAAGCGATGCCCCTCACTGGCTGTATATGAGCGATGCCCCTCACTGGCTGTATATGAGAGATGCCCCTCACTGGCTGTATATGAGGGATGCCCCTCACTGGCTGTATATGAGGGATGCCCCTCACTGGCTGAATATGAGCGATGCCCCTCACTGGCTGTATATGAGAGATGCCCCTCACTGGCTGTATATGAGGGATGCCCCTCACTGGCTGTATATGAGGGATGCCCCTCACTGGCTGTATATGAGAGATGCCCCTCCCTGGCTGTATATAAGCGATGCCCCTCACTGGCTGTATATGAGGGATGCCCCTCACTGCCTGTAATGGAAGGATGCTGGTCACTGGCTGTAATGGAGGGATGCCACACACTGGCTGTAATGAGGGATGTCCTCTCACTGCCTGTAATGGAGGGATGCTGGTCACTGGCTGTAATGGAGGGATGCCACACACTGCCTGTAATGGAGGGATGCTGGTCATTGTCTGTAATGGAGGGATGCCCCTCACTGGCTGTATATGAGGGATGCCTCTCACTGGCTGTATATGAGCGATGCCCCTCACTGGCTGTATATGAGGGATGCCCCTCACTGGCTGAATATGAGCGATGCCCCTCACTGGCTGTATATGAGGAATGCCCCTCACTGCCTGTAATGGAGGGATGCTGGTCATTGTCTGTAATGGAGGGATGCCCCTCACTGGCTGTATATGAGGGATGCCCCTCACTGGCTGTATATGAGGGATGCCCCTCACTGCCTGTAATGGAGGGATGCTGGTCATTGTCTGTAATGGAGGGATGCCCCTCACTGGCTGTATATGAGGGATGCCCCTCACTGGCTGTATATGAGGGATGCCCCTCACTGGCTGTATATAAGCAATGCCCCTCACTGGCTGTATATGAGGGATGCCCCTCACTGACTGTATATGAGGGATGCCCCTCACTGCCTGTAATGGAGGGATGCCCCTCACTGGCTGTATATGAGAGATGCCCCTCACTGGCTATATATAAGCGATGCCCCTCACTGGCTGTATATGAGGGATGCCCCTCACTGGCTGTATATAAGCGATGCCCCTCACTGGCTGTATATAAGCGATGCCCCTCACTGGCTGTATATGAGGGATGCCCCTCACTGCCTGTAATGGAGGGATGCTGGTCACTGGCTGTAATGGAGGGATGCCACACACTGGCTGTAATGGAGGGATGCTGGTCATTGTCTGTAATGGAGGGATGCCCCTCACTGCCTGTAATGGAGGGATGCCCCTCACTGGCTGTATATGAGGGATGCCCCTCACTGGCTGTATATGAGAGATGCCTCTCACTGGCTGTATATAAGCGATGCCCCTTACTGGCTGTATATGAGCGATGCCCCTCACTGGCTGTATATGAGGGATGCCCCTCACTGGCTGTATATGAGCGATGCCTCTCACTGGCTGTATATGAGGGATGCCCCTCACTGGCTGTATATGAGCGATGCCCCTCACTGGCTGTATATGAGGGATGCCCCTCACTGGCTGTATATGAGGGATGCCCATCACTGGCTGTATATGAGGGATGCCCATCACTGGCTGTATATGAGGGATGCCCCTCACTGGCTGTATATGAGAGATGCCCCTCACTGGCTGTATATGAGGGATGCCCCTCACTGGCTGTATATGAGGGACGCCCCTCACTGGCTGTATATGAGCGATGCCCCTCACTGGCTGTATATGAGGGATGCCCCTCACTGGCTGTATATGAGGGATGCCCATCACTGGCTGTATATGAGGGATGCTGGTCACTGGCTGTATATGAGGGATGCTGGTCACTGGCTGTATATGAGGGATGCCCCTCACTGGCTGTATATGAGAGATGCCCCTCACTGGCTGTATATGAGGGATGCCCCTCACTGGCTGTATATGAGGGACGCCCCTCACTGGCTGTATATGAGCGATGCCCCTCACTGGCTGTATATGAGGGATGCCCCTCACTGGCTGTATATGAGGGATGCCCATCACTGGCTGTATATGAGGGATGCCCCTCACTGGTTGTATATGAGGGATGCCCCTCACTGGCTGTATATGAGGGATGCCGGTCACTGGCTGTATATGAGGGATGCCCCTCACTGGCTGTATATGAGAGATGCCCCTCACTGGCTGTATATGAGGGATGCCCCTCACTGGCTGTATATGAGGGATGCCCCTCACTGGCTGTATATGAGGGATGCCCCTCACTGGCTGTATATAAGCGATGCCCCTCACTGGCTGTATATGAGCGATGCCCCTCACTGGCTGTATATGAGAGATGCCCCTCACTGGCTGTATATGAGGGATGCCCCTCACTGGCTGTATATGAGGGATGCCCCTCACTGGCTGTATATGAGCGATACCCCTCACTGGCTGTATATGAGGGTTGCCCCTCACTGGCTGTATATGAGGGATGCCCCTCACTGGCTGTATATGAGGGATGCCCCTCACTGGCTGTATAT
The DNA here is from genome assembly GCA_027917425.1 of Gastrophryne carolinensis. Taxonomy (NCBI): domain Eukaryota; kingdom Metazoa; phylum Chordata; class Amphibia; order Anura; family Microhylidae; genus Gastrophryne; species Gastrophryne carolinensis. Next base: position 13,680,634 of record CM051237.1, read on the forward strand.
GAGGGGTGCCCCTCACTGGCTGTATATGAGGGATGCCCCTCACTGGCTGTATATGAGGGATGCCCCTCACTGGTTGTATATGAGGGATACCCCTCACTGGCTGTATATGAGGGATGCCCCTCACTGGCTGTATATGAAGGATGCCCCTCACTGGCTGTATATGAGGGATGCCCCTCACTGGTTGTATATGAGGGATACCCCTCACTGGCTGTATATGAGGGATGCCCCTCACTGGCTGTATATGAGGGATGCCCCTCACTGGCTGTATATGAGGGACGCCCCTCACTGGCTGTATATGAGCGATGCCCCTCACTGGCTGTATATGAGGGATGCCCCTCACTGGTTGTATATGAGGGATACCCCTCACTGGCTGTATATGAGGGATGCCCCTCACTGGCTGTATATGAGGGATGCCCCTCACTGGCTGTATATGAGGGACGCCCCTCACTGGCTGTATATGAGCGATGCCCCTCACTGGCTGTATATGAGGGATGCCCCTCACTGGCTGTATATGAGGGATGCCCATCACTGGCTGTATATGAGGGATGCCCCTCACTGGTTGTATATGAGGGATGCCCCTCACTGGCTGTATATGAGGGATGCCGGTCACTGGCTGTATATGAGGGATGCCCCTCACTGGCTGTATATGAGAGATGCCCCTCACTGGCTGTATATGAGGGATGCCCCTCACTGGCTGTATATGAGGGATGCCCCTCACTGGCTGTATATGAGGGATGCCCCTCACTGGCTGTATATAAGCGATGCCCCTCACTGGCTGTATATGAGCGATGCCCCTCACTGGCTGTATATGAGAGATGCCCCTCACTGGCTGTATATGAGGGATGCCCCTCACTGGCTGTATATGAGGGATGCCCCTCACTGGCTGTATATGAGCGATACCCCTCACTGGCTGTATATGAGGGTTGCCCCTCACTGGCTGTATATGAGGGATGCCCCTCACTGGCTGTATATGAGGGATGCCCCTCACTGGCTGTATATGAGGGGTGCCCCTCACTGGCTGTATATGAGGGATGCCCCTCACTGGCTGTATATGAGGGATGCCCCTCACTGGTTGTATATGAGGGATACCCCTCACTGGCTGTATATGAGGGATGCCCCTCACTGGCTGTATATGAGGGATGCCCCTCACTGGCTGTATATGAGGGATGCTCCTCACTGGTTGTATATGAGGGATGCCCCTCACTGGCTGTATATGAGGGATGCCCCTCACTGGCTGTATATGAGGGATGCCACACACTGGCTGTATATGAGGGATGCCCCTCACTGGCTGTATATGAGGGATGCCCCTCACTGGCTGTATATGAGGGATGCCCCTCACTGGCTGTATATGAGCGATGCCCCTCACTGGTTGTATATGAGGCATGCCCCTCACTGGCTGTATATGAGGGATACCCGTCACTGGCTGTATATGAGGGATGCCCCTCACTGGTTGTATATGAGGGATGCCCCTCACTGGCTGTATATGAGGGATGCCCCTCACTGGTTGTATATGAGGGATGCCCCTCACTGGCTGTATATGAGGGATGCCCCTCACTGGCTGTATATAAGCGATGCCCCTCACTGGCTGTATATGAGAGATGCCCCTCACTGGCTGTATATAAGCGATGCCCCTCACTGGCTGTATATGAGGGATGCCCCTCACTGCCTGTAATGGAGGGATGCTGGTCACTGGCTGTAATGGAGGGATGCCACACACTGGCTGTAATGAGGGATGCCGCACACTGCCTGTAATGGAGGGATGCTGGTCATTGTCTGTAATGGAGGGATGCCCCTCACTGGCTGTATATGACGGATGCCCCTCACTGGCTGTATATGAGAGATGCCTCTCACTGGCTGTATATAAGCGATGCCCCTCACTGGCTGTATATGAGGGATGCCCCTCACTGGCTGTATATGAGCGATGCCCCTCACTGGCTGTATATGAGAGATGCCTCTCACTGGCTGTATATAAGCGATGCCCCTCACTGGCTGTATATGAGGGATGCCCCTCACTGGCTGTATATGAGCGATGCCTCTCACTGGCTGTATATGAGGGATGCCCCTCACTGGCTGTATATGAAGGATGCCTCTCACTGGCTGTATATGAGAGATGCCCCTCACTGGCTGTATATGAGAGATGCCTCTCACTGGCTGTATATAAGCGATGCCAGCTCACTGGCTGTATATGAAGGATGCCCCTCACTGGCTGTATATGAGAGATGCCCCTCACTGGCTGTATATGAGAGATGCCGGTCACTGGCTGTATATAAGCGATGCCCCTCACTTGCTGTATATGAGGGATGCCCCTCACTGGCTGTATATGAGCGATGCCTCTCACTGGCTGTATATGAGGGATGCCTCTCACTGGCTGTATATGAGGGATGCCCCTCACTGGCTGTATATGAGAGATGCCTCTCACTGGCTGTATATGAGGGATGCCCCTCACTGGCTGTATATGAGAGATGCCCCTCACTGGCTGTATATGAGGGATGCCCCTCACTGGCTGTATATGAGGGATGCCCCTCACTGGCTGTATATAAGCGATGCCCCTCACTGGCTGTATATGAGGGATGCCCCTCACTGGCTGTATATGAGCGATGCCTCTCACTGGCTGTATATGAGGGATGCCCATCACTGGCTGTATATGAGGGATGCCCATCACTGGCTGTATATGAGGGATGCCCCTCACTGGCTGTATATGAGAGATGCCCCTCACTGGCTGTATATGAGGGATGCCCCTCACTGGCTGTATATGAGGGATGCCCCTCACTGGCTGTATATGAGGGATGCCCCTCACTGGCTGTATATGAGAGATGCCTCTCACTGGCTGTATATAAGCGATGCCCCTCACTGGCTGTATATGAGGGATGCCCCTCACTGGCTGTATATGAGCGATGCCTCTCACTGGCTGTATATGAGGGATGCCCATCACTGGCTGTATATGAGGGATGCCCCTCACTGGCTGTATATGAGGGATGCCGGTCACTGGCTGTATATGAGGGATGCCCATCACTGGCTGTATATGAGGGATGCCCCTCACTGGCTGTATATGAGCGATGCCCCTCACTGGCTGTATATGAGAGATGCCCCTCACTGGCTGTATATGAGGGATGCCCCTCACTGGCTGTATATGAGGGATGCCCCTCACTGGCTGTATATAAGCGATGCCCCTCACTGGCTGTATATGAGGGATGCCCCTCACTGGCTGTATATGAGCGATGCCTCTCACTGGCTGTATATGAGGGATGCCCATCACTGGCTGTATATGAGGGATGCCCATCACTGGCTGTATATGAGGGATGCCCCTCACTGGCTGTATATGAGAGATGCCCCTCACTGGCTGTATATGAGGGATGCCCCTCACTGGCTGTATATGAGGGATGCCCCTCACTGGCTGTATATGAGGGATGCCCCTCACTGGCTGTATATGAGCGATGCCCCTCACTGGCTGTATATGAGAGATGCCTCTCACTGGCTGTATATAAGCGATGCCCCTCACTGGCTGTATATGAGGGATGCCCCTCACTGGCTGTATATGAGCGATGCCTCTCACTGGCTGTATATGAGGGATGCCCCTCACTGGCTGTATATGAAGGATGCCTCTCACTGGCTGTATATGAGAGATGCCCCTCACTGGCTGTATATGAGGGATGCCCATCACTGGCTGTATATGAGGGATGCCCCTCACTGGTTGTATATGAGGGATGCCCCTCACTGGCTGTATATGAGGGATGCTGGTCACTGGCTGTATATGAGGGATGCCCCTCACTGGCTGTATATGAGAGATGCCCCTCACTGGCTGTATATGAGCGATACCCCTCACTGGCTGTATATGAGGGATGCCCCTCACTGGCTGTATATGAGGGATGCCCCTCACTGGCTGTATATGAGGGATGCCCCTCACTGGCTGTATATGAGGGATGCCCCTCACTGGCTGGAATAGAGGGATGCCCCTCACTGGCTGCAATAGAGGAATGTCCATCACTGGCTGGAATGGAGAGATGCCCCTCACTGGCTGTATATGAAGGATGCCCCTCACTGACTGTATATGAGAGATGCCCCTCACTGGCTGTATATGAGAGATGCCCCTCACTGGCTGTATATGAGGGATACCCGTCACTGGCTGTATATGAGGGATGCCCCTCACTGGTTGTATATGAGGGATGCCCCTCACTGGCTGTATATGAGGGATGCCCCTCACTGGCTGTATATGAGGGATGCCCCTCACTGGCTGTATATGAGGGATGCCCCTCACTGGCTGTATATAAGCGATGCCCCTCACTGGCTGTATATGAGCGATGCCCCTCACTGGCTGTATATGAGAGATGCCCCTCACTGGCTGTATATGAGGGATGCCCCTCACTGGCTGTATATGAGGGATGCCCCTCACTGGCTGAATATGAGCGATGCCCCTCACTGGCTGTATATGAGAGATGCCCCTCACTGGCTGTATATGAGGGATGCCCCTCACTGGCTGTATATGAGGGATGCCCCTCACTGGCTGTATATGAGAGATGCCCCTCCCTGACTGTATATAAGCGATGCCCCTCACTGGCTGTATATGAGGGATGCCCCTCACTGCCTGTAATGGAAGGATGCTGGTCACTGGCTGTAATGAGGGATGCCACACACTGGCTGTAATGAGGGATGTCCTCTCACTGCCTGTAATGGAGGGATGCTGGTCACTGGCTGTAATGGAGGGATGCCACACACTGCCTGTAATGGAGGGATGCTGGTCATTGTCTGTAATGGAGGGATGCCCCTCACTGGCTGTATATGAGGGATGCCTCTCACTGGCTGTATATGAGCGATGCCCCTCACTGGCTGTATATGAGGGATGCCCCTCACTGGCTGAATATGAGCGATGCCCCTCACTGGCTGTATATGAGGAATGCCCCTCACTGCCTGTAATGGAGGGATGCTGGTCATTGTCTGTAATGGAGGGATGCCCCTCACTGGCTGTATATGAGGGATGCCCCTCACTGGCTGTATATGAGGGATGCCCCTCACTGCCTGTAATGGAGGGATGCTGGTCATTGTCTGTAATGGAGGGATGCCCCTCACTGGCTGTATATGAGGGATGCCCCTCACTGGCTGTATATGAGGGATGCCCCTCACTGGCTGTATATAAGCAATGCCCCTCACTGGCTGTATATGAGGGATGCCTCTCACTGACTGTATATGAGGGATGCCCCTCACTGCCTGTAATGGAGGGATGCCCCTCACTGGCTGTATATGAGAGATGCCCCTCACTGGCTGTATATAAGCGATGCCCCTCACTGGCTGTATATGAGGGATGCCCCTCACTGGCTGTATATAAGCGATGCCCCTCACTGGCTGTATATAAGCGATGCCCCTCACTGGCTGTATATGAGGGATGCCCCTCACTGCCTGTAATGGAGGGATGCTGGTCACTGGCTGTAATGGAGGGATGCCACACACTGGCTGTAATGGAGGGATGCTGGTCATTGTCTGTAATGGAGGGATGCCCCTCACTGGCTGTATATGAGAGATGCCTCTCACTGGCTGTATATAAGCGATGCCCCTTACTGGCTGTATATGAGCGATGCCCCTTACTGGCTGTATATGAGGGATGCCCCTCACTGGCTGTATATGAGGGATGCCCCTCACTGGCTGTATATGAGGGATGCCCATCACTGGCTGTATATGAGGGATGCCCCTCACTGGCTGTATATGAGCGATGCCTCTCACTGGCTGTATATGAGGGATGCCCCTCACTGGCTGTATATGAGCGATGCCCCTCACTGGCTGTATATGAGGGATGCCCCTCACTGGCTGTATATGAGGGATGCCCATCACTGGCTGTATATGAGGGATGCCCATCACTGGCTGTATATGAGGGATGCCCCTCACTGGCTGTATATGAGAGATGCCCCTCACTGGCTGTATATGAGGGATGCCCCTCACTGGCTGTATATGAGGGACGCCCCTCACTGGCTGTATATGAGCGATGCCCCTCACTGGCTGTATATGAGGGATGCCCATCACTGGCTGTATATGAGGGATGCCCCTCACTGGCTGTATATGAGGGATGCTGGTCACTGGCTGTATATGAGGGATGCCCCTCACTGGCTGTATATGAGGGATGCCCCTCACTGGTTGTATATGAGGGATGCCCCTCACTGGCTGTATATGAGGGATGCCGGTCACTGGCTGTATATGAGGGATGCCGGTCACTGGCTGTATATGAGGGATGCCCCTCACTGGCTGTATATGAGAGATGCCCCTCACTGGCTGTATATGAGGGATGCCGGTCACTGGCTGTATATGAGGGATGCCGGTCACTGGCTGTATATGAGGGATGCCCCTCACTGGCTGTATATGAGAGATGCCCCTCACTGGTTGTATATGAGGGATGCGCCTCACTGGCTGTATATGAGGGATGCCGGTCACTGGCTGTATATGAGGGATGCCCCTCACTGGCTGTATATGAGGGATGCCCATCACTGGCTGTATATGAGGGATGCCCCTCACTGGTTGTATATGAGGGATGCCCCTCACTGGCTGTATATGAGGGATGCCGGTCACTGGCTGTATATGAGGGATGCCCCTCACTGGCTGTATATGAGAGATGCCCCTCACTGGCTGTATATGAGGGATGCCCCTCACTGGCTGTATATGAGGGATGCCCCTCACTGGCTGTATATAAGCGATGCCCCTCACTGGCTGTATATGAGCGATGCCCCTCACTGGCTGTATATGAGAGATGCCCCTCACTGGCTGTATATGAGGGATGCCCCTCACTGGCTGTATATGAGGGATGCCCCTCACTGGCTGTATATGAGCGATACCCCTCACTGGCTGTATATGAGGGATGCCCCTCACTGGCTGTATATGAGGGATGCCCCTCACTGGCTGTATATGAGGGATGCCCCTCACTGGCTGTATATGAGGGGTGCCCCTCACTGGCTGTATATGAGGGATGCCCCTCACTGGCTGTATATGAGGGATGCCCCTCACTGGTTGTATATGAGGGATACCCCTCACTGGCTGTATATGAGGGATGCCCCTCACTGGCTGTATATGAGGGATGCCCCTCACTGGCTGTATATGAGGGATGCTCCTCACTGGTTGTATATGAGGGATGCCCCTCACTGGCTGTATATGAGGGATGCCCCTCACTGGCTGTATATGAGGGATGCCACACACTGGCTGTATATGAGGGATGCCCCTCACTGGCTGTATATGAGGGATGCCCCTCACTGGCTGTATATGAGCGATGCCCCTCACTGGTTGTATATGAGGCATGCCCCTCACTGGCTGTATATGAGAGATGCCCCTCACTGGCTGTATATGAGGGATACCCGTCACTGGCTGTATATGAGGGATGCCCCTCACTGGTTGTATATGAGGGATGCCCCTCACTGGCTGTATATGAGGGATGCCCCTCACTGGTTGTATATGAGGGATGCCCCTCACTGGCTGTATATGAGGGATGCCCCTCACTGGCTGTATATAAGTGATGCCCCTCACTGGCTGTATATGAGAGATGCCCCTCACTGGCTGTATATAAGCGATGCCCCTCACTGGCTGTATATGAGGGATGCCCCTCACTGCCTGTAATGGAGGGATGCTGGTCACTGGCTGTAATGGAGGGATGCCACACACTGGCTGTAATGAGGGATGCCGCACACTGCCTGTAATGGAGGGATGCTGGTCATTGTCTGTAATGGAGGGATGCCCCTCACTGGCTGTATATGACGGATGCCCCTCAATGGCTGTATATGAGAGATGCCTCTCACTGGCTGGTTATAAGCGATGCCCCTCACTGGCTGTATATGAGGGATGCCCCTCACTGGCTGTATATGAGGGATGCCCCTCACTGGCTGTATATGAGGGATGCCTCTCACTGGCTGTATATGAGGGATGCCTCTCACTGGCTGTATATGAGGGATGCCTCTCACTGGCTGTATATGAGGGATGCCCCTCACTGGCTGTATATAAGCGATGCCCCTCACTGGCTGTATATGAGGGATGCCCCTCACTGGCTGTATATGAGCGATGCCTCTCACTGGCTGTATATGAGGGATGCCCCTCACTGGCTGTATATGAAGGATGCCCCTCACTGGCTGTATATGAGAGATGCCTCTCACTGGCTGTATATGAGGGATGCCCCTCACTGGCTGTATATGAGAGATGCCTCTCACTGGCTGTATATAAGCGATGCCCCTCACTGGCTGTATATGAGGGATGCCCCTCACTGGCTGTATATGAGCGATGCCTCTCACTGGCTGTATATGAGGGATGCCCATCACTGGCTGTATATGAGGGATGCCCCTCACTGGCTGTATATGAGGGATGCCGGTCACTGGCTGTATATGAGGGATGCCCATCACTGGCTGTATATGAGGGATGCCCATCACTGGCTGTATATGAGGGATGCCCCTCACTGGTTGTATATGAGGGATGCCCCTCACTAGCTGTATATGAGGGATGCCCCTCACTGGCTGTATATGAGGGATGCCCCTCACTGGCTGTATATAAGCGATGCCCCTCACTGGCTGTATATGAGGGATGCCCCTCACTGGCTGTATATGAGCGATGCCTCTCACTGGCTGTATATGAGGGATGCCCATCACTGGCTGTATATGAGGGATGCCCATCACTGGCTGTATATGAGGGATGCCCCTCACTGGCTGTATATGAGAGATGCCCCTCACTGGCTGTATATGAGGGATGCCCCTCACTGGCTGTATATGAGGGATGCCCCTCACTGGCTGTATATGAGGGATGCCCCTCACTGGCTGTATATGAGGGATGCCCCTCACTGGCTGGAATGGAGGGATGCCCCTCACTGGCTGTATATGAGGCATGCCCCTCACTGGCTGTATATGAGGGATGTCCCTCACTGGCTGTATATGAGGCATGCCCCTCACTGGCTGGAATGGAGGGATGCCCCTCACTGGCTGTATATGAGGGATGCCCCTCACTGGCTGTATATGAAGGATGCCCCTCACTGGCTGTATATGAGAGATGCCCCTCACTGGCTGTATATGAGGGATGCCCCTCACTGGCTGTATATGAGGCATGCCCCTCACTGGCTGTATATGAAGGATGCCCCTCACTGGCTGTATATGAGAGATGCCTCTCACTGGCTGTATATAAGCGATGCCCCTCACTGGCTGTATATGAGGGATGCCCCTCACTGGCTGTATATGAGCGATGCCTCTCACTGGCTGTATATGAGGGATGCCCATCACTGGCTGTATATGAGGGATGCCCCTCACTGGCTGTATATGAGGGATGCCCATCACTGGCTGTATATGAGGGATGCCCATCACTGGCTGTATATGAGGGATGCCCCTCACTGGTTGTATATGAGGGATGCCCCTCACTAGCTGTATATGAGGGATGCTGGTCACTGGCTGTATATGAGGGATGCCCCTCACTGGCTGTATATGAGAGATGCCCCTCACTGGCTGTATATGAGGGATGCCCCTCACTGGCTGTATATGAGGGATGCCCCTCACTGGCTGTATATGAGGGATGCCCCTCACTGGCTGTATATAAGCGATGCCCCTCACTGGCTGTATATGAGCGATGCCCCTCACTGGCTGTATATGAGAGATGCCCCTCACTGGCTGTATATGAGGGATGCCCCTCACTGGCTGTATATGAGGGATGCCCCTCACTGGCTGTATATGAGCGATACCCCTCACTGGCTGTATATGAGGGATGCCCCTCACTGGCTGTATATGAGGGATGCCCCTCACTGGCTGTATATGAGGGATGCCCCTCACTGGCTGTATATGAGGGATGCCCCTCACTGGCTGTATATGAGGGGTGCCCCTCACTGGCTGTATATGAGGGATGCCCCTCACTGGCTGTATATGAGGGATGCCCCTCACTGGTTGTATATGAGGGATACCCCTCACTGGCTGTATATGAGGGATGCCCCTCACTGGCTGTATATGAGGGATGCCCCTCACTGGCTGTATATGAGTGATGCTCCTCACTGGTTGTATATGAGGGATACCCCTCACTGGCTGTATATGAGGGATGCCCCTCACTGGCTGTATATGAGGGATGCCACACACTGGCTGTATATGAGGGATGCCCCTCACTGGCTGTATATGAGGGATGCCCCTCACTGGCTGTATATGAGGGATGCCCCTCACTGGCTGTATATGAGCGATGCCCCTCACTGGTTGTATATGAGGCATGCCCCTCACTGGCTGTATATGAGAGATGCCCCTCACTGGCTGTATATGAGGGATACCCGTCACTGGCTGTATATGAGGGATGCCCCTCACTGGTTGTATATGAGGGATGCCCCTCACTGGCTGTATATGAGGGATGCCCCTCACTGGTTGTATATGAGGGATGCCCCTCACTGGCTGTATATGAGGGATGCCCCTCACTGGCTGTATATGAGGGATGCCCCTCACTGGCTGTATATGAGCGATGCCTCTCACTGGCTGTATATGAGGGATGCCCCTCACTGGCTGTATATAAGCGATGCCCCTCACTGGCTGTATATGAGAGATGCCCCTCACTGGCTGTATATAAGCGATGCCCCTCACTGGCTGTATATGAGGGATGCCCCTCACTGCCTGTAATGGAGGGATGCTGGTCACTGGCTGTAATGGAGGGATGCCACACACTGGCTGTAATGAGGGATGCCGCACACTGCCTGTAATGGAGGGATGCTGGTCATTGTCTGTAATGGAGGGATGCCCCTCACTGGCTGTATATGAGGGATGCCCCTCACTGGCTGTATATGAGCGATGCCTCTCACTGGCTGTATATGAGGGATGCCCCTCACTGGCTGTATATGAAGGATGCCCCTCACTGGCTGTATATGAGAGATGCCCCTCACTGGCTGTATATGAGAGATGCCTCTCACTGGCTGTATATAAGCGATGCCCCTCACTGGCTGTATATGAGGGATGCCCCTCACTGGCTGTATATGAGCGATGCCTCTCACTGGCTGTATATGAGGGATGCCCCTCACTGGCTGTATATGAGAGATGCCCCTCACTGGCTGTATATGAGGGATGCTGGTCACTGGCTGTATATGAAGGATGCCCCTCACTGGCTGTATATAAGCGATGCCCCTCACTGGCTGTATATGAGGGATGCCCCTCACTGGCTGTATATGAGCGATGCCTCTCACTGGCTGTATATGAGGGATGCCCCTCACTGGCTGTATATGAAGGATGCCCCTCACTGGCTGTATATGAGAGATGCCTCTCACTGGCTGTATATGAGGGATGCCCCTCACTGGCTGTATATGAGCGATGCCTCTCACTGGCTGTATATGAGGGATGCCCCTCACTGGCTGTATATGAAGGATGCCCCTCACTGGCTGTATATAAGCGATGCCCCTCACTGGCTGTATATGAGGGATGCCCCTCACTGGCTGTATATGAGCGATGCCTCTCACTGGCTGTATATGAGGGATGCCCCTCACTGGCTGTATATGAAGGATGCCCCTCACTGGCTGTATATGAGGGATGCCCCTCACTGGCTGTATATGAGAGATGCCCCTCACTGGCTGTATATGAGAGATGCCTCTCACTGGCTGTATATAAGCGATGCCCCTCACTGGCTGTATATGAGGGATGCCCCTCACTGGCTGTATATGAAGGATGCCCCTCATTGGCTGTATATGAGAGATGCCCCTCACTGGCTGTATATGAGGGATGCCCCTCACTGGCTGTATATGAGAGATGCCCCTCACTGGCTGTATATGAGGGATGCCCCTCACTGGCTGTATATGAGAGATGCCTCTCACTGGCTGTATATGAGCGATGCCCCTCACTGGCTGTATATGAGGGATGCCCCTCACTGGCTGTATATGAGGGATGCCTCTCACTGGCTGTATATGAGGGATGCCTCTCACTGGCTGTATATGAGGGATGCCTCTCACTGGCTGTATATGAGGGATGCCCCTCACTGGCTGTATATGAGAGATGCCTCTCACTGGCTGTATATGAGGGATGCCTCTCACTGGCTGTATATGAGGGATGCCCCTCACTGGCTGTATATGAGAGATGCCTCTCACTGGCTGTATATGAGGGATGCCCCTCACTGGCTGTATATGAGAGATGCCCCTCACTGGCTGTATATGAGGGATGCCCCTCACTGGCTGTATATGAGGGATGCCCCTCACTGGCTGTATATAAGCGATGCCCCTCACTGGCTGTATATGAGGGATGCCCCTCACTGGCTGTATATGAGCGATGCCTCTCACTGGCTGTATATGAGGGATGCCCATCACTGGCTGTATATGAGGGATGCCCATCACTGGCTGTATATGAGGGATGCCCCTCACTGGCTGTATATGAAGGATGCCCCTCACTGGCTGTATATGAGGGATGCCCCTCACTGGCTGTATATGAGAGATGCCCCTCACTGGCTGTATATGAGAGATGCCCCTCACTGGCTGTATATGAGGGATGCCCCTCACTGGCTGTATATGAGAGATGCCTCTCACTGGCTGTATATAAGCGATGCCCCTCACTGGCTGTATATGAGGGATGCCCCTCACTGGCTGTATATGAGCGATGCCTCTCACTGGCTGTATATGAGGGATGCCCATCACTGGCTGTATATGAGGGATGCCCATCACTGGCTGTATATGAGGGATGCCCCTCACTGGCTGTATATGAGAGATGCCCCTCACTGGCTGTATATGAGGGATGCCCCTCACTGGCTGTATATGAGCGATACCCCTCACTGGCTGTATATGAGGGATGCCCCTCACTGGCTGTATATGAGGGATGCCCCTCACTGGCTGTATATGAGGGATGCCCCTCACTGGCTGTATATGAGCGATGCCTCTCACTGGCTGTATATGAGGGATGCCCCTCACTGGCTGTATATGAGGGATGCCCATCACTGGCTGTATATGAGGGATGCCCCTCACTGGCTGTATATGAGGGATGCCCATCACTGGCTGTATATGAGGGATGCCCATCACTGGCTGTATATGAGGGATGCCCATCACTGGCTGTATATGAGGGATGCCCATCACTGGCTGTATATGAGGGATGCCCATCACTGGCTGTATATGAGGGATGCCCCTCACTGGCTGTATATGAGAGATGCCCCTCACTGGCTGTATATGAGGGATGCCCCTCACTGGCTGTATATGAGCGATACCCCTCACTGGCTGTATATGAGGGATGCCCCTCACTGGTTGTATATGAGGCATGCCCCTCACTGGCTGTATATGAGGGATGCCCCTCACTGGCTGTATATGAGAGATGCCCCTCACTGGCTGTATATGAGGGATACCCGTCACTGGCTGTATATGAGGGATGCCCCTCACTGGCTGTATATGAGGGATGCCCCTCACTGGCTGTATATGAGGGATGCCCCTCACTGGCTGTATATGAGGGATGCCCCTCACTGGCTGTATATGAGCGATGCCTCTCACTGGCTGTATATGAGGGATGCCCCTCACTGGCTGTATATGAGCGATGCCCCTCACTGGCTGTATATGAGGGATGTATGTTAGGGGGGGAAAGTGGAGTTGAAAAGCTCCATTATGGATGGATCCTGGATTCCTATGGGTAATGGGTGTCCCTACTCCTTTTTATGATTGAAGAGGTTTGGGGGGGAGTGGTTAGAGCCCTTGGGAGGGCTTACTAACCCTGTGTGGAGTAGTTTCTGGGACTTTACTTTCTCAAGGTAATAGTGTAACAAAATCTATTGCAATGATGATATCTAAGCATACATTTATTATTCATAGTTCATCTTTTTTACTGTACATTGGTATTAAACACATATTTTACCATCACATATTTTTACCAAGTCACACCAAGTCACACCAATTCTTCAATATATTACAATTTCTTTTTAGTGTTTTCACGTGTTTGAGATAGTGTAGCGCAACAGTTTCAGTTTGTAGCAATTGTGCTCTGCACAGGTTTGTAGCAAGGCCTGTTGCGCTGTCCCGTTGTGATTAATCAGGTTTGGTGCATCTGTTTCTATCATAGAGTTATGCAAACGTTTCGCTGGTTATCCAGCTTCTTCAGTGCACTATTTTTTCTTCCCAGATGCCCTGGTCTTGAGGCTGATCTGCCTCTCTCAATTGTGGCCCCTTTATACTGGTAAAACGAGATTTTCTTCCTCTCTTAGGTACCGCTCTGTAGTAATATTCAGGCAAGGTATGCTTCCTCTTTATGGAGCTGCTATGCCCGTGTCTGAGGCGAGCTGCTGTATGCTGAGTAAACCCCTCAGTGTCTGTTGTTTGGGGTCCGTGGTGCGCCGGACGTATGTGAAGCTCTGTGTCCCCGTGAGTGCGCCCTCGTATCTATTTCCGCTCCTGACCGGAGTCTGTGTGATGCCGGCTGCAAGGTAGATCACACCCCGGGGGGGTTTACTCAGCATACAGCAGCTCGCCTCAGACACGGGCATAGCAGCTCCATAAAGAGGAAGCATACCTTGCCTGAATATTACTACAGAGCGGTACCTAAGAGAGGAAGAAAATCTCGTTTTACCAGTATAAAGGGGCCACAATTGAGAGAGGCAGATCAGCCTCAAGACCAGGGCATCTGGGAAGAAAAAATAGTGCACTGAAGAAGCTGGATAACCAGCGAAACGTTTGCATAACTCTATGATAGAAACAGATGCACCAAACCTGATTAATCACAACGGGACAGCGCAACAGGCCTTGCTACAAACCTGTGCAGAGCACAATTGCTACAAACTGAAACTGTTGCGCTACACCATCTCAAACACGTGAAAACACTAAAAAGAAATTGTAATATATTGAAGAATTGGTGTGACTTGGTAAAAATATGTGATGGTAAAATATGTGTTTAATACCAATGTACAGTAAAAAAGATGAACTATGAATAATAAATGTATGCTTAGATATCATCATTGCAATAGATTTTGCTACACTATTACCTTGAGAAAGTAAAGTCCCAGAAACTACTCCACACAGGGTTAGTAAGCCCTCCCAAGGGCTCTAACCACTCCCCCCCAAACCTCTATATGAGGGATGCCCCTCACTGGCTGTATATGAGGGATGCCCCTCACTGGCTGTATATGAGGGATGCCCCTCACTGGCTGTATATGAGGGATGCCCCTCACTGGCTGTATATGAGAGATGCCCCTCACTGGCTGTATATGAGGGATGCCCCTCACTGGCTGTATATGAGGGATGCCCCTCACTGGCTGTATATGAGGGATGCCCCTCACTGGCTGTATATGAGGGATGCCCCTCACTGGCTGTATATGAGGGATGCCCCTCACTGGCTGTATATGAGGGATGCCCCTCACTGGCTGTATATGAGAGATGCCCCTCACTGGCTGTATATGAGGGATGCCCCTCACTGGCTGTATATGAGGGATGCCCCTCACTGGCTGTATATGAGGGATGCCCCTCACTGGCTGTATATGAGGGATGCCCCTCACCGGCTGTATATGAGGGATGCCCCTCACTGGCTGTATATGAGAGATGCCCCTCACTGGCTGTATATGAGAGATGCCCCTCACTGGCTGTATATGAGGGATGCCCCTCACCGGCTGTATATGAGGGATGCCCCTCACTGGCTGTATATGAGGGATGCCCCTCACTGGCTGTATATGAGGGATGCCCCTCACCGGCTGTATATGAGGGATGCCCCTCACTGGCTGTATATGAGAGATGCCCCTCACTGGCTGTATATGAGAGATGCCCCTCACTGGCTGTATATGAGGGATGCCCCTCACCGGCTGTATATGAGGGATGCCCCTCACTGGCTGTATATGAGGGATGCCCCTCACTGGCTGTATATGAGGGATGCCCCTCACCGGCTGTATATGAGGGATGCCCCTCACTGGCTGTATATGAGGGATGTCCCTCACTGGCTGTATATGAGCGATGCCTCTCACTGGCTGTATATGAGGGATGCCCCTCACTGGCTGTATATGAGCGATGCCCCTCACTGGCTGTATATGAGAGATGCCCCTCACTGGCTGTATATGAGAGATGCCCCTCACTGGCTGAATATGAGAGATGCCCCTCACTGGCTGTATATGAGGGATGCCCCTCACTGGCTGTATATGAGAGATGCCCCTCACTGGCTGTATATGAGGGATGCCCCTCACTGGCTGTATATAAGCGATGCCCCTCAATGGCTGTATATGAGAGATGCCCCTCACTGGCTGTATATGAGGGATGCCCCTCACCGGCTGTATATGAGCGATGCCCCTCACTGGCTGTATATGAGCGATGCCCCTCACTGGCTGTATATGAGAGATGCCCCTCACTGGCTGTATATGAGGGATGCCCCTCACCGGCTGTATATAAGCGATGCCCCTCAATGGCTGTATATGAGAGATGCCCCTCACTGGCTGAATATGAGAGATGCCCCTCACTGGCTGTATATGAGGGATGCCCCTCACTGGCTGTATATGAGAGATGCCCCTCACTGGCTGTATATGAGGGATGCCCCTCACTGGCTGTATATAAGCGATGCCCCTCACTGGCTGTATATGAGAGATGCCCCTCACTGGCTGTATATAAGCGATGCCCCTCACTGGCTGTATATGAGAGATGCCCCTCACTGGCTGTATATGAGCGATGCCCCTCACTGGCTGTATATAAGCGATGCCCCTCACTGGCTGTATATGAGAGATGCCCCTCACTGGCTGTATATGAGGGATGCCCCTCACTGGCTGTATATAAGCGATGCCCCTCACTGGCTGTATATAAGCGATGCCCCTCACTGGCTGTATATGAGAGATGCCCCTCACTGGCTGTATATGAGGGATGCCCCTCACTGGCTGTATATAAGCAAAGCCCCTCACTGGCTGTATATGAGAGATGCCCCTCACTGGCTGTATATGAGGGATGCCCCTCACTGGCTGAATATGAGAGATGCCCCTCACTGGCTGTATATAAGCGATGCCCCTCACTGGCTGTATATGAGGGATGCCCCTCACTGGCTGTATATAAGCGATGCCCCTCACTGGCTGTATATGAGAGATGCCTCTCACTGGCTGTATATGAGAGATGCCCCTCACTGGCTGTATATGAGGGATGCCCCTCACTGGCTGTATATGAGAGATGCCCCTCGCTGGCTGTATATGAGAGATGCCCCTCGCTGGCTGTATATGAGAGATGCCCCTCGCTGGCTGTATATGAGAGATGCCCCTCGCTGGCTGGAATGGAGGGATGTCCCTCACTGGCTGTATTGGAGGGATGCCCCTCACTGGCTGGAATGGAGGGATGCCCCTCACTGGCTGTATATGAAGGATGCCCCTCACTGGCTGCATTGGAGAGATGCCCCTCACTGGCTGGAATGGAGGGTTGTCCCTCACTGGCTGGAATGGAGAGGTGCCCCACTCACTAAAGCCCCTGGCTGTAATGTGTTTGCAGAGGCTTCGCCTGTATATTTATTATTTTATTTAATTCTTAGGTGGTGTTTCCCTTTAAGGGCGTGGTTAGGGGCGTGGATTAAGTGTTAAAAAAAACGGCTTACAAAAATGGGGAGATATGACTTTGCCATGAATTTTACCTCTGCATATCCCGGCAGCAGAAACACTGTGTGCCAGAGATTATGGAGGCTTCTGCAGCATCTTATTATAGCCTGTGAGCATACCCCCCAACTGTCCCGATTTGGGCGGGACAATCCCGCTTTGGGGCCCTTGTCCCGTTGTCCCGCAGGGCCCCAACATGTCCCGGAATCCGGCGGCGGCTGGGACACCGGGCAGGAGGTTGCAGCTCTCTGTGCGGCGTAAGAGCTGGAAGAGAAAGGGGCGGTGCCGGGGCAGCTGCAGGGGGTTGGGGGCGGAGTTAGATCGGGCAGTGAGGCTGTTTGCTGGCTCGCTGAACTGTTAATGGGAGTGGGTGGGCAGGCGCACGGGGGTGGGGGGGCGGGCGGTATGCTGGTTTGGGGATACGTACCGCATGCAGGGGTGAAGGCAGCCGACATTGCTGGAGCTGGAGAGCGTGGCCGGGGCGTGACGGGGGGCGTGGCCGGGGCGTGACGGGGGCGTGGCCGGGGCGTGACGGGGGCGTGGCCGGGGACATGGCTTGTCCCGCTTTCATGTTTTGAGAAGTTGGGAGGTATGTGTGAGGAGAAACAAACCATATTACCTCTTATTTAAGAGCACACTTCTGGTCTACGGCAACATGGCCGCCGCCACTGAGGACACCTCTCCCACCGCGTCATATCCCCCACATCTTAGGTCTCTCCCTGCTACCGAGCCGGTGGCCATCTTGGTGTGGCCCCGCTTTTTGCTGAGGGGAGTCGCGGGGGACATTTTCTGTCATTATCAGTGTGTATCGGGGAATGACGAGAGACATTTTGTTTGCGATGCTGGAAATTGTCCACCGCACAAGGGAACCCGGCGGCCATTTTGCTGTAGCCCCGCCGGATGGGATGACTGGAGCGGCCATCTTGGTGGAGGGCGCAATATATAGGTAACCGCGAATCCTCTCCGTCCTATATTATTTATTATTAATAATTATTCTATTTTATAATTAGTTTATAATGTTAGAGAAATAGAGGGGATGGGCTTATGTTCCTGCTAGGCATTGCACAGCCGCTCCTAAACCATGAGTGGTTTCTATGACAACCAAGCTGGTGATTAGTACCCGAAAAGGCCCCAATTTAAGCCCTGCTCATGTGATCCTGTCTAGCCAATCAGCTATAGCCTTGTTATCACGTGTGGGCGGATGGCTTGCGCTCTGTTTCTCTGGTTGCCATGGTTACAGCCTTGAGGATTACTAGGACGTGTCACCCCCTCTGCTTCCCTATAGGGAGCGTTGGCATCAATATTAAAGCAGACTAAAACCCATGTAACCAGGCTTCAGGGAAGGGTTAAAGCTTAATGCCCGTGATTTGCTGCGAAACCATCGGGGCCGGTCATTTACTTGCCTCGGAATTTGATCCTAAGGCGCATGTGCTGGCGTTCTTCGCATCCCGCCTCTTCTCTTTCTCTTATGCTTACACCCGTCGCCTGAGCCATGAGTGGTCTCCATGACAACCAAGCCAGCAACTGAATATATACTTGTGCTGTGGGAAATGTGGATCCAAGTAAGCAACCAAGAGATCCCAGGCTTCTCACACACACACACAGCGGCATCCCACATCAGGTGTAATGTGGCCCAAAACCCTGGTGAGGCTGAACCTCATCCCTAAATAGGACCTGAAGCCATTATGGCCTGATCCAGGGGAAGGACGGAGTCTGGGATGAGGCCCTATGCTGCAGGAACCTCCTCAATGGTTAACTCCCTAGCCGTTCCCGTTCTGCTGATCCCCATGGATCCTTGATGGGAGAGATCAGAATTTACTGACTCTGGAATGACTGTCTGGGGAGGGACACTTTCACTCTTGCCCCTTGACCCCTCCAACCATCCTGTTCTCTTCTGCCCCCCCCTCCCCATGCATCTTTCTTCCTGACCCTTGGTCTTCTATTTTTTACTATTGGGTTCTCTTCCTTCCATCGGCCCTCCTCTGTCCCCTCATGGTTCTCCTCTGCCCTTTGGTCACCTACCTCCTATTATTGGACTTTGTCCTCTTCTTGTCCCTTGGTCTTATATCTTTTAGCATTGGGTTCTTTTCCTCTCCTAGGTCCTCCTCTGTTCCCTCACGGTTCTCTGCCCTTTGCTACTCTCCTGCCTTCCCTTGCTCCTGTTATTGCACTCTGTCCTCTTCCTGTCCCTTGGTCTTCTAACTTTTTGGTGTTGGGTTCTATTTCTTTCCTCATTCCTCTTCTGCCCCCTCATGCACTTTGCTCCTCTTCTGCCTTCCCTTACTCCTGTTATTGCACTCTGTCCTTTTTCTGGCTCTTGGTGTCTTCGATCTTTTAGCACTGGGTTCTTTTCCTCCCCTTGGTCCTCTTCTGCTCCCTCATGTTTCTCCCCTTCTCTTTGCTCGTTTTCTGCCTTCCCTTGCTCCTCTTATGTATCTCTCTCCTGACCTGGAACCTCTTTTTATCATCTGGTCTCTCCTTCACCCACCTGCCTTCCCTTGCTCCTGTTATTGCACGCTGTCATCTTCCTGGCTCTTGGTCTTCGATCTTTTAGCACTGGGTTCTTTTCCTCTCCTTGGTCCTCTTCTGCTCCCTCATGTTTCTCCCCTTCTCTTTGCTCCTTTTTTGCCTTCCCTTGCTCCTGTTATGTATCTCTCTCCTGACCTGGAACCTCTTTTTATTATCTGGTCTCTCCTTCACCCACCTGCCTTCCCTTGCTCCTGTTATTGCACTCTGTCTTTTTCTGTGTCCCCTTTATGTTTCTTCCCCCTCTTGGTCCACTTCCTGCCCCTTGGGCTTATGTTTTTGATCATTTTTATAATTGGGTTCTATTGCTCTCTTGAATCTTCTTCTGCCCCCCATGCCCTGACTCCCTCCACTGGCATTGAGGCAGGACAGGGGGTTACGAAGAAAAAAAAGCCTTAGCTTGCTCCCATTGCTCCTGGTCCTGGTCGCCACCTCATCCTGCATTTGGATCATATGCTGCCCTTCGGTTCTTTTCCACCCATCTGCTGTCCTCTGGGATTATTCAGTGTACGCCTATCCCTTTTTCACGCCCTATTAGCCCGATCATTTCATGTGTTTTAGAGATATACATCTGGGGCAGAATGTATTTATACAGGAGTGAGTTTCAAGCGGAACAAATTGGGGAAATTTGACTTTCCTTGGTTTTGTTTCATGCCCCAGTGCATCGTGCATTGGGATGCCCTGCAGTGTGAAACCCCCTAGTTTGCCCAGTAAAACTCACCTCTCCTTAGTCCAATGGCTCATGAAAAAATGGACGAAAAGGGAGTTTTCTGTTAAGGAACCAAGAGTCTCAAGAAAAGAAGCACCTCTGGAGGACAACCAAAATAATTCCAGTCCATTAAAAAAAAGGCTTCTCAATTAAAACCCCCCACTACGGCAGTGGGGCCCCCGTGACACTCAACCCTCCATCAGTCACACGTAACAGTCCGGCATACATTGTAGAATTTTACCTGGACAGGGTGAATGGTCGTACTGCATTCATTAGAAACAGCTTCATGAAGTTATGCATAGCCCTTGTTACAAAGTAAGCCACAGACAGGCTTACTTTGTACTACTATCCACACAATTTTCAAGCAGCTTGGCAACCAGTGCTGTCTGCAACAGGACATCAAAAGCTTACTCACTCTTGCTGATAGATGCCCCTCATCAATGGGCTGGGTCACCACAAGACCATAAGGTCCTCACACTGGCATCCTTGGAGACATGGCAGCATCAGGGGCCGTGACTAGAGGACACCAGATAATTTTGCTGCGTCTGCTGGGGCTTTCTCAAGTTTAATCAGAGTTAGTTTATTTCGTGGAAATGCAGCCCCGCAGTTGGCTGATGGCTGTCACATCTCCCGTGCTTGGGCTTCCGCTTTGCCGGCTGCTGGCCAAAGGGCCCCCCACAGCAGACCAACACCCATGTTTTCTAAAATGGGTGTTGGTCCGGTTGAAGTCTTACGTAGCTTGCCAGGGTGCAAGTTATCCTCGCAGAGCTTACTCGCTCTGACTTTAAGTCTTAAGACTTAAGTCTCTGACATAAGTCTTCTTATGTAGCTGCCCATGGTGCAAGGTATTTTCACAGATCTTACTTGATCTGACCTTTAAGTCTTCTTACGTAGCTGGCCAGGGTGTGAAGTATCCTCGCAGGTCTTACTCGCTCTGACTCTTACGTCATCTTACGTAGCTGGCCAGGGTGTGAGGTATCCTCATAGATCTTACTCGATCTGACCTTTAAGTCTTCTTACATAGCTGGCCAGGGTGTGAAGTATCCTCGCAGGTCTTACTCGCTCTGACTCTTACGTCATCTTACGTAGCTGGCCAGGGTGTGAGGTATCCTCGAAGATCTTACTTGATTTGACCTTTAAGTCTTCTTACGTAGCTGGCCGGGGTGTGAGGTATCCTCGAAGATCTTACTCGCTCTGACTCTTATGTCATCTTGCGTAGCTGGCCGGGGTGTGAGGTATCCTACAGATCTTACTCGCTCTGACTCTTACGTCATCTTACGTAGCTGGCCGGGGTGTGAGGTATCCTCACAGATCTTACTCGCTCTGACCTTTAAGTCTTCTTATGTAGCTGGCCGGGGTGTGAGGTATCCCCCACAGATCTTCCTCACTCTGACTCTAAGTCTTCTTACTTAGCTGGCCAGGGTGTGAGGTGTCCTCGAAGATCTTACTCGCTCTGACTCTTACTTCATCTTATGTAGCTGGCCGGGGTGTGAGGTATCCTACAGATCTTACTCACTCTGACCTTTAAGTCTTCTTACTTACCGGGCCGGGTTGTGAGGTATCCCCCACAGATCTTACTCGATCTGACCTTTAAGTCTTCTTACTTAGCTGGCCGGGGTGTGAGGTATCCTCACATATCTTACTCGATCTGACCTTTAAGTCGTCTTACGTAGCTGCACAACACATGTAGAACCTGGGATATATTATTCCCCCAGGAATCACCAATAAGAGAGCACAACCAATAGAAAATCCACAAGAGAATTTATTAAAAAAACATAAAACACAGACATTTAAAACCAACAATACAAACACTTTAAAAATCACCCCCACACTGACCACAGTAACATATTTACCTCAAAATGACCCACATAATATACAAAATAGCTGCTTGCTCCAAGGGTTATAACTACCTAATTAACTACCCAAACAATGTGCAAAACCATGCAAACACACAAAATATAATAAAAAGCCAAAATTAATTTAAATATCTTTGTGCCGGCACAAAAACCCACCATATGACAATTAATCAATCCTTATTCAACAAAAAAGAAGATGCATCAATAGCAGCAATGAAAATCAAAATTTGTGTTAAAAAAATCAATAATCTAAATGCATTTCATATTGCACAGAATATTTAGAATAATGCTTACATATAATGTAAATACACAGATAAAAAAGTTTAAAGTGCTGAAGCATGTAACACATAAACAAAAAGAAAATAAGACCACAATCAACAAGTGATACTTAGCTATTAACACAGGAGCAGCAACCGGGGAGGGATACCAGGGGCAGCGGGGGTGAGCCACCTGCGCTTCGCGGTCAGCTGTACCGCTTCTTACTTGGGCCGTTTCTTACGTAGCTGGCCGGGGTGTGAGGTGTCCTCACATATCTTACTCGATCTGACCTTTAGGTCTTCTTACGTAGCTGGCCGGGGTGTGAGGTATCCTCACATATCTTACTCGATCTGACCTTTAAGTCTTCTTACGTGGCTGGCCGAGTTGTGAGGTATTCTCACAGATCTTAATCTGACCTTTAAGTCTTCTTACGTAGCTGGCCGGGGTGTGAGGTATCCTCACATATCTTACTCGATCTGACCTTTAGGTCTTCTTACGTAGCTGGCCGGGGTGTGAGGTATCCTCACATATCTTACTCGATCTTACCTTTAGGTCTTCTTACATAGCTGGCCAGGGTGCAAGGTATCCTCACAGATCTTACTGGCTCTGATCTCAATTGCAATAAATCATCTTTTACTGTCAGAATTTTTTTCTTTTACAAAATTGCTGTACATTGACCATAACCATAGCAAAAATTGCAATACATAGCTGGTTTCACAAGGCAGATGGAATGAATTGTGCCAGATTCCTTCAACTTGTTTCGCCCTAGCTTCCTCAGAGAGGACTATGATCCAGCTAGTTAGGCATTAATTGTGTGTTTGTACACCATTATGGATCAAGTGTTCTTAATTCTTTCCCGATGAAACATGCAGTCTAATGCAGACAGGGAAGTGTGCCCCATGGTTTGGCTTGGTAGTTCCACCGCTGCAGTATAAAAAAACAATGAGCGGTTTGTGAGGTTGATCAGAATTTTTAAGCAACTATAGTCTTTTTGTGGCCTTACCAACTGAGTCTACTGGTGAACGCCAGTTCAAGTGGAATAAGGTGAGCTAGTCAGAGCGAGTAAGATCTGTAGGATACCTCACACCACGGCCAGCTACGCAAGATGACATAAGAGTCAGAGCGAGTAAGATCTTCGAGGATACCTCACACCCCGGCCAGCTACGTAAGAAGACTTAAAGGTCAAATCAAGTAAGATCTTCGAGGATACCTCACACCCTGGCCAGCAACGTAAGATGACATAAGAGTCAGAGCGAGTAAGAGCTGCGAGGATACTTCACACCCTGGCCAGCTATGTAAGAAGACTTAAAGGTCAGATCGAGTAAGATCTATGAGGATACCTCACACCCCGGCCAGCTACGTAAGAAGACTTAAAGGTCAGATCAAGTGATACCAGGGGCAGCGGGGGTGAGCCACCTGCGCTTCGCGGTCAGCTGTACCGCTTCTTGCTTGGGCCGTTTCTTACGTAGCTGGCCGGGGTGTGAGGTGTCCTCACATATCTTACTCGATCTGACCTTTAGGTCTTCTTACGTAGCTGGCCGGGGTGTGAGGTATCCTCACATATCTTACTCGATCTGACCTTTAAGTCTTCTTACGTGGCTGGCCGAGTTGTGAGGTATTCTCACAGATCTTAATCTGACCTTTAAGTCTTCTTACGTAGCTGGCCGGGGTGTGAGGTATCCTCACATATCTTACTCGATCTGACCTTTAAGTCGTCTTACATAGCTGGCCAGGGTGCAAGGTATCCTCACAGATCTTACTGGCTCTGATCTCAATTGCAATAAATCATCTTTTACTGTCAAAAATGTTTTTCTTTTACAAAATTGCTGTACATTGACCATAACCATAGCAAAAATTGCAATACATAGCTGGTTTCACAAGGCAGATGGAATAAATTGTGCCAGATTCCTTCAACGTGTTTCGCCCTAGCTTCCTCAGAGAGGACTATGATCCAGCTAGTTAGGCATTAATTGTGTGTTTGTACACCATTATGGATTAAGTGTTCTTAATTCTTTCCCGATGAAACATGCAGTCTAATGCAGACAGGGAAGTGTGCCCCATGGTTTGGCTTGGTAGTTCCACCGCTGCAGTATAAAAAAACAATGAGCGGTTTGTGAGGTTGATCAGAATTTTTAAGCAACTATAGTCTTTTTGTGGCCTTACCAACTGAGTCTACTGACGAACGCCAGTTCAAGTGGAATAAGGTGGTGCTCAGTAGTTTTGTTTGTTGGATCCTTTCTACAGCGCCTCCCCCAATGAATATAGGATCTTCTAAAGTCCACAATAATAATAATGTAGATCTTGCTAATTAATGATGGTCACCAGTGCGACCGCTCATTTGATTCCTCCTCTAGGGAACTCTACTTTACAATGTAGGCCAGTTGTATGAATGACTTGTGCGGCGGAAGAAGCGCAGTGTCACAGGGTGGGAGGGCACTGTCATAGTGGGAGGTTCAATTGACAAGCTTGTTTTTTAAATTTATCTCAGGGATTATTTATTGGTGTTGCTTACATGTCTCTGGCAGATATTGTTTATAACAAAGGTGTTATTTATGTAATTGCCCGGGGCCATTTTTTACCTCTAGAGGTGCTTCTATTCTTGTTATTGTGTATTTAGGGCATAGCTCACCCCTATCTAGTGGGGTTAGTTGGGTCTGACAAGTTAAAGGGCCAGTCTGACCATTTTTCAGGTACCCCCCACCCTGCCACCCTCACCTAGAGCTGAAGCAGGGTGAGGGGGTTACATAAAATAAGGCACTCACCTTGCCTGCAATCCAGCGCCGACAAATGATTGATTGTAGTGTCGGCCTCCTCTAACTTTGCTCCGGCCTATCATGCCGCTGGCAGCAGGTTCCATGGTGTGTTCCCATTCAAGTGGAGCGCACACGGTGCAGGGAACACGCTTCTGCAATCTGCTGATCGTCTGCTCTGGATTGTGGCCATGGTAGGTGTCTTTTTTTATGTAACCCTTCAACCCTGCTTCAGTGCAGGGGGGGGGGGGACTTGAGAAATGGGCAGTCTGGCTGAACTGGCCCTTTAATGGCACTTTGCCCTGGCATTTTCATGATATCAGATCCTATTCTATTTCTGCCAAAGTGAGCTCTAGAGAGTGGACAGGAAGGACACGAGGATTTGGAGATCTCTTAAGAGGACGCCATGATGGAGGGTCATCAGCTCCTCCCATCACAGGGTAAGAGGTTTTGTTTGACTACAGAGACTTCACAGTTATCCCCCCCCCCCCCCATTGCCACAGACACATACACTCTGTAGTATCTCAACTCTCTTATTTTTATTCAAAGACCCCGGAGTCACGATAGTGAGAAATTTGAAAACAGAGGAGAAAGAAATGTTTGTGAAGAATAAAGAGGAGGATGTCCCTCTACAGATCAGCCCAGGTGGGTAATTAACCTTCTGTAAAAATGATCCCCCCTGTATATGCTCTTTTGTATCTCACAGGCATTACTCATCTTTATTCTTAGACCTTGAGGACGTAGCGAGGACAGTGAAAACCGAGGAGGAGGAAGAATTTGTGAAGATAAAAGTGAAGGAGGTTCCTCTACAGATTACCCAGGGTGAGAAATATTTTCCCATTCCCACTCTTTGGTCTCTTGGAGATACTGTTGGAGAACCAGTACATCTACACTATAGGTTTTCAAAAATAATTATACAGGTGCTTTTTTTTATGAATGTTTGTCTCTCCTCACATCTATTCTGTTCACTTACCTCTGCCATCATCTACCAGCTTTGTGCATGTGACGTTCCTCAGGTCCTTCTTCCTCATAACTTGTGTATTCTAAGTGTGCCATACACTCCACTTCAAATCTTCATGACATGTGGGCAATCTCCAGTAGAGGGCGAACTTCTGCAGAGATGAATATGCAAAATAAGAAAGCCCCTCCCAGTCCATATATACCTGGGACCTCCCTCCAATTTCCCAGTTCCTTCTCTGCAGGGAAGGCGACAAGACAGAAGATGAAGACTTCTTTTACTTGCAGGTAAGCTGGGCCCGCGCCTGGCCGTTTATTGTCCCTATTGCTGCCAGGACCTTTTCTAAATTGTCCCTATTTGAGCATCCCAGCTTAGGCTGCGGGTCCTGGTGAGGGTAGGTAGCACCCTATGGGTGCGGAAGGAGCTTTGCTCCACCGTGAGGACCTCATTCTGGGGTAGGCGGTTATCCAGGTTTTGGTGATCCTGGTGTGGGATGCCCCGTCCCTCCATGCCTGTGGCCGTATTCTATCCAGATTCCCCCCCCCTTCCGGGTCCCTTACTTCCCTTTGGGGGGGGGGGGGGGGGGGGGCTGGCTGGCTGGCCTCATGTGAATGTGTGTTGGTGTTACCACTGTTAGTGTGTGTGTGTGTGAGTTTGTGTGGTTCACAGTGGAAGTTTTCCCTTGATGAATGGGTGCATTTACGTTGGCCTAGCCTGCTGGGTTTTTTTCCTCTCAGCCTGGGGAGCTTCTCTCCCTCAGGCTGTGTTTAGAAAGGGGGGCGGGGCCGGGCGCTCGGTGGGGCCGCGGTAGCCCCGCCCCCTCGTTCGTCGCGTTTTCTGTGGGGCCTCCCCCTGGCCAGATCCGCGCTGCTGGGAGGGGGGTAGGGCCTGGCCCGCCCCCCTTCTCTTCCTGCTTCTCCTCAGAGACGGGGCCATCTTGCTGCATTGCTGCTGCTGCCGGTTCTGGGGGACGGTAAGGGCATGGTGGCCACTGCCTTAGCTATTTGGGGGCCCCTCTCTGGTGGGGGGGGCCCTTCGGTGCAGGCTTATGTCCTATATATATATATAGATATATGTTTACGCTGTAAAGTAACTGATATGCCTGGTTGTGTTTTGCAGATTGCTTCATAATTGTGCATATTAAGGGGTTCCTCCTGGTCCTGGGGTCCCTAGTGTAAAATTGATCACCTTAAATCCTCCCACTGGGATTTTTAAGGGGCATTCCGGGTTGCTTTTGCGTAAATTCCCTATGGTCTTGCGACTGACCACAAAAATCACCATATGGAGGCTCCACAGGATACTGGGCTTGGGGTCCCTCTGGGACAATCCCGGTCATGTGTGGGGTGTGGGGTATCCCTTACGGGGGAGAATGTGTTGATCTGTATACCATGTGCACAAAAGGCCATGACGCGGCAGTCGGGTACCCAGCCTTCTGGGTCGGCTCCTCCCGCTTCATCGCCTTCCCCTCCCCGCCTTATCCGTACCCCAAGTGACATTGGTGTCAGCGGGGAGTCGCACTCTGATGTTTGTGCTAGGTTGGCCAGCATCAAGAAATTTATTGCTAGCACGGTGGGCAAGAAGGTCCAGGCTAAAAAGAGACATTTGTCGTCGGCCCAGCCCTTGTGGGATGTTGACGACGATTCCATTGATTTGTCGGATTATTCCCCGTTAGAGGAGGGGGAATTTTATGAGGAAACAGAGGCTGATTATGTACTGTCTGGTGATGCTGATGTCGGCAGGCGCTGGGAGATGCCGTAGATATGGCCACTGTTTTGTCACATCTATTGGAGGTGTTGGATATTGACCCGCCTGAGGCGCCTCCTCTCAAGAAGGGGGAATTTTTTGGGGTCCGCAAGCCCCGTCTGGAATTCCCTACCCAGGGTCACTTTGATGCGCTGCTCCTTAGAGAATGGGAGAGGCCCAGTCGGCTTCCTGGTGCTCCTCAGGGATGGGATAAGAAGTATCCTTTCCCGGTGGAGGCGGTTAAGCGCTGGTCTTCTCCTCCAGAGGTCGATGCGCCAGTTTTAGGTTTGACCAACTCTTCTGTGCTGAACACCCCTGACGCCACTTCCCTTAAGGATGGCGAGGATAAGCGCCTTGATCAGATGGCGTGCCACGCATTTGCCAGCGTGGGCTCGGCCCTGCGGCTTGTTAGTGCATCTGCCCTGGTGTCGCTTGCTACCAGGTCTCTTATCAGGGACTGGCTGAATGACGCTCAGTTTGATCCGGCTAGCGCTGAGTTCGCTACCCTTAAGAGATGTGAATTGTTCATGGATTTTGTCTTGGCTGCTATGGAAGATTCTATTGTCGTGTGTAGTAGGACTTCAGCCTTATTGGTGGCTATGCGCAGATCGGTCTGGCTCCGCCAGTGGACAGCGGACTTTGGGGCCTAGAAGTCGCTTACAGCTCTTCCCTTTTTGGGTGCGCGGCTGTTTGGAGATAAATTGGATGCTGTTGCTAAAGGAGGTAAGTTACCTCAGCGGAAGAAACAGCGCCTTCCCTTTCGGGGGGCTGGCTCATTCACTCCTTCCTTTCGAGGGGCCAGAGCGGCTAGGGGTTTGGCCTTATCGGGTGTCAGGGGCTCGTTCTGGAACAGGGGCAGAGGTCGGGCACGTCCCGCGGCTGCCTGGGGTTCCAAGCCCAAGGCTGCCGTTAAACCGGCTCAGCAATGAAGGGGCGCCCTCACCCGCAAGGGTGGGGGGACGGCTGCGGCTCTTCTTCCAGGTCTGGGCCCGGGAGGTCACAGACAATTGGATCTTTGAAGTGGTCTCCTCCAGGTACAAATTGGAGTTCGAGTACTGGTCGCCTCCAAGATTCGTAAGGTCCCGGGTGCCCTCGGACCCTCAGGCTGCACAGGGGCTCCTGTTAGCTGTGAAAAACCTTCTGGACATGGGAGTTGTATACCCGGTGGCTCCGTCGGAGAGAGGCAGGGGTTACTACTCCAACATTTTCACGGGTCCCAAAAAGGAGGGTTTGGTGAGACCCATTCTAGATCTCAAGGTCCTCAACAGGTTTATCAGAGCCAAAAAGTTCCGTATGGAGACTCGGCCATCAATTCCCTTCACCAAGGGGATTTTATGACATTCATAGACATCAAGGATGCGTATCTGCATGTTCCAATCTTTCCAGTGCATCAGAGATTCCTCAGGTTTGTAGTGGAGGATCAACATTTTCAGTTTGTGGCCCTTCCCCTCGGACTGACCTCGTGAGGGTCTTCACCAAGGTCCTGGCGGGTGTCATGGCCCTGCTCAGAGGTCAGGGCATTCGCATTGTACCTTATCTGGACGATCTTTTGATCTCAGCTTCTTCCCTCCGTCAGGCGGAGCTGGACACCCACCAGGTGGTGTCGACTCTGGAGAGGTTCGGGTAGGTGATCAACCGCCCCAAGTCCTCTCTCTCCCCATCACGAGTGATTTCATTCCTGGTCATGAATCTGGATGCTATTCAGGCCAGAGTGTTTCTACCCCAGACCAAGGTGCAGGGTATTCTGGATCTGATCCACTTTCTTCTGGCCAGTCCTTGTCCCTCTATCCGACAGGAGATGAAACTGGTGGGCTTGATGGTGTCCTCCTTCGAGGCGGTGCCATTTGCACAGTTCCATATGAGATCTCTTCAACTTCACCTTTTGACGCATTGGGACAGGTGTCCGCAGTCATTGGATCAACCTTTCAGGATGTCTCACAGGGTTCGGCAGTCCCTTCGGTGGTGGCTGGAGTCAAGCAACCCGTTGAAGGGCAGATCTTTTCTGGTCCCTTGTTGGGAGACGGTTACCACGGATGCCAGCCTGTCTGGCTGGGGAGGTTATTGGAAAAGTCATCAGTTCAGCGTGGTATGGGGTCCTCAGGAGGCTCACACCCCCATCAATGTCTTGGAGCTGAGAGCCATCCGACTGGTTCTGGCACGGCTGACCTCACATTTACAGGGTCTGCCGGTTCAGGTTCGTTCAGACAACCGAACGGCGGTAGCTTACATCAATCACCAAGGAGGGACTCGCAGCAGGAGTGCCCTCAGGGAACTCTCTCTGATCCTGCACTGGGCGGAGAGCAATGTTCCTTGCATTTCGGCGGTCTACATTCTGGGAGTGGAGAACACAGAGGCGGATTCCCTGAGCAGGGGATCCTCTCGCCAAGGAGAGGGGTCTCTCAACCCCGAGGTTTTTCTGGATCTTTGCCGCAAGTGGGGGACTCCGGAGGTGGATCTCTTTGCCTCGAGGCACAATCACAAACTTCCGGCCTTTGTGTCTCTTTCTCAGGATCCTCTATCTCTGGCGGTGGATGCCTTGTCCCTTGCTTGGAAGGATCTGGGTTTTCTGTACCTGTTTCCGCCCGTCTCCATGCTGGGCAAGGTAGTTCGCAAACTGGTTCTAGAAGGGGCACCAGCAATTCTGGTGGCACCAAGGTGGCCAAGAAGGGTTTGGTACGCAGACGTTGTAAGGCTGGCCGTAGATCAGTACCTGCTTCCCATGTTGCCGGATCTGTTATCTCAGGGTCTACTACTTTACCCCAATTTACAAACGCTGGCTTTGATGGCTTGGCTGCTGAAACCTTCATTCTGAAGGAGGAAGGCTTGTCTGCGGCCGTTGTTCAAACCTTGATTAGAGCTAGGAAGTGGTCCTCTTCTGGCATTTACTATAGGACTTGGAGGTCCTATATTGATTGGTGTGAGGCTAGGGCCTTGCCTTGTAGGGTGTTTTCGATTCCTAGGATTTTGGAGTTTCTTCAGCATAACCTGGATCTTGGGTTCCAGCTTAGTACTTTGAAAGGACAGGTTTCTGCTCTGTCGGTTTTCTTCCAGAGGTCTTTTGCCTTACACCCGCTGGTTAAGACTTTTTTGCAAAGGGTCGCGCATGTGAACCCCGCGGAAGGCTGTGGTTCCTGTTTGGGATTTGAATTTGGTTCTTTCGGCTCTCTCTAGGGTCCTCCTTTTGAGCCACTGCAGGATATTGCTCTTTCTGTTTTCACTCAAAAGGTTGCCTTCTTGGTGGCTATTACCTCTGTTCGGCGTGTCTCTGAGTTGGAGCTCCCCTCCATTACAATGGGTCAGAATGACACCCTGCCTCAAGGTGAATCAAAATCAGAATCCCTTTATTCGCCAAGTACAGGGATGCACAAGGAATTTCTTGTTGGTGGTTACACAAAGGATACAGACCTAGATAATAAAATGAGTAACAACCACGTTAATAAAATAAAATTAAATACATGAATACATCCCACAGAACCTTAAATAACTGTTTGTAAGTGTCCAATGTCAATAAGTCGGATAAGTTCTCCGCCTTTTTACTGTGACTTTGCCCAGCCTTATTTAATGCTCGAATCCTTTTTTGGACCTGGTGGTCCTGCAAGCTTAAAGTGTCTTTATAATGGAAGGAGTAGAAACAGCTTGTGGCCTGGATGGGATGGGTCATCCCAGATTTTCTCTGCTTTAGTTCCCAATATAATGTTGTGTGTGTACAGGGATGGGAGGGAGGCTCTAATATTTTTTTTTCTGCTGCTTTAGTTGTCCTTTTAAGCGTGTACTTGGCCCTTTTCCTTGCTCCTTCAAACCATGTTGGAGAAGTTGACCACAGACCCAATCATTTGTAAATTTGCACCAGCAATTTTTTGCACAATGCAGCTTTTTTAACTGTCTGAGAAAGAACAATCGCTGCTGAGCTTTCTTTAAGTTGGCAGAGATGTTTTTCTTCCATTCATCTGAGAAGATAATGCCTAGGAACTCGATCGCCTTAAACTTTGCTATTTCCAAATAATCTGCAATCAACATTTTAGCTGAACGGATAACTAGGTGATTCTTTTTGCACCACACTACTAGGTCTTTTATCACACTGCGGTTCTCAGGTTAATTGCCATCCTTCACAAGTCCTACTACTACTAGTATTTTAACAGAGTGCACGGAGGAAAAGCAATCATGTGTATACTAGGAGAACAGCAGCGGTCATAGAACGCATCCCTGGAAGGTGCCAGTGTATGTCTGATGCCAGACCGAATTGGCCCTAATCTGACCTGCTGAGATCTATCAGTGAGGAAACTTAGAGTCCAGGTGTGACCATGTAAGAGGAATCCTCATATGGATCATGGTATTAATCAGACCAACAGCCTGGCAAAGTTGGAAAAGAAAGGTAGCGGCCATTTTGGAGCTTCCTCTCCCAACTGACATAACTGAAATGCACAGTAACAGGAAGCCCAGCATGGCTTCCTGTTTGCAGGTGGCCTGCAAGCAGAACTGAAGTCTATGAAGAGCATCCTTGCATACGTTCCAGTGTAGTCTAGTTGTTCGTGGATGTAGTGGAGAGCCATGTTTATGGCATCTTCCGAAGACCTGTATGCAAGCTGCAGTGATACCATACTGCCACTCATGGTGCTTTTCAGGTAACCCAAAACTAGACCTTTGTATGTCTTCATTACTACTGACGTGAGAGCCACCAGTATAGTCATTTAGGTCATTAGCTCTGGGTTTCTTGGGTACTGGTACAATGGTAGATCTTTTGAGACAGCAAGAGACCATTCACTCCTGGACCCAGTGATAAATTGAAGATGTCGGTGAGCAATGGTGCCACAGGATTTGAGGCAGAAAGTTGAGATTCCATCAGGGCCTGATGCCTTCCTGGGATTAAAATCATCATTGAATATGCAGGAATCAGCAGACAAGACTAACAAGCTTGGCTTACAAGTCAAGCATGGCCACTAGCAAGCAAAGATGATGTGCTTGAAGTAACTGAAATTAACCTGCACAGAACACTTGTCACGCTCAGGTAACTCCAGCCCTCCAGGTAAGCCCCAATCTCCGCAGCCAGCTTCACCTGTAGGAGCCCCCGCTTGCCGGGACGCAGTACACGCCTGCCCGGGATTGGTTGCCCCCAGGACTTCAATGGCTCAAAGGATGGGAGCTTAGTGGGTGGAGGTCTGGAGTACCGATAACGAGGAGGAATCAGAGTGAGTCCCAGAGATGCAGCAGGAATCACTAGGAAGTCCGAAACAGGCCAGAGGTCAACACCGATTAAGCTGAGATTGCGACAATACAGTTGGATGAGGCAGCTCGAGGTCAAGGTACGGAGCAAGGGTCAAGGCTGGCAGCGGTCAGGAGGGTCGTGGATAGCAAAGGTCGGCAGCAGAGATCAAATCTGAGAGTAGTTGGTTCAGGCAAGGGTTGGCAACGGAGATCAATCAGAGAATAATTCAACAGATAAGCAAGGTCCAACAAGGCTCTATCACAGGCACTGAGCAACTGACAAGGTTAAGCCTTTATAGGATTGCAGACCTAATTGGAGATGGGAAGGTGAGTGTGTGATTGGTGCTTACTAGAATTCTAACTGTTATTGGCTTGTAAACAATACTAATAATAATAAACAATATTAATATGAATAACTAAAATATTAATAATATTATGTATATATTTATATCCTGCCCGGCTCGACTAAAATAGGCAACACATATACCAATACTATCAATATCTGGCCAATGATCACGCAATGGATACACGCATAAGACTATAAGACTGTAGGTTCTTTTGACTTCTGGTAAATGCAAGAGACACTGAGACACGCAGTAAATAAAGAGATATATTGTTGACAAAATAACACAATGTTGCAATCAAATCTCAAATCAAACACAATACATGAGACTGGCATACAGTTATGAGACTGGCATACATATATACAGGGAAAGACACATTACCCTCCTGATACGGCACTCACAAGCTTCTCCTGTGCTAGCAGTGTCCGCTCCAACCCGTCTCCCCTGTCTTGCCTACCTTCTGCCTCCTTTCCTTCTGCCTTCCTCCTGTCTGCACCCCCCTCAATTATACTAAGCGTCGGCTTCTGGTATTCCTTTGATCTTTTACGACCCTAGTCTTCTTCTAATCTGGCCTCTCAATCTTGTCCCAGCCCTGCTTTATTGTTGCAGGATGCTGTCCTATCTGATTGGAATACAATTCCTGCCCGGCCACCTGTGCATGCTGGTATTGTAAACTATTTGCTGTATATTCCTATACTTAAATATGCAACATTATTAGCAATATTGATTTTCCATAAAGGCCCCTTATTTACATATCGCCCACTTGAGACAGAGATATATATATTATATTTATATGTATATATATATATCGAGGTCTCACAAATATATAAAATGTAAGTGCTTCAAATTTGCTGAGACCGATGGGACCCGATATATTACCGCACAATGTTCTCACAACCCCCAGTATCTCAAGTTACAGCCTGCATCCTTCAGCCACCACATACTGTTTTAATGCCACACCTTCTTCAACAGATCATCAAACATATTTCATATTTTTACACCATCCATAACCGCTTATGTGATTTGGGTGACCAAATCTGGTGACATCCGGATTTATTCACTGCTGCTGGTATTGACAGACATCCGTCGACTTCCATTGTATGTTGCAGACAATGCTTTATCAGCTGTCACTGAGTGTCCAAGGCCTGTATTATCATCAGCGAGGTGGGTGCACAAGGTGACAGTCCATAATATACCGAGTGCACAGCGTGACAGTCCATATTGTTATGAGTGCATTGAATAGTCCATCATGTTATGGGTGCACATCATCAGAACTGCCCATGGTTTCATGGTGCACAGCATCAGAGCTGCCCATATTGTCATGGGTGCATATCATTAGAACAGTCCATATTGTTATGGGTGCAAATGTACTCTGACAGTTCACACAGACCATAATGAGTTACAGCAACAGTACATCTGCAATATTAGAAGCACTTGGTGATATACTCTCCAACACAGTGATACACAGCAGACTCCAAGAAATAGATTTTTTGGTCACAGAGCATAAACATAATGCAACATAGCAAACGGCGTATTACGGTGGAAATGTCTGAAAGAAAACCTTGAACAAAAGAAAGTGTGACTCTGTAGATGTGGCTTTGAGGATTCAAGCTATAACCAAAGAATGGTTGCTACTATGCTATATCAATAATCCCCTCCGTCTCTGCAAACTCAAATCCAGGGCATATCTGGGCTATCTATGGAAAAATACTGTTTAAAGGTTATTTTACAACAATATACAACATATTATAACGAACATACATAAGATATTAGGTCCGCCTAATGCAGACCTCGTGTATTGACAATATTGTACAATCCTAAGCACTAAACCGCGCCCACTTCATAACATTTAAATTAAAACTTGTGAAGAAAATGGGGAGAAAAGCTGCTCGCCCACTTCATACCATTCAAAGTAGGAAACCTAAACAAACAGATAGTTTCAAATTGTGTGCCTGTGTACCAACTACAAAAAAAAGTTTCTTAGGAAAAAAAATAATGGTTCCCACTCCAATAACCTAACAGGAAAAATAGCTTACAAGCACACAATTTAAAATGATTGATCCAATGAACAGGCTAAAATATGAATTTTAACCTTTTCATTGTTCATTGTAAAAGGAAAAAAAAGCTTAAAAACTGGTTCCCAATGTATTGTCACTGGAAAGACACTGGCTGTATAGAAATGCTAATCAGCCTGGAATGACACTGCAGCCCCAGCAACAGAGCATTCCACACAGCCTGCCAGTGACACCTGGGAGCAAAACCTACAAACACTAGGCTGGCACTAGTTACTAAATATGCGCAATCTGTAAAAAATAGCGCAATCACAAAAAAATACTAAATCTTCACTTTAATGGAAATCAGGGATATCCGAAACCCTGTCCATGCCAGCTTAGCAGTTCAGGTCTTTTAACTAAAAAACAAAAATGAATTTAGATTTTTGATAACCTGACTGCTTTTATCAAATTAATCTTTGAGGCTTATCCTAAACGTGTGCACATAAAAAAAAAACCAACACAAAAAAGCCCACGTTAAGGTCCTCAGAACCTAATGGAAAAGATCAAAGAGTTAATCAGAGACTTAGCCGGGTTTTTATCCAATGGACCTAAAAGACAAAACACACAGAATTAATAACACCTAACTGGGTGCCTCTCTATAACCTTTTGTCTAAGCCTTGGCTCATCCGACATTCTTCTGTTCCCTGACATACTTACCTCTTCACTTATGGCCATAACCTGTTGTATCAGGGAGCTCATATCACTCCTCAACTGCAGATTTTCTGCCATAAGGTATTCATTTCTGGCTCTTAACCATTTTACTGGGACACACTTTATAGGTTTGCTTTGACTATAATGTTCCCTAGCAAATTTCTTTTGGTTAAAGCTCCCTGTCCCAAATCTAGCAGAGTAAACCATTGTCTGCCTTTTGTGGGTTCTATAGTTCTGGGCTTTATTACTACACATTGATTTTGCAGAGGGGCAGAACCTGGAAATGTGATCCGCTTGGCCACAAGAGTGACACTTCACACTTCTAGCTCTCTTTACATTGTCTCTGCACGGTACAGCAGAGTTAATTATTCTAGGCATTGCTTTTTGTAATGGGGGCCTTGCGACTGCCACTGGAGCTTGTTTGACTGCACTAACCTTTGGGACTACATTTGGGTAATTTTCACTCATACACTTACCCTGCACCTCCGAGTCTATATGCTTATTTGGTGAAGACCCACATGAAACCTCCTCAGCAGCACTAGGAAAGACATCTTCCTGTCTCCTGATATTCACAGACACAAGTTCAACTTCCTTTTCTGTGGCTATCAGCTTTTCTGACATTATCTGATTGTTTCTGCGCAATTCTCTGCTCTCAGCTCTCAGCTGCTCCACAATTGCGCCCAAACTTTCAGTGGATGCCCTCATGGCTCCTAGCGCTTTATCCAGGGAGTTTACCTCCTCTTTGAGGCTTTCATTTTGTATTTTCACCAAAACAAACTCCTTTGCAATCCAAACTGCCCCATAAATCAAAAAGCGTTTGCCCTCAGATTTGGAGATTTGCTTAGCAGCAATGCATTTAGACACATAATCCTGGGCTTCAGCCCATGGGTTACTGGATCCCTGCATTGCTCTAATAATCCCCTCTGCATTCTTTACCTTGTTAATCTTTTTTACAAGACCCTCCATGACTATACAATAAGGCACTTCAAATCAATGGCAACACTTTAAAATATGCTATAGTTACCAATAGCAACAGCGGTCTGTGAACTATAGAAATTGAATTGCACACTGTATTATATACCACAATACACTCAATATTCACCACAACACAGTGCTCTGCAAATACTCAAGATGCCTCGTGCCTGGCTTAGCCAAACTGTAAACAATACTAATAATAATAATATTATTATTAATATCTCCTGCCTGCCGCTCGGCAAATGTAAACAATATTATAACTAGATATTAATAATATTGTGTATATATTTATATCCTGCCCGGCTCGACTAAAATAGGCAACACATATACCAATACTATCAATATCTGGCCAATGATCACGCAATGGATACACGCATAAGACTATAAGACTGTAGGTTCTTTTGACTTCTGGTAAATGCAAGAGACACTGAGACACGCAGTAAATAAAGAGATATATTGTTGACAAAATAACACAATGTTGCAATCAAATCTCAAATCAAACACAATACATGAGACTGGCATACAGTTATGAGACTGGCATACATATATACAGGGAAAGACACATTACCCTCCTGATACGGCACTCACAAGCTTCTCCTGTGCTAGCAGTGTCCGCTCCAACCCGTCTCCCCTGTCTTGCCTACCTTCTGCCTCCTTTCCTTCTGCCTTCCTCCTGTCTGCACCCCCCTCAATTATACTAAGCGTCGGCTTCTGGTATTCCTTTGATCTTTTACGACCCTAGTCTTCTTCTAATCTGGCCTCTCAATCTTGTCCCAGCCCTGCTTTATTGTTGCAGGATGCTGTCCTATCTGATTGATTGGAATACAATTCCTGCCCGGCCACCTGTGCATGCTGGTATTGTAAACTATTTGCTGTATATTCCTATACTTAAATATGCAACATTATTAGCAATATTGATTTTCCATAAAGGCCCCTTATTTACAGGCTCCCCAAAAAAAAGGGCGTATAGCCCAAAAAAGGCTCCTTTGGGCTAATTGGCCCTAACAAAACAAGGGGCGTTTTTCCCCCACATCACCTGGACTTATTGGCCGTTTAATTCTTTCCTCCGGCGGCCGCGCTGAGAGCAGCACCACCTGAGGGCATAAACAGAACGAGCATGTGCACAGATGCCGGGAACGTCGGCAGAGGAGGGGGCGGACACAGGCGCGCTCGCAGAACCGTGAGCAGCCGCCCGACCCAGCCGCCGAACGGGCGGGAAATCGGCGGAGACATCACTGGAACATGCCGCAGGTAAGCTAGCCACGACACCACTGCTCCCAGACAGCTGCCACTTAGTGACACCCGGTGACCAGCTGGACAGTGCTGCTAGTCTCACTGTATTAGGAGTCCCAAAACATGCCCAGCTCCATACAACCCACAGCTGACCTCCCTAGGGATCTAGCCAAAGGACTCTTGCACACCGTTCAAGAACTCTTTCCTCAAGTAGAGCTTTTCTTTTCAGCAAGCTGTGTCACTATGGGCTCGATTCAACAAAGGTAGAAAATTGATTTTTCGTGTGTTTTGTGCTTAAAAAGTTGCGATTTTGCGATAGTTATTTTTACGAGTAATTCAGCAACCTGGAACCATTGTAAAACACGAGTCACTCGAATTAAATTCGATTGCGATTGTAAAAGTGTGAAATAAATTAGTGGCTCGAAAAATGTACTACTGCATTTTGCGATTCGAAAATTTTACTACTGATTCAGGTGGACTTGATGAGCCGCACACATGATATAAATTAGAGTGTTTCACACTAGTTTTTTGATGCAGCTTTCAGCAGGAGAAAACTCATTTTTCTCTTTCTCACAATGGAGCCCTTCTACTTTCTTTGCAATGGTAGTAAACTCTAATGGTAGTAAAAAATTCAATTCATAAGAAAAAAGCCTGAGAATTCCACTGTTTGTGAATCACTAGTTTTACCCCTTTTTACTAATATTAAAAAGTTCCATAAGAACAGGGGAAGGTACATGGGAGCGGTCGACCTTTGGGTTTTTACACTGTGGGGCACCAAAACCCAGAATAGTCAAAATCCTGGGTTTTGGTCCACGTTATAGAGTAAGCATAAGAATGGCGTACCATGAGGTTAAAGCTAGCAAAGAGCTGCACCCTGCACCCAAGGACACGTGGTGCTATGTGAGCAAGCTTTGTATAGAAAACAATGGCCACATTTCTGCTTTAAAGGAAATCTTTTTAATACAGGTCCCTAGCAATCCAACCAACCCCCCCCCCCAAAAAAAAAACAACATACATGCCTCTTACAAATATTACTGTTTAATTAATACTTCCACTACAGCATACCTTGCCTCTTTATTACATGTATCCACAATGTTAGCCATGTACATACAGCTACACAGGCAACTTAAAAAGTTTAAAAATATATGCATAATATGCATTTACATTTACCCATTAAAAAACCTTACAACACCATACAGCGGTCAGAAAACAATACTAAACAATAGAAAAAAATGTGAGTACATTTCCCAATAATTTTCGCTTGCGACAGCCTTTTTACGAGCATTTTGAAAATGTTACGAGTGATTCGAAAATTTTACAATTGCATTTTCGAGTGCACGTATTTAATTCAACCCCTTTTCTGAATCACTCGAAAAAGTTACAAATTTACGCATGCGATACGATTTTTCGAGCAACACGAATTTATTTCTACCTTTGTTGAATCGAGCCCTATGTCTTTGGTGTCAATTTAAA
The DNA here is from genome assembly GCA_027917425.1 of Gastrophryne carolinensis. NCBI lineage: Eukaryota > Metazoa > Chordata > Amphibia > Anura > Microhylidae > Gastrophryne > Gastrophryne carolinensis. The sequence goes on from CM051237.1 coordinate 13,720,808, forward strand.
ATAATTTCTTTACAAGTGATACCCACAGCTCTTGTTTTATGTGCAGCTTTTGAAATTAAGCAAAGCTCCTCTTTAACCTTCTGTCCACCTTTTTTTCTAGGTGGGAGGGTTAGCTGGAATAATATGAATGATGATGCTGTTACCATGGCAGATGCTAAAAGAAAAGATGATGACATCACTGCAACTACCTCAGACCCAGTCCTGCATCTCTCGTCTCACTCCTCTACACAGGAGCTTTGTCAGTCTGATTTCCTTACCCATCATTCAGCTCTTATATCAAATAAGCCATACTCATGTTCTGAATGTGGAAAATGTTTTTCAAAGAAATCAGTCCTCGTCGTTCATGAAAGAGTTCATACTGGAGAGAAGCCATATTCATGCTCTGAGTGTGGGAAATGTTTCTATCAGAAATCAGATCTAAATACACATGAAAGAGTTCATACAGGAGAGAAGCCATATTCATGTTCTGAATGTGGGAAATGCTTTTCCAGTAAATCAAACCTTATTGTACATGAAAGAATTCACACAGGGGAGAAGCTGTATTCATGTTCAGAATGTGGGAAATGTTTTTCCAATAAATCAAACCTTATTGTACATGAAATACGACATAAAGGTGAGAAGCCATATTCATGTTCTGAATGTGGAAAATGTTTTTCTTGGAAACCAGACCTTACCAAACATGGAAGACTTCATACTGGCGAGAAGCCATATTCGTGTTTTACATGTGGGAAATGTTTTTCCATTAAATCAAACCTTATCGCACATGAAAAAGTTCATACAGGGGAGAAACCATATTCATGTTCTGAATGTGGGAAATGTTTTACTGTTAAATCAAACCTTATTGCACATGAAATAGTTCACAGCGGAGAGAAACCATATTCATGTTCGAAATGTGGAAAATGTTTTTTTCGGAAATCAAACCTTAATATTCATGAAAGAGTTCATACAGGGGAGAAACAATAATGCTGTCCTGAATATGGGATTTTTTTCCCCACCAACTCCCAGTTTTGTATGGATGAAATAAATTGTATTGGAAAAAGTTGTAATTGAGGTGTTTATAAAGCACATACGATTATATAGAAAGTGATGGAAGATGGCCCATTGAGTCAGTCTTTTAGGGTTTTTTTTGTATATTTTTTAGCTCTGAGATTATCCCAGTCAAGATTATTTTAACCAAATCACACACAAGCGGACATTTTTGACTTGTTTCAAATCCTTCTTTTCTCACATCTAAGTTGCAGATAGTGGGGCCTCATAATGAAGTGGCATAATGCCACAGAACTGGGGTCACCAGCTTATTTATTTTATTGGTTTGTTCTATTTTAACATTCTTCACCTCTGGGAAACACCTGGGGACTTAGTAGTAGTAGTAATAGATATTAGTTCTTTCTTGCCCTAAGAGTAAGTAAGGAAGGGTAATTATTCATGAACACTATATTTTTTTGTTATCAAGTGTTTCTGAAATGTATCAACATAAAATAAAGCATAACTTATAAAGATGTATGTGTAATTTGATTGGGCTTTTATTTAAATGGGCTGTGTCCTATCTGCTTGGCAATTAAACCATGGAACATAAGATTGTTTTAAGCGATATCTTGTGGAACAATTTAGTAAAGAGAAATAGAAGATCTTTGGTTCAGTAGAGCAGGTAAAGTCTCCTGTCCTGAGAATGTTTGGTATCATAACTTAGTTCATAGATGCTGATGTGATGCACATCTAGTGGCAATGCGGTTTCGTGAAGGGATTCAGAGATGAAGTCAGTGCACTTGTGGAACAGGTAACAGGAACCAAACCTCCCCTCTTCCCCTGGATGGCATTAGTTAATTTGTACCAGGGACATATTGCTGGGAGAAAGTAAGTAATGTGTTTTTCTGGGCAATTGAGAAGGCGGTGGTGATACAATGGAGAAAGCGAATACCGCTGTGATGCCCAGCGGGACACCAGCCTTCTGTAAGCAGACAACCCCCAATCTCCACCACCACTTCTGCCTATAGTCAAGCCCCCGTTTGCCGGGACGCTAAGAATGCCTCACCGGACACGGTTGCCCCCAGGTCTTAATAGGCGCAAAGGATGGCTGCTTACGGTGAAGGCCGATGAACCACGAGGGTATCCCGAAGCCAAGGTCGTTCACGGGTAGTCAGTCCGGAAGGTGCGTCAGAGTACAGGGATGAGACAGGTGCGTAGTCAGGGGAAGCCAAAGGGTCAAGCCGGGAGGTCAGAGATCGCGGGGTATCCAGAGGGGCAGGCAGGTTCGTGGTCAGACAAGCAAAGGGTCGGTACGGGCAGCGGACAGGGATGGTCGATCAAGCCGGGTCAGAAACAGATAATAACTAACAGAATCACACCCTAATCACAAGCAAATATCACGGGCACTAAGTACTGGGCTGACTCAATATTTATTGGGGAATTGACCAATGGCCACCCTGGGGGGGGAGTGTATGTGCTGATTGGTCTAACTTACAACACTGAATGATTGGAGGCACTATCTAGGGGCTGGTCAGTCTTGGCAGCAAGGCTGATCAGCCCTTGATTCCCATCAGGTGTGGAGCACTTTGTGCTGCCTGCCACTCGCAGCGCCTCCTAGTGGCGAAATTTACAGACTGCGGGACGCGCGCCTGCACCGCTAGAGAGGGGCGAGGGAGACTGCCAGAGTGACGCGCCTTGCTCCCCGTTATCCAGGAGTGGCGGCCGCGCTCAGCAGCAGGTGCACCACGCCGAGCACCACGTCGCCCCAGCAGACACTCGCCGCGGGCCCCCTGGCAGAAGTCCCTTACAACCGCCAAATATTAAAACTACCATTTTTGCAAGTATAGAGGCATAAGAAATCCTCATCTTTAACACAGATGAGGCCACGGGGGCAGTGAGAAATAGAGTGTGGTGTCGTTAGGTAACTAAGGCTAGTATATAATATAACAAGTTAAAAATTAGTGGAGAAAGACTAGGTTAAGACATCTATTGGGCCTCAGTGGTACCATACGGAGACATGACCCATTAGAACCCCCCTGTAGCCACCTCCCGCATATCCGTGTGTATCTGTTTTTTCCTCCTCCCGACCCACAGATTCCCCCTGTCTCTTTCTCTATCCCATTTGTGTAATTAGCATATCGGGTGCCGCCTTTGTGGGGCTTGGGGTGGGTACAGAAGGACCTTTGATATAAGGAGAGGATATTTTAGTTAAGTAAGGTAGAATTGCAGACACATTTTCGTCTGCTGTAATGGTCAGTTGTGCAAGGCCGTCACCAGCATTGGATGTGGACCGTCACTACTACTGAGGCTCAACTAGTAGTAGAAAAAGAGATGTGAGCAAACTTTGAGGCAAGGTGGCGTTCTGTTCAGGGCTCACACACAGACACACACCCAGCCCCCTGCCAAAAGTCCATGTTTGTCCTTCAGGGAGAAAGGCAGAAGCCCTACCGGGATACAGTTTATTTACACATATCCAAAGGATGTCTTCAAGCGCAGTGTAAGGCCCCGTGGAACACCCGCCTTCAGAGTAAGCCCACAACCCCCAATCTCCGCTGCTAGCTTTGCCTCTAGACATGCCCTCATTTGCCGGGGCGCTTTATACGCCTCGCCGGACACGGTGGCCCCCAGGACTTGATGGCACAAAGAATGTGGGCTTACGGGAGGGTGAAGGATGAACCAAGGGCCCGACAGAGCAACGTAGGCAGGCTGGGTCATACACGTGAAGGCAGTCCAATAATATCGCGGCACCAAGGGAGTAGGCAACAGAAGGGTCGAGGTCAGGCCAAGGTCAATCCAGAAGGTCACGGGTTCGCAGTACAAAGGGTGAGACGGAAGCGTAGTCGGGGTACAGGCAATGGTCGGTCCAGGCGGCTAACGAGAATGGTCAAACGAGCAGAGTCGGCAACAAGATCAAGAAACAGAAGAGAAGACAATCCAAGGCACACTCAGCAAACGCTATAATGGGCACTGGTGTACTGGAGGGGTCTACCTTATATAGGGCTAATACTACAGGGGATGCGTGTGGTGATTGTTGCAAAACACAATGATACTGGATTTGGCCAATGATATAACAAAGGGGCGTGAGCCCAGAAAGCTAGGCACTAGGGATTGGTCCCTTTAATTATCCTCCGGTGGCCGCGCTGAGATCAGCGCCGCCGGAGGGCATAAGAAGAATCCGGAGCGAGGACGCAGGGAGCGAGGAGGCGGGAAGCGAAGAGGCGGAGGCAGCGGCCAAGTGCGGCGCCGCTCGCACTGATGCACGGGCCGGCCGCGCACCCGGAAGTGCTCTGGTCCGGCGCTCGGAGACGGCGCAGGACCGAGGCACAGGTGAGTTTTCCGTGACACGCAGACCTATAAACAAAAGGCATCCATAATTTGATCTTTCCACCTCAGTGGAAGTCATAAGCACACAGGTAATCCAATGTTCCATAACCTGTGCACAAAAATAGCTACTGTAGAAATATCCATAAGGCTGTGCAGAAAATGCCATCCTACTGGCAAAAAATATACAGAATACTTTTTTCCCTCAAGAGTATCTTTCTTAAACCGGACCAGCAGCCTTCCACAGTTAAAAAAAAGCAACTCACCAAAACTCCCTTGCCCCATCTGCATTCATGCTACTGAATCATTGCCAGCACTTACATATGCGTCTGCATCCACTCAAAGCTAAAACTCTGCTTCACCTGCTCTTGGCCATCTTGGAGCACCTGGGAGGCTTCTTTCGTTTCCAGCATCCCAGTCGTGCTTCTGCCTGGACTTAATCCGGACCTTCACCCTGAATAAGAGCCTATCTTATATGTTTCCCCCCCCGTACGTACAGATTGCCCACATTAATCCGGACCTTCACCCTGAATAAGAGCCTATCTTATATGTCCCCCCCCCCGTACATACAGATTGCCCACATTAATCCGGACCCTCACCCTGAATAAGAGCCTATCTTGTATGTTTCTCCCCCTGTACCTACAGATTGCCCACATTAATCCAGACCATCACCCTGAATCAGAGCCTATCTTATTGTTCCCCCCACCTGATACATTAAAAATCATCCTACCTGCATCTACTGCATTTTCTGAGCATTTAAACATCTAAGATGCTGGTGTCTTCTGACTATGCCGCTCTGCATTCTGGGATTGCTCTCCTTTTCCTGACCCAACCTCTGCTCTGTCTGTACAAAACCCATCCCCCTGCACTTCTTCCCCTCTCCTCAGTAAGTGATTCTTCTGAGGCAAGATGGCAGCGCCCATATCTTAGAATCCTGAACAGAGTTGCAGCCCAGTAGGTGAAAAAATAATAAATAACTAAAAACATAAAATATATTCATTTTAGATGCAGAGCAATCGTTTTTTAAGGGTTTTCATTAAATGATGCTGAATGTCCAGTTTAACTGACATACAGATGTAGCCGCCTTTACTCTCTCATGGCTGAAAACAATTGGTTATGTGAAACTAGTTGAGATATCTTGTCTCACTATTGTGTTGAAATTGGATATGTGCCAAATTGAGATAGACTGCTATGCAGACACCAGGGGGGAGTTTGACATATTATATCTATAACAGACACAGACAAATTTTACTTCTGTAATCCTTTACTTATGTGTATGTTTTCTTATGTTAGTAAATGTGTGTTTTATGGAAGCAGTTTTTACTCCCTGCAATCTGCTGCTATTGGCAACCGTACACCAAGATCTACAAGAAGAGAGATGTGAGCTCTCTACACATAGAACACTGATGCTGGGCATGTGTAGGATTGATTGAACTCCCTCACCTCAGAAGTGACCATAGCAGCAGTGTTCTGTATGTACAGGGCTCACTTCTCTCTTCTTGTATATCTTGGTGTACAGTTGCCAATAGAAACAGGTTACAAATTGTCAGGTCTGGAGTTCCTCCGTAGCTGTTCAGCACTGTTGACTGGCTCCTTTCTGTAGACTTTCTCCCTGCTATATCCTGCTCCACCACCAGATGGCCCTCTCTGCAAAGGTGTTGGCAACTAGCCAGCACCTGAGTAACTTCCTGGGCTATTTAACCCTTTCGCTGCCAGCCTACCTGGAGTTTTTGTCACCCTTGGTGCCAGACCATTTTGCACTATTTTACGCTCCCCATGTTCAAATGTGATTTTTGAAGGGATTTCCAGGGATTTCCCAGGAAAATGATATATTGTTTTTTTCAGCAGAGTCTGGGCTTTAACATGAAATGTCTTGTTTGTAATTTTTTTGGTGTATTCTCAATACTTTTGGGTGAAATATGTGCAAAAAAATAAAAAAAAAAAATCTATTTTTTGCAATTTTTAGTGTTTTTTTGTAATAAAAAATGTAAGTTTGTCAATAAAATCTTATTGCATGTGAAACCCCAATTAATCTCGGTCACAGCGTTACCATATATGTATAGGTAGACACCCTTTCCTGCCCAGGAGACTCCCCCAAACTGAAACAGAGCTTTAGGAGATTTTCAGATAAAATACAACTATGCACCGCGCTAAGCGCACCTTGCGGTCTTTCCAGAAAAAGAACCCTTTAAATTTGAAATACCCCCCAAAAACTATATATTCTCTGGAAGTATACAACTCAGGCTTTCTAGGCGTACCAGGTTTGTTGACATGGGCACAATTTTCTGGAAGTAATCCCTCAATCAATTCTTTGGTTGCACAGAGTTTCCCTAAAAAAGAAGAATCAAAGCCACATTTTCCTAAAAAAAACTATATGCAAACAGAAAAAAACATATAAGATCTGAAAAAGCAACATCCTCCGAACAGAACAATACCCAACATGCATAGGTACTGTCAAGGGAAGAGTTGCCAAACACCCCAAAGTAAAGCATGCGCATAAAGGTAATTTTACTTAAAAATTTCAGCTCTGCAGACAAAGTGCGCACCTTGCGATTTTTCAACCAAAACAACCCTTTAAATTTAGAATATCCAAACCATATATTCCCTGAAAGTACACATGTTAAGCTTTCTAAGAGTACTGAGCTTGTTGTAGTGGGCTCATCTTTCTGGAAGTAATCCATTGAAGAATTCTTAGGTTGCACAGGGTTTCCCTAAAAACAATTATAAAAAAGCTGAATAAAAACCATGTTTTCCTAAAATATCAATATGCAAACAAGAAAAAACAAGCTAAATCTGAAAGCGCAAGGTCCCCCGAGCAGAACAATACCCAACATGCATAGGTACTATTAACCCTTTTAATTGTCAGCCTACTTGAGATTTTGTCACCCTCTGTTGACAGGTCATTTTTCCCCATTTTGCGGTATAAAAATTTTATACATTACATATACATTTTTTGCAGCAGAGTTTAGGCTTTAACATGAAATGTCTTGTTTGTAATTTTTCTACTGTTTTTTGAATATTTCTGCTTAAAAAAACAAAACAAAAAAAAATATATATTTTTAAACAATTGTCTCCTTTATTTTAAATAAAACCTTTTAATGAAAACCATATTGCATGTGATAGCCCCAATTCTCCCGATTACAACGGTACCACATATGTATCGGTAGCCCCCCCATTCCTGCCTTGGAGACCCCCCAAACTGAAAAGAGCACTTACATTTATTTATTACATTATTACATTACAAATAAAATACAACTACTATCCACACTATAAACATAAGGGGTTAATTAAAAAAAAATTACATAGGGTCCCCCCTTCCTGGGGGGGGGGGGCATTTTTGGGGGTAATTTTAAGGGTTTAGGGTTAGGCTAACCCTAACCCTCAAAAATCCCCCAAAACATTACATAGGGTCCCCCCTTTTTTGGGGGAATTTTAAGGGTTAGGGTTAGGCTAACCCTAACCCTTAAAAATAAAAAAATATACAAAAATAAAAATTCCCCCCAAAAAATGGGGACCCCCCCCCCATGTCATTTTTTTTTTTTTTAAGGGTTAGGGTTAGCCTAACCCTAACCCTCACCCTTAAAAAAAAAAATTTAATTTTATTTTGAATTTTAAGGGTTAGGGTTAGGCTAACCCTAACCCTAACCCTTAAAAATTAAAAAATATACAAAAATAAAAATTCCCCCCAAAAAACGGGGACCCCCCGCCCTATGTCATTTTTTTTTTTTTAAGGGTTAGGGTTAGCCTAACCCTAACCCTTAAAAAAAATTATTTTTTTTTTGAATTTTAAGGGTTAGGGTTAGGCTAACCCTAACCCTTAAAAATAAAAACAATTATGTAGAGGGGAACCCATTTTTTTTTTTTAATTTTAAGGGTTAGGGTTAAGCTAACCCTAACCCTTAAAAATTTAATTAAAATGACGTAAAGTCCCCCCTCCAGGGGGGGGGAACCCATTTTAGGCTAACCCTAACCCTTAAAATTAAAAAAAAAATGACGTAGGGTCCCCCTTACCCGTCATAACCAGCCCGGGATCAGCTATGGGGGCTTGTAGGCACAGAGTGGGGGGGGCCAGCTTTTGTGGCCCCCCACCCTGCAGCCTACGAGCCCACATACCCTGTGTTGGCCCGGGCTCTTCTGCCCCCCCGGGCTTTGGGGAGGCAGGTAATTGGGGGTGCGGGGGTTAATGGCAAGCCACCCGCTAGTTGCAGGTGGCTTGCCAGACCCCAGCCTTGTGAACTGGTATAAGGGGTCTCATGGACCCCTTACCAGTTCACAAAGGGTTAACATAAAAAAAACACACACACACACACACACACACACACAAATGTCATTTATTAAAAAAATAAAAAAAAAGTTTTTTTTTTACTTTACTTACCTCACCCGATTGTCAGCTCCTGTGTCGATCAGCTGTCAAATGCCTTGGTGATCGCTGGCCAGAGGAGGGGGGGGGGCAGGGGATCAGAGCATCCCCTGCCCCTCCACTGCTCTGCCCAGTGATCACCAGGGCATCTGACAGCTGAGCCGAGGAGAGGCAGCAAGAGGCCCGGGAGTGACATCATAAGCCCCGCCCCTTATGACGTCCCGTCGGGAGAGGAGGGGGAGAGCCTGAAAGGCTGGGGGGGGGGTGATCGGAGGCCCCCCCAGTGAAGAGGAGACCCGGAGGGAGGCAGCGCGACTGCAGGTAAGTAAATGTCATTTTTATTTTATTTTTTTACAGTTAGCAGCTGCTGCTGCCAAAACGGGGGGGGGGGCTATTCCGGGGGCTCTCCTGGAGCCATCCGACCCCCCACGGGGGATCAGATGGCACCAAATTAAAGAGGAGACCCAGCCGGATCCAACGAGGGGTCAGGTGAGTATTTGTGATTTGTATTTTTTTTACTAGCAGGGGGGAAAGTCAAGCACGTAGATTCTACGTGCTTGGCACTTAAGTGGAGTAGAAGCAAGCACGTAGAAACTACGTGCTTGGCACTGAAAGGGTTAAGCTGATCCGCCCATTCAATAAACACAACAACTGGGACTCAGCACAGCCAATACAATTATAAGGCAGTTAATTGGGTGCTGGCTGTAAACAGAGTCAAGCCACAAATGTGTCATACAAAGTACACAACAACAGGAAGGGCTGCCAGATCAACCCAAAGGAATGGCTCTGCAAAAATATACAGCCGCACACCGGGAGATTATGCAAAAATAAACAGAATATTGCATGGGTACTAAGCGTCCCACTTCATCAGGACGTCTTCATCCTGATGAAGTGGGACGGTTAGTACCCACGCAACGCGTCGGTGTGTTTTTTTGGGGATACCTGGACGGGACTTCCAATATATATAATATTTATCTTCTTGTGCCCTTATATCATGACTGTTTGTTCATTGTTATATCTACCTTGGCAGCCTGTGTAGCATTCAGCATCACGTGTTTTTCTAGCACTTAGCACTTTATTATTGTAGGAGTAATTTTTCAGTGCAGTTTTTGGTGTAGTCTCTATAGGTTTGTATAACCATTATAACACATATTTTTGCACATTTAATGTTTATAAATTTTTAATTATTATATGCGCTTTAAATTTCACCTGATTACTGTAATATATTTTTTGACGGCTGCACATTGATTAGGTCCTGAATAGGAGGGCTTTACATTAATAATATTTACTCTTGATAATATATTTAGTCCCTGAGTCCCTGGTTGCCCATGTATATAGTTTTAATTGATTTTAAATGTATATGTATTTTATGTATGAATTGATCTCTGTGTAAATAAATAAATATTCTGTTTATTTTTGCATAATCTCCCGGTGTGCGGCTGTAAATTTTTGCAGAGCTAATCCGCCCATTCAGTTAATGGATCAGCATTGATGTCAGTTGATGTCTCTGTCTGTCTGTGCCCTGAACTCTGTACCTAGAATGCTGTATCTAGACCTGGACCCTGAACTCTGTACCTTGAACCTTGAAACCTGGATCCCTGAACCTTGAAACCCTGAACCCTGAAACCTGGATCTCTGCCATAGCCCTTGTGTCTACGTTTCCTGTTCAGCTCAGTCTCTGCCTTTGGACTTTTCCTTGAATTCCTATGTATGTATATTTCCTGACTTCACAGCAATCTGAGTGTTTCTTGTTATTCAGTTTATCTGTATATCTGCACAGCCGTGATTACCTGGATTCTTGTATAGTCACCCTAGTAGATTTATGTTCCATGTGTATATATATATGTATAGCGGTGGGATTGGTGTGTGCTCTGTTCACTGTCACAATTAAACACGGTTTGCTGCATCTCAGTCTCTGTTTCTCAGCCTCATTACTGGTCATTACTACTAAAGGAATCCCTCTGTTGAGAGATTCATGACACAAATAGGGAATAATACTTTCATAAAACACATTTAGCTCAAATCTTCTTGACTCATCTCTGCCCACCTCACCTCTTCCTGCCTCAACTCTGCTCATTTCGCCTCTCCCTGCCTTACCTCTGCCGACTCCTTTCCACCTCACCTCTTCCTATCTCCCCTCTACCCATCTCACCTCTGTCCATTGCTTCTCATACCATCTTCTGCCCACCGCACCTTGACTAACCTCTGCTTACCTCTACCCACCTCTGCCCACCTCACCTCTTTCTACTTAACCTCTGCTGAAATGACCTTTCCCTGCCTTACCTTTGCCCATTCCTTTTCACCTCAACTCTACCCACCTCTGGTCACCTTACCTCTTCTACTTCATTTCACCCCACCTCTTCTTGACACCTCTGCTCACCTTTGCATATACATAAATGCATTCGTAGCTTACAATGTTTTGCGGCCCCTCAAAGTGGAACAGTATGACAATGTGGCCCTAGACCAAAAAAGGTTGCCCTAGGAGGTTCGGACTGGTGGTGGTTAGAAGGAGCTCTACTGGTAAGGGAGCCAAGGCCAGAACTGTGATTACCACCGCGGGAAATGCAGGAAATCCCCAATGACTCGAATAGCCTCCTGACACAATCAACCCAGTTACCAAATCTTTGTGAATGAGTTACCCCTCCCTTTCCTGATAAACACAGAGGCAGTAAGATGAGTAATGCAGTGACTTGGCCTCTAACCTACCCATAATGGCCACTAAGGTGCCAGCGGTTGATGATGACATCTACAGCAGTCAAGCTTGAAGGCAAAGCTCAGTGATGTCGGTCATGTCTGGTCAGGGCTAGGCCAGGTGCCGTGGCACCATGGCAGCTCTAAGCTGTGTGAGCGATTGGGGCGAACGGCAGTGACACGAACAACAGTTCTTCAAAATTAAAGACCAGTTTTATTGAAACCAAAATGTTCAGCAGAAAAGAAATTCTTACTTCAGAGGTTGCAGCATGCAATGCAATAAATCAAGTGGTTACTTCACCAACTTAATGCAAGTCCGCTTTACAGGGCATACAAGCCCACGCTGCTCATAATCCACACAAGTCCAGGTTTTGGGGTCGCAGAAGTCAAGTCCTTCGGATTAAATCCAGTCTCTCATTCACCACTCAGCAGTACAGCCTGGGCTCCTTCCTCCAGGCTGGTCAACAGCAAACTGACAGGCTCAGCGTCTCCTTTTATTCAGGCTTCCCCTGCAATCAGCCTCATCAGTCCTAAGATCAGGGAACAAACCTGTAAAGGACTGGGGAATGTGAACTGGGTCCTGAAAACCCGGCATGGACCGTGCCTGATACAGCACAGCAGGGGAAAAATACACACCATTTATGACATTTCCATACACATTACCACAGCTGGTACAGCCAATTAGCCAAATCATTGTGCAGTGCAGCGGTAATGCTGTAGGGTAGAAACACATGGTCTAGACTCACATGGCAGGAGCACACAGACTGCAGTGCCGGACTGTGGAGGTTGAAAGCAGTGTACATGGATGTCTGCCTCTGGCTGGGAGAAGCACAGACTGAATATCAACTGCTTGTGCAGGAGCAGTGAGACCAACAGGGACCTAAAGTAAAGGTCTACTTTAAAGTAGACCAAAAGTGTCCTTGGTGTCTATGAAACTGCAGGGCCATCTGATTCCCTCTTCCCGGGGTATAACAATTCGGACTGTCCAGGGGAGAGGGAATTAGGCGGCCCAAGAGTCTGTGTTGTATGAGACCCCCCCCAGTCGCCTGACATGCGTACTACACCAACGAGCCCATGTTGCATGTACAGCTGGCAGGGGCATCACCAGCAGCCCGCCATATCTAAATGGCTCAGCTTAAGGATGAGAGTGATCCAAAGTTTTAGTCCAGTTAGGTTGATTCAGCATCAGGTGAAAATAGTTCTCTTTAGGTGAAACAAAATAGAAGTGTTCTATTGCCCCCTGGTGCTGAATCACCCCAAGGTATATAGTGAAAGTGAATGGCAGTTTTCTCTCCATGGATTTACCCCATGAGCCTCACCAGCCACCACCAGTCATATGGACACCAGGAATTAGGCATCAGTGGAAGTATACAGAGTGGGACATCCCTCAAACGGATGCCCCCACTGCTGCCCGGTTTAGACCCCCTCCCGTTTCATTTGATTTTAGGGTCAATTTATAGCAAACCAAAACTCTGAAAGACTTCAGGGCCAGGTTAAAGTGGATCAAAACCAGAATCTGGTTAAATACACATCAATTTGGGATGCCACGCTGCGTGAAACCCTGGATGCACGGCTGTGCCCACTGTAACTGAATGGCTGGTGTGACTGTAAAGGGATGAAGGGGTTTGGCCAACAATCCACAAAAAGGATCGAAAAAGCCAATTAGAGAAAAGCCTTCCCTGTGCCGTGGGGGGGGGGGGGGGGGGCTGGGGGGGCTTGCATCCCAAATCAGGATGCCCCGGGGGTAGTGAAAATCCCAGGTTTTAGTCCACTTCAAACCCCCTGGATTGGCCTAAAATCTTACCTCAATCCTCGCTCCCATGACGAATGGTACAGCCTCCAGTGACATCCCTGGCAGCCCTTAGTTTGATTATTATTAATGTTTATTTATATAGTGCCATCATCTTCCGTAGCGATGTACAAGGTGTGATTACAGACAAGGTAAAACATATAGTACAGGGAACAATACAAAATTAGATGCCACGAGGTTTAAACCAAGTGTTGTGAGCACAGGAGACAATAGGAAGGAGAGCCGCGCCCTTGCAAGCTTACAATCTAAAGGTCTTGGAGACAAAAGGGGCGGGATCACAAGTGGTAGAGCTTGAGTTGGGCTGCATGTGCCATTTGAAGGTTATAGGAATTGCTTAAGCCAGGTCATATGCTTATCTGAAGAAGTGAGTTTTGAGGACACTTTTAAAGGCTTGGAGTGATGGAGAGTGGCGAATTGAGCGGGGGAGTGCATTCCAGAGAAGTGGGGAGGTGTGGGAGAAGTCTTGAAGGCGGGAATGCGAGGAGGTAACCAGGGAGGAGGACAGGAGAATGTCAGAGGCAGAGCGGAGGTTGCGCTTGGGTTGGTAACGCTGAATCAGAGATGAAATGCCTGGCTGGAGAGAGCTTTGTAGGTGTTAGAAGTTTGAACTGAACTCTATGGGAGACAGGTAACCAGTGGAGGGATTGACAGAGGGGGGGGGAGCAATGGAGAAGCAAGAGGAGCGGTGGATGAGGCGAGCAGCAGAGTACAGGACAGATTGGAGGGGTGTCAGTCTGTTTGTGGCAAACCACAGAGGAGGGTGTTGCAGTAGTCCAGTCGGGAGATGACCAGGGCGTGCACTAGAATCCACTAGAACACACCAGCTGGGCATATCTAAATGGCCGAGCAGCCGGAGGGAGCTTCCTGTGGGAGTCAATCCATGAATTCAGAATAGCATTAATATGCACAGCAATCTATTCTAATTGGCTGGACTTCCACTTTAAACCACTTTACACCCTAACCCTACCCTGGCTGGTGAGGGTACGCAGAGAAGCGAACTTTGCAGCAAGGTGAAACCTGGCAGGAACACAAGCTGGGGATTTCCCAGTGGCCCCTACATGCATTGTGGAATTGTAAGAATGATGAGACAACGAGCATTCTGGGGGATTCCACACAGCAGGCGGATGAACAAACCCAGGATAGTGAAAATCACGGATTTTGTTCCTATTTAAAAAAACAATTTAAACAATAATAAAGAGGTCTTCAGATGTTCATCCCGTAGTATGAAGATTTTATTATTGCCTTCCTACACCTTTCACCACAATTAGCTTCTTCAGAGGAGGCAACGCGCTATTTAATCATTGAAATAAATACAAATATACATTGAATAACTTCCCATCAACATTACATTTTTGCTACAATAGGGTTGATTCAGCACCAGGTGAGAAAACTTGCTCCTTTTTAGTAGAGAAAGCTGCCATTCACTTTCGTTGTCTACCTTGGGACTGATTCACTTTAGATCTGGTTGCTGGAAAGTGAAATAAGGAAAGTGAATGCAATTTTCTTTCTTAAAAAAGGAGTGATTTTTTTCAACCCTATAGTTGTCGTACTACTTAAAGAGGAACATCCGCACTCACCTCTAGCCATGCACGTGCCAGTGCTGGCCTTTCTGAATGGGCGGGCGGGCACACTACGGCTAGAAGGTGTGCGGGGGATGGGAAGTCTCAGCTCCATACTGCTCTCAGCTGCTTAGATGTTCAGGCTGCTTAGCAGTCAGCAGAGCCAAAGGGAGCCAAGTGAAAGCAATCAGGACACTCACTCTCACCCGAGTCTGTGGGTGAGTGTATGGGGCGACCTGAGGGGATACACACAGCGCACACCTGCTATATCGCACAGAGGAACAACACACAGGAAAGTTTAATTCCTGTGTGTTGTTCCTCTTTAAAAATAGTTATCATACAGTCTGCCATGGGGCCCCTCAGACAGGAATGGCATCAAGACAAGAGGTCAAGACCCGGAAACAACTTTGTGTTAGGGTGTTACGAGCTTTCATGAAATGATGGAGCAAACACAAGAACCTTACATAAGGTACAAAAGGTGTCACAAACACAGAATAATTAAACAGGCAGGAGAAAACTAAAAGGGTGTCAAGCTTCCCGGCTACAACCAAGGAAGGGTTGAGCGGAGCTCCAGGTGTGGGGGCGAAGCGAAGCAAATAAATCCAAAAGAGCAATTCAAAACTCAGGGCTGGTGGCAGACAGGCAAAGTCCAATGGATGAATCTGGGTTCAGGGGCTGGTGGCAGACAGGCAAAGTCCAATGGATGAATCTGGGTTCAGGGGCTGGTGGCAGACAGGCAAAGTCCAATGGATGAATCTGGGTTCAGGGGCTGGCGACAGACAGGCAAAGTCCAATTGATGAAGCTGGGTTCAGGGGCTGGTGGCAGACAGACAAAGTCCAATGGATGAAACTGGGTTCAGGGGCTGGCGACAGACAGGCAAAGTCCAATGGATGAATCTGGGTTCAGGGGCTGGTGGCAGACAGGCAAAGTCCAATGGATGAATCTGGGTTCAGGGGCTGGTGGCAGACAGGCAAATTCCAATAGATGAATCTGGGTTCAGGGGCTGGTGACAGACAGGCAAAGTCCAATGGATGAATCTGGGTTCAGGGGCTGGTGGCAGACAGGCAAAGTCCAATGGATGAATCTGGGTTCAGGGGCTGGTGGCAGACAGGCAAAGTCCAATGGATGAATCTGGGTTCATGGGCTGGTGGCAGACAGGCAAAGTCCAATGGATGAATCTGGGTTCAGGGGCTGGTGGCAGACAGGCAAAGTCCAATGGATGAATCTGGGTTCAGGGGCTGGTGGCAGACAGGCAAAGTCCAAGAATAAGTCCGAGTTTAGGGGCTGGCAGTAAACAGGCAAAGCCCAGTGAGAAAATTCGAGTCAAAAACCAAGTCATCCGTTCGAGGGTAAATCCAGGAAATCAGATCAGAAACTCAGGAATCAGGAAAACAGAATACAGGAAGTCAGCTGATAACACAGCATTGGATGCAGGCCAACTGTCCTGTTAAATAGGGCTCTCAATTAGAGCAGGGAGGGATGTGTCAGAGTGAGGTCACTTCCTGTCCATTCAGACCAAGGAAACCTGGAAGTAAAAAGCAAGCCCAAGCGCTTACGCTCTAGGCTTCATGCACTCCCAGTGGACTGAACACCAGGTGTCGCTGTTGAGCAGTGCAACAGATGAAGAGCCTGCTCTGATACAAACACCCAGACGTGCACTTCTGTAGCTGCATGCAGATAGTGATAGAGCACGCCCATGTCTCCTTACCAAGCAAGCAAGGCGAGGAGACTGACAAAGGGACCCTAAACACTAGCACTGGATACCTGTGTTAGTTGCTGTACAAACCTGCCTGTATGCAGAAGCAAATCCCAGCAGCTGTAATCCAAATAATATTTCACGATCAGCCGATCAATCCACACGCAACCCAATTGCTCATAAACAAGGTTGTTTCACTTTATTTCACTTTATTGACTTGGCAGCATAGGGCTTGTGTCTTTCACAAAGCAAAGTTTCAGCTTACGGAAGACAATATCACAGTTCACAGTTATCACAGTGCTAACAGTGGTCTCCACCCCACATTGATGTGAGCACTAACTCTCATAATCTCTATATCTCTGGGGACAACACTCCTCCGGGGCTTAAGGGTCTTCAAACAGGGGCAGAAAAAATACATTTAAATGGATATAGCACACCAAGTGTGTTACTTGTTTGAATAGA
Source organism: Gastrophryne carolinensis (assembly GCA_027917425.1). NCBI lineage: Eukaryota > Metazoa > Chordata > Amphibia > Anura > Microhylidae > Gastrophryne > Gastrophryne carolinensis. The sequence goes on from CM051237.1 coordinate 13,737,674, forward strand.
CCTAGTGATGGAGATGCAACTATTTAGTCTGGTTACTCGTTCAGACCACACATATCATCTTATATACAAGTAATATACACCACAAAAATAAGTTTGGATGCAAAAATAATAAAGTGTATTGATATATACAGAATTATATACAACATATATAATACAACAGCTATACAAAATACATTATTCCGAATTTAGCTGTGTCATAAGGACCAAATATTAAAAGAAGTAATTTATCAGTGAACTGACATTAGGGAGAACTCTAATATAAGCAGCTTGTTCTTATGTTGCGCAAGTGCAGACTTTTGTTCAATCTGGAGCTTATTACTAATGTAATGCCCTGTGAGTCTCCCACCTTCTGTGAGCTGGCAACCCCCAATTTCCACTGCTGCTTCCGCCTATAGACAAGCCCCGCTCGCCAGGATGCGCGATATGCCTCGCTGGACACGGTTGCCCCCAGGTCTTGGCGCAAAGCTCACGGTGAAGATGGAAGGAACATGAGGGGTATCCCAAAGCCGAGGTCATACACGGGTAGTCAGTCCGAAGGTGCATCTACTCACCAGGGTTAGGCAGAAAAATGGTCAGAACTAGCCGAGGGTCAAGCTAGGTGGTCAGAGGTGCGCGGAATCCAAAGGGTCAGACGGGAGTTCGAGGTCGGGCAAGCAAAGTGTTAGGGCGAGCGCTGCACGCCCGTCTCACAGCAAGTCACTTACCTCCATGGCTGCATGCAGCCGTCATCCATCTTGCAGCACTTCCTCATGGCTGCATTCAGCTGCCGCCCTTCCCCCCCATGCTTCCTGCTCACATGCTCAGGTGCACGCACGTCTCTGTCCACTAGAGGGCGAGCGCACTGGATTCCTGAGATTTAAAGAGTCTGTACAGCACTGATTGGCGCCTGCTCATCCAATCCTGCATCCACTTCCCCTATTTAAAGAGGCACTTCCTTTCCTTCAGGGCCAGATCTTGGTCTCTCCATGCCTGTTGAAAGTCAGACATTCTTGGATTGCTCACCCGTGTACCGACCTCTGCCTGTCCCCGACTCTGAACCTCTGCTGCCTGCCCCGACCTCGGCTACTCACCTTTACCGTGAACCTGTGCTGCCAGCCCTGATCTCTGCCTGTACTTACTACGCCTTTTTGCCTGCCACTTGTGTACCTCACTGAACCTCGGCTGACTGTGGGACTGGGCCGCTGTTAGGGGGTAGCGACCTGGGGGTCACTCGCCGCACAAGACCAACCTGCCTTGCGGTGGGCTCTGGTGAATACCGGTGGCCCCTTAGACTCCGCTCCCCTGACACGGTACCCGCCATCGGTTCCACAGTTAAAGCGGATCCACACCCGAGTCCGTTGCACCCGGTCCGTGACACCAACCTGCCTTGCGGTGGGCTCTGGTGAATACCGGTGGCCTCTTAGACTCCGCTCCCCTGACACGGTACCCGCCATCGGTTCCACAGTTAAAGCGGATCCACACCCGAGTCCGCTCCACCCGGTCCGCGACAGTAAGATCTGGCCATGGATCCCGCTGAGGTGCCACTGCCTAACGCCTCAGAATTGCTCACTGTAGTGGCTATGCAGACTCGCCAAATCAACCAGCTCGCCGCCATGGTTCAGAAATTACTAACAATCCTGCAGCAGCAATTGCCACCTTCCGCTCCAGTGTTGCCGCCACCTGTACCACCTCCAGCTAGAGTTTGTCTCTCCTTGCCGGCTAAATTTGATGGGGATGCCAAGTCATGCCGAGGTTTCCTTGCCCAGTGTTCTCTGCATCTGGAGATGTTGGCGGACCAGTTTCCCACTGAACGAGCCAAAGTGGCCTTTATTATTAGTCTGCTTACAGGAAAGGCCCTGGCCTGGGCTACTCCTTTATGGGATCGCAACGAACCAGTGACTTCCAACTTACATGCCTTGGTTTCTGAGTTTCGCCATGTCTTTGAGGAACCAGCCCGGGCCTCATCGGCAGAAGCAGCCCTGCTTAACTTGGTCCAGGGCGACCGGTCTGTTGGCGAATATGCCGTACAGTTCCTCACCCTGGCGTCAGAATTATCCTGGAATAATGAGGCCTTGTGTGCCTCCTTTAAGAAAGGACTTTCTAGCCATATTAAAGATGCCCTAGCGGCACGTGATTTGCCTTCGTCTTTGACTGATCTTATTCGCTTGGCCACACGCATCGATGTGCGTTTTTCTGAAAGGCGAGAGGAACTCCGCCTGGGAAAGAACTTTGAGTGCCCTAGGAGGGCTTCACGTCTGGCCCCTGTTTTCCAACATCCACCTTTGCCCGCACATGCGCCTTCCACTGAGGAGGCTATGCAGGTGGACCGATCTCGCCTAACTCCGTTGGAGAGAACTCGTCGAAGAAACGAGAACCTTTGTTTGTACTGTGCCAGCTCCGAGCACTTCTTGAAAGACTGTCCTGTTCGCCCGCCACGGGCGCACCTAGTAAGGGTGGGAGAGGCATCCCTGGTTGGGTGTGCTACCTCTTCACGCCTTACGGTTCCAGTGCAACTCTCCATTTCTGCTAACGTCTCTGTGAATTTGTCGGCTTTTCTGGATTCGGGCTCCGCGGAAAACTTCATCGGGGCCTCTTTGATTGACAAGTATAATATCTCTGTGAGTCGCCTCGCAAGGCCTCTAGTTATTGCTTCAGTCAATGAAGATAAACTTGATTGCATCGTGCGATATCGCACAGTACCGCTCCTTTTGAAGGTTGGACCCGACCATCAGGAGAGTATTGAGTTCTTCGTCCTCCCCAGTAGCACTTCTCCAATTCTTCTCGGCCTACCTTGGCTTCAACGTCATGACCCCACGCTTGACTGGAATACTGGCGATATTAAGTCATGGGGCCCAGCCTGCCCCAAGAGGTGTTTTGGACCCATTCCCGCCAAGCCTGCTCCTGTCACTGCTCCCTCCGCCCTGGTACAGGCACCAGCCGGAGAGGCCTTTGTATCTCCTCGCCAATACAGCAAAGTCTTGAAATTAGAACCTGAAGAGAACATTCCGGTTCATAGTCTCATCCCTGACTTTCTGGGTCCCAAGAAGAGGGGGAGACCCAAGGGGGGGGGTACTGTTAGGGCGAGCGCTGCACGCCCGTCTCACAGCAAGTCACTTACCTCCATGGCTGCATGCAGCCGTCATCCATCTTGCAGCACTTCCTCATGGCTGCATTCAGCTGCCGCCCTTCCCCCCCATGCTTCCTGCTCACATGCTCAGGTGCACGCACGTCTCTGTCCACTAGAGGGCGAGCGCACTGGATTCCTGAGATTTAAAGAGTCTGTACAGCACTGATTGGCGCCTGCTCATCCAATCCTGCATCCACTTCCCCTATTTAAAGAGGCACTTCCTTTCCTTCAGGGCCAGATCTTGGTCTCTCCATGCCTGTTGAAAGTCAGACATTCTTGGATTGCTCACCCGTGTACCGACCTCTGCCTGTCCCCGACTCTGAACCTCTGCTGCCTGCCCCGACCTCGGCTACTCACCTTTACCGTGAACCTGTGCTGCCAGCCCTGATCTCTGCCTGTACTTACTACGCCTTTTTGCCTGCCACTTGTGTACCTCACTGAACCTCGGCTGACTGTGGGACTGGGCCGCTGTTAGGGGGTAGCGACCTGGGGGTCACTCGCCGCACAAGACCAACCTGCCTTGCGGTGGGCTCTGGTGAATACCGGTGGCCCCTTAGACTCCGCTCCCCTGACACGGTACCCGCCATCGGTTCCACAGTTAAAGCGGATCCACACCCGAGTCCGTTGCACCCGGTCCGTGACACCAACCTGCCTTGCGGTGGGCTCTGGTGAATACCGGTGGCCTCTTAGACTCCGCTCCCCTGACACGGTACCCGCCATCGGTTCCACAGTTAAAGCGGATCCACACCCGAGTCCGCTCCACCCGGTCCGCGACACAAAGGTTTGGTTCGGGCAGCAAACTGGGATGGTCAATCACGAGTAAAGCACACAACCTGAGCAATACTGGCTATAACGGGCAAAGGGGTCAGGGCTGAACTTTATTTAAAAGGTTGACTGGCCAATAGGGATACAGGGGACTATGTAGTGATTGGTGCGACTGTGATACAGCCTGTGATTGGAACTGATCCCAGGGGCTGGACTGCCCTGATTAGTCAGGCTGTCCAGCCCCTGAGACCTACAGGTGGAGTATAACTCAAATCAGACAGAGCAGCATCGACTGCGAGCTGCTCTTTTCACCAGCAGGGCGCGCACGTACTACTGCAGAGGAGCGAGGGAGGCAGGCAGGGCAGCTTCCCATGCCCTCCGGCTTCCGAGAACGCTGCGCTCGACCCAGGTGAGTTCCTCTTTGAGGCCAGAGATGGACATGGCAGTATACTTAGAGGTATAATGGTAAATTTGCTTACCCTTTTGGTGTCGGCCTTCACACAGGGGCAGCCACATCTTACTGGATTTCAGGCACTAACTCATTGCCTTGTCCACTCCCATCGTAGGGGCTCATTATCTGTTTCATCCACACCAAGGACCCCTGGGGTTCCTTCCCAACAGGGGCCTCTCTCAGGTGTAGATCCGCCACATGCCTACTGTTCCCGCCACTCCACTGATTTCCTGCCTCAGTGGGCTAAAATACCTTGACTCACCCAGTGAACCCACCCTGGACTCCACCCACTGTTCCTCTGGTACTTAGCTACGTTCACACCTGTCTGGTCGTGATTTCGGCATGTGCCTTACGGAAGGAATTCTGTTTTGCGTTCACGCTTGTGCCTGCATTTAAAAAATCTGTTTCCTGGTCCTTTGACCTGTCTTACTGTGTATTAAATCCCATTAAAATCTATTGCACAATCGCGAACGGAAAACAAAATTCCTTCTGTGAGGCACATGCCGAAATCGCGACCAGACAGGTGTAAACGTAGCTAAGTACCAGATGAACATTGGGTGGAGTTCAGGGTGGGTTCACTGGGTGAGTCAAGGTATTTTAGCCCACTGAGGCAGGAAATCAGTGGAGTGGTGGCAACAATAGGCATGTGGTGGATCTACACCTGAGAGAGGCCCCTGTCGGGAAGGAACCCCAGGGGTTCTTGTTGTGGATGAAACAGATAATGAGCCCCTACCATGGGAGTGGACAAGGCAATGAGTTAGTGCCTGAAATCCACTAAGATGTGGCTGCCCCTGTGTGAAGGCCGACACCAAAAGGGTAAGCAAATTTACCATTATACCTCTATGTATACTGCCATGTCCATCTCTGGCCTCAAAGTAGTGCCCATATTCTGATGTTTTGACTGTACATATGGCTTCTTTCTCTTTCCTTCATGCTTTGGATCAGGTTGGCGGTGTGACGCCCAACATCCATTAGACATCAAGGATGGTCGAGAAAGGCATTTCTGCTGGAGGTGTAATGGATATTAACACCGCTCTTCATGAAGTGCTGAAGACCGCACTCATTCATGATGGCCTGGCTCGCGAAGCTGCCAAGGCTCTTGACAAACGCCAAGCCCCAACCAGGTGGTTGTCAAGGACTATGGCAAAGAATCACAGGCCAAAGACGTTATTGAAGAATATTTCAAGTCCAAAAAATGAACATCTAAATAAAGTAACTAGACTTGGAAAAAAAAAATCTATGGGGTCACAAACACAAAACGTGTGCGGTCATTATACTATTAAATTTTGAGATATAAATATATATGTAAGGTACTTACCTGGCGCCTCCGCTCGGTCCCGGCCGACCTCCGTCCTCCGGCGGCCGCGCAGGACGGCCGCCTCGCCGTCGCTCCCCCTTGCTGGGGCTCTTGCTACCGCCCCTGCTCCTCCCCATCCTCCCCGGCAGTGCGCGAGCACGTTCTAATTATGTCCCCCGGCGGCGCTGCTCCCAGCGCATTCGCCGGGAGCAAGTTTAAAAGGACCTATCCAGGTCCGGGGGGGGGTCCTCCGGGTCAATGAACCCAGGGACTGGACAGCCTGGCTGGTCAGGGCGGTCCAGTCCCTGGGGGGCTCCTATCGGGAGCAGAGTTAAAGTATGCACCAATCACTACTTGCACCCATCTGACATTCCCCTTTTCCCATTGGCCAGTTCCCCCTTAAAAGTGTCCTTGCCCTGACCATCGGTGCCCGTTATAGCCATTATTAGCTTGGGTGTGCTGTTGGAATAGTGTTTAGTGTGTTTTTTGATCCGGCTCCATCTTCGACCATTCCTGTCTGCTGTCCGCACTGACCATCCGCCTGTCTGACCTTGTCTCTGCCTAACCCCTTGGATACCGTGCTTCTGTGACCACCCGGCTTTGACCCCTGCTTGTCTCGACCATTCTCTGCCTAACCCTCTGGATTTCACGTTTCAGGACCCTGTTAGTTTAGACTCCGGATTTGGGATACCCCGCTGTTCACCAGTCTTTACCATAAGCCAGCAATCTTTGCGCCAGTAGGACCTGGGGGCAACCGAGTCTGGAGAGGCATAACCTGTGTCTCCAGAGAGCGGGGGCTTGACTATAGGCACAAGAGGCAGAGAAGGTTGGGGATTATTGGCTTATGCAAGAAGGGTGTACAGCAATCCCTGACAATATATATTTTATTGACAATTTCCATTGTATAAGCTTTTTTGGCTGACGTGACTTCTCTGTGCTAATTCAGAAACAGTGACCTGTCCTTGCCTTTAGGTAAACTAGGTGCAAATATTGGTGAAGGTGTGTATCCATTGTTATTGTTGAATTAGGCTTACCTGTGCCGTCTGTGTTTAATCATGTGTGTGCAATGACTCATGTGTGAACAGCTCCTCAGAGCTTGACAAGGTTTTTACAATGTTTGATGAGAGATTGTTGTAATCTGTGTAAAATCATTACGTAATGAGAGAGTGTTCTCTTTCAGAAGTTTTGAGATAAGTTGATTATTATCCAATCATTAAAGTGGACCAAAACCCACTAAAACGAGTGCCCTTCAAACCATTAAAGTGGACCAACACCCAGGGGTGATCGGCCCGGAAATCTATAAGATTCCCGGGCCGATCACCTCCCACCCCGCGGGACATCCGAGATCGGGATGTCCCGCGGGGTGAAACCCCCCAGAAACCCCAAAAAGACCTTACTTGATCCGCTGCCTCCCGCGCGCCCCTCCAGACGTGCGCGCGCCCGCGCGGGCATTCTGTGAATGGCCGGCGCGGGCGCCGAGAGTGACGTGCGGGAGGCGGCGGCGGCGGAAGAGGCTTGTACGTTCCTGTCCCCCGCCTAGACGTTGGCGGGGATTGGCTGCGGCGTTCACGTGGGAGCGAAGTGGACCAAAACCCAGGATAGTCAAAATCCTGGGTGTTGGTCCACTTTAAACATGAAGTCAGACTGACCTTTGGACAACCCTTGCATCAATAATCCGCTTCCGGAAGTCCCGCTCTCCACCTCTTAGATGTTCGCTTGACTGGCATCTCTTCACCTTAGACGTGCATTCCATTCTTCTTCTGTCCTCTGCGGTTGTGGGATTTCAATTTCGATTTCCTCTTCATGATGTCATCTGGGTGGCCGTGGCCTCCTCGGTGCTGGCGGCCTCGCATGCACACAAGAGAAAAAATTTGTGCTTGCGCAGTAGCGCCGCTCACTCCCGATGTAAGCGGCACTTCCTATAACCTTTACTAAGCTTTCTTTTCTGTATATAAGTTATACTGTTTTTCGCTCCATAAGACACAATTATTTCTTCCCAAAAGTGGGGGGAAAGTATCAGTGCGTCTTATCTTGCGAATGTTTTTAAAAAAAAAGTAAATTCCATGGCTCCCCCGCTGCCTGCCTCCTCCATAGCTGCCACAAGTTCAGAACATCATTGGAAGCTGGCACAAGTCACCTCCCAACTGGTGGCCGGAACCGGCTCACTCTGATCTTCCAGGATCGGCTTCCTATACCTACTGCGCATGCGCGAGATTTGTAAAAGGAAGAGGTCAAAGAATCACTTCCGAAGAGGAGAAAATCCAAGATGGTGGGGCAAGATAGAAAGGGGCACAATGCGGCGCAGGAGCTTTTTTGCCCAAATGTGGAGGGAAAATTTCAGTGCATCTTATCGGGCGAATGTAAAAAAAAATACATTCCATGTTTCCCCAACTGCCCGCCGGCTCCGTAGTCATCTTGTAGCTGCCGCAAGTTCAAAGCATCACTGGACGCTGGCACGAGTCACAAGCCAGAAGAGGTTAAAACATCATTTCTGAAGAGGAGAAAATCCAAGATGGCAGCGCAAGAAACAAAAGTAAGCGACGCTGCGCAGGAGCCTCGGAGGTACGTTTTTTTTTTCTTTACATTCATGAACGGGTCCTAAGGCAGTTGTTTAAGAAAAAAAACATTAAAAAACGAACTAAAAAACAGCCGGGTTTTGGTCCACTTGAAGCGGGAAGACCAGCTGAGGGGTTTGGTTAATATTTTGCTTCTTTGTAAAGATTGAGGCATTATGGGTACATCCATGTGTGCCAAGTACCTGCCTTGTGTGTGCCAGGAAGTAGCAGAACCAGGCATCATCCCCCATGGAAAGCACACTCTTGTCTTCGGCTGTTCATACAGGACAATGATGATGAGTTTTCCTGTGGTGGAGCTATACCATTGAGTCCCTCTTGGTGATGTTCTCTCAAACGGTGAAGCAGTACTGTTACTTTTTATTGTATTTTTAACCATTACTAAGCTTTCCATTCTGTATATAAGTTATAACATGTTTTCACTCTATAAGACGCACGTATTTTTCCCCAAAAGTGGAGGGAAAATATCAATGTGTCTTATCGGGCGAATGTAAAAAAACATACACTCCATGGCTCCCCCGCTGCCCGCCGCCTCCATAGTAGCCGCAAGTTCAGAGCGTCATTGGACGCTGGCACTATTCACAAGCCATGCCCCACCTGGTGGCCGGAACCGGCTTGCTCTGATCTTGCAGGGAGCGGTGGCTACGGAGGCCTGTAATGTGGGATACCGCTTACTGCCTGTAATGTAGGATACCGCTCACTGCTTTTAATGTGGAATACTGCTCACTGCCTGTTATTTGGAATGCCCCTCACTGCCTGTAATTTGGAATGCCCCTCACTGCCTGTAATTTGGGATGCCACTCACTGCCTGTAATGTAGGGTCTGTAATGGTGTGACTGGAGGAATTCTGCACACTGTCTATAATGGGGTGATTGGGGGGGGGGATTTTACACATCATTTGGTTCAGAATATTTTTTCTAATTTTTCTTCTCCAAATCCTGGGTGCATCTTATAGGGCAAAAGATATGGTAAGTCCTTTTTATATTTTTTTATAATACAAGAACAATCTCTCGGGTTCGTGTTTGTGGCCCCATAGACTTTAATGGGATGCGTGGAGGCAGGACTTTTTGTGGCCACATTTATCTCCTGTCTGCCGCACTGGAGTGGTGTGAAAGGGGCCATAGAGGAGCCATTGCTGGATGGCCAGGTGGACAGGTGTGAACGAGGGCATAAGGAGACTCCCCCCCTTTCCTCTAGTTTAAAGGCTAACTTCACCCCTTTGTCCCCCTATTAATGGGGAATCACACCCTCTTCTCTTTACTTATAATGTATCTCCTCCCACTATCTACCTGTTATAAGAAAACTCCACCTATTTCTCTCTTTTTAATAGACAGCTCCCATCCCCTGCCCTCTCCTCTACCATCCTAGTAGAAGACAGTAGCGGAGAGGGAGGACCCCTGGTGTGAAAGGCTGCCCTCCTCTAAGGAGACCTACACCTCATAGGGGCATCCCAAACCCAGGAGCATCAGGCCATCCCAGCTCCCCAGGCCTGGAGGAACCTGTCCAGCCAGATGTGGCTCTTCCTTCCATGCTGTGCTGGGACTCCTGCTCTCTCACGCAACTGGGACGGCAAGGCCCCGCAAGAGCTCCTCAACACATCCCCATGGCATGATGATGGGGCAACCACCCACCTCCCCCAGACCAACCCTGGACAAGGACTGAGGACAAACATCCCCCGCCTGGGTAAGCTATTCTCTTGCTATCTCACTTCCGGCCTACAGGACCCACTGTGCTCTCCTAGCGAACCTCCTTTTTCCCACTCAGTTCACAGACATGGACAAGGACATGCTTGTAGGTAATGGGGGCACCCAGGGGTATCGCAGGGACCCCTCGGATGGCAAGAAATGTTTGTTATTCCACGACCATGGTGTATAGCCTACACTTTTTTGGATGCCCTTGGGTGGAAGACTAAACCTGTTTCCTAGTAACTGAGTCTCTTTCTTTCCCATAATAGGCAGCTGCATCCCCCATCCCTTCCCAGGACAGAAGACCCTGGTGGACTCACCCTGTTAACCCCACCCTACCTGCTTCCTACCCATCCTACCCTCTTGTTCCTTATAATAAATCCCACTTTAAGTGAATTACATGGTGTGGGTGTAATTTCTTTCTGCAACACAACCAAAGGAAACCTGCTAGACCAGGGGTGGGCAATTATTTTTTCCATGGGGCCACATGAGAAACTAAAAATATTGTGGAGGGCCGGGCCAAAAGGCTGAACTCAATTCTGCATAATATTAAAGTGGACCGACACCCAGCTGGATCGGCCCGGGCGCGCTCCATGTTAGAGGGAAGGGTGAGATGAGCTTTTACGCCTCTTTGACGCGCATACCTCAGCGACTCCGAGCACGCTGATTGGACGAGCGGCCGCACATGCGCTGTAGGAGCGGGGTGAGGTGAGTTTTATCGGGAGATCTGGGGAGTTTCACATAGCGGGGAAGTGGACCAAAACCCAGGATAGTCAAAATGTTGGTCCACTTTAAGCAGCAGCCGTCCTGGGGGGTTTCACACAGCGGGGCATCCCGATTTTGGATGGGGAGGTATTGGATCGGCCCGGTAATCTTATAGATTCCCGGGCCGATCCTGCAGGGTGTTGGTCCACTGTGATCTCCTGTGTACAGTGCGGGAGGCGCCGACCGGCTGCGAAGAGGGCCGGGTGCCTCGCAGGCAGCACTAGCGGAGCCAGCCAGGGCCAATGAAAGGGCTGTATACGGCCCAGGGGCCTTACAATGCCCAGGTCTGTGCTAGACCAAGCAATGGCTTAGGCTTTGAAACAAATGGACTGTTGACTAACCCCAGGCAGGGGCATGGCACAAGTGATATCACTACTAACCCTGGATGGGTGACAGGAGAGGCCTAGCTGCTAAAATTCTTCTGGATAAGGCACTGGGATAATACAGGGAATAGGGACCAGAATGGGCATCAGGCAAGGCACAGGAACAGTGTCAGGCATAAGAAAGGGACGCACATGCATGACTGGGTATTTGTGAAGCTATGATATTTTTTATATATTTTGTTCCTATAGAAATTTTAAAAAATCTTCAACAATCAGAAGGATGATCCCTTTTGTTTGACTCTTAATTAATATGCAGCGTGGTGGGAAACCCTCCTTTGTTCTTTGACTGCTTTTTGTAGCTTTAGTTTCAGGTGTGCATTTGCATGCAAATTAAGCTGGCCACTTGTGATAGTGTAATCTGGGCCAGAGTATCACCTTGGTGAGTTTTGCCTGGGCCAATCAGAGATGACCTGCAGGTTGCAAATTAAACAAAAGGTCAAATATTGATAAAACAGCTATAATCTTTCAAGCAAACTAATTAGATAATTTTTCTTAGGATGATTGCTTCAACGTGCCAGACTTTCCATCCAAACAAAGTCCCACAACAATATATATCTATAAGGCTCTGTGCCTTATAAATATATAAACAAAAGGTCAGCCTGATAAAAAAGAAACAGTGGAATGGAGAGGACTAGAGAGATTTTGCTTTGGAGGGCGGCTGCAGAAAGGACATGCTGCATACCTCCCAACTTCTGAAGATATGAAAGAGGGACAAGCCACGCCCCTGACTCCACCCATGCCACACCCCCGACTCCATATTGCCATATTTCCCACACACTGAACCTGAGGAGCTTCTTTCCTTAGAAAAAATGATTAAAAAAATAAAGAATAGTATTTACTAGACATTTCTAAATGTATATTTAACGTTAATTGTCATACTGTACACTTTTAAAAAGGACCCACCCCCAGTTTTTTCACTCTCCAGTGTGGTATTCTGATTTGGGATGCCCCAGGGGGAGGGAATAGATCGCCCTGGGAACAATCGATTCCTTCCCCCCGAGGCATCCAAAATCGGGATGCCCTGCTGTGTGGGGCATCCCGGCGTGGGTTTTAGTAGGGGTGTAGGTCAGCAGGTAGAGAGGGGGCAAAGGGTGCGGATTGGAGGCTAGGGAAAGGGTTTAGGTGGGGGTGCAGATTGGAAGGCAGGGTGGGGGTATTAAAGTGGACCAACACCCAGGAGGATCGGCCCGGGAATCTCCCAGGCCTATCCGATCCCTCCCTGCGGGGCATTCAAAATCGGGATGCCCCGCTGTGTGAAACCCCCCAGGACGCCCAGAAACCTTACCTTACTCCCGGTCCAACAGCGCATGCGCGGGCCGCATCTCGTGCTTCTCTCTAGCAGGGGGCACATGCCCACACCAGGCATTTGTGAATGGCCGGCGCAGGTGCGCTCCCTGTTAGAAGCGTGAGATGCGGCGCCAGCACGCTCGAAGCCGTTGTGGTTGGACACGCATACCACAGCGGCTCTGAGGGTGCTGACTGGACGAGCGGCAGCGCATGCGCCGTAGGACCGCAGTCAGGTGAGTTGATATGAGTGATCTGGGGGGTTTCATGCAGCGGGGTATCCCGGATCAGGGTGCCCCGGGGAAAATCCTGGGTGTTGGTCCACTTTAAGGTGAGGGTTGACTGCTGTGGAGGGGGGTAAGGGGGTGCAGATTGATGATATAACTGTGTAATATAACAGTGTACATGTATAAAAGACAGAAGAACACACAGGGGATCATACTTACTGTCCAGGTGATGGAGGATGGATGATCTGGGCTACGTGCCAGGCTGCAGCCTCACTATGCAGCTCAGCCCCGCCCGTCCTATTCCATCACTCCCAGCACAGCCCCGCTCTCAGCCTATCTGAGAGTAGGGGGCGGGGCAGACGTCTTTCTGGGCGGGGTCTAGACTAAATCTAAATCTGCTGCCTGCACAATGGACCCCGCCCATAAGAATGACTGCCCCGCCTCGCTGCTCGCAGATCCTCTAGCAATGTGATGTCTGCTGCCTTCAGACCTGCAAGCCTGCAGTAAGTTAACCCAGCCCCCGCCCGCCCCCCGACCACCCAGCCGACCAATGCCCGCCCCCCGACCACCCAGCCGACCAATGCCCGCCCCACTGACCACCCAGCCGACCAATGCCCACCCCCCTGACCACCCAGCCGACCAATGCCCACCCCCCTGACCACCCAGCCGACCTACGCCCGCCCCCCCTGACCACCCAGCCGACCTACGCCCGCCCCCCCCCCCCCACGCGCGCTGTCATTGTCAGGCACCGGCCATTGTTTAATCACCTGCCGGACAGTGTAAACTAATTAGAAGGCACGGCCGTGTCGTGGCGTCCCTGGGCACACTGCAGGGCATCCCGGGACATCACACTAACATCCGGGACAGCGGGATTTGGGAAAATAATCGGGACAATCCCGCGAAAATCGGGACAGTTGGGAGGCATGATGCTGGCCAAACTGACTGGAGGACGGACAGACGGACGATGGTGAGATTTGCCTTGGGGTAGAGAGACCTGCATTGTGAAGCCAAATACAGCAGCCATCTTGTTTGGAGATTGGACGTGGTCTGCTGATTTCTGCTTGGACCTGATTAAAACAGATGAGTAATCTGTTTTAATATATATATATATATATATATATATATATATATATATATATAGTGACAGAGTGTCTGGACAAGTCATAGAGAGTGTGTATATCTGCCCAAGATTTCTTGTATCTGTCAGGTAAAAGCAACCAGGAAGTTAGAAACTAAAGATCTAGGATCTCTAGTTTAGGGACGAAGGTGTCCAGCTCAGAGGTTAAAGTGACCAGCACCCTCCCATGATCGGCTATAAGATTCCCGGACCGATCAGCTCCCTGACTGCGGGGCACCCCCGATCATGTGTGAAACCCCCCAGAAACCCCTAAATCCCTACCTGCTCCTCGATCCAGCGGCGCCCGCCGCCGCCTCCCGCGCGTCCCTCTAGCAGGACGCGCACCCGCGCCGGCTGTTTGTGAATGGCCGGCGCGCGCGCGCGCCTGTAAGAGTGACGCGCGGGAGGCGGCGGCGGGCAGGCTGTATGTCGCTGCCTCCCGCTTGTCCGCCGGCGGGGATTGGCTGCAGCGGTCACGTGGGAGCGGGGAGAGGTGAGTTTTTGGGGCTTTCTGGGGGGTTTCACACAGCAGGCCACCCCCGATCGGGGTGCCCCACCGATGTGGACCAAAACCCAGGATAGTCAAAATCCTGGGTGTTGGTCCACTTTAAAACTTAAAGGAGCAGTATCGCGAAATTTGTATTAAAAAAGATAAATAATTAAATAGCCACACAATAGCTTATAAATAATCTGGCGATAGAAAAAGGAAAAAATATATGCCTTTCTTTTAAATTGTATAATGACAATGGCTCAGTCCATTTGCTGAATAGGGGGATCTGCTGGGTTGTATTTAGTGAGCTGCTTCATTTAGCCCACTGGTCTCCTAGCAACACTTTACCTCAGAGGCTGACACTGTAATCAGTGGTAACGGCTGTGTGTGTGTGTGAGGTGCTGCTTTTGTTATGAGACCAGGTGACTCAAATGTGTAAAATCAATACAAAATAAACTAAACTGACTGAAAATAACTGAAATTCTTCTTTGAATAACTGTGCAGGAAAATCTAAAGGTATTAAAGTGGAACAAAACACTGAGTGGCCGACCCTGAAGTCTATAAGACCCGGCCATTGACCTTGCCCCTTGGGCATTCTAAATCGGGATGCCCCACTGTGTGAAACGACCCCTGGATAACCACAGATCCCCCCATTTTTCTGGGGCGCTCACGCAGATAGTCATTTAGACAGGCCGGGCGGCCAGGAAGGTTACTGCTCAGGCTCCCCATCTGCGTGCAAACAGAGCTGATTGGATGAGAGCCCGCACATGCGCTGTGGGACAGGGAAAGGTACGATTTCACATATCAGGACATCCCAAGTCGGGATGCCCCTAGGGGCACAAAACAAAACTCCAGATAGTGAAAATACTGGGTTGGGCTTTGCTCAAAACACACAAAGCTGAAAGAAAGATCATATGGAAAAATGTGTTGAGAAAAGAGAGAGAAAATGGTAAACTGAAAGATTCTGCAGCAGAGCCAACATGAAGGGAAAACTGTCAAAATCAGCTAAATGACTTCTAGAGCTTTTCTCTCTGTTTTAGATATATAAGTTCTGGCCAGGCAATGTTGCAATGTTGTTATCTTATGCTGGACGGCTGCCAGCACTGAACAGCTGAGACTTTGATACATTGTTTCACCCCTCTCCTCAGCGTGGAACAGGCCAGAGTGTTGGTCACGACACTCAGCAGACATAAACATGAGCTATTAGTCGCCAGCTGCACAACACACACATCATTTTTTTCTAAATTTGTAATTCTTACTCCAACACCTACCTACATTCAAAGTACCATTTAAATATAAGTCACCAAGAAAAATTCGCGATACTGCTCCTTTAACTTTTACTGAATTCATATAAGAGCGTGGAAAATCCAAAAATAGCAATCCATAACGTGTGTCAGCATGTTATGATTATGGGCTATATTCAGCCCGAAACGCATCACGTGGTTATCTATCTAGGAAATGGGTGCTGCGATTTTGTATGTCTGCTGACACACATTATGGATTGCTATTTTTGGATTTTTCACGCTCTTATATGAATTCAGTAAAAGTTAAGTTTTAACCTTTGAGCTGGACACCTTCGTCTGTATATGTTGGAAACAATTCAAGAGGTTTCATGGTCTGTGCTGGGAAGTTTTTTTTTTTCAAAGGGTGAGCTGGTTACTTTGCAACTGTCCTGGAATCTCTAGTTTAGGGTTTGGGTAAAAATCCGTTTACAGGGCCTGTGTTGCTGGAGTGGGGAAGAGAGGGTGGGCCCCACTCCACCTGGACAGTCATGTATTTGAGCTCTTAAGCTGAGGAAGTGGCGGGAGCGGAACGCCACGAACCGCGTTGGTGCTGTTAGGACGGCCAGTCTGTGTGGGCCTAGACGGGGACTACAGGTGATGCTTCATTAACGTGTATTATTGTTAGTCACATCTGGACAGTCCTGGTCTTGGGCTGTCTGATTAGTCCAAGCTGTGCTTGCCTGATAGAAGGGGGGAGCTCACACACACTCTGGCTCTCAACCTGGGAACAGGACATCTGCTAGGAGCCTGTGGGAGCATTGCCGGTTATGATCTGTTATGTTGTGGTGCCCGGTACTAGGCCGCCACTGGGTTAGTCAGGAGCACCTAATGTTTAGTTAGAGCCGGACAGGCATAGGACTTCTTTTTCTTTAGTTTTGCTTTACTTTATACCATAATCTGGCAATAAAACTGGCTGAGGTCAGTTAAATGATCCTTTCTTGTTCTGTGGACTTTTGTGGCCTGCTGAAAGTGTGCCCGTCTACCCAGGAGAAGACTAACCCGCTACCTAACCCCTTACAATATATATATATGCTTTTGCACTGTTAGGCTTTCTATGTTTTAACACTGATTGTAGCATTTTTGTTTTGTACATTTTTTTAGCAAGGTATATAAAATAACTTTAAAGTGCATCATTTTCCTTGGAAATTACTGGCAAATGAACTTATTAGACAAATAAGATGTAATTTTAGTATAAATGTTTTTGATTTTCAAGACAAAAAAAAAAAACTAAAGTAACAATAATAGCAACTAGGGGGTGTTGGGGGGTACAGAAGGGAAAAAAGGGAAGGGAGGAGAGGGTACGCCAGACAGGTTACAGTTACATATACACCATCAATTGTATGTCTCATCATCTGCGGTAGTTAGCGTTCCTACTCTTTGGCAGTTCCCATAAGAAAGATAAATATAATCATTTATTTAATAACAGGAGACCATGGTATTAGCGTTGGCACCCAATAGAGAGCCTGTGAGATCATTTTTGTATATGTATAGGTCTTACTTAAAGTGGACCAACACCCAGGCTGATCTATAAGATTCCCGGGCCGATCAGATCCCTCCCCGCGGGGCATCCGAAATCGCTGTGTGAAACCCCCCAGGACGCCCCATTCATCTTACCTTACTCCCGTTCCAACGGCATCTGCGCGGGCCGCGGATGCATCTCGCGCTTCTCTCTAGCAGGGCGTTTGTGAATGGCGTACTCCCTGTTAGAGGAAAGTGCGAGATGCGGCCGCCAGCGTGCTCTGAGCCGCTGTGGTTGTCCGTCCCTTGTACATGCGTACCACAGCGGCTCTGAGCGCGCTGATTGGACGAGGCACGCGCATGGTTAGTTTTTATTGCCATTCTGGGGGGTTTCACGCAGCTGGGCGCCGATCGGGATGCTCTGCGGAAGTAGACTAAAACTCAGGATAGTGAAAATCCTGGGTGTTGGTCCACTTTAAGCTATTTGTGTATTAGAGATGAGCTGCTGGACCAATGATCTATTTCCTGCACCGCCTCCGTTTAGGGAGCCAATAGGGAGTAAGTAAGGCGGAGGAGGTATGCCGAGGCTGGGGCCTAGGGTTTGCTTTGGAAATTAGCTGATGTGCTGAAGGTTGACTACAGGGTTCTAAAGAGGCCTCATTTTAGGGATATACATGTATTTGAGCTCTTAAGCTGCCTTATATATTTGAGGGCTGCAAATATACTTGTAAATTATAGATAAATTGCGCCCAAGCAATACAGTATTGGACAGGGACTATAGAGGTCGCAGCAACCGGACTGGGCACTGATTCAGGGCACAGCGCAAGACTAGGCATGCAAGTTTAGTCGTGTTAAATAGAGCCGTCCACACTGCCACTCAAACCTAGCTCACTCCAATGCAATGCACACAGTGTGCTTGCATCACTCCGCACTCCCATCACAACGGACATGAGGTGGAACCTTATTTTACAATTATTCCGGCAATATAGCTTCATTTTCAGAAGGGGAAAAAAAATACGAACGTTGCCATGTGTAGCCCCACACTACGGGAATACTTTTGATTGCTCTTGGACAATTACGTTAATTGCAAACTATCATATAGAATACCTTATTTTACCCCCCCAGGGGTGCCCTACCGAAGTGGACCAAAACCCAGGATAGTGAAAATCCTGGGTGTTGGTCCACTTTAAGCATACTTCTGCAGATATGTGTGACCGGTTGGTCAGCAAGCTAACTGGTTTGAGTGCTGTGGCTCCTTTAAGACTTTTACCATGCTAGATTCACCTATAAACACCCCCTACCTCCCCCATAGCTCATCCTGGCTGTGGACCCCCCCCTGCTTCTGTCTCTTCTTCCATCTCTACTCTTCAATTTGCAACAATACGTAATATTCTTGTTCTGATGTTACTACCAATACTTTGGTGTGTGTGTGATCCCAGCAACATGATCCATTTATGGCATTCAGCATAGTTTGTATTAAAGGGGAAATTAAGTGTACTAATTATAGGTATATTTTATTATACTTTATATGATTACAGATATTCCCAAATTATGTTCCTGCATTCTTAAGTAACACTCAAATAGGTTGTGAGCCTGAAATCCTGCCATGTCTATAGTATACAGACCATGAAAATAGACTATATTCACACTTAGCTGCCGAAACGGTACCTCAATAGCGGAGTTGTCTACGAGCTGCAGGTAATTTCCCCTTGAAAATGAATCCTTGAATTCCTAATTAAAAAAGTCTTAAAGGAGCCACAGCACTCAACCCTGTTAGTTTGCAGACCAACCTAAAATCTGTCTCTAAATCTGGTTAAATACAGAGGACTAGGTCCACACACATCTGCAGAAGTAGCTGAAGCTGCACCACCAAGCGCCAAGGTGCCTCTGTGGGATGCAGTTCTAACTCTAATCCCATGTCCCATTTTTGGGACATACAATGCAATAGATACATTGGGAGCAGGCTTACCTGAGGTTGCCCTAAAACCTCGAGTGCAGCCCATGAGATGGAAGGGTCGAAGACCTTGCAATACAGCCTAGACCCCACACACCATGTGCTTACACAAATTCAAAAGAAACAAAAGAGGGGTGGAAGCACATGGAGTGTGGGGTCTAGGCTGTACTGCGAGGTCTTCGACCCTTCCACCCCATGGGCTGCACTCGAGGTTTTAGGGCAACCTCAGGTAAACCTGCTCCCAATTTATCTATTGCTCCTTTAAGACTTTTGTATCCTAATTGCCCTGCTCACGTGCACCTCCCAGGTTAGTTATAAAATGGTCTGAGCGGCTTCCACCCCTCCTTTGTTTCTTTAGAATTCCTAATTAGGTTGGCCCCCGACTCAGACACTCAAATACACATTGGACATGGGCATTGGATGATATTTTTGGAGAGCGGTGTAACTCCTGAAATATGACAGTTATGACTATATTAATGAGAGAGTCTTATACAGGATTATATGACCTTTCATTTGATATCAAACACGGCATATATATATATATATTGGCCAAAGACTGATAACCCGCATAGTATCAGACTCTGTATGATATGTATTTGATGTTAAGGTTCGTTTACCTAAGAAATTAATGGGGATCATGAATTTCTTGGTTACAATAGGATAACATTTATATTGTGGGAGTTTTATAGAATATTTATCTAATCTTACAGGGGCTGGTTGTAGTCAGGGAACAACACACCCAGGATGCTGGGAATGCTTGCCACACCCCCAGTAGAATAGAAGGATATTTGCAGGGGTATTCAGTCGATGGACGGGCCCCCTACTTGAATGATACCTCAACCATAATGGCTAAGTATCTCTCGATCTCTCTCTCTCCATTATAACATTTATTGTACTGTAACTAACATATAACTTACTATAACTTAACATCTAACAACCGCCTGTAATATCTAAGGTTATCTAGGGAAACTTCATGAACATATTGGGTTAGTGAAGGTTATTTACTGTGCTGGTAATTAAACCTTTTTTCATTTTACTGCGCGTGTGTATGATTTCTCACACAATAGATTGTATATGCGCGGCATTTATAGGAAATATTTCTTCTTAGGATATTTCACTGGATGTATGAGGACAGCCTCAGCCACTATCGGTTTGTATTGATGGTTGTTGGGCGTCAGGATTCGCTTACCTGTCTCCCGGTCCAGCGGTGTCCCCATCGCGCAGCCGCCCGCCCGGCGGCTACGGCGGCCTCCGTCCCTGCTGGCGCGCCTGCGCACTGCTCCTCCTCAGCCGGCGGGCCCGGCTACCGTATGCGTGCTCGCGCGCGCGAGGGGGCTATACGCCCCTTTTGATTTTTGGCCTATCTGTGCGTTAGTTTAAAGTTGCACGCTCTCTCCCCTTTCCCCAATCTTGTCTGTCCCTATAAAGGTTTATTCCGTCAGTTGCTCAGTGCCTGTGATAGCGCCTTATACTTAGCTTTGTCTTGTGTTATTGCCGTGATTGATCTTCGTTGCCCGACCCCTGCCTGAATCGACCAATCTCTATCTGATCTCTGTTTCCGACCCCTGCCTGAATCGACCAATCTCTATCTGATCTCTGTTTCCGACCCCTGCCTGAATCGACCAATCTCTATCTGACCTCCGTTGCCGACCTCTGCTTTGTATCCTGACCTCGAGCTGCTTCATCCATCTGTACCGCTGCGATCTCTGAATTCCTGGTGTCGACCTCTGGCCTGTCTCTGGACTTCCGCTAACTCGCTCTAGTCATTGGTTCTTCAGACCTCCTACCAGTAAGCTCTCATCCTTTGAGCCATTGAAGTCCTGGGGGCAACCGATCCCGGGCAGGCGTATTCTGCGTCCCGGCAAGCGAGGGCTCCTACAGGTGAAGCTGGCTGCGGAGATTGGGGGTTGAGGGCTGGAGTTACCCGAGCGTGACATTGGGCTGATATGATTATTAGTATTTGTGATATTTATAATATTCTCTCGTAGAAATATGCAAGATTAATGTACAGCAAATATTAATTTAAATCATATTTTCCCTCTTACAATGGTGAATACAATTTGAGATAAAGAAAGATTGCTGAGCAAAGTATTCAGAAAACATATGACCTCCTCACCTTTTAATAATGGCACGGAAATTAGTGTAACATGCAGAATAATAACATGGCTAGTAACAAAAATAATACAGAAAAGGCAGATGCAAGGGACCATCTGCTTCAATATATTCTATTTTGTGAATACAAACAACCACAACCAATCAACAGTCTGCTGAGAGAAGAATTTACAGTAAAACATTTCCCATATTTATATTATTGCAATGCATTTACAGGCCTGTACACGTAATATCAGGTATAAAAGCTGTAAGTTACTGGAAAAACATTTCTAACATTCTAAATATAAATTATGGCTGCTCCCCTGCATGAACCCTTCTATGTCTGTTAAGGTGTGATTTAACAGAAAAGCATTTGCCACATTCAGAGCATGAATATGGCTTCTCCCCAGTATGAATTCTTTCGTGTTTGACGAGATCTGATTTGTAAGAAAAGCATTTCCCACATTGAGAACACGGAAATGGTTTCTCCCCCGTATGATCTTTTTTATGTCGGATGAGGTGCGGTTTCTGGGAAAAGCATTTGCCACATTCAAAACATACAAACGGCTTCTCCCCTGTATGAACTCTATCGTGACTGATAAGGGTGGATCTTAGGGAAAAACTTTTCCCACATATAGAACAGGAATATGGTCTCTCCCCTGTATGGATTCGTTCATGAATGATAAGGGCGGATTTACAAGTATAAGATTTTTCACATTTAAAACATGCATACGGCTTCTCTCCTGTATGGACACGCTCATGTTTGACAAGAGCTGATTTCAGAGAAAAACATTTCTTACATTGAGAACAAGAATAAGGCTTTACTCCCGTATGAACTCTTTCGTGTTTGATAAGGTATGTTTTTTGGGAAAAACATTTCCCGCATTCAGAACATGAATATGGCTTCTCCCCTTTATGAAGCCGTGCATGTGTATTAAAGGCTGATTTATGAGAAAAACATTTCCCGCATTCAGGACAAGAGTATGGTTTCTCCCCTGTATGAACTCTTTCATGTGTGTTAAGGGTGGACTTATGAGAAAAACATTTCCCACATTCAGAACAGGAATATGGCTTCTCCCCTGTATGAATTCTTTTATGTGTGACAAGCTGTGATTTCAGAAAAAAATATTTCCCACATTCAGAACACGAATACGACTTAGATCCATGAGCAGTGGGATGGGTAAAGAAAACAGTCTGACACTGCTCATGTGTAGAGGGGTGAGAGGAGAGATATGTGGGGTCTATTGCTGGATAGTTCATTTGGTCTTCCATTGTGGTAGCTGTGATGCAATTATCTCCTTCAGCATCTGGTGAATAATTGGCATATTCATCCATATTATTAGGGCTGCATGTTTCATCTGGAGAAAGTAAAAGAAGGGAACAGAGAAGGTTAAAGCATATCTTCTGTATTGGATCAAACTGGACGTTAAAAACAATAAGTGTTGACCTCACCAAAGCTTATGGTTGTGAGAAAAAAAGCCCGATAAGAGTCCCCAAAGAATAATTGGATCCACTCAGAACCCAATGGGGAGCATGTCATGTAATACAAGCACTGTAATGTTCATTGATATTTTAACCACATTGGATGTATAACATAGCAATATACAATGAATTTGTAATTTTTGAAATTACCATAACAAATATCTTTTTAATGTGGCTCCCCCTGACTTGCCTTGGTCCCCTTGTAAAAGTTGCAAGTTATTAGTTGCGTGCCCGGGTTGCGGATTACTTGCCCTTCCCTGGGATTGGCACAGTGTGTACAGCCCAATCACTAGCTGTGCCACAATGCCGGACGTATATACTGTCCCCTCCTCGTTACTATTGCCTTGTGGTGTAACCTTAGGTGGCAGTAAAAATAGTGTGTCTCCCTCATTGCTGACTTAGGTTCCGATCATCCACGAATATTTGGTGCACCCCTCCGGGGAAGTCGCTTGACTCCCCCAGACAGGAAAGGGTAGGTATAGGTGTAGCGGAAAGTAAAAAGTAGCACCAATTACGAAGGTCCCCCCCCCCCCGGGGAGACCTCCGGTGGACTACGTAGGTAGTCTTGTAGTTGGACACAGTTAGTCCGTTTCTTTGTTAGTCCCCTGTGTTTTTCCCCAACTCCCACGTCTATCCTCCCCACCCCCCCCCCCTTTTTTGTTCTTTGACCGCAGTTCGCCCTCCCTTCTCTTGCCCGACCCCTAAACCTCCTTCTAACCCCCCCCCCTTGGGTACTGGGGGAGAGGGGGTGAGGCAGCAGGAGATCGGCACTGAACTAAGAGCTCGAAGCCCTGTTCTGTTTATTGCGACATGAATCCGATGAAAATGTAAAGGGCCTCAACTCCCCGGAGAAGAGGACGATTCTCTGGCAGGAGTTGAGGAGAAATAAGTCAAAAATTGCATTTATTCAGGAGACACACTTTAAAAGGTCCACAGCCCCCCGGCTGCATAGCAGGCTGTTCCCGCACGTGTTCACCAGCTGCGCAGCTGAAGCTAAAAAGAAGGGTGTAGCGACCATGATAGCAAGGGGTGTCCCGTTCACCCTGCGGGATTCCTGGGGGGACGAGTCAGGAAGGTTAGTGATGGTGAAGTGCCTTATTGGCCAAAAAGCATAGACCTTGGTGTCCATATACGCCCCCAACCAGGGACAGGTCCAGTTCCTCAGGTACTCGCTAGACAAGGTTGAAGAATTTGCGGAGGGGGAAATAATTCTGGGGGGCGACTTTAATTTGGCCATTGAACCACTCATAGATTCCTCAGTGGGCAGATCGTCAGTATCCCACCTAGCACGGAGATCACTCAAGAAAAAGGTGCATAGCATGCGGCTGGTGGACGCCTGGCGGGCCCAGAATCCTACAGAGAGAGACTACTCCTTCTACTCAAAATGGGACGTACTCCAGGATTGACTACCTCTGGGTCTCACATAGTTTGCTAGGCCTGACCCTGGGAAGTGGGATGCTCCCGACCTCATTCTCGGACCATGCCCCTATCTACCTAAATCTTAATCTCTCAGATAGACCCCCTCCTCCATTAACGTGGAGACTCCATGAGTCCTTCTTGCAGGACGAGACCGTTGTCCAAACCATCAAAGAGGGCATTGAAACATACTTTAGCAGCAATGACAAAGGGGAAGTGTCTCCACTAATGCTCTGGGAGGCGCAAAAAAAGCGTGATCAGAGGATTACTGATTAGCCAGGCATCTAGACTAAAAAGGGAAAGAATGTCCCAAATAGAGCATCTCAAGGAGCGGGTCAGGTGCCTGGAGTCGTCCCATAAACAATCAGAGGCAACGAGAGTCCTGGGGGAGCTGACCCAAGCCCGGGAGGCTCTCAATGCCCTGCTCAGGCAGAAGGCAAACTTCTTGATCAAAAAGTGTAAGCGATGGTACTATGAACATGATAACAAGAGTGGTACGATGCTCGCGAGAGCCCTTAAACAGCAGTATGCCCAAAACTATATATCTGAAATTCTAGATGGCTCCCAACAGAAGCAGCACACTTCTGAGACAATAGCACATACATTCCATAAGTACTACACTGGGTTATATGACCTGGCCAGTGGTCGGCCGATGCAGGCGCCCCCGGGGAGGGTCAGGGAGTACATAGAGGGCTCAGGCATGCTGTCGATCTCGAAAGAGATTGCGGAGGCATTAAAAGACCCGATCAGTTTGGAAGAGTTGGCTGAGGCTGTTAAACTCTCGCCACCGGGAAAGGCACCGGGGCCAGACGGGTATACCGCCAAATATTATAAATCATTCCTTCCGCAATTGGGCCCCTTTTTGGTGAGAGCCTGGAACACAATAGCGGACCCGGAGTTCCTTCTTTATCACAAGCCCCTCCATGTCAATACCGGTTCTGATGAAGGAATTCGAGGCTTACGGGAGGCTCTCCTACCTTAAAATTAATTTTGATAAATCGGAGGCCTTGAATGTCTCGATTCCGGCGGATATAGCCAGAAATTTGCAGCGGTCGTTCCCATTCAAATGGGCGAATACCTCAATCACCTACCTAGGCACGCAGCTACCGAGCCAGCTATCAAGCATCCTGGCCCTGAATTTCTGGCCGCTGGCGCAGAGAATAAGGGCAGACCTTACAAAGTGGGACCACCCAACGTTCTCCTGGATGGGCAGGGTTAACATTAATAAAATGTCAGTGCTCCCTAAGCTGTTGTTCCTGTTCCAGGCTCTCCCAATCCGCATCCCAATGCAATTCTTTCGAGATTTGAACAGTGTGTTAAGGGGTTTCGTCTGGAAAAAGAAGCGGGCGAGGCTAAGATCACAAATACTATGTAGCCCCAAACAATCGGGCGGGATGGCGCTACCAGATGTGAAGCTGTATTGGACAGCAACTCATATACAAATAGTATGTATGAGTATGTGAGTGGCAGAACTGTCAGGAAACAAAGAGATGGGTCCAACTGGAACTGGCCACAACCCCAGCCCCGCTGGAAGCTTCTGCGTGGAATAGGGTGCCCTGTCCCCCCGAGAAATTAGATCCCACCCAACCATAGGGGCGTCCCTGGGAGTGTTTAGGGATTGTAGGGAGCGATCGGAGATCACCCCCTGGCCCTCGCTGTGGGTACCAATCATTAGCAATCCTCAACTGCATGCGGCCCCCTTTAGAGTAGACTTGCGAGAGTGGGGCACCTTATACCAACTGAGAAGTGGGGACCTGATAAATAGGAGAGGCTGGGTCTCGCTGGTGGCACTGAGGGGTAGGTGGGAGAATGATAATCTGGATCCTTGGACTCTTCTGTGCTTTCAGGCATTCTTGGCCCATTTGGGGTTCAGGAGAAGTAAGTGCAGGGAGCCCACAGAATTCAAGAGGATATGCCTGGGGGACCAACCATACCCCCACTTGATCTTCAAATTTTACTCTCTCCTGAAAAATGAACAAACGTCCCCCCCCCCCCGGCTTTTTGGAGAGACTGGGAGAAAGATCTGGGCAGGCCCCTAAGAGAAAAGAAGAGGGAAAAAATAGCTACACTGGCACATAAATCCTCGATGGCAACAAGGGTGCAGGATACGAATTACAAAATCTTAACACGCTGGTATTACACACCAGACAGACTTAGCAAGATGTATGCCTCGGCAAATCCGCAGTGCTGGAGGTGTGGTGCCGGGCAGGGCTCGATGTTCCATATATTCTGTCCCTGTCCCTAGATCCAGGAATACTGGGGGGGGGTTGCCCTTTGCCCATCATCTCACAGGTTACAGGAACTCAAATACGGGAGGACCCAGCTCAGGTCCAGCTGCACTTAACAAATCACTCAGTGGGGAAATACAAGAAAATCCTACGAGTTCATTTATTAAACGCTGCCAAGCAGGTCATCCCCAGGTATTGGAAACAAAAGAACACCCCGTCTGTGAGGGACTGGGCGGGGGAGGTGTTGAGTATTTGTGAGATGGAAGACCTGACGATGTCACTTCACGATAGAGATGAACAGTTCAGAACATGGATGCCTTGGATAATGTTTAGGGAATCAGAGGAGTTCTGTTTGGCAGATAGTGCCCCGGGGTGCACCCGCACCGCTGAACCCGAGATAGATGGGAGATGGAAGGGGGCCCGGAGATGAGGTCACACCCTAGCGTTAAGGTTGGCGGACATCTAGCTGGCAGAGATACGTGACACAGACTCCTGCGTGTTGAGCCCCACCTGCCCCCTGCCGTCCGCTCACCCTTCCCGGTGGTCCCTGGGTGTCCCCCCTCCTGTCCCCTCTGGGTATCTGTAAAAGCTGGAGGAACCGGCACCCGGGCGAGCTAGAAGAGGGGACGAGTAGAGCCATCTAGAGTTTAGTAGTACAAAGGCATTATCAATACAGAGATAAGGATACGCACCCGCCCCAGGGGCAATAGAGAAACCTCTTGGATAGACTGCGATAAGATGTGATGTGATTAATTAAGGTTATAATGCAGATGTGTAGCCCGATCCTCTCCCCCCCCCCCTTTTTTTCCTTTTTTTTTGTATTTGTTATATTGTACTGTATAATGACAAAATACAAATAAAGAATATATTTAAAAAAAAAGGTGTGTTGCAAATGGCTTTTTTAAACATATACAACAGGCCCTGAGCTGCAACTCTGTTCATGACTCTAGGATACGGACGCCGCCATCTTACCTAAGAAGCATCGCACATACTGAGGAGAGGAGAGGGGGAAAAACTGTAGGGGTTGGGGTTATAGCTGTGCTTTGCACAGACAGAGCAGAGCTGGGGTCGGGGAAAGGACAGCAATCCCACAATGCAGAGCGGCACAGTCAGAAGACACTTCCTGTCTGCAGGCTGCCTGATGCACCATGGCCCGCAATCTTCGATGTTTAAAGGCTCAGAAAATGCAGTAGATGCAGGTGGGATGATTTTTAATGTGGGCAATCTGTATGTACAGGGGGAGTAACATACAAGATAGACTCTTATTCAGGGTGAAGGTCCGGATTAATCTGGGCAATCTGTATGTACAGGGGGGGAACATACAAGATAGGCTCTTATTCAGGGTGAAGGTCCGGATTAATGTGGGCATTCTGTATGTACGGGGGGGGGACATACAAGATAGACTCTTATTCAGGGCGAAGGTCCGGATTAATGTGGGCAATCTGTATGTACAGGGGGAGTAACATACAAGATAGACTCTTATTCAGGGTGAAGGACCGGATTAATCTGGGCAATCTGTATGTACAGGGGGGGAACATACAAGATAGGCTCTTATTCAGGGTGAAGGTCCGGATTAATGTGGGCATTCTGAATGTACGGGGGGGGGGACATACAAGATAAGCTCTTATTCAGGGTGATGGTTCGGATTAATGTGGGCAATCTGTACGGGGGGGGGAAACATACAAGATAGGCTCTTATTCAGGGTGAAGGTCCGTATTAATGTGGGCAATCTGTATGTACAGGGGGGAACATACAAGACGGGCTCTTATTCAGGGTGAAGGTCCGGATTAATGTGGGCAATCTGTATGTATAATGGGGGAAAACATACAAGATAGGCTCTTATTCAGGGTGAAGGTCTGGATTAATGTGGGCAACCTGTATGTACGGGGGGGGGGGCATACAAGATAGGCTCGTATTCAGGGTGCAGGTCTGGATAGAGAATAGATATAGGAAGGGACTCCCTCACCCCTCCCCTTCCTGCTCACATTGCGACCAAATAGCGTTTGAGAGTCTAGGCCCATCAATATAATCCAGGGCTCCCATACATTGAGGATACTGGTCAGTTTCTCGTTCAGCCTGTCACGTCTCTATATGGGATAATTTGCCGTTTTCCAGGTTTTGGCTAGGACTTACTTTGCCGACAATAAGATAAAAATGTTACAAGTTTAAATAGTTTTTTTGGGCATTGTGGCGGGTTCGGTATGAAACAAAGCCAAAGGTGATTTAGCAAAAGAGGGGATGGGAGGCACCAAACAATAATCTACTATGTAGGTGCCCCGCTCCGGTGAATCCCTTATTAAGGTAAGTATAATATAAACACAAGGGGTGCCCCAACCCCAGAGGGGGGATGCAACCAGAGACTAACAAAGGCACTCTAGTCTTTATAATTAGTATCAAATGTATTGAATTATCATAAGTTCGTATTCAATCGCATTAAAAACTAGTTAAACTTACGGCAGCTAGATCAGTAATACCCCGACATTGGCGTTCCAATACTGTACCCTCCTTAATTGAATGGTACTGGGAGTTGGAGAATATTAAAAGGATGGAGAAACTCGCACTCGACGGTGTCGAGGGTGGAGCCGAGAAGCACTATAAGACCTGGACAATATGGGAAGTGTCTAAGAGTTCCCCGGGGATCCGGGATCTACTGGAGAGAAATGGTTGACGCGGACATTCTCCTTTTTTCCCCTCTTTCTTCTTTTCTTGTTTTCTTCCTTCTCCCTCTTCTTTTTTCGTTTATATCTCTGGGCATTACTGTTATTGGTATCTTATCAATGCATAGTGAGAGTGTGAAGTGCTTGAGCGGACTAACTACTGTTAATATCAGTATCAGTATTTGAACAGCGCGCGCGTGTACCTGCGAGAAAGGCTATATTCCGCAGGCGCGAGCTCCGCCGCGGAATCCCCAGCTGAAGCCGCAGCCGTTGAAGGCGTCACCGACGTTGAAGCCGCAGCCGTTGAAGGTGCCACCGCCGCTGAAGCCGCAGCCGTCGCTGGAGCCGCAGCCGCCGTCGCTGAAGCCGCACCCACCATCAGTAGGTAAGGCGAAATGCGGAAGAAGTCGCCGACGGGGCAGAGACGGGGACGGAGGGAAAGTCACTCCCCTCCCTTCCCCGCCCCTTAAAGGCACAGCACACATTGATAAAATGTCTTCCTCTCTCTTTTTTTAAGATACAAAAAAAAGCTCAACATAAACTTAAGGGTCCGGTAACCCTGGTCTCTTCCTGTATATTCATCCTCAGGAAGAGGGAAATTTTCACTTACCCCACTTTCTAATTGATACAAAGAAAGAGACCTTGGCCACAAAATCTCCTAGGGTATCCCGGGCCCCAGACATAAGTTAAAGTCTTCGGGACCGGGAAATGGACCTCCTGCTTAGGCCCATAGTACCGGATAATACTCACCTGAACCCATTGGTCCAGGAGCCAGTGGTCATGTTCCTACTTCTGGAGGAACACTGAAACAACTGGGGAAGGGAGGGAGGAGCCAAGACTTTATTTCATGTCGGTGGTCATGTGTTCCAATTG
Organism: Gastrophryne carolinensis; assembly: GCA_027917425.1. Taxonomy (NCBI): domain Eukaryota; kingdom Metazoa; phylum Chordata; class Amphibia; order Anura; family Microhylidae; genus Gastrophryne; species Gastrophryne carolinensis. The sequence continues at coordinate 13,767,259 of CM051237.1, forward strand.
AGGGGAGGAGCCCGGAGGTCTCAGGCGTATGCTGCCCGAAGGATGTTTTGAGAAAAACTAGTTAAAAACATATAACACATACTGTATGTAGACTGCCATCAAATGAGGGGCAGGGGGGAAAAAATCTAATGTACCCAGTGTAGGAACCTAATATGTCAGATTCTGGGGGGTCCCAATGTTGGTCCGCACATGGCACTTTATCTGGCAAGTAGGATGATTATGTATTGTGTATTTTGTTTGTGACTTATACCTACCTCTTTAGTACGTGTTAGTTTTGCGGTTACGTGAGGCGCTGCATGCATTGGTCTTTATTCTTACAATAGAGAAGTCATTAAAGTGGACCAACACCCACGGGTGAAACCCCCCCAAACTCCTTACCTTATCTTACCTCCCTCGCGCCCCTCTAGACGTGCGCGCGCCCGCGCCAGCCGTCTGTGAATGGCCGGCGCGGGCACGCGCGCGTCAAGAGGGATGCGCGGGAGGCGGCGGCGGAGGAGCCGCTTGTCCGCGGCTTGTCCATCGGCGTGGGGAGAGGCGAGTTCGGGGGGGTTTCACACAGTGGGGCACCCCGATCGGGGGTGCCCCACCGAAGTGGACCAAGACCCAGGATAGTCAAAATCCTGGGTGTTGGTCCACTTTAATTATAACTTTTTGTGAATTGGGACATTTAAACTTGCTAAATCAAAATTTAGTAGGAGTCGGAGTCAAAGTCGGTGCATTGTTTGCCGACTCCGACTCCAGGTACCCAAAATTTCCTCCGACTCCGACTCCTCAGCCCTGCTCTTTACTTGCATTTTTTGCACTGTTATGTGTGTATATATATTGGGATTTGATGCACTTTGGAAGCACTTGACACTTTATGGATTGATTTACAAATATTATATTATTAATGGTTTACTGACATATTAGGTTCCTACACTGGGTACATTAGATTTTTTTCCCCCCTGCCCCTCATTTGATGGCAGTTTACATATGTGTTATATGTTTTTAACTAGTTTTTAATGTGATTGAATACGAACTTATGATAATTCAATACATTTGATACTAATTACAACTAGACAAAGTGCAATTTGTGGGGAAATTGTGTGAAGTGTTCTTGCCTCCACCAGTTCTCTACAACTGGAGTGGGCGGAGTAACTGTTGTGTGGTTGGAGGGGCTGGAGTAACTGTGGAAAGGAGTGACTGGGCAGAGTATATGGATTGTTTGGAGTGAGGCATTAAATTATGAAGTATTTCTATCTTGCTAAATGACTGGCTATGTCGTTTGTCTAACCTGTTTTCCATAACATGTTTTCATGGGGAGTTTTCCTCAGACTGGCTGTGTGGGCGGAGCAGCTGTAACGAGCCTGGCTGCAGGTGTGTTTTTATGGCAACTCACTCTGAGGTAGCCAGAGAATGCACTTTAAAACATATTTCTAATTCACTGGTGGCTGCCATATTCAAATGGCTGTAGCTTCCAAAATATACATCCTGCAGCAAAGAGCTTTATACTGTAAGAATCACAAGAGCCAGGCCTACAGTGTGTTATATAGCATATCTCTGAAAAATGAAGGCACAGTCGCAGTTTAGAAATTGCCATTCAAATTTGTGGTGTCTAGAGTGGAGTTTCAATGAATGTCAATGGGAGGTGTGAGTTGCAAACAGAAGGGCATATTGTGAAAACTGTTAGGGCTATGGCTTAGCCTTGGACATTTTTAGTGGCAGCAGGGATAGCTGAACGTTTTGATATAAGATTTGTGTAGGTGGAGCTTAAAAATGAGGGAGAGGTCGCAGTTTAGAAATCATGTCCTGATTTTTCACTTCACACACATCTCCCACTCTAGTTTTGAACATTCCTCCCATTCATTCCTATGGGAAAATTGCGCCAGAAAAACGCCAATATTTCGGAAACCGTTTGACGAAACGTTCCACAAAGTAATAGCACACCATTCGGGAATGATCTGCACGTTTTGGTATATTATGGTCTATGTAGTGTAAAAACTGTGGGAGGAGTTACAGTGCAAAATATGGCTATAATAAGAATAATATATATGTGAAAGAACAATAAGTAATCTTGCCATGCAAGAACACTTAATTACTAGAGTGCCTTTGTTAGTCTCTTGTTGCATCCCCCTCTGGGGTCGGGGCACCCCTTGTGTTTATATGAAACAAAGCCATACACGGGTCTTTTTTGATGGTGGTACCGAGCGCCGTATTTTCCAGGTCAAAAACTGGGTTCCAGAAGCGGATGGCGAATGGGCAAGTCCCACCAAATGTGAATAACATCTCTATCTGTCTGAAAACCCCTAAAACTGTTTTTAGAGTAGGCTGGGACCATGTTAAAGTGGACCAACAGTCAAAAATGACTTAAACCAAGCCCCGTGGGACACCCGCCTTCTAAATAAGTCCACAACCCCCAATCTCCTCTGCTAGCTTCACCCATAGACAAGCCCCCATTTGCCTGGACGCTTTACACGCCTCACCGGACACGGTTGCCCCCAGGACTTCGTAGCCCAAAGGATGTGGACTTACAGGGAGGAAGGAAGATGAACCAGAGGCAAGACTGGGTGATGTCGGGTAAGTCGGGGTCATACACGGGTAATCAGTCCTTACTAAGCGCAGCACCAAAGGGAGAAGAGTCGAAGTCAAACCGGGAGGTCACAGGTACACAACACAAGGGATGAGACGGGTTTGTGGTCAGGGTACAAGCTGGCGTCCGTCCAGGCATCAGTCACGGGGTGGTCAAGCAAGACGAGGGGTCATACACGGGTAATCAGTCCTTACTAAGCGCAGCACCAAAGGGAGAAGAGTCGAGGTCAAACCAGGAGGTCACAGGTACACAACACAAGGGATGAGACGGGTTTGTGGTCAGGGTACAAGCTGGCGTCCGTCCAGGCGTCAGTCACGGGGTGGTCAAGCAAGACGAGGTCGGCAACGGAAACGAATAAGGATCACAGGTACTTTCACACCCAGCAGCACGCTATCATAGACAATGGGACAGTGTGGCGGGAAACCTTTAATGAACGGGAACTAACGGGATTGGCCGGGGGCAACATTCAGACCCATTGACCTAGCTCACAACCTGTGGGCTGATTGCCCAAAATCATTATTAGGGTGTTACGCCCACCAGTAATATTAGGGCTCATTGGTCCTTTTACTAGCGGTACCGAAGGGCATAGGAAAGCGAGCGCGGAAGCAGTGTGGAGAGGAGGAAGCGGGCACACTCGCCAACGCTGCTTGAGACGGCTGCCGGAGACTGGTGGAAGGAACGCTGCTTGAGACGGCTGCCAGGTGGAAGGAGTCTCCGCCGACCGCCCGAGCCTGCACCACCCGCAGACATCGCGGGATCGGACAGGAGGCAAGTTTGTCATGACGTGGAAAAAGGAGGACCCCCCCACTCAAGCAATGTGGGCTCTGAAAGTAAATGAGGTCATGAGATTCGAAGACCTCATGACATCTGGGGAGGAGGGTTTTGTGAAATATTTAGCTATCTGGTACTATTGGATTCAATATACTATATATAGTCAGAGGAGTATAAACTCATCCTTTCTGGAGTGTAGACACACAGACTCATTTGTGGGTTGCTCCCTCCCATGCCCTTCCTCCATTTCCCCCCCCCCCTTCTTTTTCTTTTTTTCCTACTTATTTCCTTTTGTTGCATTGTTGATTACTGTTCATGTAGTTTTATCTGGTCTCCCGGAGAGATGCACGAAGATTCAAGGCTCCAGAGTGACTTATAGAGATTGCAGGTTACTGAGAAGGCCCTGGGCCGCCCGATGGGTCATTAGTGGCATATAATGTTATTAGGAATAATACTCCATGAGACTTTTTGACGAGCCTACTTCGTTTAACGACATACCTGTTTTATACATGCTTTTTGCTCTTTGTGTATTGTGCTTTTGAGATGACTAATTTGTTCATGTCCAAACTTAAAACTAAATAAATAAAGAATTTATAAAAAAAAACAAAAAAACAAAACAAAAAAAAAAACAGTGCTCATATGCATCCCTCCCCCGGGGCAATATAGATTGCAGCACATAAAAATTAATTTACCTTTTTCTAACTCCTACTGGGGTCAATTTTAAAAACAAGATGGCGGCTCGTGCATTTGCAGGACGCCTGCAAACAGGTCCTGCTGGGCTTCCTGTTACTGTGCATTGTCAGTTGAATCCAGGCAGCAGCACGGCTGAGATGCTGGGAGAGGAAGCTCCAAAATGGCCGCTACCTTTCTTTTCCAACTGTGCCAGGCTGTTTTCCCGGTTTAGGAATGTGGCTTGGAACCATGTACCACCTCTTTTTCACTATTAAACTCTCAGCTGGATCAACAATAGGGGGCGAGAGCAATAAAAGTGCCTGGGCCAATGCCAAATACAGCCCGGCCTATGCACCAGGTGTATAATGGGTGAGATGCACGGAGAGATCAAAGGTAGTGATCGGGAAAATAATATTACTCACCTGAAATGATCTTTACAATAATTTCCTCCTCCTTAATCTTCACAAATACATCTTCCTCGGTTTTTACATCAGGATCTGTGAATAGAAGCTGGAGTGAAAAGCCTGTACTAGGAGATACGAGACACACCAGAGACCCGCTATCCCTCTAGCAGGGCGTGTGCCTGTGATTGGTCGGCGTGGGCATGCTCCCTGTTAGAGGGTAGCGCAGGATACGGCCATCAGCGCGCTCGGAGCCGCTTGCCTTAGACGAAGGCTTAGACAATGTGACATCAGCGGATCCGAGCTCGCCGATTGGATGAGCTGCCGCGAATGCGCCGTAGGACCGGGAAATATGTGAGTTGCTTTCAGCGACCTGGGGGGGTTTCACACAGCATGGCACCCCCCAATCGGGGTGTCAAAATCTAGCCTAGACCTAGGCTTTGGTCAACTTTAAAGTGGACCAACACCCTCCCATGATCGGCCCGGGAATCTATAAGCTCTCTTGTCCGTCGGCGGGGATTGGCGGCAGCGGTCACGTGGGAGCAGGGGAGGTGAATTTTTGGGGCTTTCTGGGGGGTTTCACACAGCGGGGCACCCCCGATCGGGGTGCCCCGCCGAAGTGGAGCAAAACCCAGGATAGTCAAAATCCTGGGTGTTGGTCCACTTTAAAGCCCCTTTAGTACTTGCCTACAGCCCCGCACAGAAGAGTCACCCAATTTCTTTACTTTGAAACTTACGAACTCCCCCCCCCCCCCCCCGCTATAGGCATGGCAGCCTTCAGCACGCCCCCTATGAGACACCCCGGATTGTGTGTTGAGTAACTGAACAGGCTAAAGCTTCTACAGAGTTTTTATAGGTTTAAAGCCCCTTCAGTACTTGCCTACAAACCTACCCAATATCTTTAGTTTGAGACTTGCAATCTTGCCCCCCGCATCAGTCATGCCCCCTATATTCAGTACAATGGAGCGGACATGTCAGCCTTCAGCACGCCCCCTCCATTCAAATGAATAGTGCAGGTGTGGCCAGTCATCGTGATTGGTCCTGAACACGGACAGCACCTGCATCAGTTTCTAACTCCCCAGAACAGGACTGATCAGCTGCATGAGACTAGTGGTGACGTATCGTTTATTATTTTTTGCCCCGGACATTCCCTTTCAATACTCACCTAGACTGATCGGTATTCAATTTTGCTCCTCTGTTCTCTTCACGAGTACTGCTCCTCCTCGGTTTTCACATATCTAACTATTGTGTTTCCGGTGTCTGTGTAGATAGATGAGAGCGACGCCCTTGAGACAAACCAGAGTGTGTACAGAGTGACTGAACAGGTTAAAGTGAACCAACACCCAGGATTTTCACTATCCTGGGTGTTGGTCCACTTCCGATCGGCCCCGCTGTGTGAAACCCCCCAGAAAGCCCCAAAAAACTCACCTCTCCGCTAACGGACAAGCTGAGGCCACCTCTCGTGCGTCCATCTTACAGGGAGCGCGCCGGCCATTCACAAACGGCCACCCTGCTAGAGGGACGCGTGAAAGGCGGCGGCCCGCGCATCGCCGTTGGAACGGGGAGAAGGTGAGGTTTGTGGGCGTCCGGGGGGGGGTTTGACACAGCGGCGCATCCCGATTTCGGATTTCTACATGCCGTTGGAACGGGGAGAAGGTAAGGTTTGTGGGCGTCCGGGGGGGTTTCACACAGCGGGGCATCCCGATTTCGGATGCCCCGCGGGGAGGGAGCTGATCGGCCATGGAATCTATAAGATCTATAAGATCAGCGGTGGGTGTTGGTCCACTTTAAAGTGGACCAACACCCAGGATTTTGACTATCCTGGGTTTTGGTCCACTTCGGCGGGGCACCCCGATCGGGGGTGCCCCGCTGTGTGAAACCCCCCAGAAAGCCCCAAAATCTTACCTGTCCCCGCTCCCACGTGACTGGACGGTCCAATCCCCGGCAACGTCCAGGCGGGGATCAGGAACGTCCAAGCGGCTGCCGCCGCCTCCCTCGCGTCACTTTCGGCGCGTGCGTGCCCCCGCCGGCCGTTCGCAGACGGCCGGCGCGTGCCCGCGCACGCCTACAGGGGCGCGAGGGAGGCGGCGGCGGCCGCCCGCCGCCGAAGATCAGGTAAGCGATTTGGGGTGTCTGGGGGGGTTTCACCCCGCGGGACATCCCGATCTCGGATGTCCCGCGGGGTGGGAGGTGATCGGCCCGGGAATCTTATAGATTTCCGGGCCGATCACCTCTCGGTGTTGGTCCACTTTAAAGCTTTATGACTCACCTGGAAGGTGAGTTTTTATAGGTTTAAAGCCCCTTCAGTCTTTGCCTACAAACCCGCACAGATTCGCCCGATATCTTTAGTTTGAGACGTATCATCTTGCCCCCCCCCCCCCCCCCCCCCTGGTGCCGAGTGGCTGTCCCCTCGCACCAGTCACGCCCAATATATTCAGTACAATGTAGCGGGCATGTCAGCCTTCATCACGCCTCCTCCATTCAAATGAATAGTGAAGGCGTGTCCAGTAGTTGTGATTGATAACAGGAGGCAGCAAGGTGGCCACGGCCCGTGATCAGGAACAGGGACAGCACCTGCAGCAGAGATCAGTTTCAAACTCCCGGAACAGGACTGATCAGCTGCATCTAGTCTAGTGGTGAGTATGTATGTATTTTTGCCGGGACTTTCCCTTTTAATACTCACCCGGGCTGATCGGTAGGCTATTTTCCTCCTCTGTAATCTTCACAAGTACTTCTTCCTGCTCCTCCTCGATTTTCACATTTGTCACTATTGCGTCTCGGGGGTCTGTGAATAAAGATGAGATAGTGACGCCCCCCTATGCTGAGATGTATGAGACACACGAGAGTGTGTGCGAGGTGACTGAACAGGTCTTTTCTACAGAAGCTTAATGACTCACCCGGACCGATCTGTAGACAATTTTCCTCCTCCTGGCGCTTTTCGAAGACTTTTTTACCCTCCTTGGTTCTCCCACTTCTCACTATAGGATCTTGGAAATCCTTGGATATCCCTGTAGAGATGGATATGACGCACTAGATTGGGTGCACAGTGACTGAATGGGGGAAAGAGAAACCTTTTCTATAGAGAATTTAGTACTCACCCGGACCGATCTGTAGACAATTTTCCTCCTCTTGACTCTTTTCGAAGACTTTTTTACCCTCGTCAGTTCTCCCACTTCTCACTATAGGATCTCGGAAATCCTTGGACATCCCTGTAGAGATGTATGGGATGCACTAGATTGGGTGCACAGTGACTGAATGGGGGAAAGAGAAACCTTTTCTATAGAGAATTTAGTACTCACCCGGACCGATCTGTAGACAATTTTCCTCCTCTTGACTCTTTTCGAAGACTTTTTTACCCTCCTTGGTTCTCCCACTTCTCACTATAGGATCTCGGAAATCCTTGGACATCCCTGTAGAGATGTATGGGATGCACTAGATTGGGTGCACAGTGACTGAATGGGGAAAAGAGAAATCTTTTCTATAGAGAATTTAGAACTCACCCGGTCTGATCTGTAGACAATTTTCCTCCTCTTGACTCTTTTCGAAGACTTTTTTACCCTCGTCAGTTCTCCCACTTCTCTCTATTGGATCTCGGAAATCCTTGGACATCCCTGTAGAGATGGATAGGGACGCACTAGATTGGGTGTACAGTGGCTGAATGGGGGAAAGAGAAACCTTTTCTATAGAGAATTTAGTACTCACCCGGACCGATCTGTAGACAATTTTCCTCCTCTTGACTCTTTTCGAAGACTTTTTTACCTTCGTCGGTTCTCCCACTTCTCACTATAGGATCTCGGAAATCCTTGGACTTCCCTGTAGAGAAGTATGGGATGCACTAGATTGGGTGCACAGTGACTGAATGGGGGAAAAGAGAAATCTTATCTATAGAGAATTTAGTACTCACCCAGACCGATCTGTAGACAATTTTCCTCCTCTTGACTCTTTGCGAAGACTTTGTTACCCTCCTTGGTTCTCCCGCTATTCTCTATTGGATCTCGGAAATCCTCGGACATCCCTATAGAGATGTATGGGACACACTCGATTGGGTGCACAGTGACTAAATGGGGGTAAAGAGAAACCTTTTCTTTAGAGAATTTAGTACTTACTTGGACCAATCTGTAGAGGCACTTCCTCCCCTTTATTCTTTACAGATACTTCTTGCCCATCGGTTTTTACATTTTGCAAAGACATGTTTCCAGTGTCTGCGGATAAACGTGAGAGACTGTAGTATTGGCATTAAATAATTCCGGGATATGATATAGTTAAAGGCTATCCCGGACCATAGGTTTATTAAATGATTAGGCCCATAATTACACGATTAGGTGCATAATTACACAAAAAGGCGCATAATTACACAATTAGGCCCATAATTACACGATTAGGCCCATAATTACACAATTAGGCCCATAATTACACGATTAGGCCCATAATTACACAATTAGGCCCATAATTACACGATTAGGCCCATAATTACACGATTAGGCCCATCATTACACGATTAGGCCCATCATTACACGATTAGGCCCATCATTACACGATTAGGCCCATCATTACACGATTAGGCCCATCATTACACGATTAGGCCCATCATTACACGATTAGGCCCATAATTACATGATTAGGTGCATAATTACATGATTAGGTGCATAATTACACGATTAGGTGCATAATTACATGATTAGACCCATAACTACACAATTAGGCCCATCATTACATGATTAGGTGCATAATTACATGATTAGGCGCATAATTACACGATTAGGTGCATAATTACACAATTAAGCCCATAATTACACGATTAGGTGCATAATTACACGATTAGGCCCATCATTACAAGATTAGGCCCATCATTACACGATTAGGCCCATCATTACATGATTAGGCCCATAATTACATGATTAGGTGCATAATTACATGATTAGGTGCATAATTACACGATTAGGTGCATAATTACATGATTAGACCCATAACTACACAATTAGGCCCATAATTACATGATTAGGTGCATAATTACACGATTAGGTGCATAATTACACAATTAAGCCCATAATTACACGATTAGGCGCATAATTACACAATTAGGCCTATAATTACACGATTAGGTCTATAATTACACGATTAGGCCTATAATTACACGATTAGGCCTATAATTACACGATTAGGTCTATCATTACACGATTAGGTGCATAATTACACAATTAGGCGCATAATTACACAATTAGGTGCATAATTACACAATTAGGTGCATAATTACACAATTAGGTGCATAATTACACAATTAGGTGCATAATTACACGATTAGGTGCATAATTACACGATTAGGTGCATAATTACACGATTAGGTGCATAATTACACGATTAGGTGCATAATTACATGATTAGGCGCATAATTACACGATTAGGCCTATAATTACACAGTTAGGTCTATAATTACACGATTAGGCCTATAATTACACGATTAGGCCTATAATGACACAATTTGGTCTATAATTACATGATTAGCTGCATAATTACACGATTAGGTGCATAATTACACGATTAGGTGCATAATTACACGATTAGGTGCATAATTACATGATTAGGAGCATAATTACATGATTAGGAGCATAATTACACGATTAGGTGCATAATTACACGATTAGGTGCATAATTACACGATTAGGAGCATAATTACACGATTAGGAGCATAATTACACGATTAGGTGCATAATTAGACAAACAAAACGGCTGAACGCGATTCCATATTCGTCCCGTGAACTTGTGTTTATCTAGAATTCCATAGAAGCTGTGAGAATGTTTCCCACCTCACACATCCTGTTTTCTTGATAACTAACCTTACTGAATACATCCTATGACGAATACTCTGATTTCCATCACAAAGACATCATTTGGGCACTTAGGCATTTTCTAGCAAGCCTATGGGAATGGGAGGGGAGGATGCCACACTGCCTATGGGGAATGGGATGGGGAATGCCACACTGCCTATGGGGAATGGGAGGGGGAGTGCCATACTGCCTATGAGGAATAGGAGGGGGGGATGTCACACTGCCTGTGGGGAATAAGAGGGGGGAATGCCATATTGCCTATGGGGAATGGGAGGGGGGGAATCGCCATACTGCCTATGGGAATGGGAGGGGGGAATGCCACACTGCCTTTATATGGAATGGGAAGGGGGGATGCCACACTGCCTGTAATTGGGGGATTCTGCACATTGCCCATTATTTGGTCCTTGGGGGCAGGGTTTTAGCACAATATTTGTAGTTCAGAATTTTTTTTTTCCTTATTTTCCTGCTCCAAATCCTAGATGCGTCTTATATTGCGAAAAATACAGTAAATCTCTGTCTGCCCAGAGACGGCCTCCTCTTGATCTCAACCCCGACAACCTCCTCTAACTCCTTGACTCCAGGCTATCACGTGCTTCTCTGCACCTCTGTAAAGCCCTTCCCCTTACAATTCACCACTTCGAAGTCCTCAAAATTGCTCAAAAACTCACCTATTTAGACAAACCTTGCTCTTGCTTATAACTTGATAAAACCCAGAGTGGTTCCAGGGTTGGCCGCTGACCTTACCTCATGGCATCCTGTTTCTGCATGCCCTGCTGTGTGATACCCCCCAGGTCGCCAGTATTCACTCAACAGCGCTCTTCCAATAAGAGCTGTTTGCCGCGCCTATGTAATTCGGCAAATGGCTGTGATTGTTTACAATGGGGAATGAAAATACCCTGCATCTTCAGGCTCTGCATGCTCTCCTGTCCCAGCAATTAACATAGGCTGGGCGGGAGGTCTTGCTCCTCACTGAAGCTTATCATTGTTACAGCAAATGGCTCCGATTGGACGAGGGCATGCATATGTGCCGTTGGACCTGGAAGAGTTGTACTGGACAATCTGGGGTGATACCCCCAGGATGCCTCTGGGACACCAAACTAAACCCATTAAAGTCAAAATCCTTTTGCTCTGCTTTAACCATCTAACTTAACAGTCTTGTCAGCCTTCACATGTCACCATGCCTAGTATGCCAGTGTGTGTCAGCTGGAGCCTTTCCTGCATTGGTTCCTGTAGGTTACTGGTGGTTCATTAGAGCCAGTGGGTGCCAGCCAAAGCCCTTCCTGCCTTGGTACCTGTCGGTCGCTGGTGGTCCACTAGGCCACTGAATGCCAGCTGGAGCCTTTCCTGCCTTGGTTCCTGTTGGTCGCTGGTGACTCACGTGAGCCAGTGGGTGCCAGCTGGAGCCTTTCCTGCCTTGGTTCCTGTAGGTTACTGGTGGTATACTAGAGCCAGTGGGTGCCAGCCGGAGCCTTTCCTGTGTTGGTACCTGTCGGTCACTGGTGGTCCACTAGAGCCAGTGAGTGCCAGCTGGAGCCTTTCTTGCCTTGGTCCCTGTTGGTCGCTGGTGGCTCACGTGAGCCAGTGGGTGCCAGCCACAGCCTTTCCTGCCTTGGTTTGTGTTGGTGGCTGGTGGCCCATGTGAGCCAGTGGGTGCGAGTTAGAGCCTTTCCCGTCTTGGTTCCTGTTGGTTGCTGGTGGCCCACGTCAGCCAGTAGATGCCAGCTGGAGCCTTTCCTGTCTTGGTTCCTGTTGGTCACTGGTTGTCCACTAGAGCCAGTGGGTGCCAGCTGGAGCTGTTCCTGTCTTGGTTCCTGATGGTCGCTAGTGGCTCAAGTGAGCCAGTGGGTGCCAGCTGTTGCCTTTTCTGCCCTGGTTTCTGTAGGTCGCTGGTGGTCCACATAAGCCAGTGGGTGCCAGCTGGAGCCTTTTCTGCCTTGCTTCCTGGTGGTCGCTGGTGGCTCAAGTGAGCCAGTGGGTGCCAGCTGGAGCCTTTTCTGCCCTGGTTTCTGTTGGTCGCTGGTGGCCCACATAAGCCAGTGGATGCCATCCGGAGGCATTCCTGTATGTCTAGTTTTAATGTGAGTGCCCAACTGAGCACTCCCCTTTAGTTTTCCCATACCTAATGTAAGGTTAGTGTTACACTTGTTACTTTTCCTTTTGATAAACTTTTATTTCTGAACCCCCAATAGAGTGTGTCTGGTCCTGTTCCTTTCCTTGTCGGCAGGCCCTGGCTGTGGTGCCAGGGCCTGCCGGTGTGGTACCAGCTGTTTTTTAGACAGTGCATCTTGTGGACAGGATTATAGGTGGTTCTGCACGCCACAGTCAAAAGCCTTGGAGTGATGGGGCCGGCTAGAAGGCACATGTCAGAGGGCCATATAAAAATGCTTGGAGGGCCACATCTGGCCCATGGGCCTTGAGTTTGACACGTGCTCTAGTGGATGCAACAATACAGCAATTAAAGAGGAACTATGGTCAGATATGATCGAACCCCGTCTTTAATATGAAGTAGCGGGCAGCCCGGGTACTCACGTCTTCTGTTGTGTGTCAGAGAACCAAAAGGCAGAAGAAGTCCTGGGGGCAGAATAAGGGCCGAGAAAAGACAAAGTAGAAAAGGACTGGGGGAGGCAGAGAAGCAAAGGTGGTGCTGAAGAAGAGCAAAAGGTAATAGGACCAAAGGGAGGAGGAGGAAGTGCAAGAAGATGAATAGGTGTGAGAAAAGCCAAAGAGGATCTGGGGCAGAAAAGGCACAAGTAGAGGAAGAGAACCAAAGGGAGTCAGAAAATGGTAAAGGTCAAAAGTCAGGAAGAATACTATGTTGAGGAAGATAACCAAGAGAGACTAAAAAACTGGGGGCATAAGATTACTAAGAGAAGAGGACCAAGGAGTGGGTGAAACCCAAAAGGCAGAAGAAGAACTGGTAGCAGAATAAAAAAATAAAAAAAAATAAAAAAAAAAGAATAGGGGTCAAAAAGAGAGACAGGTAGAAGAGGACCAAACAAAGAGGTCGAAAAAGGGCCAAAGACAAGAGGACCAATGTGAGCAGAAGGGACAAGAAGATGAGGGCGTAGGAGAAAACCAAAAAGCCTAAGAAGACCTGAGGGCAAGAAATGGCAGTTAGAAGTTAGAAAAAAGACCAAAAGGCTGGAAGAAAACTGAGGTGAGGAAGAGGACTAAGGGGTGGGTGAAACCCAAAAGGCAGAAGAAGAACTGGTGGCAGAATAGGGGCCAAAAAGAGAGACAGGTAAAAGAGGACAAAACCAAGAGGTAGAAATAGGGCAAAAGACAGGAGGACCAAGGTGAGCAGGAGGGACAACAAGAAAAAGGGCTGGGGGAAAACCAAAAATCCTAAGAAGATCCGAGGGCAAGAAAGAGCAGAAGATGCCCAATGGGAGTTTAAAAAATTACCAAAAGGCTGGAAGAGAACTGAGGTGAGGAAGAAGACAAAGGGGTGGGTGAAACCCAAAAGGCAGAAGAGGAACTGGGGGCAGAATAACAGCCAAAAAGACAGAGAGATAGAAGAGGACCAAACCAAGAAGTAGAAAAAGGGCATAAGATAAAAGGACCAAGGTGAGCATGAGGGACAAAAAGAGGAACGGGTGAGAGGAAATCAAAAAGCTCTAGAAGACCTGAGAGCAAGAAAGAGCAGAAGTTAGGAAGTGACCAACAATCTGGAAGAGAACTGAGGTGGGGAGGAGGACCAAGGGGTGGGTGAAATCCAAAAGGCATAAGAACCTGGGGCAGAATAGGGGCTAAAAAGACAGAGAGGTAGAAGAGAACTAAACCATGAGGTAGAAAAAGGGCAAAAGACAAGAGGACCAACGTGAGCAGAAGGGACAAGAAGACGAAGGGGGCAGAGAAAACCAAAAAGCCTAAGAAGGCCTGAGGGCAAGTAAGGGCAGAAGCTGCCCAATGGGAGTTAGAAAATGACCAAAAGCCTGAAAGGGAACTGAGGTGAGGAAGAGGACCAAGGGGTGGGTGAAATACAAAAGGCAGAAGAAGAACTGGGGGCAGAATAGGGGCTAAAAAGACAGAGAGGTAGAAGAGGACCAAACCAAGAGGTAGAAACAGGGCCAAAAACAAGAGCACCAAGGTGAGCAGGAGGGACAAGAAGATCAAGCGGTGGGAGAAAACCAAAAAGCCTAAGAAGGCCTGGGGGCATGAAAGGGCAGAAGATGGGAGTTAGAAAAAGACCAAAAGGCTGGAAGAGAACAGGGTAGGAAGAGAACCAAGGGGTTGGTGAAACACAAAAGGCAGAAGAAGAACTGGAGGCAGAATAGGGACCAAAAAGACAGAGCTAGAAGATGAACCAAACCAAGAGGTAGAAACAGGTCAAAGACAAGAGGACCAAGGTGAGCAGAAGGGACAAGAAGACAACGGAACTGAGAAAATCAAAAAGCCTAAGCAGACCAATGGGAGTTAGAAAATGACCAAAAGGCTTGAAGAGAACCGAGATGAGGAAGAGGACCAAGGGGTGGGTGAAACCCAAAATGCAGAAGAAGTACTGGGGGCAGAATAGGGGCCAACGTGAGAAAGAGGTAGAAGAAGACTGAACAAATAGGTGGAAAAAGGACCAAGGTGAGCAGAAGGGACAAGAAGAGGAAGGAGTGGGAGAAAACCAAGAGGCCTCAGAAGACCTGAGAGCAAGAAAGGGCAGAAGATGCCAAATAGGAGTTAGAAATTAACCAAAAGGCTGGAAGAGGACCGAGGTGAGTCAAAAAAATCCAAGTGACCCCCAAAAGGCAGAAGAACTGGGGGCAGAATAGGGGCTAAAAAGACAGAGAGGTAGAAGAGATCCAAACCATGAGGTAGAAAAAGTGGCAAAAAACAGGAGGACCAAGGTGAGCAGGAGGGACAAAAAGACGAAGGAGGCAGAGAAAACCAAAAAGCCTAAGAAGATCTGAGGGCAAGAAAGGGCAGATGATGCCCAACGGGATTTAGAAATTGACCAAAAGGCTGGAAGAGA
This sequence comes from Gastrophryne carolinensis, assembly GCA_027917425.1. NCBI lineage: Eukaryota > Metazoa > Chordata > Amphibia > Anura > Microhylidae > Gastrophryne > Gastrophryne carolinensis. The sequence goes on from CM051237.1 coordinate 13,782,460, forward strand.
ACTAAAATGTGGAAGAGGACCAAGGGGATGGTGAACCCCAAAAGACAGAAGAAGAATTTGGGGCAGAATAGGGGCCAAAAAGAGAGAGGGGTAAAAGAGGACCAAACCAAGAGGTAGAAAAAGGGCCAAAGACAAGAGGACCAAGTTGAGCAGGAGGGACAAGAAGATGAAGGGGGGGGGGCAAAAAGCCCCAGAAGACCTGAGGGCAAGAAAGGGCAGAAGATGCCTAATGGAAGTTAGAAAATTACCAAAAGGTTGGAAGAGAACGGTGGTGAGGAAGAAGACCAAGTAAAACTCAAAAGGCAGAAGAAGAACTGGGGGCAGGATAGGGGCAAAAAAAAGATAGAGGTAGAAGAGGACCAAACCAAGAGGTAGAAAAGGGGCAAAAGACATGAGGACCAAAGAGAGCAGGAGGGACAAGAAGACGAAGGAGTGGGAGAAAACCAAAAATCCTAAGAAGACTTGAGGGCAAGAAAGGGCTGAAGATGCCCCATGGGATTTAGAAAGTGACCAAAAAGCTGGAAGAGAACTTAGGTGAGGAAGAGGACAAAGGGGTGGGCGAAACCTAAAAGGCAGAAGAACTACTACTGGGGGTAGAATAGGGGCCAAAAAAAGATAGAGATTGAAGAGAACCAAACCATGAGGTAGAAAAAGGGCCAAAGACAAGATGACCAAGGTGAGCAGAAGGGAAAAGAAGATGAAGGGGATGGAGAAAACCAAAACGCCTAAGAATGGGCAGAAGATGCCTAATGGAAGTTAGAAAATGACCAAAGAGCTGAAAAAGAACTGAAGTGAGGAAGCGGACCGAGGGGTGGGTGAAACCCAAGGCAGAACTGGGGGCAGAATAGGGGCCAAACAGACAGAGGGGTAGAAGAGGACCAAACCAAGAGGTAGAATAAGGGCAAAGGACAGGAGGACCAAGGTGATCAGAAGGAACAAGAAGACGAAGGGGACTGAGAAAACCAAAAGATTAAAGGAATCCCGATAGGCCCTTGGGAGATAAAATACTTAGCATATGCAGATGATATTCTCCTAACACTGCAAGATCCACTAATATCCGACCCCAGATCTCTACGTATAATAGAAGAATTCGGGCAACAATCAAACTTCAAACTGAACTACCAGAAATCGACTATACTACCTTTTGCATTCTCAAAAGAGGAATGTGACAAAATTGACCACAATCACAATTTACTATGGGAAACTTCACATCTTAAATACTTAGGTATTAATATACCCAAATCTTTAGACCTATTATTTAAATTACATTTTAACTCACTAGAAAGACTATTGAAAAACATATTAACGAAATGGAAGTACTTTCATTTAAACATACTTTGTTTTGTTGTTTTTTCTCCCACAATATCTATACTTAACACAAAACATGCCACTAAGAACACCACCAAGCTTTCTAATCCAGTTAGATAGACAACTTGCAGCCTTCTATTGGAATCACGCTCATCACAGGATTGCATACAAAACACTAATCAGACCACTCAAACTCGGAGGCATGGCAGCTCCAGATTTAAAGACATATCGCATAGCAGCTCAGCTTCAAAGACTAGATGAATGGACAACAGTAAATAAACACACCAACTGGCCATGTATTGAACTTTTCCCGACAACAACGGAAGAAATCTCTGCTTGTGACTATAAAGACTTTAAAACTCTAAGCAAAAACAGAAATCTTTCCAACCCAATTGTTAGCGCTATATGTGCCACATTAGTCACCATCATGGAAAACAAAGATCTATTCCCGTTCCCAGATATGCTGCGCTCCCTGACTACAAACCATGAATTTCCACAGCGAAGAAGAAATAGAAGTCTAGCTAAACACCAAAAAGCCAACTACACCAGAATAATCCACATATGGTCACCAACAACAGGTCTACCGTGTTTCCCCGAAAATAAGACCTACCCCGAAAATAAGGCCTACTGTGCTTTTAGCATGAAGGCTAAATATAAGGCCTTCCCCGAAAATAAGACACCCCCCCCCCCCCAAAATACCGTATTTGCCGGCGTTCGGGTGACATACCTGCAGACAGGGGCGGACTGGCCATCGGGCGCACCAGGAGAAGCTCAGGTCGGTGAGCAGCTGAAACAGGCTGGTTGCGGGTGAGTGGTGATGTGCAGGAGGGCGGTAGAGGTACCGGTAGCAGCCAACATGCGTGGGGGAGGGAAGCGGAGCTAGCGGCCGACAAGCTGAAAGGCGGGAGTGAGGCCGATGTGAGTGCCGCAGGGTTGTAGCTGCCGTCATGCGGGAGGGCGGCGAATGAGCATCCGATGTGCAGGAGGGCGGGTGGTGACACTGGCCAATCAACGTTCTGACGTTTGCATACGGTACCTCGCATCTGGGCAGGACAATCACGGATTGGTTGTTATGTCCCGCCGCCCGCCCCCTCAGGAAATGTCCCGGAATGCCATTGGAGCAGAGTGCAGGGCCGCAGGAGGCATAAGGCCATGTGAGGCCGCAGCGGCGGCGCCTGTCTCTTTCGCCTGACAGAGCGGAGCCGGCTAGCTGCGGGAGTTGGGGGGGGTGTGGTCCCAGCAGCTGATCCACCAATGAATCAGGCGGCACAGGCTGAGGGCCTTCTGATCACCCGCCCCACTGTCTGATCGCTCACTGGACGCCTGCTGCTTCAACAATACCGTAGGTGAGTGCTTGCTGGAGAGGCTGAGGTAAGCCTTTCCTTTAATAGATGTAAGCATACCTCCCAAGTGTCCCTATTTGCAGGCCGTGTCCCCCTGTCCCTCGTTCTTCTCATTTGTCTGTCTTTGAAGTGTAACATGCAGATCTGCAGCAATGGTTCATTTGTAAAAATGTAAGACATCCCCTGAAAATAAGACCTAGCGCATCTTTGGGAGCAAAAATTAATATAAGACAGTGTCTTATTTTCGGGGAAACAGGGTATTATTATCCGAAAACACACAGGAATTTACACTGATCCGGCATCAAATCTGTAGCTACATCAAAACCTTATTCCTCCCTTTAGTACCATTCAAACCCACAGCAATACAGGAGATTTTTTTAAAGTGGACCAACACCCAGGATTTTGACTATCCTGGGTCTTGGTCCACTTCGGTGGGGCACCCCCGATCCTCCGCCGCCGCCTCCCGCGCGTCCCTCTTGACGCGCGTGTGCCCGCGCCGGCCATTCACAGACGGCCGGCGAGGGCACGTCTAGAGGGGACCGAGAGAGGCGGCGGCGGAGGAGCCGCTTGAAGATAAGGTAAGGAGTTTGGGGGGGTTTCACCCCGCGGGACATCCTGATCTCGGATGTCCCGCGGGGAGGAAGGTGATCGGCCCGGGAATCTTATAGATTCCCGGGCCGATCACCCGTGGGTGTTGGTCCACTTTAAACGAGTGAACAAAACCAAACACATTATCTTACTACTATGAACAAATAAGAAAAACAACAATGTCTATAACATCAGACTACACAGAAAAATGAGAAGAAGATCTAAAAATAAAGATTGAAGCAGCAGAATGGGAGGACATATATTATTCAATCCTGACGATCCAATCACCACCCTTAAAATGTTTTTGTTTCAAATTTATCTCACGTTATTATTATACCTCCAACTACAACGACAGATTCCCCCCCTACAACTGCTGGTGGTGTAACCAGGCATATGCCACGATAATGCACCTTTGGTGGGACTGCACCTATATTAAAGCAATATGGCAGGCAACAATAGAAACCCTAGAAGATATAGTAAAAGATACGATATCCCTAACCCCTATACAGGGCTTGCTGAACCTCCTTTCAAATAATTGGCCTCCAGACACAAAAAAAGTGGCATCACTGCTTATCTGGGCAACAAAAAAGGTAACTGTACTAAGATGGGCCAAGTCGACGCCACCCGATAAAAAACTTTGGTACACAACAGAACTTAAAAATGAACTGGCACTGTCAATATGTGCTAAATATACTGAACTATTAAATCGTCTCCTAATTACGATACAGAATCCCCATAACAAACTAAATCAACAATCTAAATGAACAGGAGGACCAAGGTGATCAGAAGGGACAAGAAGACGAAGGGGACTGAGAAAACCAAAAGCCTCAGTAGACCTGAGGGAAAGAAATGGCAGAAGATGCCCAAATGGAAGTTAGAAAAAGGCCAAAAGGCTTGAAGAGAACTGAGGCGAGGAAGAGGACCAAGGGGTGGGTGAAACCCAAAAGGAAGAAGAACTGGCAGAATAGGGGCCATAAAGAGAAAGGGGTAGAAGAGGACAAAACCAAGAGGTAGAAAAGGTCCAAAGACAAGAGGACCAAGGTGAGCATGAGAGACAAGAAGTTGAAGGGGAGGGAGAAAACCAAAAAGCATCAGAAGACCTGGAAGCAAGAAAGAGCAGAAGTTGGGAGTTAGGAAGTTACCAACAATCTGGAAGAGAACTGAGGTGAGGAAGAAGACCAAGGGGTGGGTGAAACCCAAAAGGCAGAAGAAGAACTGGGGGCAGAATAGGGGCCAAAAAGAGAAAGAGGTAGAAGAGGACAAAACCAAGAGGTAGAAAAAGGGCAAAAGACTAGAAGACCAAGGAGAGCCGGAGGGACAAGAAGACGAAGGAACTGAGAGAACCAAAAAGCCTAAGAAGACCAATGGGAGTTAGAAAATGACCAAAAGGCTTGAAGAGAACTGAGGTGAGGAAGAGGACCAAGGGGTGGGTGAAACCCAAAATGCAGAAGAAGTACTGGGGGCAGAATAGGGGCAAAGGTAGAAAAGGGACCAAGAGGTGGAAAAGGGACCAAGGTGAGCAGAAGGGACAAGAAGACGAAGGGGTGGGAGAAAACCGAAAACCAAAAAGCCGAAGACCTGAGGGCAAGAAAGGGCAGAAGATGCCCAATGGGAGTTAGAAACTGACCAAAAGGCTGGAAGAGAACTGAGGTGAGGAAGAGAACGAAGTAAAACTCAAAAGGCAGAAGAATAACTGAGGGCAGAATAGGGGCCACAAGAGAGAGAGGGGTAGAAGAAGACCAAACCAGGAGGTAGATAATGTCCAAAGACAAGAGGACCAAGGTGAGCATGAGAGACAAGAAGTTGAAAGGATGGGAGAAAACCAAAAAGCCTCAGAAGACCTGGAAGCAAGAAAAAGCAGAAGTTGGGAGTTAGGAAGTGACCAACAATCTGGAAGGGAACTGAGGTGAGGAAGAGGACCAAGGGGTGGGTGAAACCCAAAAGGCAGAAGAAGAACTGGGGGCAGAATAGGGCCCAAAAAGAGAAAGAGGTAGAAGAGGACAAAACCAAGAGGTAGAAAAAGGGCAAAAGACTAGAAGACCAAGGAGAGCAGGAGGGACAAGAAGACAAAGGAACTGAGAAAACCAAAAAGCATAAGAAGACAAATGGGAGTTAGAAAATGACCAAAAGGTTTGAAGAGAACAGAGGTGAGAAAGAGGACCAAGGGGTGGTTGAAACCCAAAATGCAGAAGAAGTACTGGGGGCAGAATAGGGGCAGAGGTAAATAAGGGACCAAGAGGTGGAAAAGGGACCAAGGTGAGCAGAAGGGACAAGAAGACGAAGGGGTGGGAGAAAACTGAAAACCAAAAAGCCGAAGGCCTGAGTTGCAGAAGATGCCCAATGGGAGTTAGAAACTGACCAAAAGGCTGGAAGAGAACTGAGGTGAGGAAGAGAACCAAGTAAAACCCAAAAGGCAGAAGAATAACTGAGGGCAGAATAGGGGCCAAAAGAGAGAGAGAGAGAGGTAGAAGAAGACCAAACCAGGAGGTAGAAAAAATCCAAAGACAAGAGGACCAAGGTGAGCATGAGAGACAAGAAGTTGAAAGGATGGGAGAAAACCAAAAAGCCTCAGAAGACCTGAAAGCAAGAAAGAGCAGAAGTTGGGAGTTAGGAAGTGACCAACAATCTGGAAGAGAACTGAGGTGGGGAAGAGGACCAAGGGGTGGGTGAAACCCAAAAGGCATAAGAATCGGGGGCAGAATAGGGGCCAAAAAGAGAGAGAGATAGAAGAGAACCAAGCCTAAGAAGACCTGAGGACAAGAAAGGGCAGAAGATGCCCCATGGGAGTTAGTAAATGACCAAAAGGCTGGAAGGGAAGCTAGGTGAGAGGGAGGACCAAAATGGTGACCAAAGTCCTGGGGGCAGAAAAGAGGCGGCAAAGAACCAAGGGGAGGAATATGCTGAAACAGAAGCCGAGGGGTCGAAGAAGAAAAATAGAAAGGGGGTGAAAATCTGAAGAACAAAGTCCATGGAGAAGAAGAGAGGACAATGTTTTGGAAGAGGAGCGAGGGGCAGAAGAAGATGCAAGGAGGCATCTGAGAGGACGAACGGTTGGCGGTGACCTGGGGCAGCAAAAGAAGACGCAAGGGGCATAAGGATCACAGACCAGAAGAAAATGGAGCTAGAAGAGCCGCCCCGGATATACAAATAAGAGCACAGAAGAGAAGATAGGATTAAAGCAGATCTTCACTCTGAATAAGAGCCTATCTTATATGTTTCCCACACCCTGTACATACAGATTGCTCACATTAATCCAGACCTTCACCCTGAATAAGAGCCTATCTTATATGTTTCCCACACCCTGTACATACAGATTGCTCACATTAATCCAGACCTTCACCCTGAATAAGAGCCTATCTTATATGTTTCCCCCCTGTACATACAGATTGCCCACATTAATCCGGACCTTCACTCTGAATAAGAGCCTATCTTATATGTTTCCCACACCCTGTACATACAGATTGCTCACATTAATCCAGACCTTCACCCTGAATAAGAGCCTATCTTATATGTTTCCCACACCCTCTACATACAGATTGCCCACATTAATCCAGACCTTCACCCTGAATAAGAGCCTATCTCACGGCTAGAGGGGCGCGCGGGAGGCGGCGGCGGCCACAGCCGCCGCCGAGGAGGTGAGTTTTTGGGGGGTTTTCGGGGGGGTTCCTCACCGCGGGACATCCCGATCTCGGATGTCCCGCGGTGAGGGGGGTGATCGGCCCGGGAATCTTATAGATTCCCGGGCCGATCACCCCAGGGTGTTGGTCCACTTTAAGAAAGAGCAACACACAAGGAAGTGGGGTGAGTATACAATAGGTGTGAGCTAGGGACACATGATTGACATCACCCAATCAGATAAAAGTCTCCTTATCACGTGCAGCTGCCCACCCCCTTATCTGTGAGGTAATATTTTGCAGCCGAGCAGCGGCCTGGGTCCTATTATGTTTGAAAGAAGGAGAGAGCTTACCGAGCAATGGCTGCCCCGGGCACCAGTCCACAACAACATGGCCGCCGCCCGTACTGAGGACAGCTCCCCTTCACCGTGTACTTCCCGGGCTACTATAACATGGCCGCCGTCGCTTTTCCACACAATATAATCGTATTACTGTCTAATAGACGTTATTTCAGGATGAGTCTCCTCACCAATATCGCCTTGTTATAATAATACATCCGTGTTACCGCTCCTCCCGCCTAAATCACTGGCCCCGCCCCCTGCGTGACGACACCTTGTTGACCATAGGCGGGCGAGCTGTTTCCGGTGCTGGAGGGTAAGTGTGTTGCTGGGAGGCATTAATCCCTCATAAGCCCCCCCCCCCCGCTCACCAGAGGACCCCTCCTGCCCCTCTCACCCCCTGCTCACCAGAGGACCCCTCTCACCCCCCCCCCCCCTGCTGACCAGAGGACCCCTCCTGCCCCTCTCACCCCCCCTGCTCACCAGAGGACCCCTCCTGCTCACCAGAGGACCCCTCTCACCCCCCTACTCACCAGAGGACCCCTCCTGCTCCTCTCACCCCCCTGCTCACCAGAGGACCCTCCTGCCCCTCTCACCCCCCTGCTCACCAGAGGACCCCTCCTGCCCCTCTCACCCCCCTGCTCACCAGAGGACCCCTCCTGCCCCTCTCACCCCCCCTGCTCACCAGAGGACCCCTCCTGCCCCTCTCACCCCCCTGCTCACCAGAGGACCCCTCTCACCCCCCTACTCACCAGAGGACCCCTCCTGCTCCTCTCACCCCCCTGCTCACCAGAGGACCCCTCCTGCCCCTCTCACCCCCCCCCCCTGCTGACCAGAGGACCCCTCCTGCCCCTCTCACCCCCCTGCTCACCAGAGGACCCCTCCTGCCCCTCTCACCCCCCCCCCCCTGCTGACCAGAGGACCCCTCCTGCCCCTCTCACCCCCCCTGCTCACCAGAGGACCCCTCCTGCCCCTCTCACCCCCCTGCTCACCAGAGGACCCCTCTCACCCCCCTACTCACCAGAGGACCCCTCCTGCTCCTCTCACCCCCCTGCTCACCAGAGGACCCCTCCTGCCCCTCTCACCCCCCTGCTCACCAGAGGACCCCTCCTGCCCCTCTCACCCCCCTGCTCACCAGAGGACCCCTCTCACCCCCCTACTCACCAGAGGACCCCTCCTGCTCCTCTCACCCCCCTGCTCACCAGAGGACCCCTCCTGCCCCTCTCACCCCCCTGCTCACCAGAGGACCCCTCCTGCCCCTATATCCCTCCCCCCTGCTCACCAGAGGAAACCTCCTGCCCCCCTCACCCCCCTGCTCACCAGAGGATCTCTCCGGCCCTTATATCCTTCCCCCTTGCTCACCAGAGGACCTCTCCTGCCCCTCTCACCCTCCCTGCTCACCAGAGGACCATTCCTGCCCCTCTTACCCCCCTGCTCACCAAAGGACCCCCCCTGCCGCTCCCCCTGATTACCAGAGGACCCCTCCTGTCCCTCCCACCCTCCCTGATCACCAGAGGACCCCTTCTAACTCCCCCTGCTCAGAGAGGTTCCACACAGTGTGGGGGGCTTCTGGAGGACAAAGCAGAATGCAGATGGGACCATCCCGGAATCTAGCTGATGTCCTCACCTTTGCAGTGCTTGCCTGGAGCACTCTGCCTGGTCAGAGGTGGATGGGATCTGGGAAGAATAAACATCGTTCAGGGGTGGGATGGGATCTGTGAAGGAGGACGTGAGGTAATAGGTAGGATAGGAACAAGGGTGAAGGAAGTGCGATTAGAGGTAGGATAGAAAGTAGGGTGAAGAAAGCGCGTTCAAAGGTGGAATGCAATCTGGGGAGAGGGAAGTGTGGTCAGAGGTGGGATCTGGGGAGAAGCTCTGTCAGAGGTGGGATGGGATCTGGGGAGAAGGAAGCCCGGTCAGAGGTGGGATGGAATATGGGGAGAAGGAAGCATGGTCAGAGTCGGGATCTGGGGAGAAGGAAGCACAACCAGATGTGGGCCGGGATCTGAGAAGAAGGAAGCACAACTAGAGGTGGGTCGGGATCTGGGGAGAAGGAAGCACAACTAGAGGTGGGTCGGGATCTGGGGAGAAGGAAGCACAACCAGAGGTGGGATGGGATCTGGGGAGAAGGAAGCACAACCAAAGGTGGGATGGGATCTGAGAAGAAGGAAGCTCAACCAGAGGTGGGATGGGATCTGAGGAGAAGGAAGCTCAACCAGAGGTGGGATGGGATCTGAGGAGAAGGAAGCACAACCAGAGGTGGGATGGGATCTGAGGAGAAGGAAGCACAACCAGAGGTGGGATGGGATCTGAGGAGAAGGAAGCACAACCAGAGGTGGGATGGGATCTGAGGAGAAGGAAGCACAACCAGAGGTGGGTCGGGATCTGAGGAGAAGGAAGCACAACCAAAGGTGGGAGAAGGTGTGGCCAGAGGTGGGACCCGGGGATAAGGAAGCTCGGTCAGAGGTGGGATCAGGGAAGAAGGAAGCTCGGTCAGAGGTGGGATCTGGGGAGAAGGAAGCACAACCAGAGGTGAGACCTGGAGGAGAAGGAAGTGTGGCCAGAGCTGGGACCCGGGCAGAAGGAAGCTCGGTCACACGTGGGATCAGGGGAGAAGGGAGCTCGGTCAGAGGTGGGATCAGGGAAGAAGGAAGCTCGGTCAGAGGTGGAATCGGGGGAGAAGGAAGCACAACCAGAGGTGGGATCAGGGGAGAAGGAAGCTTGGTCACAGGTGGTATCAGGGGAGAAGGAAGCTCGGTCAGAGGTGGGATCAGGGAAGAAGGAAGCTCGGTCAGAGATGGAATCGGGGGAGAAGGAAGCACAACCAGAGGTGGGATCAGGGGAGAAGGAAGCTTGGTCACAGGTGGTATCAGGGGAGAAGGAAGCTCGGTCAGAGGTGGGATCAGGGAAGAAGGAAGCTCGGTCAGAGATGGAATCGGGGGAGAAGGAAGCACAACCAGAGGTGGGATCAGGGGAGAAGGAAGCTTGGTCAGAGGTGGGATCAGGGGAGAAGGAAGCGCAGTCAGAGGTGGCATCTGGGGAGAAGGAAACTCGGACAGAGGTGGGATCTGGGGAGAAGGAATTGAAGTCAGAGGTGGGATGGGATCTGGGGAGGAGGAAGTCCGGTCAGAGGTGGGATGGGATCTGAGGAGAATGAAGCACAACCAGAGATGGGACCTAGAGGAGAAGGAAGTGGGGCCACAGGTGGGACCTGGGGAGATGGAAGCCAGAGGTGGGATCAGGGAAGAAGGAAGTTCGTTCAGAGGTGGGATCAGGGAAGAAGGAAGCGCGGTTAGAGGTGGCATCTGAGGAGAAGGAAGCGTAGTCAGAGGTGGGACCCGGGGAGAAGGAAGCGTAGTCAGAGGTGGGACCCAGGGAGAAGGAAGCGTAGTCAGAGGTGGGACCCGGGGAGAAGGAAGCATAGTCAGAGGTGGGACCCGGGGAGAAGGAGGCGTAGTCAGAGGTGGGACCCGGGGAGAAGGAAGCACAGTCAGAGGTTGGGACCCAGGGAGAAGGAAGCACGGTCAGTGGTGGGACCCATGGAGAAGGAAGCACGGTCAGAGGTGGGACCCATGGAGAAGGAAGTGTGGTCAGAGGTGGGACCCATGGAGAAGGAAGTGTGGTCAGAGGTGGGACCCATGGAGAAGGAAGCGTGGTCAGAGGTGGGACCCATGGAGAAGGAAGCGTGGTCAGAGGTGGGACCCATGGAGAAGGAAGCGTGGTCAGAGGTGGGACCCATGGAGAAGGAAGCGTGGTCAGAGGTGGGACCCATGGAGAAGGAAGCGTGGTCAGAGGTGGGACCCATGGAGAAGGAAGCGTGGTCAGAGGTGGGACCCATGGAGAAGGAAGAGTGGTCAGAGGTGGGACCCATGGAGAAGGAAGCGTGGTCAGAGGTGGGACCCATGGAGAAGGAAGCGTGGTCAGAGGTGGGACCCATGGAGAAGGAAGCGTGGTCAGAGGTGGGACCCATGGAGAAGGAAGCGTGGTCAGAGGTGGGACCCATGGAGAAGGAAGCGTGGTCAGAGGTGGGACCCATGGAGAAGGAAGCGTGGTCAGAGGTGGGACCCATGGAGAAGGAAGTGTGGTCAGAGGTGGGACCCATGGAGAAGGAAGTGTGGTCAGAGGTGGGACCCATGGAGAAGGAAGCGTGGTCAGAGGTGGGACCCATGGAGAAGGAAGCGTGGTCAGAGGTGGGACCCATGGAGAAGGAAGCGTGGTCAGAGGTGGGACCCATGGAGAAGGAAGCGTGGTCAGAGGTGGGACCCATGGAGAAGGAAGCGTGGTCAGAGGTGGGACCCATGGAGAAGGAAGCGTGGTCAGAGGTGGGACCCATGGAGAAGGAAGAGTGGTCAGAGGTGGGACCCATGGAGAAGGAAGCGTGGTCAGAGGTGGGACCCATGGAGAAGGAAGCGTGGTCAGAGGTGGGACCCATGGAGAAGGAAGCGTGGTCAGAGGTGGGACCCATGGAGAAGGAAGCGTGGTCAGAGGTGGGACCCATGGAGAAGGAAGCGTGGTCAGAGGTGGGACCCATGGAGAAGGAAGTGTGGTCAGAGGTGGGTTCCAGAGAGAAAGAGGTGGGACGGGATTTGGGAGAATGATGCACAGTCAGAGGTGGGATGGGATCTGGGGAGATGGACGCTTGGTCAGAGATGCGATGGGCTCTAAGGAGGAGGAAGCGCAGTCAAAGGTGGGATCGGAGATGGTGGGACAGAAGCACGGGCACAGATGGGATCTGAGAAGGAAGCGCAGTCAGAGATGAGATGGGATCTGGGGAGACGGAAGCGTGGTCAGAGGTGGATGAGATTTGGGGAGACAAAGCACTCCCAAGTCTCCTACAAGCGTGGTTAGACTTGGCTGCTAAAGATGGAAATGATCGCGGTCGAAGGCATATCTGAGATCAAAGGGCAGAGAAAATGCCAAGGCATGAGGCGAAGGTGCAATTACAGACGTAGAGATGGTCACACACAGAGATGGGATCGGGGAAAAAAGGAAGCATTCAGAAGTGTGATGAATTCTGGGGGAAAGTAAGTGCGGTCAGAGGTTGGATAGGTTTTTGTAGATGGAAGCGCGGTCAGAGGTAGGATAGGAACTATGGTGAAGAAAGCGTGTTCAAAGGTGGAATGCCATCTGGTGAGATGGAAGCGTGGTCAGAGGCGGGATTTGGGGAGAAAGAAGCGCATTCAGAAGTGTGATGGAATCTGGGGAAAAGGAAGCTCGGTCAGAAGTGGGAAGGGAACTGGGAAGTAAGCGCGGTCAGAGGTTGGATAGGTTTTTGTGGAAGGAAGTGTGGTCAGAGGTGGAATAGGATCTGTGAAGGAGGCAGCTCGGTCAGAGGTGGGATCAGGGGAGAAGGAAGCTCGGTCAGAGGTGGGATCAGGGGAGAAGGAAGCTCGGTCAGAGGTGGGATCAGGGGAGAAGGAAGCTCGGTCAGAGGTGGGATCAGGGGAGAAGGAAGCGCAGTCACAGGTGTGATCAGGGGAGAAGGAAGCTTGGTCAGAGGTGTAATCGGGGGAGAAGGAAGCTCGGTCACAGGTAGGATCAGGGGAGAAGGAAGCTCGGTCACAGGTGGGATCAGGGGAGAAGGAAGCTCAGTCACAGGTAGGATCAGGGGAGAAGGAAGCTCAGTCACAGGTAGGATCAGGGGAGAAGGAAGCTCAGTCACAGGTAGGATCAGGGGAGAAGGAAGCTCAGTCACAGGTAGGATCAGGGGAGAAGGAAGCTCAGTCACAGGTGGGATCAGGGGAGAAGGAAGGTCGGTCACAGGTGGGATTAGGGGAGAAGGAAGCTCGGTCACAGTTGGGATCAGGGGAGAAGGAAGCTCGGTCACAGGTGGGATCAGGGGAGAAGGAAGCTCGGTCACAGTTGGGATCAGGGGAGAAGGAAGCTCGGTCACAGTTGGGATCAGGGGAGAAGGAAGCTCGGTCACAGTTGGGATCAGGGGAGAAGGAAGCTCGGTCACAGGTGGGATCAGGGGAGAAGGAAGCTCGGTCACAGGTGGGATCAGGGGAGAAGGAAGCTCGGTCACAGGTGGGATTAAGGGAGAAGGAAGCTCGGTCACAGTTAGGATCAGGGGAGAAGGAAGCTCGGTCACAGGTGGGATTAGGGGAGAAGGAAGCTCGGTCACAGTTAGGATCAGGGGAGAAGGAAGCTCGGTCACAGGTGGGATTAGGGGAGAAGGAAGCTCGGTCACAGGTGGGATCAGAGGAGAAGGAAGCTGGGTAACAGGTGGGATCAGAGGAGAAGGAAGCTGGGTAACAGGTGGGATCAGAGGAGAAGGAAGCTCGGTCACAGTTAGGATCAGGGGAGAAGGAAGCTCGGTCACAGGTGGGATTAGGGGAGAAGGAAGCTCGGTCACAGTTAGGATCAGGGTAGAAGGAAGCGCGGTCAGAGGGTGGGATCAGGGGAGAAGGAAGCGCGGTCAGAGGTGTGATCAGGGGAGAACGAAGCGCGGTCAGAGGGTGGGATCAGGGGAGAAGGAAGCTCGGTCACAGGTGGGATCAGGGGAGAAGGAAGCTCGGTCACAATTAGGATCAGGGGAGAAGGAAGCTCGGTCACAGGTGGGATTAGGGGAGAAGGAAGCTCGGTCACAGGTGGGATTAGGGGAGAAGGAAGCTCGGTCACAGGTGGGATCAGAGGAGAAGGAAGCTCGGTCACAGTTAGGATCAGGGGAGAAGGAAGCTCGGTCACAGGTGGGATTAGGGGAGAAGGAAGCTTGGTCACAGTTAGGATCAGGGTAGAAGGAAGCGCGGTCAGAGGGTGGGATCAGGGGAGAAGGAAGCGCGGTCAGAGGTGTGATCAGGGGAGAACGAAGCGCGGTCAGAGGGTGGGATCGGGGGAGAAGGAAGCTCGGTCACAGTTAGGATCAGGGGAGAAGGAAGCTCGGTCACAGGTGGGATTAGGGGAGAAGGAAGCTCGGTCACAGTTAGGATCAGGGTAGAAGGAAGCGCGGTCAGAGGGTGGGATCAGGGGAGAAGGAAGCCCGGTCAGAGGTGTGATCAGGGGAGAACGAAGCACGGTCAGAGGGTGGGATCAGGGGAGAAGGAAGCTCGGACAGAGGTGGGATCAGAGGAGAAGGAAGCTGGGTAACAGGTGGGATCAGAGGAGAAGGAAGCTGGGTAACAGGTGGGATCAGGGGAGAAGGAAGCACGGTTAGAGGTGGGATCAGGGGAGAAGGAAGCGTGGTCAGATGTAATATGGGATCTGTGAAGGAGGAAGCGCAGTCACAGGTGGGATCAGGGGAGAAGGAAGCACAGTCAGAGGTGGGATCAGGGGAGAAGGAAACTCGGTCACATGTGGGATCAGGGGAGAAGGAAGCATGGTTATAGGTGGAATCAGGGGAGAAGGAAGCGTGGTCAGAGGTAATATGGGATCTGTGAAGGAGGAAGCGCAGTCACAGGTGGGATCAGGGGAGAAGGAAGCACAGTCAGAGGTGGGATCAGGGGAGAAGGAAACTCGGTCACATGTGGGATCAGGGGAGAAGGAAACTCGGTCACATGTGGGATCAGGGGAGAAGGAAGCTCGGTCAGAGGTGGGATCAGGGGAGAAGGAAGCACAGTCAGAGGTGGGATCAGAGCAGAAGGAAGCTTGGTCAGAGGTAGGATGGGATCTGTGAAGGAGGAAGCGCAATCACAGATGTGATCAGGGGAGAAGGATTCTTGGTCAGAGGTGTGATCAGGGGAGAAGGAAGCTCGGTCAGAGGTGGGATCAGGGGAGAAAGAAGAGTGGTCAGAGGTGGGATCAGGGGAGAAGGAAGCTCGGTCAGAGGTGGGATCAGGGGAGAAGGAAGCTCGGTCAGAGGTGTGATCAGGGGAGAAGGAAGCTCGGTCAGAGGTGTAATCAGGGGAGAAGGAAGCTTGGTCAGAGGTGGGATCAGGGGAGAAGGAAGCTCAGTCAGAGGTGGGATCAGGGGAGAAGGAAGCTCGGTCAGAGGTGTGATCAGGGGAGAAGGAAGCGCGGTCAGAGGTGGGCTCAGGGGAGAAGGAAGCTCGGTCAGAGGTGGGATCAGGGGAGAAGGAAGCATGGTTAGAGGTGGGATAAGGGGAGAGGTATGCGTGGTCAGGTAATAAGGGATCTGTGAAGGAGGAAGCGCAGTCACAGGTGTGATCAGGGGAGAAGGAAGCTCGGTCAGAGGTGGGATCAGGGGAGAAGGAAGCACGGTTAGAGGTGGGATCAGGGGAGAAGGAAGCTCAGTCAGAGGTGGGATCATGGGATAAGGAAGCTCAGTCAGAGGTGGGATCACGGGAGAAGGAAGCTCAGTCAGAGGTGGGATCAGGGGAGAAGGAAGCGCGGTCAGAGGTGGGCTCAGGGGAGAAGGAAGCTCGGTCAGAGGTGGGATCAGGGGAGAAGGAAGCATGGTTAGAGGTGGGATAAGGGGAGAGGTATGCGTGGTCAGGTAATAAGGGATCTGTGAAGGAGGAAGCGCAGTCACAGGTGTGATCAGGGGAGAAGGAAGCTCGGTCAGAGGTGGGATCAGGGGAGAAGGAAGCACGGTTAGAGGTGGGATCAGGGGAGAAGGAAGCTCAGTCAGAGGTGGGATCATGGGATAAGGAAGCTCAGTCAGAGGTGGGATCACGGGAGAAGGAAGCTCAGTCAGAGGTGGGATCACGGGAGAAGGAAGCTCAGTCAGAGGTGGGATCTGGGGAGAAAGAAGCACAACCAGACGTGGGTTGGGATCTGAGGAGAAGGAAGCACAACCAGAGGTGGGACCTGGAGGAGCAGGAAGTGGGACCTGGGGAGAAGGAAGCTCGGCCAGAGGTGGGCTCAGGGGAGAAGGAATCTCGGTCAGAGGTGGGATCAGGGGAGAAGGAAGCTCGGTCAGAGGTGGGATCAGGGGAGAAGGAATCTCGGTCAGAGGTGGGATCAGGGGAGAAGGAAACACGGTCAGAAGTGGGATCAGGGGAGAAGGAAGCTCGGTCAGAGGTGGGATCAGGGGGGAAGGAAGCCCGTTCAGCGGTGGGTTGGGATCTCAGGAGAAGGAAACGCAACCAGATGTGTGCCGGGATCTGAGGAGAAGGAAGCACAACCAGAGGTGGGACCTGGAGGAGAAGGAAGTGTGGCCAGTGGTGGGACCAGGGGAGAAGGAAGCACAACCAGAGGTGGCATCTGGGGAGAAGGAAGCGCGCTCAGAGGTGGGACCCGGGGAGAAGGAAGCGCGCTCAGAGGTGGGACTCTGGGAGAAGGAAGCACAGTCAGAGGTGGGACCCGGGGAGAAGGAAGCACAGTCAGAGGTGGAACCCGGGGAGAAGGAAGCACAGTCAGAGATGGGACCTGGGGAGAAGGAAGCACAGTCAGAGGTGGAACCCGGGGAGAGAAGGAAGCACAGTCAGAGGTGGAACCCGGGGAGAAGGCAGCACAGTCAGAGATGGGACCCGGGGAGAAGGAAGCACAGTCATAGGTGGAACCCGGGGAGAAGGAAGCACAGTCAGAGGTGGAACCCGGGGAGAAGGAAGCAGTCAGAGATGGGACCCGGGGAGAAGGAAGCACAGTCAGAGGTGGGACCCCGGGAGAGAAGGAAGCACAGTCAGAGGTGGAACCCGGGGAGAAGGAAGCACAGTCAGAGATGGGACCCGGGGAGAAGGAAGCACAGTCAGAGGTGGAACCCGGGGAGAAGGAAGCACAGTCAGAGATGGGACCCGGGGAGAAGGAAGCACAGTCAGAGGTGGAACCCGGGGAGAAGGAAGCGTGCTCAGAGGTGGGACCCGGGGAGAAGGAAGCGCGCTCAGAGGTGGGACCCGGGGAGAAGGAAGCGCGCTCAGAGGTGGGACCCGGGGAGAAGGAAGCGCGCTCAGAGGTGGGACCCGGGGAGAAGGAAGCGCGCTCAGAGGTGGGACCCGGGGAGAAGGAAGCGCGCTCAGAGGTGGGACCCGGGGAGAAGGAAGCGCGCTCAGAGGTGGGACCCGGGGAGAAGGATGCGCGCTCAGAGGTGGGACCCGGGGAGAAGGAAGCGCGCTCAGAGGTGGGACCCGGGGAGAAGGAAGCGCGCTCAGAGGTGGGACCCGGGGAGAAGGAAGCGCGCTCAGAGGTGGAACCCAGGGAGAAGGAAGCACATCCAGTGGTGAGACCGGGGTAGAAGGAAGCACAGTCAGAGGTGTGGGACCCGTGGAGAAGGAAGCACGCTCAGAGGTGGGACCCGGGGAGAAGGAAGCACGCTCAGAGGTGGGACCCGGGGAGAAGGAAGCGCGCTCAGAGGTGGGACCCGGGGAGAAGGAAGCATGGTCAGACGTGGGACCTGGGGAGAAGGAAGCGTAGTCAGAGGTGGGACCTGGGGAGAAGGAAGCACAGTCAGATGTGAAACCCAGGGAGAAGAAAGCATGGTCAGTGGTGGGACCCAGGGAGAAGGAAGCACGGTCAGAGGTGGAACCCAGGGAGAAGGAAGCACGCTCAGAGGTGGAACCCAGGGAGAAGGAAGCGCGCTCAGAGGTGGAACCCAGGGAGAAGGAAGCGTGGTCAGAGGTCGGACCTGGGGAGAAGGAAGCACAGTCAAGATGTGGAACCGAGGGAGAAGGAAGCACGGTCAGAGGTGGGACCCGGGGAGAAGGAAGCACAGTCAGAGGTGGGACCCGGGGAGAAGGAAGCACGCTCAGAGGTGGGACCCGGGGAGAAGGAAACGAGCTCAGAGGTGGGACCCGGGGAGAAGGAAACGAGCTCAGAGGTGGGACCCGGGGAGAAGGAAGCGCGCTCAGATGTGGGACCCGGGGAGAAGGAAGCGCGCTCAGATGTGGGACCCGAGGAGAAGGAAGCGTGATCAGAGGTGGGACCCGGGGAGAAGGAAGCATGGTCAGAGGTGGGACCCGGGGAGAGAAGGAAGCACAGTCAGAGGTGGGACCCAGGGAGAAGGAAGCACAGTCAGTGGTGGGACCCGGGGAGAAAGAAGCTCGGTCAGAGGAAGGATCAGGGAAGAAGGAAGCTCGGTCAGGGGTGGGATCGGGGAAGAAGGAAGCGCTGTCAGGGGTGGGATCGGGGAAGAAGGAAGCTCAGTCAGATGTGGGATCAGGGGAGAAGGAAGCACAACCAGAGGTGGGCCAGGACCTGGAGGAGAAGGAAGTCTGGCCAGAGGTGGGTTCAGGGAAGAAGGAAGAGCGGTCAGAGGTGGGACCCGGGCAAAAGGAAGCGTGCTCAGAGGTGGGACCCGGGGAGAAGGAAACGCGCTCAGATGTGGAACCCGGGGAGAAGGAAGCACGGTCAGTGGTGGGACCCGGGGAGAAGGAAGCGTAATCAGAAGTGGGACCCGTCTAGAAGGAAGCGCGCTCAGAGGTGTGACCCGGGGAGAAGGAAGCGCGCTCAGAGGTGGGACCCGGGGAGAAAGAAGCACGCTCAGAGGTGGAACCCGGGGAGAAGGAAGCATGCTCAGAGGTGGGACCCGGGGAGAAGGAAGCGTGCTCAGAAGTGGGACCCGGGGAGAAGGAAGCGTGCTCAGAGGTGGGACCCGGGGAGAAGGAAGCGTGCTCAGAGGTGGGACCCGGGGAGAAGGAAGCGTGCTCAGAGGTGGGACCCGGGGAGAAGGAAGCGTGCTCAGAGGTGGGACCCGGGGAGAAGGAAGCGTGCTCAGAGGTGGGACCCGGGGAGAAGGAAGCGTGCTCAGAGGTGGGACCCGGGGAGAAGGAAGCGTGCTCAGAGGTGGGACCCGGGGAGAAGGAAGCGTGCTCAGAGGTGGGACCCGGGGAGAAGGAAGTTGCTCAGAGGTGGGACCCGGAGAGACGGCAGCGCGCTAAGAGTTGGGACCCGGGGAGAAGGACGACAGTCAGAGGCGGAACCCGGTGAGACGGAAGCACAGTGAGATGTGGAACCCAGGGCGAAGGAAGCATGGTCAGTGGTGGGACCCGAGGAGAAGGAAGTGTGATCAGAGGTGGGACCCAGGGAGAGAAGGAAGCACAGTCAGAGATGGGACCCGGGGAGAAGGAAGCACAGTCAGAGGTGGGACCCGGGGAGAAGGAAGCACAGTCAGAGGTGGGACCCGGGGAGAAGGAAGCGCGCTCAGAGGTGGGACCCGGGGAGACGGAAGCACAGTCAGATGTGGAACCCAGGGAGAAGGAAGCATGGTCAGTAGTGGGACGTGAGGAGAAGGAAGCGCGATCAGAAGTGGAACCCGGGGAGAAGGAAGCACAGTCAGAGGTGGGATCCAGGGAGAAGGAAACACAGTCAGAGGTGGTATCCAGGGAGAAGGAAGCGCGCTCAGAGGTGGGACCCGGGGAGAAGGAAGCGCGCTCAGATGTGGGACCCGGGGAGAAGGAAGCGCGCTCAGATGTGGGACCCGAGGAGAAGGAAGCGTGATCAGAAGTGGGACCTGGGGAGAAGGAAGCGCGCTCAGAGGTGGGATCGGGGGAGAAGGAAGCGCGCTCAGAGGTGGGACCCGGGGAGAAGGAAGCGTAGTCAGAAGTGGGACCCGGGGAGAAGGAAGCACGCTCAGAGGTGGGACCCGGGGAGACGGAAGCGCGCTCAGAGGTGGAACCCGGAGAGAAGGAAGCGCGGTCAGTGGTGGGACCCGGGGAGAAGGAAGCGTAGTCAGAAGTGGGGCCCGTGAAGAAGGAAGCATGCTCAGAGGTGGGACCCGGGGAGACGGAAGCGCGCTCAGAGGTGGGACCCGGGGAGACGGAAGCGCGCTCAGAGGTGGGACCCGGGGAGACGGAAGCGCGCTCAGAGGTGGGACCCGGGGAGAAGGAAGCGTGCTCAGAGGTGGGACCCGGGGAGACGGAAGCGCGCTCAGAGGTGGGACCCGGGGAGACGGAAGCGCGCTCAGAGGTGGGACCCGGGGAGACGGAAGCGCGCTCAGAGGTGGGACCCGGGGAGACGGAAGCGCGCTCAGAGGTGGGACCCGGGGAGAAGGAAGCGCGCTCAGAGGTGGGACCTGGGGAGAAGGAAGCACAGTGAGATGTGGAACCCAGGGCGAAGGAAGCATGGTCAGTGGTGGGACCCAGGGAGAAGGATGCACAGTGAGATGTGGAACCCAGGGCGAAGGAAGCATGGTCAGTGGTGGGACCCGAGGAGAAGGAAGCGTGATCAGAGGTGGGACCCGGGGAGAAGGAAGCGCGGTCATAGGTGGGAACCGGGGAGAGAAGGAAGCACAGTCAGTGGTGGGACCCGGGGAGAAGGAAGCGCGCTCAGAGGTAGGACCCGTGAAGAAGGAAGCATAGTCAGAAGTGGGACCCGGGGAGAAGGAAGCGCGCTCAGAGGTGGGACCCGGGGAGAAGGAAGCGCGCTCAGAGGTGGGACCCGGGGAGAAGGAAGCACGCTCAGAGGTGGGACCCGGGGAGACGGAAGCGCGCTCAGAGGTGGGACCCAGGGAGAAGGACTACAGTCAGAGGTGGAACCCGGGGAGATGGAAACACAGTCAGAGGTGGGACCCGGGGAGAGAAGGAAGCACAGTCAGTGGTGGGACCCGGGGAGAAGGAAGCACAGTCAGAGGTGGGACCCAGGGAGAGAAGGAAGCACAGTCAGAGGTGGGACCCGGGGAGAAGGAAGCACAGTCAGAGGTGAGTCTTGGGGAGAAGGAAGCGCGCTCAGAGGTGGGACCCGGGGAGAAGGAAGCATGGTCAGTAGTGGGACCTGAGGGGAAGGAAGCACGGTCAGTGATGGGACCCGGGGAGAAGGAAGCACAGTCAGATGTGGAACCCAGGGAGAAAGGGAGAAGGAAGCATGGTCAGTAGTGGGACCTGAGGAGAAGGAAGCACAGTCAGTGATGGGGCCCGGGGAGAAGGAAGCGCGGTCAGAGGTGGGACCTGAGGAGAATGAAGCGCGATCAGAAGTGGGACACGGGGAGAAGGAAGTGTGGTCAGAGGTGGAACCTGGGGAGAAGGAAGCAGAGTCAGAGGTGGGACCCAGGGAGAAGGAAGCATGCTCAGTGGTGGGACGCAGGGAGAATGAAGCGCGGTCAGAGATGGGACCCAGGGAGAAGGAATTGCAGTCAGAGGTGGGACTCGGGGAGAAGGATGTGCTGACAGAGGTGGGACCCTGGGAGAAGGAAGCGCGCTCAGAGGTGGGACCCGGAGAGAAGGAAGCGTGCTCAGATGTGGGACCCGGGGAGAAGGAAGCACGCTCAGAGGTGGGACCCGGAGAGAAGGAAGCGTGCTCAGATGTGGGACCCGGGGAGAAGGAAGCACGCTCAGAAGTGGGACCCGGAGAGAAGGAAGCGTGCTCAGATGTTGGACCCGGGGAGAAGGAAGCACGCTCAGAGGTGGGATCCGGGGAGAAGGAAGCGCGCTCAGAGGTGGGACCCAGGGAGAAGGAAGCGCGGTCAGTGGTGGGACCCAGGGAGAAGGAAGCGCGCTCAGAGGTGGGACCTGGGGAGACGGAAGCACAGTCAGAGGCGGATCCCGGGGAGAAGGAAGCGCGGTCAGTGGTGGGACCCGGGGAGAAGGAAGCATGCTCAGAGGTGGGACCTGGGGAGACGGAAGCACAGTCAGAGGCGGATCCCGGGGAGAAGGAAGCGCGGTCAGTGGTGGGTCCCAGGGAGAAGGAATTGCAGTCAGAGGTGGGACCCAGGGAGAAGGAAGCACGGTCAGAGGGGGATCCCGGGGAGAAGGAAGGAAGCTCGGTCAGAGATGAGATGGGATCTGGTAAGATGGGATGGGATCTGGGGAGACGGAAGCGCGGTCAGAGGTGGGATGAGATTTGGAGAGACAAAGCACTCCCCAGTCTTCACTAAAGCTTCCCACAAGCGTGGCAAAATTTGGCTGCTTTAGGGGGCCCAGGTCATCAGAAGTTAAGATTAGAAACCAGGTAATCCAATTGAAGTTCAAGGGGGGTAATCTGAAAGGCAAACCTGGTAATTCAACAGTAACTCCAGTGGTCAAAGATAAAAAAAAAGGTGACAGTTGAGACTGGAAGGAATATTCTGGCGCCGTCTTGTTGTCTTGGACTTCCTTTTAAAGGCCTGTAGGTGTGGACCCAGTGGTTACTGGAGTCATCTGAGTCTCACCTGGGTGTGATTAAGGCTGTTGCCCTAACTTACAACTTATTGCGATTGGGGATCAGCGCTTACCTGGACCTAGCGTACACTTGCACAAAATCACATGGAGGCGTAGGATCAAGCCATTGTGAAATGCAAACTAAGTCAGGAGATTCACTGCATCACGTTCTGGTTTCCACCATGTTGTTTGATAAGGAGTTGTTGGTCCTCTGGGTGAAACATAAGCCTTTAAAATGAACCCACACACATTTCCTTGTGTGTGGCCGGCCTGGGCCTCATTGTGACAAGCTCGGAGGGGAAATCCAGATTGCTCTACCCCCCGCAATGCCGGCAAATCCTTATCTTAACCACAATTCTCGTGCAATACAGCCAGGAACAGAGAATGCGTGACATTGACCTACGTAACCACCGATGGCCAGTCGTGGGGCTGCTTTTCGTCCAGGGATTGTGGTTAAGTTAAACCGGACCAACACTTGTTATTACATTAATGGTGTTGGTCCCTCTCTTTGCTACTAGCAAGAACCTCGGGGGGAGCATTCAGAATGCTGGAGCTCCCTCACACCTAACTGCACAGGACGCTTAGAATGCTCACCTTCCTTACCAGCCAGTGCCAGGAAAGGAGTCCCGCGATTGGACCCGGAGAGAAGGAAGCACGCTCAGAGGTGGGACCCGGGGAGAAGGAAGCACGCTCAGAGGTGGGACCCGGGGAGAAGGAAGCACGCTCAGAGGTGGGACCCGGAGAGAAGGAAGCGTGCTCAGATGTGGGACCCGGGGAGAAGGAAGCACGCTCAGAGGTGGGACCCGGAGAGAAGGAAGCGTGCTCAGATGTGGGACCCGGGGAGAAGGAAGCACGCTCAGAGGTGGGATCCGGGGAGAAGGAAGCGCGCTCAGAGGTGGGACCCAGGGAGAAGGAAGCGCGGTCAGTGGTGGGACCCGGGGAGAAGGAAGCGCGCTCAGAGGTGGGACCCTGGGAGAAGGAAGCGCGCTCAGAGGTGGGACCCGGGGAGAAGGAAGCGTGCTCAGAGGTGGGACCCGGGGAGAAGGATGCATGCTCAGAGGTGGGACCTGGGGAGACGGAAGCACAGTCAGAGGGGGATCCCGGGGAGAAGGAAGCGCGGTCAGTGGTGGGTCCCAGGGAGAAGGAATTGCAGTCAGAGGTGGGACCCGGGGAGAAGGAAGCACGGTCAGAGGTGGAACCCATGGAGAAGGAAGCACGGTCAGAGGTGGGACCCGGGGAGAAGGAAGTGTGGTCAGAGGTGGGACGGGATTTGGGAGAATGATGCACAGTCAGAGGTGGGATGGGATCTGGGGAGATGGAAGCTTGGTCAGAGATGGGATGGGCTCTAAGGAGGAGGAAGCGCAGTCAAAGGTGGGATCGAATCTGGTGGGACAGAAACACGGTCACAGATGGGATCTGAGGAGAAGGAAGCTCGGTCAGAGATGAGATGGGATCTGGTAAGATGGGATGGGATCTGGGGAGACGGAAGCGCGGTCAGAGGTGGGATGAGATTTGGAGAGACCTAGCACTCCCCAGTCTTCACTAAAGCTTCCCACAAGCGTGGCAAAATTTGGCTGCTTTAGGGGGCCCAGGTCATCAGAAGTTAAGATTAGAAACCAGGTAATCCAATTGAAGTTCAAGGGGGGTAATCTGAAAGGCAAACCTGGTAATTCAACAGTAACTCCAGTGGTCAAAGATAAAAAAAAAGGTGACAGTTGAGACTGGAAGGAATATTCTGGCGCCGTCTTGTTGTCTTGGACTTTCTTTTAAAGGCCTGTAGGTCTGGACCCAGTGGTTACTGGAGTCATCTGAGTCTCACCTGGGTGTGATTAAGGCTGTTGCCCTAACTTACAACTTTTTGCGATTGGGGATCAGCGCTTACCTGGACCTAGCGTACACTTGCACAAAATCACATGGAGGCGTAGGATCAAGCCATTGTGAAATGCAAACTAAGTCAGGAGATTCACTGCATCACGTTCTGGTTTCCACCATGTTGTTTGATAAGGAGTTGTTGGTCCTCTGGGTGAAACATAAGCCTTTAAAATGAACCCACACACATTTCCTTGTGTGTGGCCGGCCTGGGCCTCATTGTGACAAGCTCGGAGGGAAATCCAGATTGCTCTACCCCCCGCAATGCCGGCAAATCCTTATCTTAACCACAATTCTCGTGCAATACAGCCAGGAACAGAGAATGCGTGACATTGACCTACGTAACCACCGATGGCCAGTCGTGGGGCTGCTTTTCGTCCAGGGATTGTGGTTAAGTTAAACCGGACCAACACTTGTTATTACATTAATGGTGTTGGTCCCTCTCTTTGCTACTAGCAAGAACCTCGGGGGGAGCATTCAGAATGCTGGAGCTCCCTCACACCTAACTGCACAGGACGCTTAGAATGCTCACCTTCCTTACGAGCCAGTGCCAGGAAAGGAGTCCCGCGATTGGCCGTCGGGGCGGTCACGTGGGCCGTATTTGCGTTCTCTGAGCCGGCCGCTGGCAGGACCCGCCCCTGTGACCACCTGGCGGCCAATCGCGGGACTCCTTTCCTGGCGCTGGCTCATAAGGAAGGTGAGTATTCTAAGCGTTCTGTGCAGTTAGGTGTGAGGGGGCTCCAGCGTTCCTGATGCCCCCCCAAGCTTCTTGCTAGCAGCAAAGAGAGGGACCAACACCCATTAATGTAATAACGGGTGTTGGTCTGGTTTAAGGAGTTGTGGGGGGTTGTTGTTGTACTGGGGGCTTCAGCAATCTGTGAGACATGTGAGAAATGTATAACGTAAATGGGGTTGGTGGACGTTCTTGTACATTTCCTGTCCCTGGTTGAGGGGTTCATCATGGATGGTCTATTCTGATTAGTGTCATTATGAAATTCCTGATCCTAAAATCTCAACTGAAGGCCGATTGACCCCCCCCCCCCACCACAATGCCTGCAAATGCTTACCTTAACCACAATTCTCGGGTGAAAAGCAGCCCGCAATTGGCTGGCAGCGGGCACGTAGACTGGCCCTTTTGACGGCCAGAACAGAGAACGCGACATTGACCCAAGTGACCGCCGGTGGCCAATCTTGGGAATGCTTTTCGGCCAAGGATTGTGGTTAAGGTTAGGATTTGCGGGCGTGGGGGGTCAATGTGTGGTGGGCTCCAGCAATCTGGAACAAAACACGTGAGAAATGTATAATTTAACTATACAGTTGGGGCCACCAGAAAGGTCCCTATGGGGCAAAATATGCGGCCGCACACCCACAAGGTAGTATCAACAATACACTTCACAAAAGGTTGTGCGTGACCCTTTTTATCCTAATCCTGCTTGACTTTCCTTGTAGGATGTTGGTTCATGGACATGCTCTTGTCATGCACTTTGAAATCCGGATTTTGGCCATTTCCGGTATTTTCTAATGAGCATTTGACCACGACCACACAATGCTATATTTTCATTAAAAGAAGTGTTGACTTCTTAGTTTATTATACCATATTTGTACTATACATCATAAATTACATTCATGCATTCACAAAATATGACTGTGCTTGCCATATATATTTAAGTCCTCAAAATTTTTTCACAATTCTTTACTTGATGGTATTCATAGACTGTTTAGATGCCAGTTTCAGGCGTTGGGCAGACATGTTTCGCCATATCTCTGTGGCTTTATCAATGCCCTCTGAAACAAATGAATGCATAAGAAAGGTGAATAAAGAGTACCCAATCTTAGTCTGTGTCCCATTACATCTATACCACCGTAGTATCAACAATGAAATTTTATTAAGAAAATGTATAAATCACATATATATAGTTAGTCCATACACATACAATCGAAAGACATTTAAAACAAATTAAAACATGAAATGCTGGCGGAGAAGGTCGGCTAAGTAATAAGGCTCTATTATAATATAATAATTTAAATGTGATAGTAACAATGCTAGAATTTCATATAAGTCGCCCCAAGAGAAATAACAACCAACATATAAAAATATATAGAGATATATAAAAGGTTGTGACTATCAAGTGAACTCAATAAGACCAATATCTATAGTGAAATAATGAAACGTGGAACCATGACCTCCACGTTAGAGAAATATATTGTTAGGGCGAGCGCTGCATGCCCGTCTCACAGCAAGTCACTTACCTCCATGGCTGCATGCAGCCGTCATCCATCTTGCAGCACTTCCTCATGGCTGCATCCAGCTGCCGCCCTTCCCCCAATGCTTCCTCCTCACATGCTCAGGTGCACGCACGTCTCTGTCCACTAGAGGGCGAGTGTACTGGATTCCTGAGATTTAAAGAGCCTGTACAGCACTGATTGGTGCCTGTTCATCCAATCCTGCATCCACTTCCCCTATTTAAAGAGGCACTTCCTTTCTTTCAGTGCCAGATCTTGGTCTCTCCGTGCTTGTTGAAAGTCAGACATTCTTGGATTGCTCACCTGTGTACCGACCTCTGCCTGCTACCTTTGCTGCCTGCCCCGACCTCGGCTACTCACCTTTACCGCGAACCTGTGCTGCCAGCCCCGATCTCTGCCTGTACTTACTACGCCTTTTTGCCTGCCACTTGTGTACCTCACTGAACCTCGGCTGACTGTGGGACTGGGCCGCTGTTAGGAGGTAGCGACCTGGGGGTCACTCGCTGCACAAGACCAACCTGCCTTGCGGTGGGCTCTGGTGAATACCGGTGGCCTCTTAGACTCCGCTTCCCTGACACGGTACCCGCCATCGGTTCCACAGTTAAAGCGGATCCACACCCGAGTCCGCTCCACCCGGTCCGTGACATATATAAAGTGCAACTGTGCCATAAATTAATAAAGAAATAGATACACAAAAAAGTGAGAATATATCGGAATGAGAAAATATAAGTGCCCAAAAGCTCAAAAACTACCAAACAAAAACTAAAGTGCTAAGTGCAAATGTATAATTTAAAGCGGAACAAAACCCACTGAACTTGTGACTTAAATTTGGCCAAAACCCCCCCTGCCTGTATTCCCTTCTTAGGGTGTAGAACTAGAGATGAATATTTTCACTTTTCGAATCGTCCTGGAACCCTTTTTTTTTTTTTCTTGGTCTCCCTCTCTATAAGATGACAGGTGATCAGTCATTGGATAGGTGTGGCAATGACATCGTGGAGGAGGCGGGGCTTTACAGCTGAAATAAGCAGGATTAGCTGAGATTAGAGTAAAGCAGTAGCAGTGAAAATTGCCGAAATGTACTCTACATGGTGTGAGCAATTCAGGGGATGCAAGGTAAAAATGTGGGTTTTGGTCCGCTTTAACGGGGGGGGTTGGTGGAGGGGAGGGGGCTAATATCGCATCTCATTTCATATCTTCCAGAGTTCTGCCGAGCAGACCGGACAGATCAAGAGCATTGCTACAGGGACACCATGTTGAAGGGTCAGCGGCCCCTCCCATCACAAGGTGAGAGGTGGGCTTTAAACTGGACCTTCACCATGATTTAATGAAAAGCCCCAAACCCTTAAAGTACGATTCCCCAGCATCTAAAATTAATATATTTGAAGTTTTAGTCACTTATTATTCTTTCCCCCCACTGGGCTGCAACTCTGTTCAGGACTCTAGGTTACGGGCGCTGCCATCTTGACACGGTAGCATCACAAACTGAGGAGAGGAGAGCAGGATAAAGTGCAGGGGTGGGGTTATAGCTGTGCTTTGCACAGACAAAGCAGGGCTGGGGTCAGGGAAAAGGTCAGCAATCCCAGAATGCAGAGTGACACAATCAGAAGACGCTTCCTGTTTGCAGGCTGCCTGATGCTCCATGAGCCGCCATCTTGGATGTTTAAAGGCTCATAACATGCAGTAGATGCAGGTAGGATGATTTTTAATGTGGGCAATCTGTATGTACAGGGTGTGGGAAACATATAAGATAAGCTCTTATTCAGAGTGAAGGTCTGGATTAATGTGGGAAATCTGTATGTACAAGGGGACAACATATAAGATAGGCTCTTATTCAAGTTGAGGTCTGGATTAATGTGGGCAATCTGTATGTACAGGGTGTGGGAAACATATAAGATAGGCTCTTATTCAGGGTGAAGGTCTGGATTAATGTGAGCAATCTGTATGTACAGGGTGTGGGAAACATATAAGATAGGCTCTTATTCAGGGTGAAGGTCCGGATTAATGTGAGCAATCTGTATGTACAGGGTGTGGGAAACATATAAGATAGGCTCTTATTCAGGGTGAAGGTCCATATTAATGTGAGCAATCTGTATGTACAGGGTGTGGGAAACATATAAGATAGGCTCTTATTCAGGGTGAAGGTCCGGATTAATGTGAGCAATCTGTATGTACAGGGTGAGGGAAACATATAAGACAGACTCTTATTCAGGGTGAAGGTCCGGATAAATGCGAGCAATCTGTATGTACAGGGTGAGGGAAACATATAAGATAGGCTCTTATTCAGGGTGAAGGTCCGGATTAATGTGAGCAATCTGTATGTATAGGGTGAGGGAAACATATAAGATAGGCTCTTATTCAGGGCGAGGGTCCGGATTAATGTGAGCAATCTGTATGTACAGGGTGTGGGAAACATATAAGATAGGCTCTTATTCAGGGTGAAGGTCTGGATTAATGTGAGCAATCTGTATGTACAGGGGGGAAACATATAAGATAGGCTCTTATTCAGGGTGAAGGTCCGGATTAATGTGAGAAATCCGTATGTACAGGGTGTGGGAAACATATAAGATAGGCTCCGCTTTGACTGGTCTCCTTACTGACAAACCCCATTACTGCACACCCAAATGTTCTGGCTCTCATCTTTATTTCCTATAGTGGGAAATAGGAATCATGAGGAGGAGGAAGTTCCTCTACAGATTACTGCAGGTATTATACCTTCTATGGAAAAAAAAACAAACAAAAAATATGTTGCGCTTCTGGTGAATGTCCCGTGTCCGGAGCTTCCATACCAAAAAAAAAAACGACCGATTCTGCCCATCTTCTGTAACTGACCCCGGCCGTGCTGCAGCGATGCACCCAGCAATTACACACAATGATTATAATTAACAAACCCGCGCTGTGATCTTCTGTATGCTATCTAGGAGGCCGATTTATTAATAGCGCCAGGTAGCGACAGATAAGCGACAGTAGCGTGATTTTCACAGCGCCGGCTAGTATTCGCTGTGCTTGGCCGTTGTTCGGCTGTTGACAGCGACTCAGTCGGTGTGCGGTAATGTTGAATACGGGATTAGGAGTCGCTGTTTGACAGGTTCTGCGCTGTATGGGAGCGCATGACAGCGAATGGCCATAGCGACCGGCTCCCAGCATATTCATTAACAAATCACGCTCCAAAAATTCTCGCGCTGTGAAATGCTTGTTTAAACCCCAGAGCGCTGGCGGCGATGTGTTAAAAGTAGTTTTTTAACCCCCAAACCACCATATTTTTGGAAAAAAAAACATGTTTTTACAAACATGTTGTAATATCAATACATTAATATCAGACCTGTAATATCAATTCTGCACAATTTTTTTTTTTTTTTTTTTTACCTTAAAAAAAAAAAAATAACATTGCAGAAGTGGTCACAGAATTTCTGACATTAAAAAAAAAAAACATTAATATCAATTAATTATTAATTAATTAATGATGAATATTTAAAGATTGCTCCATTGAAATGCATTGGAGAGCGCCAGGTAGCGAGAGGTCATACCTGGCGCTGTGATGGGATTAGCAGCGGCGCTGTTCGCTGAAGTCTGCAACATGATGAATCCCGCGCTAGCTGACGCTCTCGCCGGCGCTAGCCTCATTTAGCGCAATAAATGCGTGATTGTGTCCGCCGCCTGGCGTTCGGGAGTCGGTAGCCGCCGATAGCTGGCGCTACCTGGCGCTAGTGAGACACTACCTGGCGCTATCCCTTGATAAATAAGGGCCTAGGTGAAAAGGATTATGTAAAAATATTACGTCTCTTTGCTCAACGTGCACTAGACCGAATTATCCCAAATAAGGTCAAGACAGAAACAATATAGTATACAATACTCTGCCCCATCCATCCCTGTCTCCTCAGCTCTGCCCCATCCATCTCCTGTTCTCCTCAGCTCTGCCCCATCCATCTCCTGTTCTCCTCAGCTCTGCCCCATCCATCTCCTGTTCTCCTCAGCTCTGCCCCATCCATCTCCTGTTCTCCTCAGCTCTGCCCCATCCATCTCCTGTTCTCCTCAGCTCTGCCCCATCCATCTCCTGTTCTCCCAGCTCTGCCCCATGCATCTCCTGTTCTCCCAGCTCTGCCCCATCCATCTCCTGTTCTCCCAGCTCTGCCCCATCCATCTCCTGTTCTCCCAGCTCTGCCCCATCCATCTCCTGTTCTCCCAGCTCTGCCCCATCCATCTCCTGTTCTCCCAGCTCTGCCCCATCCATCTCCTGTTCTCCCAGCTCTGCCCCATCCATCTCCTGTTCTCCCAGCTCTGCCCCATCCATCTCCTGTTCTACCAGCTCTGCCCCATCCATCTCCTGTTCTCCCAGCTCTGCCCCATGCATCTCCTGTTCTCCCAGCTCTGCCCCATCCATCTCCTGTTCTCCCAGCTCTGCCCCATCCATCTCCTGTTCTCCCAGCTCTGCCCCATCCATCTCCTGTTCTCCCAGCTCTGCCCCATCCATCTCCTGTTCTCCCAGCTCTGCCCCATCCATCTCCTGTTCTACCAG
Organism: Gastrophryne carolinensis; assembly: GCA_027917425.1. Lineage (NCBI taxonomy): Eukaryota > Metazoa > Chordata > Amphibia > Anura > Microhylidae > Gastrophryne > Gastrophryne carolinensis. The sequence goes on from CM051237.1 coordinate 13,813,180, forward strand.
CTCTGCCCCATCCATCTCCTGTTCTCCCAGCTCTGCCCCATCCATCTCCTGTTCTCCCAGCTCTGCCTCATCCATCTCCTGTTCTCCCAGCTCTGCCCCATCCATCTCCTGTTCTACCAGCTCTGCCCCATCCATCTCCTGTTCTCCCAGCTCTGCCCCATGCATCTCCTGTTCTCCCAGCTCTGCCCCATCCATCTCCTGTTCTCCCAGCTCTGCCCCATCCATCTCCTGTTCTCCCAGCTCTGCCCCATCCATCTCCTGTTCTCCCAGCTCTGCCCCATCCATCTCCTGTTCTCCCAGCTCTGCCCCATCCATCTCCTGTTCTCCCAGCTCTGCCCCATGCATCTCCTGTTCTCCCAGCTCTGCCCCATCCATCTCCTGTTCTCCCAGCTCTGCCCCATCCATCTCCTGTTCTCCCAGCTCTGCCCCATCCATCTCCTGTTCTCCCAGCTCTGCCCCATCCATCTCCTGTTCTACCAGCTCTGCCCCATCCATCTCCTGTTCTCCCAGCTCTGCCCCATGCATCTCCTGTTCTACCAGCTCTGCCCCATCCATCTCCTGTTCTCCCAGCTCTGCCCCATCCATCTCCTGTTCTCCCAGCTCTGCCCCATCCATCTCCTGTTCTCCCAGCTCTGCCCCATCCATCTCCTGTTCTCCCAGCTCTGCCCCATCCATCTCCTGTTCTCCCAGCTCTGCCCCATCCATCTCCTGTTCTCCCAGCTCTGCCTCATCCATCTCCTGTTCTCCCAGCTCTGCCCCATCCATCTCCTGTTCTACCAGCTCTGCCCCATCCATCTCCTGTTCTCCCAGCTCTGCCCCATCCATCTCCTGTTCTCCCAGCTCTGCCCCATCCATCTCCTGTTCTCCCAGCTCTGCCTCATCCATCTCCTGTTCTCCCAGCTCTGCACCATCCATCTCCTGTTCTCACAGCTCCGCCCCATCCATCTCCTGTTCTCCCAGCTCTGCCCCATCCATCTCCTGTTCTCCCAGCTCTGCACCATCCATCTCCTGTTCTACCAGCTCTGCCCCATCCATCTCCTGTTCTCCCAGCTCTGCACCATCCATCTCCTGTTCTCCCAGCTCTGCACCATCCATCTCCTGTTCTACCAGCTCTGCCCCATCCATCTCCTGTTCTCCCAGCTCTGCACCATCCATCTCCTGTTCTACCAGCTCTGCCCCATCCATCTCCTGTTCTCCCAGCTCTGCACCATCCATCTCCTGTTCTCCCAGCTCTGCACCATCCATCTCCTGTTCTCCCAGCTCTGCCCCATCCATCTCCTGTTCTCCCAGCTCTGCCCCATCCAGCCCTGTCTCCTCAGCTCTGCCCCATCCATCTCCTGTTCTCCCAGCTCTGCCCCATCCATCTCCTGTTCTCCCAGCTCTGCCCCATCCATCTCCTGTTCTCCCAGCTCTGCCTCATCCATCTCCTGTTCTCCCAGCTCTGCACCATCCATCTCCTGTTCTCACAGCTCCGCCCCATCCATCTCCTGTTCTCCCAGCTCTGCCCCATCCATCTCCTGTTCTCCCAGCTCTGCCCCATCCATCTCCTGTTCTCCCAGCTCTGCCCCATCCATCTCCTGTTCTCCCAGCTCTGCCCCATCCAGCCCTGTCTCCTCAGCTCTGCCCCATCCATCTCCTGTTCTCCCAGCTCTGCCCCATCCATCTCCTGTTCTCCCAGCTCTGCCCCATCCATCTCCTGTTCTACCAGCTCTGCCCCATCCATCTCCTGTTCTCCCAGCTCTGCACCATCCATCTCCTGTTCTCCCAGCTCTGCACCATCCATCTCCTGTTCTACCAGCTCTGCCCCATCCATCTCCTGTTCTCCCATCTCTGCACCATCCATCTCCTGTTCTCCCAGCTCTGCCCAATCCATCTCCTGTTCTACCAGCTCTGCCCCATCCATCTCCTGTTCTCCCAGCTCTGCACCATCCATCTCCTGTTCTACCAGCTCTGCCCCATCCATCTCCTGTTCTCCCAGCTCTGCACCATCCATCTCCTGTTCTCCCAGCTCTGCACCATCCATCTCCTGTTCTCCCAGCTCTGCACCATCCATCTCCTGTTCTCCCAGCTCTGCCCCATCCATCTCCTGTTCTCCCAGCTCTGCCCCATCCAGCCCTGTCTCCTCAGCTCTGCCCCATCCAGCCCTCTTTTATTACAGTTTCTCTCCCATTCATCTCTCTCCCCCGAGCCCCATCTTCCCATCCTTGTTGCCAGTAACATTTTGGGCCCTAGTCCCCCCTGTACATGTCCTGCACAGAACGCAAGGGGGGGGGGGGGGGAGGTAATCAGTGTGCTCCTGTTTTCCACTACCCAATAGGAATTTTGGGTGGGGGGGGGCAAGCAGCCTTTTGATTCTATAGCCCCTCCCCCTGTGTGCTGATTTACTATTCACCCCCCATGACTGCCCTCAGGCTGGACCTTCACCTCTCACCAGATGCATTTAAACTGACCTTTACAAGAAGCGTTCGAGGACTCCTGGTCTATAGTATAGTCTACACTCCACAATCGTTCTGGTCCCAGCAGAAGTTAATATTAGTATGAGTGTTCAAAATCGTTTATTGAGGAATTATGTTCATAAATTACCATAGTCCCTCTTTAATATATAGCAGGGCTGCCCCGCTGTGCATTAGCGCCAGTAAGACCGAAAAACGTCCGCCCAGGAACTCGCCTCTTACGGCTCTTTTTCTGCGACTGCCGTTGTGAGGCCTATTAACCTTCCCTGATATGCTGCTCGGGGTGACGCAAACATGTGACTGCAAGCAGCCTATCAGTGCATCCGAGCCTATCAGCGTTTGCCTCCTTCTGTTCTCAAAATACCAGCTTGAGGGAAAGAAATTTGAACCCTAGGGTTCCACTATATACAGGGTTGTGTTTTTTTACATCTAACGTCTTGTTTATTGCTCATCCTTCAAGGTTCCAGGTACTAGGACTGTATGTTTCCCACACCCTGTACATACAGATTTCTCACATTAATCTGGACCCTCACCCTGAATAAGAGCCTATCTTATATGTTTCCCACACCCTGTACATACAGATTGCCCACATTAATCCGGACCTTCACCCTGAATAAGAGCCTATCTTATATGTTTCCCACACCCTGTACATACAGATTGCTCACATTGAAAATCATCCTACCTGCAACTGCATTTTCTGAGCCTTTAAACATCCAAGATAGTGGCACATGGAGCATCAGGCTGCCTGCAAACAGGAAGTATCTTTTGACTGTGCCCCTCTGCATTCTGGGATTGCTGTCCTTTTCCTGACCTCAGCTGTGCTCTGTCTGTGCAAAGCACAGCTATAACCCCCCCCCCCCCCTCTCCTCGGTATTTGATGCTTCTAAGGCAAGATGGCGGCGCCCTTATCCTAGAGTCCTGAACAAAGTTAGAGCCCAGTGGGGGAAAGAAGAAAAAATAAAAAGACTAATAACATAAAATATATTAATTTTAGATGCTGGGGAATAGTTCTTGAAGGGTTTGGGATTTTCATTAAATGATGCTGAAGGTCCGGTTTAATCATTTTTAACTAAAAAAAATCATTTGGTTACACCTTGTTTAGCCTCCAGCTTGTGAAATGAAGCAGAGTTTATATTTAAACTTCTCTCTTGCTGCTATTTTCTTCAGGTAGAAGATCCAGGCGCAATACTATGACAGGACATGCAGCTAAGCCTGCAGGAGACCCGACCACTTCAAAACCTCCCCCAGCACTGCACTCTGCACAGCTCTCATCTCGCCCCTCTACACAGGAAGCTGTTTTCCTTACCCATCGTGTTGCCCATAAATCTAAGAAGCCGTATCCATGTTCTGAATGCGGGAAATGCTTTTCGAAGAAGTCAAAATTTATCAGACACGAAAGAGTTCACACAGGAGAGAAGCCGTATTCATGTCCGGAATGCGAAAAATGTTTTTCTCAGAAATCCGCCCTTATCAGACACGTGAGGGTTCATACGGAGGAGAAACCATGTGTATGTTCTGAATGCGGGAAATGTTTTTCTCAGAAGTCGGTCCTTATCAAACATCAAAGGGTTCATACAGGGGAGAAGCCCTATTCGTGTTCCGAATGTGGGAAATGTTTTTCTCAGAAATCAGTCCTTATCAGACATGAAAATGTTCATACAGAAGAGAAGCCGTATACTTGTAATGAATGCGGGAAATGTTTTTCGTTGAAATCGCACCTTACAACACATGAAAGAGTTCATACGGGAGAAAAACCCTATTCTTGTTATGAATGTGGGAAATGTTTTTCCGATAAATCGGCCCATATCCGACATGAAAGAGTTCACACAGGGGAGAAACCATATTCGTGTTCTAAATGTGAAAAGTGTTTTTCTCAGAAATCGGCCCTTACCATACATGAAAGGATTCATAAAGTATAATCATGAATTGACATAAAGGCATACGTCCATCATAAGGCACTTATGTCTCTACTCTCTGGTCATTTTCATTGGCCTGGCCTGTGTGGTCTTTGTGCACCTCTGAGTTAGATTAAGGGTCCCTCAGATTACATTACAGGGATGATGTGACTATTACAATTTACGGTGCATGCAACTGTTACCTTGCCCCACTGAGCTTTTACATCTCATGATGAAGTGATGTAATGTCCCAGCACTCCAGCATATTGTAATTTGTAATGTAATATATTTAAGCCCCAAACCAAAATTAGACTCATGGGATATGTCCCATAGGTCCAAAGGACAGGAGCACCAAACAATGATCAAATTCAAGCAATATAATTTATTGAAGATCGACACAAAACATGACATACAATACATGACTAACACCTTAAAAACACTGCTTGACACCCCAAAATTCATCCAGTGCTGAAGACCACAGCATATAAATTCCTGGGATAACTCCTAATATCAACACGTATGAAACCCCTAATAAACAATCTTTTGTGCCGGCACAAAATAGCACTATATAATAAACTAATCAATATATACATATAAAGTGACAGTGCATAGATGAAATAACAATACACACCATGTGAAAACTAGCAGCAATAAATATCTAGTAACCCTTTAGCAATACAAAGGTGAAAGTGACTAAGTGCAAATAAAGTTAATAATTAGCCTACAAACATGGTCATGGACACCTGTGGATCAGCAAACAAGGCATATCAATCAAACCCAAACAGTAAAAATTGTAACACAAAATTAAGATGAGGCAAATACATCGGCAACATAAATATAAGTATAACAAAGGGTAAATCACGTAAAAAATGAGTGGGGCCTAGCAGAGGGGACACCTACGTTCGCGGCCGCCCAGCGAAGCCGATGTATTTGCCTTTTTACTGGTTGGGTTTGATTGATATGCCTTGTTTGCTGATCCACAGGTGTCCATGACCATGTTTGTAGGCTAATTATTAACTTTATTTGCACTTAGTCACTTTCACCTTTGTATTGCTAAAGGGTTACTAGATATTTATGCTGCTAGTTTTCACATGGTGTGTATTGTTATTTCATCTATGCACTGTCACTTTATATGTACTGTATATACTCGAGTATAAGCCGAGTTTTTCAGCCCACTTTTTGGGCTGACAAAAGCCGCCTCGCCTTATACTCGAGTCAGTGTGTTGTGGAGCAGGCGGCGGCCCCCCGAAGGCAGCAGTGACTGGGAGCGGAGGAGCGGCTGTGTCGGCCACGTGCGCCCCCGAGGTGAGGTGCGGGCGGCTGCGGATCTGCAGCACTGCTCCGGACCGCGGCGGTGAATCGAGGCGGAGGAGCGGGGAGGAGGCGGCTGTCCCCGGCGGGCGGCGAAGTGCGGGCGGCTGAAGACCCGGACGGCGGCGGTGAATCTAGGCGGAGGAGCGGGGAGGAGGCGGCTGTCCCCGGCGGGCGTACACTAGTGTGGTTACTTTGTGTGCCGCACATTTGCATAGATGGGTTGAAAGTGGGGCACAAAATACTTTGTATGCGTCTGCATAAATTGGTCATATGAGCACATTATTATTAGCTTAGATTAAAGGTGCAACTACAGTCCTGTCCCGTGACCCACCCAACTCTCCCATCCATGCCTCTGCCCTGATTTGTGAAAGCAGAGAGCTTCCAGGGTCTGCAGAGATTGTGGGGAAATTAAAAGTCACCCCAACATAGCTGCTGCTGCAGTGATTGGGCGACTAACAGTCACCCACAATCCTATTCCCCGCAACTGCGGCTTCCTGTGCCCCCCCCCCCCCCCGTTTGTAGTAGTCATGCAGGGGGCTTGTGTGAAGAAGATGCTGCTGCAGGGCAGATAGAGAGGCTGCTTTAACTAAAGCAAACATTAGGGCTAGAATATCTCTCATCCTGTCATCAAGCTCTGCTAAGACATGGGTGAGGAAAATGCTGCTTCCTGATTGGGCACGCTCCTGTGAATTGCCTGGCTGACAGTGCGGGGGGAACAGGGCGCCCTCGGCTTATACTCGAGTCAATAACTTTTTCCAGTTTTTTGTGGTAAAATTAGGTGCCTCGGCTTATATTCGGGTCGGCCTATACTCGAGTATATACGGTATATATTGATTAGTTTATTATATAGTGCTATTTTGTGCCGGCACAAAAGATTGTTTATTAGGGGTTTCATACGTGTTGATATTAGGAGTTATCCCAGGAATTTATATGCTGTGGTCTTCAGCACTGGATGAATTTTGGGGTGTCGAGCAGTGTTTTTAAGGTGTTAGTCGTGTATTGTATGTCATGTTTTGTGTTGATCTTCAATAAATGATATTGCTTGAATTTGATCATTGTTTGGTGCTCCTGTCCTTTGGACCTATGGGACATATCCCATGAGTCTAATTTTGGTTTGGTACTCTATTTGATGCAGTGTAGCACAGTCTAATTACAATACGTGGTGCACCACTTTGGTTTACAATAATATATTTAAGCAATATTAATTTGGGAATATTGTATGAAGGACACTTTATTTAGAAAACTGAAACATTTATTAACCCTTTTAATGCGAGCTACGTTAAGTTCATGTAGCTGACATTTTGCCCTGTCAAAAAAAAAAAAAAGAAAAAAAAACACATCTCTGTGCGGGATCCATTGGTTCGGGTCTCCTCTTAACCTGGAGTACCTCCAATTCGCCCCCCCCCCACGGCTCCTCTGCCATCGGGAGAGGGCCCCCCCTAATCTGATGGCGCTGCAGGCCAATGCAAGCCCCGAGAAGCTGGATGACGTCCTCCCAGTATAAAAGCAGGTTCTGGCACTGACAGGCCTGTCAGATGCTGGTGGAGTGAGGGGCAGGGTACTTCGATCCTCCTTGACATGTGAACGGATTTAGTTGATCAATGAAGCTGAAGGTGAACCGACAGATGTTCCACAGAAGTTGTTATATGAATTGTTAAACACACCTCAAAGAGATTGTTATCTGGCGTTACTGTTTCAAAAACGTGGCATAGCTCGTTCAGGTCACAAAGTGACACGCAAGCATCAAAGCCAAAGCGCCGCACCACCATTTTTTAGTTTAGCAATAATTGCATGCTAACAGTTCGTACGGGCTTGTTAAATCTGTTGCCGGTTTCTTTTTGCTCCTCCACTTGTTTTGCTGCTCTATCACGCCAACCCCATCGTTGGCCGGAATTCGGTAAAAGGCTTTGGCTAAACTTTCAGCCCCATCATGTCATTGATAGGGTTTCCAAACCGAGATATATTGATACATGTATACACTTGTACAACTTGTTGCCTTGCATTGTATGAAATATTTCACACATGAAAAGCATTTCCATGACGACTCGTTACGCGACGCGTCAATGGCATATTGCACTGTGGATGTTTACCTGTAACTTGAATTCTGTTTATGTTAATAATGTTATTGTACAATGCTAATGATATTGTGTTTTATTTCCACTATAGAATGGAATAGAATACAATTATCTTCCTTTCTATCTGCTTAGGAGTTAAAGTGATTGTCCAGGCTCGAAAGAACAAGCCTTAAAAGAGCCACAGCACTCAACCCCGTTAGCTTGCAGACAAACCTATAATCTGTCTCTAAATCTGGTTAAAAACAGAGGCTCGGTCACACACACATAAGCTGAAGCTGCACCACCAAGCGCCAAGGTGCCTCTGTGAGGTGCAGTCCTATCTCTGAGAGCCCCCTTTGGGACGTACAATGCCAATAGATGAATTGGGAGCAGGCTTACCTGAGGTTGCCCTATAACCTTGAGTGCAGCTCATGGGGTGGAAGGGTCAAAGGCCCCGCAGTACGGCCTAGACCCCACACACCATGTGCTGGCACAGAATCCGAAGGGGTTGAGTGCTGTGGCTCCTTTAAGACTTGTGTATTTGTAATTGCCCTGCTCATGTGCCCAGGTTAGTTATAAAATGGTCTGAATGGCTGCCAACATGTAAACATTAAAATAGTAGGACAAATTAGGGAGAGCAGGGTTTTTGCGAACTCAGATCCCATATTTTTCCACATTCAACATACTAGGTATATAAACATTATCAGGTCATCATTTCACACAAGAGAGAGATATGGAATTGCACCGTCCCACTATCTATTATATAGGTGCAAAGGCCAGTATGGTCAAAAAGGAAGCAATGAGTTTATGTAGTGAGGGGAACCTGGATATATCGTAAAGTTAATGGTTGGTAGTTGGCACACCAAATATCTTGATTAACAGGAAATTAGTAAGGGTGCTCATAAGATCCAAGGGACATCACCACATTTGTCCCCAAATAAACAAATTTGTCAATATATTTGGATCACAAGCACTCCAATACACTAGTTTAGTTTGCAAGTAAAATTTGTATTATAAGACACATATATATACAAGTGATCATGAATTGCTATTGTACAACACATCAATCAAGCAAAAAAAAGGATACATTGAGTTAGCTCGGTGTGAGCGAAGGTCAAAGTTGTCATCAGGGACGTTTGTACACCTCATGCAAAAGAAGGCATAATGCACATTATCACTAGCAGAAACCGTATCTATAGGTTGCTATGGCTATGAAAAGGTAAACATGGATTACCAATAGACTATGAGGTGCCTCTGTCACAAACCTGATGAGTGGTATGCTGAAAGCAGGCTGAGTATAATCAGTCAAGGAAAAAGGATACAAGTGATATATTGCAAGCATATGTTATGATAAACACCTGGTCAGTACATGGTAACCGTGCCCTGCATCATACCAGAGTGTGACCTTCCCTAAATGCATACATGCAGTTTAAATCATGACGTGAACAGTATTCATTATGTACAATACATAGTAAGTGAATTACCAAGTGGCAGTACACAGTGCAATGATCGCGGAACCACGCGCCCACGTTCCGGAGCTCACGGCTCCTTTCTCAAGGCAAGCGATACCCTTGTTACCTGTGAGGTGCCTCTTATTCAGTCCCCCCTGGCCGGCCAGTGTGGCGTTTCCGGGCGCGTTCGGAGAGCGCTGCTCGTAACGTCACTTCCGGTTCCGGGGTCCCGGCTGACGTCACATCCGGCGTCGGCTGGCCAAAGAGGTATTGCCAACCAACAGCGGAAGCAGCGTCAGCGCTCGGGGCCTCCAGTCCCGGAGTCTGCGCATCGCTGGAGCAAACAAAGGTACGTATATGAGTTTAACAATAACTGCAGTACACCAATAAAGAAATTTTGCTCCAGCGATGCGCAGACTCCGGGACTGGAGGCCCCGAGCGCTGACGCTGCTTCCGCTGTTGGTTGGCAATACCTCTTTGGCCAGCCGACGCCGGATGTGACGTCAGCCGGGACCCCGGAACCGGAAGTGACGTTACGAGCAGCGTTCTCCAAACGCGCCCGGAAACGCCACACTGGCCGGCCAGGGGGGACTGAATAAGAGGCACCTCACAGGTAACAAGGGTATCGCTTGCCTTGAGAAAGGAGCCGTGAGCTCCGGAACGTGGGCGTGTGGTTCCGCGATCATTGCACTGTGTACTGCCACTTGGTAATTCACTTACTATGTATTGTACATAATGAATACTGTTCACGTCATGATTTAAACTGCATGTATGCATTTAGGGAAGGTCACACTCTGGTATGATGCAGGGCACGGTTACCATGTACTGACCAGGTGTTTATTATAACATATGCTTGCAATATATCACTTGTATCCTTTTTCCTTGACTGATTATACTCAGCCTGCTTTCAGCATACCACTCATCAGGTTCGTGACAGAGGCACCTCATAGTCTATTGGTAATCCATGTTTACCTTTTCATAGCCATAGCAACCTATAGATACGGTTTCTGCTAGTGATAATGTGCATTATGCCTTCTTTTGCATGAGGTGTACAAACGTCCCTGATGACAACTTTGACCTTCGCTCACACCGAGCTAATTCAATGTATCCTTTTTTTTGCTTGATTGATGTGTTGTACAATAGCAATTCATGATCACTTGTATATATATGTGTCTTATAATACACATTTTACTTGCAAACTAAACTAGTGTATTGGAGTGCTTTTGATCCAAATATATTGACGAACCTGGATATATCCCCTCAAATGACCACCATACAACAGGCCGCACTCAAATTATTAAAATAGCCATCTATTTTATTGATAAATTAACTCCATGATTAATTAAGAAAAAAGTATACAAGTAGTAATTATTTCAACATATACAACAACACAAAACATGATTAAAAAACATATATACACAAACACAGGGGATCCTATCTACAGAGACTATATAAGTAGTACTGGTGCTGGGTGGCATATAATAGTCTGATTAATGCATATAATTAGATAATATATAAGTATGCCAACAAAAGAAGGGGGGAAAGAAAAAAAAAATTAAAACAAGTGCTATGACCTATATCAATAAAGCGCAAATGTGCAAATATGTGTGCAATTCAACAACAATGAAAACAATCCAAAAACAAAAATTAAAAAATATGGGCAATTGTGTGCCGCAATAAAGTGCATGCAAAAAAGAAAACTTTTTGCCAAACCACAATGGGTGATAGATTAAAGTGCTATAGTGCAATGCAGCATACATATGATAATTAAACCAACCAAGAAAATATAAACAAGAAGTTGGCTATCGCACCACCGAGCAAGAAAAATGCAAGAAGATATATACAAGTAAAAAAGTTTACATCACCTGTCTCCCGGGGATCCCCCGCCGCAGCCACCACCGACGCGTTGCGTGTCAATTAGACACTTCGCCAGGTTCAGTGTCGCTTCTCCGCCTGAGTAGCCGCCTGAGTTCCATTGCGTTTCTCAGGGCATTAGTCGCATGGCGCTGAGGAGAGGCGAGTGCTTTACTGCCTGTATTTCCTGCCACCCCAAGTCCTAACTGCTGATCTGCTTTCTTTTCTTTGCGATACCCTGTTATATAGTCCTTGGATCAAGCCAGACATCGGGTATGGGCAGGGTTCCCAGGGGAGGTGAATGGGGACAGTCGGTAGGGGGGAAAGGGGAACACTTTAGGGCGGAGACCCCCTTTCCTCGGCTCTCCATCCATAACCACATCATGAATTTGGTCCTCCTCACAAAATTCACCTTCTCCTCTCGTCTGCGCCCTAGCTCAGGCTATCTCCCCTCCCAGATTTCTATGAGTCCACTAGTTCTTGGAACTCCCCGGACTACATTGAATGCCTTGACGACTGGTGCCGAATTGACCCTAATGACAGCACCCATTTCAAAGTGCTCTGTAGCCTGGGCCTCTGCTCCTCTGTCCCAAGGTTGTTGGACTGGCCCAGCAGGAGATGGGATCCCAGTCACATGCACCTGCACTGCTCTTCCCTGTGTGAACTGTATTGGTTGTTCAGTGTGGGGCAGTAAGGTCCTCCTTCTGTGTCCTTTTTCTGCTCTACTCACTTAACCTGTATTTGTGAGTTGGGCAATCCAGTCCTGCTGCTGTGAGTGACACAAGGGTCAGAGTCGGCAAACAGTTCTACAATCCCTGCCACCTGGCGGGTACCGAACCAGAACAGGCCCACAAAACCACCTGTAGGCATACGTTTCTCAGGTCCATGCGACCACGGGAACCCAAAGAAATGGAGATCTCAGGTTCTGACCCATCCATGGTCTTTGGGCTCATCAGATGCCTGACATCCAGCTCAATCGTTTGGTGCCATATCCAGAGCCATATAATACCCCTCCCCAAAGTTATAACTCCTAAATGTTTTTAGGTATCAGGGAAGGTTCCCCAAGGGAGGGAGGGAACAGTCCAACCCACATAAGGGAGGGGGCAAGAGGGTGCCAGGGCATAAAGGGGGATGACCCCAGGCCAGCCATTGTCACTTTCTGGGGGAGGTTGCATTGCATGCGTGCTGGAGGTGCCCGTATACAGTTGGCAAATAGTTCTACAATCCCTGGCACCTGGCAGGTACTGAACCAGAATGGGCCCAAATAAACCACCCATAGGCATACGTTTCTCAGGGCCATGCGACCACAAGAACCCTAAGAAATGGAGATCTTGGGTTCTTACCCATCTATGGATTATATCTTTGGGCTCATCAGATGCCCGACATCCAGCTCAATCGTTTGATGCCATATCCAGAGCTATATGATAACCTTGCCCAAAGATATAACTCCTAAAAGTTTTTAGGTATCAGAGAAGGTTCCCCAAGGAAGAGAGGGAGGGAACAGTCCAACCCACGTAGGAGGGGGCAAGAGGGTGTCGAGGCACAAAGGGGGATGACCTCGGCCCAGCCGTTGTCACTTTCTGGGGGAGGTCGCTTTACATGCGTACTGGAGGTGCCCGTATACAGTCGGCAAACAGTTCCACAATCCCTGGCACCATTGTTACCTCCAGAAGGTTCACAGCTGCCTTCTCACGTACGATGCTCAGTCCTAGACACCACTGCTCTGCTTAGATGTTATCCCCTACAGCCACGCCCTCACTTCCAACTAGCTTCTCTCTCAGCTGATAAGAGCAGCAGAATCAGGGTGACACTGGACAGACCCCATTACTGGACACCCTTACTTTGGAGTCATGTGGAGAACTGTGCCGGCTGCTCTTCATATCATTCTATACCGCAAAACTATGCGAGTGGCCCGATGGCAGAATTAGAAACCGTGTTCCCTATAAGCTGTACGCTCACTGTAGGAACAGGAGTGTTCTTATGACAAAAGAAATATACACTTGAACTTCTCTCAGCGAAATATCGTTCCAAATATTGTAACTGGAAAGGAACTTTAAATAGAAGCAGACCTTTTCTGTTGTTCCTCTCAGAACATCCCTCCTCACTCCCGCACATCGGATGTTGGTGTTATCTAGAATGCAGACATCCCTCAGCATTCCTAGTCACTATTCTCCCCCCCTCCACCTTAGCCACCGATGAGTGAAGCAGCGGCTCTAGCCGCACTCACCCCTCTACCAGCTGCTCTTCAGAACTTGTGGGTATTTGCCCAAGTGTCATGGCAGCCTATGCATTATTATTAATAATAATAATAGTAAGAATTATTATTATTAATGTTTATATAGCACCATCATTCTTCCGTAGCACTTTACAAGGTATAATTAAAGACAAAACATATAGTAACGGGAACAATACAAAACTAGATGCTATGAGGTTTAAACCAAGTGTTGTGAGCACAGGAGACAATAAGGAGTGCCCTGCCCTTGCCAGCTTACAGTCTAAAGGATGGGGGTGGAAACAAAAGGACGGAGTCACAAGTTTGAAGGTTATAGGATTTGCTTAAGCCAGGTCATATGCTTGTCTGAAGAAGTGAGTTTTGAGGGCACTTTTAAAGGCTTGGAGTGATGAAGAGTGACAGATTGAGCGGGGGAATGCATTCCAGAGAAGTGGGGAGACACGGGAGAAGTCTTGAAGTCGGGAATGCAAGGAGGTGATCAAGGAGGAAGACAGGTCAGAGGTAGAGCGGAGGTTGCGCTTGGGTTGGTAATGCTGGATCAGAGATGAAATGTAGGAAGAAGCCTGGTTAGAGAGAGCTTTGTAGCTTAGTATTAGAAGTTTAAACTGAATTGAGAGAAAGGTAACCAGTGGAGGGATTGACAGAGGGGGGCAGCGCTGGAGAAGCGAGAGGAGAGGTGGATGATGCGGGCAGCAGAGTTGAGAATAGATTGGAGGGGTGCCAGCCTGTTTGTTGGCAAACCACAGAGGAGGGTGTTGCAGTAGTCCAGTCGGGATATGACCAGGGCGTGCACTAGCATTTTAGTGGTGGAGGAAGGGACGGATGTGGGAAATATTTTTGAGTTGGACGACAAGAGGTGGCTACGAGAACGAGAGAGAGGAGTCCAGAATGACGCCCAGGCATCGAGCTTGATGATTTGCAGTTATTGTAAGATTATTTACAGAAATTGTGTTAGAGAGAGGAGGGGAGTGAGATGGTGGGAAGATGACCAGTTCTGATTTGTCCATGTTTAGTTTAAGGGAGCGAGATGTCATGAAGGAAGAGATGGCTGTTAGACAGTCAGGAATGAGATTTGGGCCAGAGAGGTAGATCTGAGTGTCGTCTGCATAAAAGTGATATTGGAAGCCCAGTGAAGTTATTAGTTGTCCGAGACCAGAAGTGTATATTGAAAAAAGTAGGGGGTGCCAAGATTTTACAGCGCCAAGCCTGTAAAATCTACAGCTACTATCTGCTGCATGTCAGTCCATTAAAGTGGACCAAAACCCAGTGTGATCGGGCCGGGAATCTATAAGATTCATGGGCCAATCGATTCCCTTCCCCCAAGGAATTCAAAATCTGGATGCCTGCTGTGTGAAACCCCCCAGGTCGCCCTGTTTACTTACCTTGCTTTCCGGTCCAATGGCGCAAGTGCCAGCCGTGGCCGCATCCCCGCTATCCGTGCCTGCACCAGACATTTGTGACTGGCTGGCGCAAATACGCTCCCTGTTAAAGGGAAGCGGGGGATGCGGCCACCAGCGTGCTCAGAGCCGCTGGCCTTGGCTACGAATGTGCTGATTGGACGAATCTATAAGATTCCCGGGCTGGTTGATTCCCTACCCCCAGTGCATCCAAAATCATGATGCCCCACTGTGTGAAACCCCCCCAGCTCGCCCCATACACTTACCTTGCTACCCGGTCCAACGGCGCATGCGTGACCACAAGTTGTCTCGTCTCTGTAAACCCCCTAAAACTGCAGATATTGAGATCTCAGCTTCTGACCCACTCTTCCCACCTTCTTGGACACAATGGATGCAGCACGACAAGCCCAATAGTTCAACTGCCAGAAACAGGATCGTACGTCCATTCAGAAGTTATGCCTAAAATAGGTTCTAAACAGGGTCAGAGGTAGAAGAGGGGTGAAGGGAGTGTCCAGCTGGATGTTAGGTACCAGCATAGAGGAAGGAGGGGGGTCAAGAGGGAGGTCACAAGCACAGCAATGGCTGACAGCATCAGGAGGGAGGTCACAGGCACAGCAATGGCTGACAACACCACAGCATAGAGGAGGGAGGTCACAGGCACAGCAATGGCTGACAACACCACAGCATACAGGAGGGAGGTCACAGGCACAGCAATGGCTGACAACACCACAGCATACAGGAGGGAGGTCACAGGCACAGCAATGGCTGACAACACCACAGCATACAGGAGGGAGGTCACAGGCACAGCAATGGCTGACAACACAACAGCATACAGGAAGGAGGTCACAGGCACAGCAATGGCTGACAACACCACAGCATACAAGAGGGAGGTCACAGGCACAGCAATGGCTGACAACACCACAGCATACAAGAGGGAGGTCACAGGCACAGCAATGGCTGACAACACCACATCATACAGAAGGGAGGTCACAGACACAGCAATGGCTGACAACACCACAGCATACAAGAGGGAGGTCACAGGCACAGCAATGGCTGACAACACCACAGCATACAAGAGGGAGGTCACAGGCACAGCAATGGCTGACAACACCACAGCATACAGGAGGGAGGTCACAGGCACAGCAATTTCTGACAACACCACAGCATACAGGAGGGAGGTCACAGGCACAGCAATGGCTGACAACACCACAGCATACAGGAGGGAGGTCACAGGCACAGCAATGGCTGACAACACCACAGCATACAGGAGGGAGGTCACAGGCACAGCAATGGCTGACAACACCACAGCATACAAGAGGGAGGTCACAGGCACAGCAATGGCTGACAACACCACAGCATACAAGAGGGAGGTCACAGGCACAGCAATGGCTGACAACACCACAGCATACAGGAGGGAGGTCACAGGCACAGCAATTTCTGACAACACCACAGCATACAGGAGGGAGGTCACAGGCACAGCAATGGCTGACAACACCACAGCATACAGGAGGGAGGTCACAGGCACAGCAATGGCTGACAACACCACAGCATACAGGAAGGAGGTCACAGGCACAGCAATGGCTGACAACACCACAGCATACAGGAGGGAGGTCACAGGCACAGCAATGGCTGACAACACCACAGCATACAAGAGGGAGGTCACAGGCACAGCAATGGCTGACAACACCACAGCATACAAGAGGGAGGTCACAGGCACAGCAATGGCTGACAACACCACAGCATACAGGAGGGAGGTCACAGGCACAGCAATGGCTGACAACACCACAGCATACAGGAGGGAGGTCACAGGCACAGCAATGGCTGACAACACCACAGCATACAGGAGGGAGGTCACAGGCACAGCAATGGCTGACAACAACACAGCATAGAGGAGGGAGGTCACAGGCACAGCAATTTCTGACAACGCCACAGCATACAAGAGGGAGGTCACAGGCACAGCAATGGCTGACAACACCACAGCATACAGGAGGGAGGTCACAGGCACAGCAATGGCTGACAACACCACAGCATACATGAGGGAGGTCACAGGCACAGCAATGGCTGACAACACCACAGCATACAGGAGGGAGGTCACAGGCACAGCAATGGCTGACAACACCACAGCATACAGGAGGGAGGTCACAGGCACAGCAATGGCTGACAACACCACAGCATACAGGAGGGAGGTCACAGGCACAGCAATGGCTGACAAGACCACAGCATACATGAGGGAGGTCACAGGCACAGCAATGGCTGACAACACCACAGCATACAGGAGGAAGGTCACAGGCACAGCAATGGCTGACAACACCACAGCATAGAGGAGGGAGGTCACAGGCACAGCAATGGCTGACAACACCACAGCATACAGGAGGGAGGTCACAGGCACAGCAATGGCTGACAACACCACAGCATAGAGGAGGGAGGTCACAGGCACAGCAATGGCTGACAACACCACAGCATACATGAGGGAGGTCACAGGCACAGCAATGGCTGACAACACCACAGCATAGAGGAGGGAGGTCACAGGCACAGCAATGGCTGACAACACCACAGCATACATGAGGGAGGTCACAGGCACAGCAATGGCTGACAACACCACAGCATACAGGAGGGAGGTCACAGGCACAGCAATGGCTGACAACACCACAGCATACAAGAGGGAGGTCACAGGCACAGCAATGGCTGACAACACCACAGCATACAGGAGGGAGGTCACAGGCACAGCAATGGCTGACAACACCACAGCATACAGGAGGGAGGTCACAGGCACAGCAATGGCTGACAACACCACAGCATACAGGAGGGAGGTCACAGGCACAGCAATGGCTGACAACACAGCATACAGGAGGGAGGTCACAGGCACAGCAATGGCTGACAACACCACAGCATACAGGAGGGAGGTCACAGGCACAGCAATGGCTGACAACACCACAGCATACAGGAGGGAGGTCACAGGCACAGCAATGGCTGACAACACAGCATACAGGAGGGAGGTCACAAGCACAGCAATGGCCGACAACACCACAGCATACAAGAGGGAGGTCACAGGCACAGCAATGGCTGACAACACCACAGCATACAAGAGGGAGGTCCCAAGCACAGCAATGGCTGACACCACCACAGCATAGAGGAGGGAGGTCACAGGCACAGCAATGGCTGACAACACCACAGCATAGAGGAGGGAGGTCACAGGCACAGCAATGGCTGACAACACCACAGCATACAGGAGGGAGGTCACAGGCACAGCAATGGCTGACAACACCACAGCATACAAGAGGGAGGTCCCAAGCACAGCAATGGCTGACACCACCACAGCATAGAGGAGGGAGGTCACGGGCACGGCAATGGCTGACAACACCACAGCATACAGGAGGGAGGTCCCAAGCACAGCAATGGCTGACACCACCACAGCATAGAGGAGGGAGGTCACAGGCACAGCAATGGCTGACAACACCACAGGTTTCAAGAGGGAGGTCACAGGCACAGCAATGGCTGACAACACCACAGGTTTCAAGAGGGAGGTCACAGGCACAGCAATGGCTGACAACACCACAGCATACAGGAGGGAAGTCACAGGCACAGCAATGGCTGACAACACCACAGCATAGAGGAGGGAGGTCACAGGCACAGCAATGGCTGACAACACCACAGCATACAGGAGGGAGGTCACAGGCACAGCAATGGCTGACAACACCACAGCATACAGGAGGGAGGTCACAGGCACAGCAATGGCTGACAACACCACAGCATACAAGAGGGAGGTCACAGGCACAGCAATGGCTGACAACACCACAGCATACAAGAGGGAGGACACAGGCACAGCAATGGCTGACAACACCACAGCATAGAGGAAGGAGGGGGTCATGGGCACAGCAATGGCTGACAACACAACAGCATACAGGAGGGAGGTCACAGGCACAGCAATGGCTGACAACACCACAGCATACAAGAGGGAGGTCACAGGCACAGCAATGGCTGACAACACAACAGCATACAGGAGGGAGGTCACAGGCACAGCAATGGCTGACAACACCACAGCATACAGGAGGGAGGTCACAGGCACAGCAATGGCTGACAACACCACAGCATAGAGGAGGGAGGTCACAGGCACAGCAATGGCTGACAACACCACAGCATAAAAGAGGGAGGACACAGGCACAGCAATGGCAGACAACACCACAGCATACAGGAGGGAGGTCACAGGCACAGCAATGGCTGACAACACCACAGCATACAGGAGGGAGGTCACAGGCACAGCAATGGCTGACAACACCACAGCATACAGGAGGGAGGTCACAGGCACAGCAATGGCTGACAACACCACAGCATACAAGAGGGAGGACACAGGCACAGCAATGGCTGACAACACCACAGCATAGAGGAGGGAGGTCACAGGCACAGCAATGGCTGACAACACCACAGTATCAGGAGGGAGGTCACAGGCACAGCAATGTCTGACAACACCACAGCATAGAGGAGGGAGGTCACAGGCACAGCAATGTCTGACAACGCCACAGCATACAGGAGGGAGGTCACAGGCACAGCAATGGCTGACAACACCACAGCATAGAAGAGGGAGGTCACAGGCACAGCAATGTCTGACAACGCCACAGCATAGAGGAGGGAGGTCACAGGCACAGCAATGGCTGACAACACCACATCATACAGGAGGGAGGTCACAGGCACAGCAATGGCTGACAACACCACAGCATACAAGAGGGAGGTCACAGGCACAGCAATGGCTGACAACACCACAGCATACAAGAGGGAGGTCACAGGCACAGCAATGGCTGACAACACCACAGCATACAAGAGGGAGGTCACAGGCACAGCAATGGCTGACAACACCACAGCATACAGGAGGGAGGTCACAGGCACAGCAATGGCTGACAACACCACAGCATACAGGAGGGAGGTCACAGGCACAGCAATGGCTGACAACACCACAGCATACAGGAGGGAGGTCACAGGCACAGCAATGGCTGACAACACCACAGCATACAGGAGGGAGGTCACAGGCACAGCAATGGCTGACAACACCACAGCATACAGGAGGGAGGTCACAGGCACAGCAATGGCTGACAACACCACAGCATAGAGGAGGGAGGTCACAGGCACAGCAATGGCTGACAACACCACAGCATACAGGAGGGAGGTCACAGGCACAGCAATGGCTGACAACACCACAGCATAGAGGAGGGAGGTCACAGGCACAGCAATGGCTGACAACACCACAGCATAGAGGAGGGAGGTCACAGGCACAGCAATGGCTGACAACACCACAGCATACAAGAGGGAGGTCACAGGCACAGCAATGGCTGACAACACCACATCATACAGGAGGGAGGTCCCAAGCACAGCAATGGCTGACACCACCACAGCATAGAGGAGGGAGGTCACAGGCACAGCAATGGCTGACAACACCACAGCATAGAGGAGGGAGGTCACAGGCACAGCAATGGCTGACAACACCACAGCATACAAGAGGGAGGTCACAGGCACAGCAATGGCTGACAACACCACAGCATAGAGGAGGGAGGTCACAGGCACAGCAATGGCTGACAACACCACAGCATAGAGGAGGGAGGTCACAGGCACAGCAATGGCTGACAACACCACAGGTTTCAAGAGGGAGGTCACAGGCACAGCAATGGCTGACAACACCACAGAATATAAGAGGGAGGACACAGGCACAGCAATGGCTGACAACACCACAGCATACAGGAGGGAGGTCACAGGCACGGCAATGGCTGACAACACCACAGCATACAGGAGGGAGGTCACAGGCACAGCAATGGCTGACAACACCACAGCATACAGGAGGGAGGTCACAGGCACAGCAATGGCTGACAACACCACAGCATACAGGAGGGAGGTCACAGGCACGGCAATGGCTGACAACACCACAGCATACAGGAGGGAGGTCACAGGCACAGCAATGGCTGACAACACCACAGCATACAGGAGGGAGGTCACAGGCACAGCAATGGCTGACAGCACCACAGCATACAGGAGGGAGGTCACAGGCACAGCAATGGCTGACAACACCACAGCATACAGGAGGGAGGTCACAGGCACAGCAATGGCTGACAACACCACAGCATACAGGAGGGAGGTCACAGGCACAGCAATGGCTGACAACACCACAGCATACAGGAGGGAGGTCACAGGCACAGCAATGGCTGACAACACCACAGCATACAGGAGGGAGGTCACAGGCACAGCAATGGCTGACAACACCACAGCATAGAGGAGGGAGGTCACAGGCACAGCAATGGCTGACAACACCACAGCATACAGGAGGGAGGACACAGGCACAGCAATGGCTGACAACACCACAGCATAGAGGAAGGAGGGGGTCATGGGCACAGCAATGGCTGACAACACCACAGCATAGAGGAGGGAGGTCACAGGCACAGCAATGGCTGACAACACAACAGCATACAGGAGGGAGGTCACAGGCACAGCAATGGCTGACAACACCACAGCATACAAGAGGGAGGACACAGGCACAGCAATGGCTGACAACACCACAGCATAGAGGAAGGAGGGGGTCATGGGCACAGCAATGGCTGACAACACAACAGCATACAGGAGGGAGGTCACAGGCACAGCAATGGCTGACAACACCACAGCATACAAGAGGGAGGTCACAGGCACAGCAATGGCTGACAACACCACAGCATACAGGAGGGAGGTCACAGGCACAGCAATGGCTGACAACACCACAGCATACAGGAGGGAGGTCACAGGCACAGCAATGGCTGACAACACCACAGCATACAGGAGGGAGGTCACAGGCACAGCAATGGCTGACAACACAGCATACAGGAGGGAGGCCGCAGGCACAGCAATGGCTGACAACACCACAGCATAGAGGAAGGAGGTCACAGGCACAGCAATGGCTGACAACACCACAGCATACAGGAGGGAGGTCACAGGCACAGCAATGGCTGACAACACCACAGCATACAGGAGGGAGGTCACAGGCACAGCAATGGCTGACAACACCACAGCATACAGGAGGGAGGCCGCAGGCACAGCAATGGCTGACAACACCACAGCATAGAGGAAGGAGGTCACAGGCACAGCAATGGCTGACAACACCACAGCATACAGGAGGGAGGTCACAGGCACAGCAATGGCTGACAACACCACAGCATACAGGAGGGAGGTCACAGGCACAGCAATGGCTGACAACACCACAGCATACAGGAGGGAGGTCACAGGCACAGCAATGGCTGACAACACCACAGCATACAAGAGGGAGGTCACAGGCACAGCAATGGCTGACAACACCACAGCATACAAGAGGGAGGTCACAGGCACAGCAATGGCTGACAACACCACAGCATACAGGAGGGAGGTCACAGGCACAGCAATGGCTGACAACACCACAGCATACAAGAGGGAGGTCACAGGCACAGCAATGGCTGACAACACCACATCATACAAGAGGGAGGTCACAGGCACAGCAATGGCAGAGAACACCACAGCATAGAGGAGGGAGGTCACAGGCACAGCAATGGCTGACAACACCACAGCATACAGGAGGGAGGTCACAGGCACAGCAATGGCTGACAACACCACAGCATACAGGAGGGAGGTCACAGGCACAGCAATGGCTGACAACACCACAGCATACAGGAGGGAGGTCACAGGCACAGCAATGGCTGACAACACCACAGCATACAAGAGGGAGGTCACAGGCACAGCAATGGCTGACAACACCACATCATACAAGAGGGAGGTCACAGGCACAGCAATGGCTGACAACACCACAGCATACAAGAGGGAGGTCACAGGCACAGCAATGGCTGACAACACCACAGCATACAGGAGGGAGGTCACAGGCACAGCAATGGCTGACAACACCACAGCATACAGGAGGGAGGTCACAGGCACAGCAATGGCTGACAACATCACAGCATCAGGAGGGAGGTCACAGGCACAGCAATGGCTGACAACACCACAGCATACAGGAGGGAGGTCACAGGCACAGCAATGGCTGACAACACCACAGCATAGAGGAGGGAGGTCACAGGCACAGCAATGGCTGACAACACCACAGCATACAGGAGGGAGGTCACAGGCACAGCAATGGCTGACAACACCACAGCATAGAGGAGGGAGGTCACAGGCACAGCAATGGCTGACAACACCACAGCATACAGGAGGGAGGTCACAGGCACAGCAATGGCTGACAACACCACAGCATACAGGAGGGAGGTCACAGGCACAGCAATGGCTGACAACACCACATCATACAGGAGGGAGGTCACAGGCACAGCAATGGCTGACAACACCACAGCATACAGGAGGGAGGTCACAGGCACAGCAATGGCTGACAACACCACAGCATACAGGAGGGAGGTCACAGGCACAGCAATGGCTGACAACACCACAGCATACAAGAGGGAGGTCACAGGCACAGCAATGGCTGACAACACCACAGCATACAGGAGGGAGGTCACAGGCACAGCAATGGCTGACAACACCACAGCATACAGGAGGGAGGTCACAGGCACAGCAATGGCTGACAACACCACAGCATACAGGAGGGAGGTCACAGGCACAGCAATGGCTGACAACACCACAGCATACAGGAGGGAGGTCACAGGCACAGCAATGGCTGACAACACCACAGCATACAGGAGGGAGGTCACAGGCACAGCAATGGCTGACAACACCACAGCATACAGGAGGAAGGTCACAGGCACAGCAATGGCTGACAACACCACAGCATACAGGAGGGAGGTCACAGGCACAGCAATGGCTGACAACACCACAGCATACAAGAGGGAGGTCACAGGCACAGCAATGGCTGACAACACCACAGCATACAGGAGGGAGGTCACAGGCACAGCAATGGCTGACAACACCACAGCATACAGGAGGGAGGTCACAGGCACAGCAATGGCTGACAACACCACAGCATACAGGAGGGAGGTCACAGGCACAGCAATGGCTGACAACACCACAGCATACAAGAGGGAGGTCACAGGCACAGCAATGGCTGACAACACCACAGCATACAGGAGGGAGGTCACAGGCACAGCAATGGCTGACAACACCACATCATACAGGAGGGAAGTCACAGGCACAGCAATGGCTGACAACACCACAGCATACAGGAGGGAGGTCACAGGCACAGCAATGGCTGACAACACCACAGCATACAAGAGGGAGGTCACAGGCACAGCAATGGCTGACAACACCACAGCATACAGGAGGGAGGTCACAGGCACAGCAATGGCTGACAACACCACATCATACAGGAGGGAGGTCACAGGCACAGCAATGGCTGACAACACCACAGCATACAGGAGGGAGGTCACAGGCACAGCAATGGCTGACAACACCACAGCATATAAGAGGGAGGTCACAGGCACAGCAATGGCTGACAACACCACGGCATACAGGAGGGAGGTCACAGGCACAGCAATGGCTGACAACACCACAGCATACAGGAGGGAGGTCACAGGCACAGCAATGGCTGACAACACAACAGCATACAAGAGGGAGGTCACAGGCACAGCAATGGCTGACAACACCACAGCATACAGGAGGGAGGTCACAGGCACAGCGATGGCTGACAACACCACAGCATACAGGAGGGAGGTCACAGGCACAGCAATGGCTGACAACACCACAGCATACAGGAGGGAGGTCACAGGCACAGCGATGGCTGACAACACCACAGCATAGAGGAGGGAGGTCACAGGCACAGCAATGTCTGACAACACCACAGAATAGAGGAAGGAGGTCACAGGCACAGCAATGGCTGACAACACCACAGCATACAGGAGGGAGGTCACAGGCACAGCAATGGCTGACAACACCACAGCATAGAGGAGGGAGGTCACAGGCACAGCAATGGCTGACAACACCACAGCATACAGGAGGGAGGTCACAGGCACAGCAATGTCTGACAACACCACAGCATACAGGAGGAAGGTCACAGGCACAGCAATGGCTGACAACGCCACAGCATACAGGAGGGAGGTCACAGGAACAGCAATGGCTGACAACACCACAGCATACAGGAGGGAGGTGACAGGCACAGCAATGGCTGACAACACCACATCATACAGGAGGAAGGTCACAGGCACAGCAATGGCTGACACCACCACAGCATACAGGAGGGAGGTGACAGGCACAGCAATGGCTGACAACGCCACAGCATACAGGAGGGAGGTCACAGGCACAGCAATGGCTGACAACACCACAGCATACAGGAGGGAGGTCACAGGCACAGCAATGGCTGACAACACCACAGCATACAGGAGGGAGGTCACAGGCACAGCAATGGCTGACAACACCACAGCATACAAGAGGGAGGTCACAGGCACAGCAATGGCTGACAACACCACAGCATACACAAGGGAGGTCACAGGCACAGCAATGGCTGACAACACCACAGCATACAGGAGGGAGGTCACAGGCACAACAATGGCTGACAACGCCACAGCATACAGGAGGGAGGTCACAGGCACAGCAATGGCTGACAACGCCACAGCATACAGGAGGGAGGTCACAGGCACAGCAATGGCTGACAACGCCACAGCATACAGGAGGGAGGTCACAGGCACAACAATGGCTGACAACGCCACAGCATACAGGAGGGAGGTCACAGGCACAGCAATGGCTGACAACACCACAGCATACAAGAGGGAGGTCACAGGCACAGCAATGGCTGACAACACCACAGCATACAAGAGGGAGGTCACAGGCACAGCAATGGCTGACAACACCACAGCATACAAGAGGGAGGTCACAGGCACCGCAATGGCTGACAACACCACAGCATACAAGAGGGAGGTCACAGGCACAGCAATGGCTGACAACACCACAGCATACAAGAGGGAGGTCACAGGCACAGCAATGGCTGACAACACCACAGCATACAGGAGGGAGGTCACAGGCACAGCAATGGCTGACAACACCACAGCATACAGGAGGGAGGTCACAGGAACAGCAATGGCTGACAACACCGCAGCATACAAGAGGGAGGTCACAGGCACAGCAATGGCTGACAACACCACAGCATACAGGAGGGAGGTCACAGGCAGAGCAATGGCTGACAACACCGCAGCATACAAGAGGGAGGTCACAGGCACAGCAATGGCTGACAACACCACAGCATACAGGAGGGAGGTCACAGGCAGAGCAATGGCTGACAACACCGCAGCATACAGGAGGGAGGTCACAGGCACAGCAATGGCTGACAACACCACAGCATACAAGAGGGAGGTCACAGGCACAGCAATGGCTGACAACACCACAGCATACAGGAGGGAGGTGACAGGCACAGCAATGGCTGACAACACCACAGCATACAGGAGGGAGGTCACAGGCACAGCAATGGCTGACAACACCACAGCATACAGGAGGGAGGTCACAGGCACAGCAATGGCTGACAACACCACAGCAGACAGGAGGGAGGTCACAGGCACAGCAATGGCTGACAACACCACAGCATACAAGAGGGAGGTCACAGGCACAGCAATGGCTGACAACACCACAGCATACAGGAGGGAGGTCACAGGCACAGCAATGGCTGACAACACCACAGCATACAGGAGGGAGGTCACAGGCAGAGCAATGGCTGACAACACCACAGCATACAGGAGGGAGGTCACAGGCACAGCAATGGCTGACAACACCACAGCATACAAGAGGGAGGTCACAGGCACAGCAATGGCTGACAACACCGCAGCATAGAGGAGGGAGGTCACAGGCACAGCAATGGCTGACAACACCACAGCATACAGGAGGGAGGTCACAGGCAGAGCAATGGCTGACAACACCACAGCATACAGGAGAGAGGTCACAGGCAGAGCAATGGCTGACAACACCACAGCATACAAGAGGGAGGTCACAGGCACAGCAATGGCTGACAACACCACAGCATACAGGAGGGAGGTCACAGGCACAGCAATGGCTGACAACACCACAGCATACAGGAGAGAGGTCACAGGCAGAGCAATGGCTGACAACACCACAGCATACAAGAGGGAGGTCACAGGCACAGCAATGGCTGACAACACCGCAGCATAGAGGAGGGAGGTCACAGGCACAGCAATGGCTGACAACACCACAGCATACAGGAGGGAGGTCACAGGCAGAGCAATGGCTGACAACACCACAGCATACAGGAGAGAGGTCACAGGCAGAGCAATGGCTGACAACACCACAGCATACAGGAGGGAGGTCACAGGCACAGCAATGGCTGACAACACCACAGAATAGAGGAGGGAGGTCACAGGCACAGCAATGGCTGACAACACCACAGCATACAAGAGGGAGGTCACAGGCAGAGCAATGGCTGACAACACCACAGCATACAAGAGGGAGGTCACAGGCACAGCAATGGCTGACAACACCGCAGCATACAGGAGGGAGGTCACAGGCACAGCAATGGCTGACAACACCGCAGCATACAGGAGGGAGGTCACAGGCAGAGCAATGGCTGACAACACCGCAGCATACAGGAGGGAAGTCACAGGCAGAGCAATGGCTGACAACACCACAGCATACAAGAGGGAGGTCACAGGCACAACAATGGCTGACAACACCGCAGCATACAAGAGGGAGGTCACAGGCAGAGCAATGGCTGACAACACCACAGTATACAGGAGGGAGGTCACAGGCAGAGCAATGGCTGACACCACAGCATACAGGAGGGAGGTCACAGGCAGAGCAATGGCTGACAACACCACAGCATACAAGAGGGAGGTCACAGGCACAGCAATGGCTGACAACACCACAGCATACAAGAGGGAGGTCACAGGCACAACAATGGCTGACAACACCGCAGCATACAAGAGGGAGGTCACAGGCAGAGCAATGGCTGACAACACCACAGCATACAGGAGAGAGGTCACAGGCAGAGCAATGGCTGACAACACCACAGCATACAAGAGGGAGGTCACAGGCAGAGCAATGGCTGACAACACCACAGCATACAAGAGGGAGGTCACAGGCACAGCAATGGCTGACAACACCACAGCATAGAGGAAGAAGGGGGTCATGGGCACAGCGCATGGCGGTGGCCCAGTCTTGTTGCTATGGTGACACCACATGCTTTCCCATGTTTTCCTGATGCCGGTGGCCCAATCTGGTTGCTATGGTGACACCACATGCTTTCCCATGTTTTCCTGGTGCTGGTGCCCCAGTCTGGTTGCTATGGTGACACCACATGCTTTCTGGCGTTGGTGGCCCAGTCTGGTTGCTATGGTGACACCACATGCTTTCTGGCGTTGGTGCCCCAGTCTGGTTGCTATGGTGACACCACATGCTTTCCCCTGTTTTCCTGGTGTCGGTGGCCCAGTCTGGTTACTCTAGTTACACCACATGCTTTCCTGGTGCTGGTGGCCCAGTCTGGTTGCTATGGTAACACCACATGCTTTCCCCTGGTGTCGGTGGCCCAGTCTGGTTACTATAGTTACACCAACGCTTTCCTGGTGTCGGTGGCCCAGTATGGTTGCTATGGTGACACCACATGCTTTCCTGGTGTCGGTGGCCCAGTCTGGTTGCTATGGTAACACCACATGCTTTCCTGGTGTCGGTGGCCCAGTCTGGTTGCTATGGTAACACCACATGCTTTCCTGGTGTCGGTGGCCCAGTCTGGTTGCTATGGTAACACCACATGCTTTTCCATGTTTTTCTGGTTCCGGTGGCCCAGTCTGGTTGCTATGGTGACACCACATGCTTTCCCCTGGTGTCGGTGGCCCAGTCTGGTTACTATAGTTACACCAACGCTTTCCTGGTGTCGGTGGCCCAGTCTGGTTGCTATGGTGACACCACATGCTTTCCTGGTGTCGGTGGCCCAGTCTGGTTACTATAGTTACATCACATGCTTTCCAGGTGGCCCAGTCTGGTTGCTATGGTGACACTTCAAGGCACAGGAGTGGCTGCACAGTACCAGCCAAATACATTATCCCCTCCCCCTCATTGAATAGCATTATCAGTCACAATATATAGACCTAAGTAACGTGACAGGGACAAATCCTTGTTACTACATTGGTAAACCCAAGATGGCTGCTCGTGCCCCTCACAACAGTCGGGGCTACAATAAAATGGCCGACGTGAGAGGAGACTCTGACCGAGGAGCGGGGCTTTGTTTTAGTCCTTAGTCGCCTTTCCTGGCGTTAGCTTGGTCAAGATGGGGGGCGGGGTTAATGGTTTGGGGGCGTGTCCGCTTATTCCCGCGCCTGATGCTGGTGGCCCAGTCTGGTTGCTATGTCTCGCTACACCTTTGTCCTGTGACAAAGGTATAGCGAGTGGCGGCCATTTTTTTGTAGCCCGCCCCAGGCTTTGTGGCGGTGGAATATGTCCTCAATAGCAGGGGCGGCCATGTTGGTGTAGACCAGAGTCCTGCCTGCAACAAAAGAGGTAAGCTGGCTCCCTAAATCTTTTCACACACTACAATGTCCCTG
Organism: Gastrophryne carolinensis; assembly: GCA_027917425.1. Classification (NCBI taxonomy): domain Eukaryota; kingdom Metazoa; phylum Chordata; class Amphibia; order Anura; family Microhylidae; genus Gastrophryne; species Gastrophryne carolinensis. The sequence continues at coordinate 13,842,275 of CM051237.1, forward strand.
CACACAGTGTTTATATTGTATACCTGCCATTATCGTGTGGCCCTTCTGTGCCATGATACCCCTCATTGCCCGCAGTGCAGCCTGGGTAATAATAGGAAGGGTTATAATGAGAGCAGGAAGGGCACTTTATAATATAGCACCTCCTTTCTGTGGAGGACACAGTGCTGGGGGGAGGAGCTTCATGCTGCTCATGGGAGGGACATTACAGCGGACCTTCACCCTGAATAAGAGCCTATCTTATATGTTTCCCACACCCTGTACATACAGATTGCCCACATTAATCCGGACCTTCACCCTGAATAAGAGCCTATCTTGTATGTTTCCCCCGTACATACAGATTGCTCACATTAATCCGGACCTTCACCCTGAATAAGAGCCTATCTTATATGTTTCCCACACCCTGTACATACAGATTGCTCACATTAATCCGGACCTTCACCCTGAATAAGAGCCTATCTTGTATGTTTCCCCCCGTACATACAGATTGCTCACATTAATCCGGACCCTCACCCTGAATAAGAGCCTATCTTATATGTTTCCCACACCCTGTACATACAGATTGCCCACATTAATCCGGACCTTCACCCTGAATAAGAGCCTATCTTATATGTTTCCCACACCCTGTACATACAGATTGCTCACATTAATCCGGACCTTCACCCTGAATAAGAGCCTATCTTATATGTTTCCCACACCCTGTACATACAGATTGCTCACATTAATCCGGACCTTCACTCTGAATAAGAGTCTATCTTATATGTTTCCCACACCCTGTACATACAGATTGCTCACATTAATCCGGACCTTCACCCTGAATAAGAGCCTATCTTATATGTTTCCCCCCTGTACATACAGATTGCTCACATTAAAAATCACCCTACCTGCATCTACTGCATGTTATGAGCTTTTAACATCCAAGATGGCGGCTCATGGAACATCAGGCAGCCTGCAAACAGGAAGTGTCTTCTGACTGTGTCGCTCTGCATTCTGGGATTGCTGACCTTTTCCTGACCAGCTCTGCTCTGTCTGAGCAAAGCACAGCTATAACCCCGCCCCCCCTGCACTTTATCCCACTCTCCTCTCCTCAGTAAGTGTGTTGCTTCTGAGTGAAGATGGTGGCGCCCGTATCCTAGAGTCCTGAACAGAGTTGCAGCCCGGTGGGGGGAAAGAATAATAAGTAAGTGACTAAAAACTTTAACAAAACACAATTGAGACCGCACCAGTTTTATTACGTATTATAAACGGTGTGCACACTGCTTGGGTAAGGTAATGATCAATCTACAAATACAAAAAAAGGGGAGGGAGTCCCACAACTCCCCAACACATACAGAAAACTGAAGGTCCCACACCTTCCAGAACCCGCCTGCTCAGTACACCGGCAACCTAGGAGCGCCTGGTAACAGGTAATGGAGGAGCGGGCAGGGATTCGGGGGGAGGGTGGACTGTCACTTGGGGGTTTAAAAAGAAAAATTAGGGGGCGTGGCTTGACCGGCGGGCAAGATGGCAGCCTGAGAGCGGAGCTCGTGGCGGAGATTCCCGATAGCATTGCTTTTCGCATCCCCAGCAGACCATGGGGAAGAGCAGCAGATCGGGGTCGACAGGAAAGACTCCGAGGGTACCCCAGGCCCTGAGCGGGAGCTCCAGGAGTGTGCAGGACATGTTTAAATCGCAAGAGGCCTGACGACGCTGGTCGGCGCATGTCCAAAATGGCGCCCTCACTCTCACTCTCGCCGGACAGCTCCCCAGATAGAGCGAGTGTGGCCCCCTCCGAGAGAGAAGAACAAGATGTTGTGGCCCAGCTGAGTCAGCTTCCCACCCGGTCGGAGTTGGCGGATTTCGCGGGGGACATTAAAGCCACCATAGCGACGGCCATCGCAGATTTAAAAACCGATATGCGGGCCCTGGCGCGGAGGATGGATGGCATGGAGAGAGAGGAGGAACGCACTAAACGCAGTTTGCGGTTGGTGAGTGAAGTCGTCACAGCGCACAACCACTACATGCTTAAAGTGGACCAACACCCACCCGTGATCGGCCCGGGAATCTATAAGATTCCCGGACCGATCACCTCCCTCCCCGCGGGACATCCGAGATCGGGATGTCCTGCGGGGTGAAACCCCCCCCCAAACCCCCCAAACTCCTTACCTTAGTTTCGGCGGCGGCCGGCCGCCGCCGCCTCCCTCGCGCCCCTCTAGTCGTGCGCGCGCCCGCGCCGGCCGTCTGTGAATGGCCGGCGCGGGCACGCGCGCGTCAACAGGGACGCGCGGGAGGCGGCGGCGGAGGAGCCGCTTGTCCGCCGCCGCTGACAGAGGTGAGTTCGGGGGGGTTTCACACAGCGGGGCACCCCGATCGGGGGTGCCCCACCGAAGTGGACCAAGACCCAGGATAGTCAAAATCCTGGGTGTTGGTCCACTTTAATGTGCACAGGCATTTAGAGGATCTAGACAATAGAAATAGGAGGTGCAACATCCGAGTGAGAGGAGTCCCAGAGACAGTAGGGCAGGATCAGATTGGGAGCGCACTGTTATCTATCTTCAATGCCCTCCTCGAACGCCCACCTGACACCCCTATTGAGCTAGTTCGAGCTCACAGAGCGTTGCGCCCGAGGAATTTGGGAGACGCGAACCCCAGGGACATTATTTGTTGCCTGCAAAGCTTTGTCCTGAAGGAGGAGATCATAGCCAAGGCCAGAGCACGGGACGCGATCCAGTTTAACAATGATGAGATCCAGATATTTCAAGATCTCTCTGGCATAACTCTACAACATCGAAGGGCCCTGAGACCACTCACCTCGCTACTGCGGGAGCGAGGTATCCCTTACCGCTGGAGATTTCCTTTTGCCCTCTCCGCTACCGTGAATGGGAAAACTGGCACACTACGTGTCCCTGGAGACTTGGCAGATTTTTGTAGCTCCCTCCATCTGCCTTTAGTATCGGTCCCTGACTGGTTTGCTGACTTCGCGATACCGGACTTGTTGATGGTCTCTCCTAGACCGGGAACGAGGGAGGAATCCCCGAAGAGGACCTCCCCGGCCCGCTCTCCTGGTGGCCTCTCAGACCGAATCAACCGTGGGCAACGGCAAGAAGGCAGAGACTGAAAACGCCCCGGCGCAGACTTGGAGAAGGGTGCAATTCTGGAGCGCTGATTAAGGTCACCCAAGTGGCCTGTACCACACGCAATACGGTGATGTTTACTCTTTTAGCACGCCTTGCTGACACTCGACTAGCGCATCCCATTCCGCTATCGCGGCGAGGGCGCAGTTGGCTATCAGCGACGCGGTGGGGGATGCTACGCTAAGTATGGATGATACTGCATATGCTCTATAGATGTGTATTATTTTGACTGCCGTCGCTGAAGGTCGGTGGGCCCACTCTTTGATTCCTTGAAACCTGAGGCGGGGGCATTGCCTCAACGCTCAGGGGGCGGGAGGGACGGCCCGGGGGGGTTATCATGAGCTAGGCACTTGACAGATTCCTAATGTGACAGACTGTGTTGGGGTGCCCCCCTCTTGGAGCTTGCTTCTCATGCCTCGTTGGCGGTGGAGATGTTCCTGGAGGGGGCAGCCTTCTCTTATTGTTATAAAAAGGTTATATTCGCAGATCGTATTTCATTCTTAAAATATTATGCAGATAAGGTATATTTGAAATGTGGTTTAACTGACGGAAGTTAAGATGGGCCATGGGTCGTTTTCTCTTTTCACTTGTTGCCCCTGTTTAATGTTCATGGGAAGGGCTTTTAAACCGAGTGTGGTGTGCGATGGACGGCTCCCCAGTGACCAGGGGGTGGCGCTCCAATCTCTATGAGGCTGGCTTACACGTTGACTGAGAGGAGCGCGCTGCCCAGGTAGTGCGCTGTAGAGATGGGGGGAACTCCACCGAGCATAACACTAGGCCTTTTTTCTTGGGTAGAAATTGAGTGTTCTCTCGCGGTGCCTAGCTGGCATCCAACTAATGCATTTAGTTCCGCGATGGCGGCGAGGGGGCGGTTGGCGGTTAGCGGGGCGGCGGGAGAAGGTGCGCTCCAGGTTGCAAGTACGGAATCTGACATAGGGGATATATTTAGTGCTGGGGAGTGGGGTGGGACGCCTGCAGCCGAGAACACGCCGCTCATGCAACGCTGGCGGGAGAGGGGTTTTTGGAGGAGGCGGCCTCGCCCTACCATTTAGCTGGTGATCCATTTTAAGATTTTGGATACTGGGTTACTCTTAGAATCTTAGACCCATACGATATGGGAAGCATGAGGCTACTGAATAAAGTTAAGACGAGCCGGGGGATCTACTCCCATGCGGCATAGTAGTTGAAATTTATGCATGCATACCATTGAACGTCTTGGTGGGCAGGATCCACTTTTACATTATAAGACTAACGAGACAGATGACCCCGGGGTTGCTTACTATTTGGGGCAGGTCGGCTGGGGGGGTTTGGGTGCTTGAGATCGGGGTGACCCGTCACGAAATGTTGTTCTATAGTTTGTAATAATTACTACCTCTCTGGGTACAGATTGCACTAAACAGGATTACACGCAAGGCTCTGCTCGGGGGCTTGCTGCTGCCTGATCCGGTCCTGCTCGTTTCCCCTAACATCTTCCTTGTTTTATTAAAGGAACTTACAAGATCCCAAGAGCTGGGGTTTTGCCTCTCATAGGACGGTAAGTATAGTACTACCTCCGGGAGAGGGTGAGAGGAGTGGCCCTTTGGAGACGCCGGTGCTCCACTCCTGATCAGTTCCTTTCCAATCACAGATTCTACCTGAAGGTCAGGTGGGCTGGTTGTAATATAGTTTTTTCTCCTTGATGTTGTTTCTTTTTTTTTTTTCCTTTCCCTCTCTTTTTGAGGATTTGGCGGGGGAGGCTCTTTAGGTGTCAGGTTTATTCAACGCTATTCACACTCAGATCCCTCTCTAACTGTACACCCTTTCTCTTGTGCTGTGATCTCTTTACTGTCCAGTCTTCCCCTTCTTTCTCTAACTTTCCTCTCTCGGTGGGGGAGGGAGACCTGAGGTTGGAAGTCAGATTTTGAGCCCTAAGGACCTCGGGGGGAGGAAGATGGATGGTCAACTTAAAATCAATGTTATGTCCATTAATGCTAGAGGCCTAAATATACCACATAAAAGGCACTCCCTGCTAAGAGACCTTAAGAGACAGAGGATTCAGATTGCCCTGATCCAGGAAACCCATTTCCAGAAAGACAAGGTCCTGAAGCTGGGGGATAAAAACTATAACAGTCATTACTGTGCCCCTTCACCAATATCTAAAACAAAGGGGGTCTCAATTTTGCTGGCTAGATCGCTTCAGCTATCTGTGTCTGCCGAAAATGTGGACACGGAAGGACGATATATATTTTTGAAAGGCAGATTACCATCAGGGAAGCTTGTTACTATCGCTAATATCTATGCACCAAACAAGGGCCAAAAGGGATTTATGTTAGCAACGCTGAAGAAATTGAGAACGTTTCAGGAAGGTATTTTGATTCTAGGGGGGGATCTGAACTGTGCACTAAACCCTTTGGTGGATACATCAGACGCCAAATCAACTATCACATATAGAGCCCTAAAACAGATTAAATGTTCCCTTTCAAATATTCAGGCTGTAGATACTTGGAGGTTGCTGCACCCCACGGGGAAAGACTACACGTTTTATTCCCCCATTTATGGCAAATATTCAAGGATAGATTACCTTTTCCTTTCTCAAAGAGATTTAGATAAGTTAAAATCGGTCGAAATTGGGTGTGCCTCTATTTCAGACCACGCTCCTGTGACCATGTGTTTGGAATTCCCCGAGGGGGTGCAGAAGGAGTGGCATTGGCGGTTGAACGGGGGGATTCTAAAGGATAGCAGGGTGGTGGATAAGGTTAGGGAGAGCCTGCTACACTTTTTTAGGGAAAACATATCGGAAGACCTGAGTCCATTAACAGTCTGGGAGGCCCATAAGTGCACAATTAGAGGCATCTTGATCCAGGAAGGGGCGAGACTTAAAAAGGAGAGAGTTGCCAAATTAGATGACTTGATTAGACAAGTGACATTGCTAGAAGCCAAACATAAAAAATCTTTGCTAGAGGCCCACCTTAAGGAACTCGAGGAGAAAAGGAGGGAACTTAAGGATTTAATGGAAAGAGCAGCTAGAAGATCATTTACATATAGGAGCGGTCTTTACTATGAGTTGGGAAATAGGCCTGGATACCTGCTGGCAAGGGCATTGAATCCCAGAGGTGAGAGGAATAGGATAGAAGGATACGAGATAGCAAGGGTACACTTCACCAGAGGGATAGAGATATTGCAGAGCAATTTCGAGCCTACTACACTACATTGTATAACTTACCAAGCCAGGGGCAGGGGGAGACCCTTCGGGCCAAGATGCTGTCCTATGTGAAGGATTCTGGAATGCCATGCCTGACAGGAATAGGAATCTATTGCTTTACTAGAAGCCCCAATCACAGTCTTGGAGCTCCAAGAAGTAGTGAAGGGCCTGAAGCCTGGAAAAGCACCCGGGCCAGATGGCTTTACAAGTCACTATTACAAGTCATTCTCTCCACAACTTTTGACACACTTAGCCAAGGCTTTTGATACGACTGCTGAGACCGGGGTTCTGCCTTCTTCTTGGAGGCCCAGATTACTGTCATTCCTAAGGCTGGGAAGGAGGCTACGGACTGCAGAAACTATAGGCCTATAGCATTATTAAATGTTGATTTGAAAATCTTTGCTAAGGCTTTGGCCATCAGACTCTCTAAACTTATGCCTAACTTGGTTTCACAAGATCAGGTGGGCTTCATCCCCTCACGGGAAGCTAGGGACAATGTAATTAAGGCTATAGATGTGCACTGGTGGGCCTCAAATCATGGACTCCAGGCTATGCTGCTCTCAACAGATGCCGAAAAGGCGTTTGATCGGGTTAGATGGGACTGGATAAGAGTAGTTCTGGAGCATATAGGCCTAGGGGAGGCGACCCTTAATAGGGTCTTGGCCCTCTACTCTGGCCCAGTTGCAAAAGTTAGGGTCAATGGTATATCCTCCCAAGGTTTCGATATAAGAAATGGGACGCGACAAGGGTGCCCACTGTCCCCCCTGATTTTTGCATTATCGCTGGAGCCCTTTCTCAGAAAGGTAAACTTGAACTCAGGGATCAGGGGAATCAAGATTGGGGATAGGGAAAGGAAAGTAGCAGCATATGCTGACGATATGCTTTTTTTCATTGAGTCTCCCAGGATCTCGATCCCATCACTTTTGCAGGAACTAACTATATTCGGCACCATTTCAAATTTGAAAATCAACTACAACAAATCCTCGGCCCTGAATATTTATTTACCCAAATCGGAAGCTGATGCTTTGAGAGGGGCCGTCCCATTCTCTTGGAGGGACCATAGCATAACATACTTAGGGATTCAGCTCCCCAGAGAACTGAATAGGTTGTTTCAGTTAAACTATGCCCTCTTAGGGATTCAGCTGAAGAAAGACCTGGAAACTTGGAGTAGGCTAAAGTTGTCTTGGTTTGGTAGAATAGCAGTTCTGAAAATGAATGTTCTGCCCAGGATTTTATATCTCCTCCAGTGTCTCCCGATAACAATACCCCCACAGTTTATTAAAACTCTAAATAAGGCTTTTAGGGAGTTTGTGTGGCACAAGACACCTGCCAGGATTAAGAGGGAGATTTTGATTTGTAGCAGGGAGAGAGGGGGCGCTGGCCTCCCCTGTGTGGAGAGTTATGTCAGAGCGGTCCACCTGGGTAGATTCTTGGACTGGCATGTTAATCACTCCCAGAAAGACTGGGTCAGAGTAGAGGACGAGGTGGGCAAACAGAAATGGGATGCCTGCTTCCTAGCAAAGAGAGATGTCCAGGACGCTGTTGAGACACATCCATTGATTGGGGAGACACTGCGGAGGGTTAGACTGTTGGGGAAACAACATCCAGACTTGCTCTCAATACCGGGCCCACTAACCCCGATTAGGCACAACCCAGCTTTTCCCCCAGGGGTCGAGGGTAGCTTTTTGGCACAGTGTAGCACACTGCGGGCTCCCAGAGTCTGCAATCTATATGATAAGGGCAGATTTTTAGATAGAAGGGAACTACAGGAAAATTGGGGGGGGTCCGATTCCTACCTTCTCGTACTTTCAAATGCGCCACTTTGCTGGAAGTGGAGAGCTTAGGGGAGTTGGAGAGAGAGCCCCTTCAGAAGTGGAGAGAGCCTGCCTGGGGGACGGTCCAAATGATCATCTACTGTCCTGGGCTTATTCGGTGATAGGGGAGGCAAGGCCAGCAGTCAGGAGACCATGGGAAGATAGGTGGCATAAAGACCTGGATTTGGAGCTAACTCCTGACGAATGGGAAGCGATTTACAAGGGGCTGCATAAAGGGGTAGCTAATAGCTCCCTACAGGAAACTAACTATAAAATTGCCACTCGCTGGTATAGAACTCCTGCAGGTCTTCATAGGATATTCCCGGAGGTCCCTGACCAGTGTTGGAGATGTGATTCTCAGGGGGCTACGTTTATTCATGTATGGTGGTCATGCCCTAAAATTGTTACTTTTTGGGAGAGGGTGCATGAGGTTACAGGGAAGATTCTGGGCGGTTCCTTGGAGTGGGGCCCAGCTGGGTACCTATTGAACTGGTCAGCTGATGGGAAGGGGATAGGAGGAGTGAGCCCACTGGGGATACATCTTATGAACGCGGCTAGAGTCTTGATGCCCAGGAATTGGAAAACCAAGAGAACCCCCTCGCTTAGAGACTGGTTCACCCAGGTGGACCATATAGAGGAGATGGAGGAGATTCTACTGACAAAACAGGATAGACTGAGCGTTACCATTACATTTGTCTCTGACGCACGGCTCCGCCCCCATGAGCCTCTGCGGCTCACAGAGACGGAACCAGGAAGTGAGACGGACGCCGCAGCCGCGGCTCTCACCTGCGATCGCAGCGGGGACATCGCTTCTTTTATTGATTGATGTACTTTGTATTAAGCACTTTATTGATTGGGCTCACTAACATTGATGACAGAGTTAGTTTGATTATTTGCACATATAGTTTTTCACAATTATATGTATATAGGTTTTTGCATGGCAGCAACATGGATTAGCGCCCCCTCTTGGCAGTATGAATTTTAATGTGTCTTATATGTCTTTTAATAGTCTGTATTGGATGTAAATAGAAGGAAAAAACGTTTTAAGATGATTAAACATTAATAAAACTTTATATCAACTTTATTTATGTCTGGTGTTGTGCAACCTTAAGACTCAGTTCAATATACCTTTGTTTGGGGGGACTTTTATAGTGGGGCATCCCCTCATGTTGTAGTAATTGGTATTATTGGGGTAGGAACTGAGCATTGCACCACCATTATAGATTAGATCATTATCTTACTGGTGCCAGCTGTACATCCTCTTTTTGGTGGATCGCAGCGAGAAGGTAAGGAGACTGCGCCGCTGCCAAATCGATCCCGAGCGTGACTCGGGGTTACCGCTACTTACAGCGCAAATTAAAGGAGCAGTATCGCGAATTTTTCTTGGTGACTTATATTTAAATGGTACTTTGAATGTAGATAAGTGTTGGAGTAAGAATTACAAATGTAGAAAAAAATGATGTGTGTGTTGAGCAGCTGGAGACTAATAGCTGATGTTTATGTCTTGTCAGTGTCAGGCGCCGCCGACACTCTGGCCTGTTCCATGCTGAGGAGAGGGGTGCAACAATGTATCAAAGTATCAGCTGTTCAGTGCTGGCAGCCGTCCAGCATCAGATAACAACATTGCAACATTGCCTGGCCAGAACTTATATATCTAATACAGAGAGAAAAGCTCTAGAAGTCATTTAGCTGATTTTGACAGTTTTCCCTTCATGTTGGCTCTGCTGCAGAATCTTTCAGTTTACCATTTTCTCTTTTTTTTCCATATGATCTTTCTTTCAGCTTTGTGTGTTTTGAGCAAAGCCCAACCCCGGATTTTCACTATCTGGAGTTTTGTTTTGTGCCCCTAGGGGCATCCCGACTTGGGATGCCCTGATATGTGAAATCCCCAAGTTCGCCTGTGAAAACGTACCTTTCCCTGTCCCACAGCGCATGTGCGGGCTCTCATCCAATCAGCGCTGTTTGCACGCAGATGGGGAGCCTGAGCAGTAACCTTCCTGGCCGCTCGGCCTGTCTAAATGACTATCTGCGTGAGCGCGCCAGAAAAATGGGGGGATCTGTGGTTATCCAGGGGTCGTTTCACACAGTGGGCATCCTGATTTAGAATGGGGTTTTGTTCCACTTTAATACCTTTAGATTTTCCTGCACAGTTATTCAAAGAAGAATTTCAGTCGTTTTCAGTCAGTTTAGTTTATTTTGTATAGATTTTACACATTTGAGTCACTTGGTCTCATAACAAAAGCAGCACCTCACACACACACAGCCGTTACAGTGTCAGCCTCTGAGGTAAAGTGTTGCTAGGAGACCAGTGGGCTAAATGAAGCAGCTCACTAAAAACAACCCAGCAGATCCCCCTATTCAGCAAATTGACTGAGCTATTATAATTATACAATTTAAAAGAGAGGCAGATATTTTTTCCTTTTTCTATCGCCAGATTATTTATACACATGTTATAAGCTATTGTATGGCTATTTAATTATTTATCTTTTTTAATGCAAATTTCGCGATACTGCTCCTTTAACCCCGAGTCACGCTCGGGATCACCGCTAAGGAGGTTAATTGAGTGTGTCTGTGCAGGCCAGGCGGTGGCAGCTGGTGTATTGGGGTGTATGTGTAGCTGCTGCATTTCCCACCCTCGGCTTATACTCGAGTCAATAACTTTTCCAGTTTTTTTGTGGTAAAATTAGGTGCCTCGGCTTATATTCGGGTCGAGTACTCGAGTATATACGGTATATGGATATGTATTTTAGGTCAGCTCCAGTGCCTATGTATAGTTCATCTCGTATCATCTTACATACGGACCAGCAAGGAGAGATGAACAGTTGTCCCTATCAATCAATGTATGATGTAATGTGCGCATTCGGTTGTGATAGGCATCTCTCTATATATGGAACTGTAACATAGGCCCTTATTTAACAAGGGATAGCGACTGGTGAGCGAACGGTAATGACGCTCACCGCCACGAGAACGCCGGCTCCCCTCCACAATCACACATTTATCAAGCCGATCCTGCTTAGCGACTGACAGAGCGCCAGATAGCGAATCATTCATCATTATTCCAGCCTCACCCCACAGCGCCAGCGAGCGACCTTGAACAGCGACAGGTATGACCTCTCGCTACCTGGCGCTCTCCAATGCATTTCAATGGAGCAATCTTTAATTATTCATAATTAATTGCTATTATTATTATTTTTTTTTTTTAATGTCAAAAATTCTGTGACCACTTCTGCAATGTTAGATATTTTTTTTAAGCTTAAAAAAAAAAAAAAAAAAAAATTGTGCAGAATTGATATTACAGGTCTGATATTAATGTATTCATATTACAAAATGTTTTGAAAAACATGTTTTTGTTTTTTTTCAAAAAATATGGTTGTTTGGGGGTTAACCCATCGCCGCCAGCGCTCTGGGGTTTAAACAAGCATTTCACAGCGCGAGAATTTTTGGAGCGTGATTTGTTAATGAATATGCTGGGAGCCGTTCGCTATGGGCGTTCGCTGTCATGCGCTCCCATACAGCGCGGAACCTGTCAAACAGCGACTCCTAACCCCGTATTCAACATTACCGCACACCGACTGAGTCGCTGTCAACAGCCGAACAACGGCCAAGCACAGCGAATACTAGCGTGCGCTGTGAAAATAACGCTACTGGCGCTCATCTGTCGCTACCTGGCGCTATTAATGAATCGGCCTGATAGTTACATGTAAAGGCTGTGAGCAGCTGTTGCCATCTATCAGATGAATCAGCATGATGAGCTTACCCATATATGGTGTATGCTATATGTACGTAGTTTAAGACTCGTTCTGTGATTGGTTATAATAGAACGTTTCCTTGTAAGTCTTCTCTGTAACGCTATATAATAAAGGGGAGTGGCAAACATCACACACACGTGCCCACAACAACATGGCCGTGCGTAAGTAAGCATTTGTGTGTGTCCTTGTCTGTCTTTAAATGATGGTAATTTCCCCAACATAACCTCCCCACTATAACCATTAATAAAGTGCTGAGTGCCCAGTGCAAAATTCTCCTGTGTGTAGAAACTACAGCATAATAATCAAGAGGACCAGCCAGGTGAAGACAAAGCCGACATATGCATATACAACACTGTTAACAATAAGACCTCGCGTGTCCAGGATTGCAATGTCACAACCCCCCCCCCCCCCCCTGCCCCAGAGCCAACGCGTTTCGTGACGTCCGAGCGTCACTTCCTCAGGGCAGGACTCAAGATGGAGGGTGAGATCAGATCTTTATTTCCTGTCTTCCGGAGAGTGGCGCCTACACAGTGCACACAGGTATTGAAGGCCACATAGGTCATTGCAGGGACACCATTAAACCGGACTTTCAGCGGTTTGTGAAGTGAAGGTCCGGATTAATGTGGGCAATCTGTATGTACAGGGGGGGAAACATATAAGATAGGCTCTTATTCAGGGTGAAGGTCCGGATTAATGTGAGCAATATGTATGTACAGGGGGGAAACATATAAAATAGGCTCTTATTCAGGGTGAAGGACCGGATTAATGTGAGCAATCTGTATGTACAGGGTGTGGGAAACATATAAGATAGGCTCTTATTCAGGGTGAAGGTCCGGATTAATGTGGGCAATCTGTATGTACAGGGGGGAAACATATAAGATAGGCTCTTATTCAGGGTGAAGGTCCGGATTAATGTGAGCAATCTGTATGTACAGGGTGTGGGGAACATATAAGATAGGCTCTTATTCAGGGTGAGGGTCCGGATTAATGTGGGCAATCTGTATGTACAGGGGGGGAAACATATAAGATAGGCTCTTATTCAGGGTGAGGGTCCGGATTAATGTGGGCAATCTGTATACCCACCCTCCCCCATTACATCACACAATATCTCTGTCTTCTTTGTTCACAGACAGATATGAAAGCTGAGGAGGAGGAAGTATTTGTGAAAATGAAGGAGGAGGAAAATCCTCTACAGATCAGCCCAGGTGAGTAATAAGGGTAAGTCCACTTTAGAAGAGTGGGCTCAGGGTGCTGAGCTGGTATTTTTTAAATGTTTTTCCTATGTTAGCAAATGTGGAAACATTTGGCAACGTCATTAGACTAAGCTGGCGAGGGGCGCGGCTCTCCCTCCTATCGCCTCCTGTGCTCACAACACTTGGTTTGAACCTCGTGGCATCTAACAGGCCGATTCATTACTAACGCCAGGTAGCGACAGATGAGCGCCTGTAGCGCGGATTTCAGAGCGCCCGCTAGTAGTCGCTGTGCTCGGCCGTGGGTCATTGTTTCAGAGCGTCTCAGTCGCTGGACGCCATTGATGAATACGATGTGCGAGTCGCAGTACTACGCTGTATGTGAGCGAACCGTAACGCCAGCTCGGTGCGACCGACTCACACCACATTCATCAAAAAAAACGGCCTCACGCAGCGCCGGCGCTCAAAATCATGTAACGCTGTGTGATTAAAGTCTGATTAAAACACGTGGAATGACATTGTTATAACATTGTAACATGAACACTTTAATACCAGAAATGTAAGGACAATTCTGCATGAAAATATTATTAATCCAAAAAGTGTTCACATGTTCAACTGTGATTTTTGAAGGGATTTCCCAGAATTTTATATTGTTTTTTTTCTGGGGCTTCAACATGAAATGTCTTGTTTGGCCTTTTTTTAGGTGTATTCTCAATACTTTTAGGTGAAATATGTGCAAAAAAAAATGTAAAAAAAATCTATTTTTTGCAATTTGTAGTGTTTTTTTTGGATTTTTTGTAAAAAAAAAATGTTTGTCAATAAAATCTTATTGCATGTGAAACCCTTATTTCTCCCGGTTACAGCGGTACCACATATGTATAGGTAGACACCCTTTCCTGCCCAGAACACGCCCCCAAACTGAAACAGAGCTTTGGGAGCTTTTCAGATAAAATACAAGTGTGATATGCGCTATGCGCACCTTGCAGTTTTTCCAGAAAAACAACCCATACACACAAACTATATATTCTCTGGAAGTACACATCTCAAGCTTTCTAGGCGTACCAGGCTTGTTTATGTTTTCTGGAAGTAATACCTCAAACAATTCTTTAGTTGCACAGTTTCCCTAAAAAAAGAATAAAAAGGAAGAATCAAGCCACATTTTCCTAAAAAAAAAAAACTATATGCAAACAAGAAAAAACAAGAACAATCGCAAAAAGCAACATCCCTCGAACAGAACGATACCCAACATGCATAGGTAGTGTCAAGGGGGAGAGTTGCCAAACACCCCAAAGTAAAGCATGTGCATAACGGTAATTTTACTTGAAAATTTCAGCTCTGCAGACAACCTTGCAATTTTTCAACCAAAACAACCCTTTACACTTGGAATATCCCCCATAAACCATATATTCCCTGAAAGACATGTTAAGCTTTCTAAGAGTACCCAGCTTGTTGTAGTAAGCTCACCTTTCTGGAAGTAATCCGTCGAAGAATTCTTAGGTTGCACAGGGTTTCCCTAAAAAATGTATAAAAAAGCTGAATAAATAACATGTTTTCCTAAAATATCAATATGCAAACAAGAAAAAACAAGCTAAATCTAAAAGAGCAAGGTCCCCCGAGCAGAACAATACCCAACATGCATAGGTACTATTAACCCTTTTAATTGCCAGCCTACTTGAAGTTTTGTCACCCTCTGTTAACAGGTCATTTTTCTCCATTCTGCACCATGTTTATCCGTGATTTTTGCCAGAATTTCCAGGAAAATTACAGATATATATTTTGCGGCAGAGTTTAGGCTTTAACATGAAATGTCTTGTTTGTAATTTTTCTACTTTATTTAAATATTTTTACGTAAAAAAACAAAAAAAAAAAAATAAGAAAATATTTTTTAGACAATTGTCTTTTTTATTTTAATTAAAACATTTGTTTTATTAATGAAAACCATATTACATGTGAATGTCCCATTTCTTCCGATTACAATGGTACCACATATGTATCGGTAGCCCCCCCATTCTTGCCCAGGAGACCCCCTAAACTGAAAAGAGCACTTTATAACATTTACAAATAAAATACTACTATCCACACTATAAACATAAGGGGTTAATTTAAAAAAAAAACGACATGGGGTCCCCCCTCCTAGGAGGGGAACCCCATTTTTTGGGGGAATTTTAAGGGTTTAAAACCGCAAGCCGCAGGTGACTTGCCAACCCCCAGCCCTGTGAACTGGTATAGGGATCTCATGGATCCCTTACCGGTTCACAAAGGGTCAAAATCTCATGACATCTATTTATTTTTTTTCTTTACTCAACCCCGATCCGACTCCCTTGGCGACTCCCGATGACAGCTGCCGGGTGCTCGGTGGAAGGAGGCTGGGGGGGGGGGATCACAGCCCTCTGCCCATCTCCAACCTCTCTCCTGATGAATTGGTCGCTACATGGCGTTGTTCTAGTCGCTCACCAGATTCGCCTTCATAAATGTGTAATTGCGGCCCGCTACCTTATTATTGTTTGAGACAATAAAAAACGAACGTGGCGTGTAACCCACCACAAATAAAACAAACCGCGCTTCAGTTACCCAAATAATTAATCAAATGATATAAACAATTTCCTATAATATTCATGAAAAAACTCTTATTAAAACGAATCAACGCAGGAGTTAAAAATAGGTGTCCAACCAGTCCAGATTAAACAGATGTGTGCTAATTGTAGCACAGAAAGACTCGGCGGGAGTGCTCTTATGTTATTCTTCTTTAAATCACCCAATGTGTTTCAATTCAAGGAAAATATTGTGCTCCAATCAACCAATAATGTATAAACGACGCACCAGATTGTCAAAAGACAATATGCATATTGAGAAAATAGATTATGCTCCTCTTTAATCCATCTCTGATACACAATGTAGATAGGCTTTCCTCTGGAGGGTAGAAAGTAGTGACGCTGATGGAGGAGAAGCGAGGAGAAGTTTAGTATAAGCCACCTCCGTTACTTGTGGCCGAGGTACGGAGGCTAATAGCATTCCTCTATCTATCCAAATAAGCAAAAAGCTATTAGCCTCCGTACCTCGGGCGTAACGGAGGCGGCTTATACAAAACTTCTCCTCGCTCTGGAGGGTAGAAAGTAGTGACGCTGATGAGACCCGCCCAACGCGCTTCGTTGAATACAACTTAATCTTGGGCTGTTGTATTCAACGAAATGCGTTGGGCGGGTCTCATCAGCGTCGCTACTTTCTACCCTCCAGAGCGAGGAGAAGTTTTGTATAAACCGCCTCCGTTACTTGTGGCCGAGGTACGGAGGCTAATAGCATTCCTCTATGTATCCAAATAAGCGAAAAACTATTAGCCTCCGTACCTCGGCCGCAAGTAACAGAGGCGGCTTATACAAAACTTCTCCTCGAGACCCGCCCAACGCGTTTTGTTGAATCCAACAGCCCATGATTAAGTTGTATTCCACGAAACGCGTTGGGCGGGTCTCATCAGCGTCACTACTTTCTACCCTCCAGAGGAAAGCCTATCTACATTGTGTATCAGAGATGGATTAAAGAGGACCATAATCTATTTTCTCAATATGCATATTGTCTTTTGACAATCTGGTGCGTCATTTATACATTATTGGTTGATTGGAGCACAATATTTTCCTTGAATTGAAACACATTGGGTGATTTAAAGAAGAATAACATAAGAGCACTCCCGTCGAGTCTTTCTGTGCTACAATTAGCACAAATCTGTTTAACTATTATTGTTTATCTATATAGCGCCATCATCTTCCGTAGCGCTGTACAAAGTAGTAATTACAGACATATAAAGAAACATACAGTACATAGACTATTACAGATGCAGTGTTACAGAGTGTTACAATGACTATTCTGAATACAAGATACAATAGGAGAGAGAGAGCCCCGCCCCTGAGGAGCTTACAGTCTAACCGATGGAAAAAAACGCACATTTGCTAACATTAGAAAACATTAAAAAATGCTGGATCAAGTCAGCATCTTTAAAGTGGACCAAGACCCAGGATTTTGACTATCCTGGGTTTTGGTTCTTGCCTATGGGGTGCCCCGATCGGGGATACCCAGATGTGTGAAACCCCCCAGGTCTCCCAAACAAACTCACCTCTTCCTGGTCCTACAACGAATGTGCGGCTGCTCCTCTGATCAGTGTAATATGAGCGGATCTGAGTGCGCTGGCGGTGTATCCCCCGCTACCCCCTAACAGGGAGTGTGCCACTTACACGCCCTGCTAAAGGGATAGCGGGGATGCGGCCGCTGCTCACTAATGCACGGTTGGACCGGGAAAGAAGGTGAGTTTTCAGGCGACCTCGGGGGTTTCACACAGTGGGGCATCTCCGATCGGGGTTCCGCGGGGGGAGCGACTATGCCTAACCCAGGGTGGGTTTTGGTCCACTTTAAAGCAGATAGAAGCCTGGCCATCCCTTGGCCACCCAAGCTGCTGGGCACTGCCGTAGGCTTGGCAGTGGACCGTTTTTTAAAGAAATTTGGGCTTTTCCACCACTAAGCCAGGCCCAGTGGCACTTTTGAGGTCGGCAGTTGGGTAATCGTGAAGGTGCCGCAGCAACACGCGCTGGCCGGCCGACCGTATCCTCAGCGCTTTGCTCGGGCGTATTCAGAAAGGCTGAGAAAAGCACGTATGGCCGGTGCACGCCGCAAAAGGCGAGTTTACCGACGACCCGGGGGGGGTGTCACACTCGGTATTGGATGCCCCAGGAACAGGCTAGCAGCCGTCCCTGGAGTCTTTTAGATTCTAGGGCCATGCCAAGCGGGTTTTCACCTGCTTTAAAGTGTAGATAGTCAAAGTCCTGGGTTTCGGGTTCTTGTCTCAGGGGGACCTTGATCAGGGATTCCCCGCTGTGTGAAATCCCCCAGGTCACATGAACAAACTCGCCTCTTCCCGGCCCTATGACACATGTGCGTCCACTCGTCCAATCAGCATGTTCAGATTCGCTCCCGTCCCTTTGTCCAAGGAGCTTGTCTAATACGAGTGGATCTGAGCGCGCTGCCAGTTGCGTCCCCTGCTTCCCTCTAACAGGGAGCGTGCCCGGCTGGCAAGCACAGCGTTGCAGGACACACTGGAAATGGTGAGTCTACGGGCGACCCGGGGGGGGGGGGGTGTCACACTTGGTATAGGATGCCCCACTGCGCAGAGCAGGTTTTCACCCGATTTGAAGAGGGACATCGGGGGAGGTTAAAGTGGACCAACACCGAGAGGTGATCGGCCCGGAAATCTATAAGATTCCCGGGCCGATCACCTCCCACCCCGCGGGACATCCGAGATCGGGATGTCCCGCGGGGTGAAACCCCCCCAGACACCCCAAATCGCTTACCTGATCTTCCCTCCCTCGCGCCCCTGTAGATGTGCGCGCGCCCGCGCCGGCCGTCTGCGAATGCCCGGCGGGGGCGCGCGCGCGCGCCGAAAGCGACGCGAGGGAGGCGGCGGCTGCGGCAGCCGCTTGGACGTTCCTGATCCCCGCCTGGACGTTGGCGGGGATTGGACCGTCCAGTCACGTGGCAGCGGGGACAGGTAAGATTTTGGGGCTTTCTGGGGGTTTCACACAGCGGGGCACCCCCGATCGGAGTGCCCCGCCGAAGTGGACCAAAACCCAGGATAGTCAAAATCCTGGGTGTTGGTCCACTTTAAAACCTCACCGATCCGCTGCCCCCCCTCTAGTTTTACCTTCAGGTTGATTCTACTCACCTCCCTGGGGGATCCATCTTCTGGGTCCCTCAGTTTCCGGCAACCTTCCGTTGGGCGGTGCCATCTTGCATCCCATCAGGCCCCTGATCTCGCTCCTGCGCAGTGGCCATGAATGGGATGCAATGGAGCTGTCCGAACTCCCGCGAGACTACGCTGAGCGGCGCAGGACTTTGAAGAGCACGACTAGGCCGTGATGTCATTTACAGCTGGCTAAGCGGGCGGTGGGATTGAGGACCCGGCCCCAAAGCAGCCAGACGCGGCAGGCAACGGCGACATCCAAAAGGTAAGTAGGGGCTGATGGTGAGAGGAATTAAGTTCGAAAATATACACTTTCAAAAATTTGATGGAAAGTGGACTTACCCTTTAAACTTTCGTAGTGAAGTCTTTTTTCTCCTGTTCAGTCACTCTTGTGTGTCTCATGTATCTCAGTAGAGGGACGTCGCTCATCTTTTTTCACAGATCCTGGAAACACCGCAGCGATTAATGTAAAAACTGAGGAAACTGAAGAAGTTATTGTTAAGAATAAAGAGGAGGAAGTTCCTCTACAGATCAGCCCAGGTGAGTAATAAACCTTCTATAGATACGAATTGCCCCACTTATTATTTACCACCATGCACATTTGGTTTGTCTTTGTCATGCAGAGGTTTAACTCCCAGCTTTATTTATAGACCCCGAAAATGCTTTAGTGAGGGATGTAAAAACTGAGGAGGGAGTATTTGTGAAGTATGAAGAGGAGAAAATGAGTCGACCGCTCAGCCCAGGTGAGTAATATTACTGTCTTATTCCTTCTCTGGGAAATCTCTGCACACCTTCCGGTGCGTTTCATAGAATATGGGCTCTGTCTGCCAGGTTATTGAACCCATGCTCGACTTGCTCTGCCTTGGCTGCCTGCACCGCTTAAAGCGGACCGTCACCCTGAATAAGAGCCTATCTTGTATGTTCCTCCCCACCGGTACATACACATTGGCCACATTAATCCAGGCCCTCATCCTGAATAAGAGCTTATCTTGTATGTTTCCCCCTGTACATACAGATTACCCACATTAATCCGGACCTTCATCCTGAATAGGAGCCTATCTTGTATGTTCCCCCTGTACATACAGATTGCTCACATTAATCCGGACCTTTACCTTAAATAAGAGCCTATCTTGTAGCCCCCCCCCCCCCCCCGTACATACAGATTGCCCACATTAATACTGACCCTCATCCTGAATAAGAGCCTATCTTCTATGTTCCCCCCTGTACATACAGATTGCCCACATTAATCCGGACCTTCATCCTGAATAAGAGTCTATCTTCTATGTTTCCCCCCTGTACATACAGCTTGCCCACATTAATCCAGACCCTCACCCTGAATAAGAGCCTATCTTGTATGTTCCCCTCGTACATACAGATTGCCCACATTAATCCGGACCTTCACCCTAAATAAGAGCCTATCTTGTATGTCCCCCCCCCCCCCCCCCGTACATACAGATTGCCCACATTATTCTGGACCTTCACCCTGAATAAGATTCCATCTTGTATGTTCCCCTCGTACATACAGATTGCCCACATTAATCCGGACCCTCACCCTGAATAAGAGCCTATCTTGTATGTTTCCCCCTGTACATTTGCACTTGTCCTGCAAAGGGGGCCTCCAGCAACCTTTGGGTTATGGTCTGGTCCAGGAGGCTTTTCAGTCTTTGTTCTGATGGGCCGTGGGGCCGGTAACAAAGCTATCAGCGGCAATGAGGACCCCTGGGCAGCTAAAGCCACCACAGGGCAGGACGGAGAGTCTAGAGCAGCAAAGCCGCCGCCAGCAACACTACAGTGATGGGTGCAGAGCTGTCACTGCACATAAGCCACCAAGCACAGCCGCTGGCAACTCAATGCAGGGAACCAGCCGGGGGTGACTACACACCCCCCCACCCAGAATGGCAAAGCAGGAGTTCCCGAGCAGCACGCACCCGCACAAGGGGGGCACAAGGGACTCGATCAGTAAGTGGGCGGGTCCCAGACAACCACCAATCAGTTACTTGGCTGGACTATTATTTTATACTGTATATGGTGCCTCCAGCAAAATTTGTGCCCAGGGGCCCCCATGACACTTAATCCGGCCCTGCCGGAAGCGGTTAGGAAGAGCAGCATCACATCACAGTCAGCTGTGTCCTGCTGTACATACAGATTGCCCACATTAATTGGGACCTTCACCCTAAATATGAGCCTATCTTGTATATCCTGCCCCCCTGTACATACAGATTGCCCACATTAATCCGGACCTTCATCCTGAATAAGAGTCTATCTTCTATGTTTCCCCCCTGTACATACAGATTGCCCACATTAATTGGGACCTTCACCCTGAATAAGAGCCTATCTTCCATGTTTGCCCCTGTACATACAGATTGCCCACATTAATCTGGACCTTCACCCTAAATATGAGCCTATCTTGTATATCCTGCCCCCCTGTACATACAGATTGCCCACATTAATTGGACCTTCACCCTGAATAAGAGCCTATCTTCCATGTTTGCCCCTGTACATACAGATTGCCCACATTAATCCGGACCTTCATCCTGAATAGGAGCCTATCTTGTATGTTCCCCCTGTACATACAGGTTGCTCACATTAATCCGGACCTTTACCTTGAATAAGAGCCTATCTTGTAGGTCCCCCCCCCCCCGTACATACAGATTGCTCACATTAATACTCACCCTCATCCTGAATAAGAGCCTATCTTCTATGTTCCCCCCTGTACATACAGATTGCCCACATTAATATTCACCCTCATCCTGAATAAGAGCCTATCTTCTATGTTCCCCCCTGTACATACAGATTGCCCACATTAATCCGGACCTTCATCCTGAATAAGAGTCTATCTTCTATGTTTCCCCCCTGTACATACAGATTGCCCACATTAATCCAGACCCTCACCCTGAATAAGAGCCTATCTTGTATGTTCCCCTCGTACATACAGATTGCCCACATTAATCCAGACCCTCACCCTGAATAAGAGCCTATCTTGTATGTTCCCCTCGTACATACAGATTGCCCACATTAATCTGGACCTTCACCCTAAATATGAGCCTATCTTGTATATCCTGCCCCCCTGTACATACAGATTGCCCACATTATTCTGGACCTTCACCCTGAATAAGAGCCTATCTTGTATGTTCCCCTCGTACATACAGATTGCCCACATTAATCCGGACCCTCACCCTGAATAAGAGCCTATCTTGTATGTTTCCACCCTGTACATACAGATTGCCCACAATAATCCAGACCTTCACCCTGAATAAGAGCCTATCTTGTATGTTTCCCCTCCTGTACATACAGATTGCCCACATTAATCCTGACCCTCATCCTGAATAAGAGTCTATCTTCTATGTTTCCCCCATGTACATTTGCACTTGTCCTGCAAAGGGGGCCTCCAGCAACCTTTGGGTTATGGTCTGGTCCAGGAGGCTTTTCCGTCTTTGGTCTCACGAGCCTCCTCTACTTGCCCTGCAAAGGGGGCCTCCAGCAACCTTTGGGTTATGGTCTGGTCCAAGAGGCTTTTCAGTCTTTTGTCTGACAAGCCTCCACCACTTGTCCTGCAAAGGGGGCCTCCACCAACCTTTCAGTTATGGTCTGGTACAGGAGGCTTTTCAGTCTTTGGTCTGAGGAGCCTCCACCTTTTGTCCTGCAAAGGGGGCCTCCACCAACCTTTGGGTTATGGTCTGGTCCAGGAGGCTTTTCAGTCTTTGGTCTGAGGAGCCTCCACCACTTGTCCTGCAAAGGGGGCCTCCACCAACCTTTGGGTTATGGTCTGGTCCAGGAGGCTTTTCAGTCTTTGGTCTGACGAGCCTCCACCACTTGCCCTGCAAAGGGGGCCTCCACCAACCTTTGAGTTATGGTCTGGTCCAGGAAGCTTTTCCGTCTTTGGTCTGACGAGCCTCCACCACTCGCCCTGCAAAGGGGGCCTCCAGCAACCTTTGGGTTATGGTTTGGTCCAGGAGACTTTTCCGTCTTTGGTCTGACGAGCCTCCACCACTTGCCCTGCAAAGGGGGCCTCCAGCAACCTTTGGGTTATGGTCTGGTCCGGTCCAGGAGGCTTTTCAGTCTTTGGTCTGACGAGCCTCCACCACTTGTCCTGCAAAGGGGGCCTCCAGCAACCTTTGGGTTATGGTCTGGTCCAGGAGGCTTTTCAGTCTTTGTTGTGATGGGCCGTGGGGCCGGCAAAAAAGCTATCATCGGCAATGAGGACCCCTGGGCAGCCAAAGCCACCACAGGGCTGAACGGAAAGTCTAATGCAGCAAAGCCGCCGCCAGCAACACTACAGTGATGGGTGCAGAGCTGTCACTGCACATAAGCCACCAAGCACAGCCGCTGGCAGCTCAATGCAGGGAACTGTTTTCTGCTGGACCAGCTGGGCGACTACACCCCCCCACCCAGAATGGCAAAGCAGGAGTTCCCGAGCAGCACGCACCCGCACAAGGGACTCGATCAGTAAGTAGGCGGGTGCCAGACAACCAGCAATCAGTTACTTGGCTGGACTATTATCTTATACTGTATATGGGGCCTCCAGCAGATTTTGTGCCCAGGGGCCCCCACCACACTTAATCCGGCCCTGCCGGAAGCGGTTAGGAAGAGCAGCATCACATCACAGTCAGCTGTGGGAGCATCTGGACCTGCGCCCGGAATGTGAGTCCTTTGGGCTTTGTTTTATTTTTGGAATTTTGGTTTAGCTTTAAAAGGGAAAGTCCACAAAAGTAAGCAGTGTAGGCAGCACCCCGTCAGACCTCAGACCCTTGGGTACAGGACTCCCAAGTTAGGCCCCGTCCACCCCCACACCACACATCTGCCACACAGAAAAAGTTGGTGCGGAGATTGGGGCGTGACTGCGCACTCTCCGTCTCTGTACGCGAGGAACTTCCTTGTACAGTGCTTGGTGCTTCTCGTTCTATTGCTGCGGTCAAGAGATGTGCAGCCGGAAACCGCATTGAACGTAAGTGGGGTGTCTCGTGCACGAGAGCACTACTGGTCTGAGGTCTGTGGGGCAATTCCACAGAAGTGGATTTACCCTTTAAAGCAGACCAACAATCAAAAATGGCTTAAACAAGAGCAACACAACAAACTGTGCTTTTATACGTCCCTCCCTGGGGCAATTCAGATTGCTGCTCATAAAAATTCATTTACCTTTTTCTAACCCCTGCTGGGGTAAATTTTAAAAACAAGATGGCAAGTCATGTGCTTGCAGGCCACCTGCAAACAGGAAGTGCTGCTGGGCTTCCTGTCAGTTATGTCAGTTGAATCCAGGCAGCAGCATGGCTGAGATGCTGGGAGAGGAAGCTCCAAAATGGCCATTACCTTTCTTTTCCAACTCTGCCAGGCTGTTGGTTTCGGTTAAGGTAATTTTTAGACAGCAGGTCTCTCTCTCTCTTTGCTTCTTTTATTCCTTCTGTTGTCTTTTTTTTTTTTTTTTAGTTGAAGTATGTAAAAATAGATTAGGGTGTTGGTTGATGTGATCTCACTAAGCACTTACTTTTGGTTAGGGCTTAATATAAACAAAATACTGTTAGCGGGGGCTTATGCCAGGGGGGTGGCATTTTAATTAATGCAGAACCCTCTGCCCGGTCCATCTGCTATGTCTCAAACCATATGTATTGCTGCATGTAGCGAAGGAAATGTGCCGGCGAGTCACCATACACAATTTAAACTAAATTTAAAGTGGACCAAAACCCATGCCGATCGGCCTGGGAATCTATAAGAGCGGAGGCACACCCAGCGAGGTGAGGAGCGGCAGCAGAGGTACACCCAGCGAGGTGAGGAGAGGCAGCAGGGGTACACCCAGCGAGGTGAGGAGCGGCAGCAGAGGTACACCCAGCGAGGTGAGGAGAGGCAGCAGAGGTACACCCAGCGAGGTGAGGAGCGGCAGCAGAGGTACACCCAGCGAGGTGAGGAGCGGCAGCAGAGGTACACCCAGCGAGGTGAGGAGCGGCAGCAGAGGTACACCCAGCGAGGTGAGGAGCGGCAGCAGAGGTACACCCAGCGAGGTGAGGAGCGGCAGCAGAGGTACACCCAGCGAGGTGAGGAGCGGCAGCAGAGGTACACCCAGCGAGGTGAGGAGCGGCAGCAGAGGTACACCCAGCGAGGTGAGGAGCGGCAGCAGAGGTACACCCAGCGAGGTGAGGAGCGGCAGCAGAGGTACACCCAGCGAGGTGAGGAGCGACAGCAGAGGTACACCCAGCGAGGTGAGGAGCGGCAGCAGAGGTACACCCAGCGAGGTGAGGAGCGGCAGCAGAGGTACACCCAGTGAGGTGGGGAGCGGCAGCGGATGTACACCCAGCGGGGTGAGGAGCGGCAGCGGATGTACACCCAGCGAGTTGAGGCGCGGCAGCAGAGGTACACCCAGCGAGGTGAGGAGCGGCAGCAGAGGTACACCCAGCGAGGTGGGGAGCGGCAGCGGATGTACACCCAGCGGGGTGAGGAGCGGCAGCGGATGTACACCCAGCGGGGTGAGGAGCGGCAGCGGATGTACACCCAGCGAGGTGAGGAGCGGCAGCAGAGGTACACCCAGCGAGGTGAGGAGCGGCAGCAGAGGTACACCCAGCGAGGTGAGGAGCGGCAGCAGAGGTACACCCAGCGAGGTGGGGAGCGGCAGCGGATGTACACCCAGCGAGGTGAGGAGCGGCAGCAGAGGTACACCCAGCGAGGTGGGGAGCGGCAGCGGATGTACACCCAGCAAGGTGAGGAGCGGCAGCGGATGTACACCCAGCGAGTTGAGGAGCGGCAGCGAATGTACACCCAGCGAGGTGGGGAGCGGCAGCGGATGTACACCCAGCGGGGTGAGGAGCGGCAGCGGATGTACACCCAGCGAGGTGAGGAGCGGCAGCGGATGTACACCCAGCGGGGTGAGGAGCTGCAGCGGATGTACACCCAGCGAGTTGAGGAGCGGCGAGAAATTTTATGTCAGGCAAAACGGTAAGATGTTAGTCCAACAAACAAATTCCCGTTGATCGCTTGATTGCATTTCCTCGGATCAATTATTGATTTCATGCCTTCTCTATGGTAATCGTTCCCTGCAAATGGGCTTTTAGGATCAGCGTCCTCCTGGATATGGATTACATTTGTGGGTAGTGACACTTTAATGGAGCCTGGCCTCTTTTATGATGTTGGGGAAAGCGCTCCTGCATTGTCACCTTGCCTCACAGTTAAGAGCCCTTTCCATTTCCATTAAGCTGAAGCTGATACCTTTTCTTCTACAACTATTCCCCTGTACCTCTGTATCTTTGTGATTTCAGTAGCCCTTGTTTTCTGACCAGCTTGTGACATAGGACTTTTAATAGCAAATTCACTCTATTTTAACCTTAATTTTGTTTCTCCAGGTGTAACTTCCAGCTTGAATCCTATGGACAAACATGCTGTTATCTCTGCGGATGCTAGGATAAAAGTTGATGACATCGCAGCAAAGGCTAAAGAAGACCCAACTAACTCAAACCAATGCCCAGAACTGCATTCTGAATATCTCTTATCTCACCGCTCTATACAGGAGCAGTGTCAGCCTGTTATCGTTACCCATACCACTGCTCATAGATCTAAGAAGTCCTATTCATGTTCTGAATGTGGGAAAGGTTTTTCCCAGAAATCACACCTTATATGTCACGAAAGAGTTCATACGGGTGAGAAACCCTATTCATGTCCTGATTGTGGGAAAGGTTTTTATAAAAAATCACACGTTATAACACATCAAAGAGTTCATTCAGGAGAGAGGCCTTATTCATGTTCTCAATGTGAGAAATGTTTTGCCACAAAACAAAATCTTGTCACACATGAAAGAGTTCATACTGGGGAGAAGTCGTATTCATGTTCTGAATGTGGGAAAGGTTTTTCTACGAAACAAAACCTCGTCACACATGAAAGGGTTCATACAGGGGAGAAGCCGTATTCTTGTTCTGAATGTGGGAAATGTTTTTATAAGAAATCACATGTTATCACACATGAAAGAGTTCATACGGGGGAGAAGCCATATTCATGTTTTGAATGCGGGAAATGTTTTTCTGATAAATCACATCTTACCAAACATAAAAGAGTTCATACATCAGAGAAGCCCTTTTCATGCTCTGAATGTGGGAAATATTTTTCTCATAAATCAGGCCTTATTACACACAAAAGAGTCCATACAGGGGAGAAACCATATTCATGTTGCAAATGTGGCAAATGTTTCTCTCATAAATCACACCTTAACACACATGAAAGAGTTCATACAGCGGAGAAGCCATATTCCTGTTCTGAATGTGGGAAATATTTTTCTCAGAAGTCAAGCCTCATCACACATTATATAGTTCATACAGGAGAGAAGCCATATTCGTGTTCTGAATGTGGAAAATATTTCTCTCGAAAATCAAACCTTAGCAGTCATCAAAGAGTTCATAAAAGTGAGAAGCTGTAATCGTGTTCTTAATGTGGGAAATGTTTTTCCAGTAACTCTCAGCTTTTCTTACATGAAGTGGATTGTATAGGCCATTAATCAAATTGAGGTCATGTAAATGCAAGAATTGTTTTTACAACCAAGAGGAAATATAGTAAAACTATAAATGGTAAGTTGTTGTACAGGAGATTCATTTTGTGTAAACATAACATTTTTATTACTAATTATTGACCATTTATGAAGTCGGAGCCCGATAAAAGTCTGGCTTTGGATTAACAACTTCACAGACCTGTAGAAAACTATAAAAATCATATATATTTTATACTGCATGAATATTCCATAGAGAATATCGTGCATCATGTGCACATGATTATGTATTTCTATGTATTTATTTGTTGTATATTCCTTTCCTGTATTGTATCATAATTATCTTACATGGCATTGTTTTTAATATGATTTCATAAAATATTCCGGTTTTTACCATGATTTGGTGTTAGATATTTGTTGCAGATCAATACCATTTGGTTGTTAGAGGAATCGGGTTTATCGATGATCTAGGGGCCCACTAGACCAACTTTTTGTGACTAAATGTAGTAGTGAATAACTGTCCTTTGTACAATCTTATCAGTATCGAATAGTATGTACAATATACATTTTGATGTGTTAAGTAGGAATAGAAACACTTCCACTATAAGGACTGACCAAGTATAATGCTAGGGTGCAGTATTCTCTAAATCTATTAGTATATTTGCAGTCCTTAAAGTTATACTAAAGGCGATTGCACGATTGTTGTCCCATTGTCTCGGGCTATGCAATGCACTGTCCTGCACTTCAATTCGTTTACAAAAATACCCTGTAGTTCCTAAGTTATCCTAAGTTCCTAAGTAGAGCATCGGAGATTCATAGAAAAAATGAAAAGCAGTGGGGGTGGCAATGTCATGTGTACACAAGCACACTGTGATGAGTGTGAGAGGAAAATGGAGAACAAGGTTTCAAAAATGGAGCGAGGGGCAGCCAATCAGGATTCCTGGGCATTCAGTTCTTATTCCACTCAAGGTTGATTGACCAGGTCAGTGGATGGGGACTGAAAGGTGAATGAGGAAATGATGACTATAGAGACAGAAGAGGATGCACAGTGCTCGAGCCAATCAATAAAGTGTAAATTACTGATATTTATTTTTTAACTTTTGGCTTGCCAAATACTTTAAGCTAGTTGAAGATGAAATGATCTCCAATAGGCATAACTTTAAAGTTATACTAAAGGCGAGCACCCGATTATTGTCCCATTGTCTCGGGCTACATGTTACACTGTCCAAAACTTCAATCCGTTTTTATAAAAGGAGACAGACAGATGAGAAAGCAAATTGCTAATCCAAACATTAGATGGACAGAGGAGAAAGCAAAGCCCTGATCCGAACATTAGATGGACAGAGGAGAAAGCAAAGCCCTGATCCGAACATTAGATGGACAGAGGAGAAAGCAAAGCCCTGATCCAAACATTAGATGGACAGAGGAGAAAGCCAAGCCCTGATCCAAACATTAGATGGACAGAGGGGAAAGCAAAGCCCTGATCCGAACATTAGATGGACAGAGGAGAAAGCAAAGCCCCGATCCAAACATTAGATGGACAGAGGAGAAAGCCAAGCCCCGATCCAAACATTAGATGGACAGAGGAGAAAGCCAAGCCCCGATCCGAACATTAGATGGACAGAGGAGAAAGCAAAGCCCTGATCCGAACATTAGATGGACAGAGGAGAAAGCAAAGCCCTGATCCGAACATTAGATGGACAGAGGAGAAAGCAAAGCCCTGATCCAAACATTAGATGGACAGAGGAGAAAGCCAAGCCCTGATCCAAACATTAGATGGACAGAGGGGAAAGCAAAGCCCTGATCCGAACATTAGATGGACAGAGGAGAAAGCAAAGCCCCGATCCAAACATTAGATGGACAGAGGAGAAAGCCAAGCCCCGATCCGAACATTAGATGGGCAGAGGAGAAAGCCAAGCCCCGATCCGAACATTAGATGGGCAGAGGAGAAAGCCAAGCCCCGATCCGAACATTAGATGGGCAGAGGAGAAAGCCAAGCCCCGATCCGAACATTAGATGGGCAGAGGAGAAAGCCAAGCCCCGATCCGAACATTAGATGGGCAGAGGAGAAAGCCAAGCCCCGATCCAAACATTAGATGGGCAGAGGAGAAAGCCAAGCCCCGATCCGAACATTAGATGGGCAGAGGAGAAAGCCAAGCCCCGATCCGAACATTAGATGGGCAGAGGAGAAAGCCAAGCCCCGATCCGAACATTAGATGGGCAGAGGAGAAAGCCAAGCCCCGATCCGAACATTAGATGGACAGAGGAGAAAGCCAAGCCCCGATCCGAACATTAGATGGACAGAGGAGAAAGCAAAGCCCTAGTATATGGCACCAGCACTTTGATTATATAACCAGCATTGACACCTTAATTATGAGTTAAGCATGTGCACTTTAATTTATATAGGGGCACCAGCACTTTGAGTACAAAATAATTCCTCATATATACAAGGTTACTTTAAAATATTAGTTTTGGGTGGACTCCGTAACTGAGATGGGACCCAGACAGGGTTTTTTTTTACCATTTTTATGTATAATACTATAGGAGGACCCGAGGTAAGTTTTAAGATACCACTCGCTCGTGCCTTAGAGAAATCCTCATATTTTAGTTTTTATTGTGGTCAATGCTTAGTTCTCTAAAACAGTTCAAGTGTACGCTGCAGCATAATTATTTTTAACAGCATACGCAAGTCTATTAGATTTGCTTAGCAGGCATATAGAAGTAGCGTACGCCGGAGCATTGAATAGTGCACGTTACTACAATAGCGTACATAGACTGTGCGCTATTGGCTGGGGCCTAACCAATAGACCGGCGTCCTGCTGGAGGCTCGTCGGAGGGGGTAGATGAAGATAGGCTGAGGACTCTACCAATGGGTGAGAGTGACGGGGTGACGTCACAAGGCCGCTCCGTCCTGCCGCCTCGCACAGCGTGAGGTCCAAGGCGAATTAGGTGAGTTCCTTTAGCTTTTCCTCTCCCCATATATTCTGTGTTTTGTTGTGGGTAATTTGTATGATTAAGGGCTATATTTAGCCCGAAACGCGTAACGAGGTCCTGGTGGAGGGAAGGGGCTGCTATGCTGTAAGATGTATGCTGACACATGGATACAATTCACGTATGGATTTATGCTATTTTAAATTGACTTCAGTAAAAGCTATGTTTTAATCTCCTATGAGCTGCACATTACATTTCAATTACTTTGGAAATACTTCAAGGGGTTTCAAGGTCCGGGCTGTGAAGGACACAAGGGGTGAGCTGGTTATATTGCAACTGTTCCAAACATTAAATGTACAGAGGAGAAAGCCAAGCCCTGATCCGAACATTAAATGGACAGTGAAGAAAGCAAAGCCCTGATCAGAACATTAGATGGACAGAAGAGAAAGCAAAGTGCTGATCCGAACATTAGATGGACAGAGGAGAAAGCCAAGCCCTGATCCGAACATTAAATGGACAGTGAAGAAAACAAAGCCCTGATCAGAACATTAGATGGACAGAAGAGAAAGCAAAGGCCTGATCCGAACATTAGATGGACAGAGGAGAAAGCCAAGCCCTGATCCGAACATTAGATGGACAGAGGAGAAAGCCAAGCCCTGATCCGAACATTAGATGGACAGAGGAGGAAGCAAAGGCCTGATCCGAACATTAGATGGACAGAGGAGAAAGCCAAGCCCTGATCCGAACATTAGATGGACAGAGGAGAAAGCCAAGCCCTGATCCGAACATTAGATGGACAGAGGAGAAAGCCAAGCCCTGATCCGAACATTAGATGGACAGAGGAGAAAGCCAAGCCCTGATCCGAACATTAGATGGACAGAAGAGAAAGCAAAGCCCTGATCCGAACATTAGGTGGACAGAGGAGAAAGCAAAGCCCTGATCCGAACATTAGATGGACAGGGGAGAAAGCAAAGCCCTGATCCGAACATTAGATGGACAGAGGAAGAAGCAAAGGCCTGATCCGAATATTAGATGGACAGAGGAGAAAGCAAAGGCCTAATCCGAACATTAGATGGACAGAGGAGAAAGCAAAGGCCTGATCCGAACATTAGATGGACAGAGGAGAAAGCAAAGGCCTGATCCGAACATTAGATGGACAGAAGAGAAAGCAAAGCCCTGATCCGAACATTAGATGGACAGAAGAGAAAGCAAAGCCCTGATCCGAACATTAGATGGACAGAGGAGAAAGCAAAGCCCTGATCCGAACATTAGATGGACAGAGGAGAAAGCCAAGCCCTGATCCGAACATTAGATGGACAGAGGAGAAAGCCAAGCCCTGATCCGAACATTAGATGGACAGAGGAGAAAGCCAATCCCTGATCCGAACATTAGATGGACAGAAGAGCAAGCAAAGCCCTGATCCGAACATTAGATGGACAGAGGAAAAAGCAAAGCCCTGATCCGAACATTAGATGGACAGAAGAGCAAGCAAAGCCCTGATCCGAACATTAGATGGACAGAGGAGAAAGCCAAGCCCTGATCCGAACATTAGATGGACAGAAGAGCAAGCAAAGCCCTGATCCGAACATTAGATGGACAGAGGAAAAAGCAAAGCCCTGATCCGAACATTAGATGGACAGAAGAGCAAGCAAAGCCCTGATCCGAACATTAGATGGACAGAGGAGAAAGCCAAGCCCTGATCCGAACATTAGATGGACAGAGGAGAAAGCAAAGGCCTGATCCGAACATTAGATGGACAGAGGAGAAAGCAAAGGCCTGATCCGAACATTAGATGGACAGAAGAGAAAGCAAAGCCCTGATCCGAACATTAGATGGACAGAGGAGAAAGCCAATCCCTGATCCGAACATTAGATGGACAGAGGAGAAAGCCAATCCCTGATCCGAACATTAGATGGACAGAGGAGAAAGCCAAGCCCTGATCCGAACATTAGATGGACAGAGGAAAAAGCAAAGCCCTGATCCGAACATTAGATGGACAGAGGAAAAAGCAAAGCCCTGATCCGAACATTAGATGGACAGAAGAGCAAGCATAACCCTGATCCGAACATTAGATGGACAGAGGAGAAAGCCAAGCCCTGATCCGAACATTAGATGGACAGAGGAGAAAGCAAAGGCCTGATCCGAACATTAGATGGACAGAGGAGAAAGCAAAGCCCTGATCCGAACATTAGATGGACAGAGGAGAAAGCCAAGCCCTGATCCGAACATTAGATGGACAGAGGAGAAAGCCAAGCCCTGATCCGAACATTAGATGGACAGAGGAGAAAGCAAAGGCCTGATCCGAACATTAGATGGACAGAAGAGAAAGCAAAGCCCTGATCCGAACATTAGATGGACAGAGGAGAAAGCAAAGCCCTGATCCGAACATTAGATGGACAGAGGAGAAAGCCAAGCCCTGATCCGAACATTAGATGGACAGAGGAGAAAGCCAAGCCCTGATCCGAACATTAGATGGACAGAGGAGAAAGCCAATCCCTGATCCGAACATTAGATGGACAGAAGAGCAAGCAAAGCCCTGATCCGAACATTAGATGGACAGAGGAAAAAGCAAAGCCCTGATCCGAACATTAGATGGACAGAAGAGCAAGCAAAGCCCTGATCCGAACATTAGATGGACAGAGGAGAAAGCCAAGCCCTGATCCGAACATTAGATGGACAGAAGAGCAAGCAAAGCCCTGATCCGAACATTAGATGGACAGAGGAAAAAGCAAAGCCCTGATCCGAACATTAGATGGACAGAAGAGCAAGCAAAGCCCTGATCCGAACATTAGATGGACAGAGGAGAAAGCCAAGCCCTGATCCGAACATTAGATGGACAGAGGAGAAAGCAAAGGCCTGATCCGAACATTAGATGGACAGAGGAGAAAGCAAAGGCCTGATCCGAACATTAGATGGACAGAAGAGAAAGCAAAGCCCTGATCCGAACATTAGATGGACAGAGGAGAAAGCCAATCCCTGATCCGAACATTAGATGGACAGAGGAGAAAGCCAAGCCCTGATCCGAACATTAGATGGACAGAGGAGAAAGCCAAAGCCCTGATCCGAACATTAGATGGACAGAGGAAAAAGCAAAGCCCTGATCCGAACATTAGATGGACAGAAGAGCAAGCATAACCCTGATCCGAACATTAGATGGACAGAGGAGAAAGCCAAGCCCTGATCCGAACATTAGATGGACAGAGGAGAAAGCAAAGGCCTGATCCGAACATTAGATGGACAGAGGAGAAAGCAAAGCCCTGATCCGAACATTAGATGGACAGAGGAGAAAGCCAAGCCCTGATCCGAACATTAGATGGACAGAGGAGAAAGCCAAGCCCTGATCCGAACATTAGATGGACAGAGGAGAAAGCCAAGCCCTGATCCGAACATTAGATGGACAGAGGAGAAAGCCAAGCTCTGATCCGAACATTAGATGGACAGGGGAGAAAGCAAAGCCCTGATCCGAACATGAGATGGACAGGGGAGAAAGCCAAGCCCTGATCCGAACATGAGATGGACAGAGGAGAAAGCCAAGCCCTGATCCGAACATGAGATGGACAGAGGAGCAAGCAAAGCCCTGATCCGAACATTAGATGGACAGAAGAGCAAGCAAAGCCCTGATCCGAACATTAGATGGACAGAGGAAAAAGCAAAGCCCTGATCCGAACATTAGATGGACAGAAGAGCAAGCAAAGCCCTGATCCGAACATTAGATGGACAGAGGAGAAAACCAAGCCCTGATCCGAACATTAGATGGACAGAGGAGAAAGCAAAGGCCTGATCCAAACATTAGATGGACAGAGGAGAAAGCAAAGGCCTGATCCGAACATTAGATGGACAGAAGAGAAAGCCAAGCCCTGATCCGAACATTAGATGGACAGAAGAGAAAGCAAAGCCCTGATCCGAACATTAGATGGACAGAAGAGAAAGCAAAGCCCTGATCCGAACATTATAGATGGACAGAGGAGAAAGCAAAGCCCTGATCCGAACATTATAGATGGACAGAGGAGAAAGCAAAGCCCTGATCCGAACATTAGATGGACAGAGGAGAAAGCCAAGCCCTGATCCGAACATTAGATGGACAGAAGAGAAAGCAAAGCCCTGATCCGAACATTATAGATGGACAGAGGAGAAAGCAAAGCCCTCATCCGAACATTAGATGGACAGAGGAGAAAGCAAAGCCCTCATCCGAACATTAGATGGACAGAAGAGAAAGCCAAGCCCTGATCCGAATATTAGATGGACAGAGGAGAAAGCCAAGCCCTGATCCGAACATTAGATGGACAGAGGAGAAAGCAAAGCCCTGATCCGAACATGAGATGGACAGAGGAGAAAGCCAAGCCCTGATCCGAACATGAGATGGACAGAGGAGAAAGCCAAGCCCTGATCCGAACATGAGATGGACAGAGGAGAAAGCCAAGCCCTGATCCGAACATGAGATGGACAGAGGAGAAAGCCAAGCCCTGATCCGAACATGAGATGGACAGAGGAGAAAGCAAAGCCCTGATCCGAACATTAGATGGACAGAGGAGAAAGCAAAGCCCTGATCCGAACATTAGATGGACAGAGGAGAAAGCAAAGCCCTCATCCGAACATTAGATGGACAGAGGAGAAAGCCAAGCCCTCATCCGAACATGAGATGGACAGAGGAGAAAGCCAAGCCCTGATCCAAACATGAGATGGACAGAGGAGAAAGCCAAGCCCTGATCCAAACATGAGATGGACAGAGGAGAAAGCCAAGCCCTGATCCAAACATGAGATGGACAGAGGAGAAAGCCAAGCCCTGATCCAAACATGAGATGGACAGAGGAGAAAGCAAAGCCCTGATCCGAACATTAGATGGACAGAGGAGCACGTTGTTGCACATTGAGCACCCTCATTATAAGAACTATTTAAGAAATGTATTTTTATTTCAGCGCTGTGTTATGTTATACATTTTCTGTACGTTGGTTAATGGGCTGCTCAGCCCAATAGAATGGAAAGGAAAATAGAATCAAGGGGGCAGAAGACAACCATTTGGAAGCAGAAGAAAATCAAGAGGAGCAGAAGAAAACCAGTGGGAAGGAGAGAATCACGAGGGGAGGAGGAGAACCCCATGGTAAAAGGAGACCAGGGGGCAGGAATATGTTCAAAAGGAAGAAGAAGCAGTAAAGGACTGAGGGTTGAAGGTATGAGAGTGGCAGGCATCTTCAGGGTCATGCAACACCGGCCACTCCCATTGGTGAACGCTGAGTCATGTGACTGGCTTCAGTTGAACAGAATTGGGTGGTGCATGCTGGACAGTTTCCTGCAGCATATTGGCTTTCAGGTCCTCTTTAGTGACAGGGCTGTGGGTGCAGTGGTCCTGCAGGGGGCATAGGGTTTATTGGGGGGGGGGGGGGCAGGAAGATCTATACACACCCCACATAGGTGGGCGCTCTGCATGGGATGAGTAGGATATAACGTAGGACGACACGCCATACCCACCATCTTTTTAGGGTGGGAAAGAGGGACAATATGTAAATGAAGCCACACCCCCTTGTGGGATGGATAGGAGATAGGGTGTAACATTTAAAACAATAGAAACACTTTAAATAGGCAAATGAATCAGCATGTTACACCTCAAAGATGGACATGAACTCAAAAGCGGGACACTTAGGAGGTATGCGGTACGCCCCCATCACAGGGGCACCGCACCCCGCCATGCTGTAACCATGGCAACCAGAGAGAAAGCCAGCGACACAGGATCAAGACTTTGGCTTTACTTATTTGGGGGGGGGGGGGTTGTTACACATACCTCCAAACTGTCCCTGATTTGGAGGGACTATCCCTCTTTTGAGTCCATGTCCCCCTGTCCCTCGTTGTTCTCCTATGTCCCTTTTGAGGTGTAACCTGCAGATCTGCAGCTATAAACGATTCATTCTCCTATTCAAAGTGTTTCTATTGTAACTGTTACACCCTATCTCCTATCCATCAATCAATTATGTGGCTCTGGCTTCATTCATCCCTCCATAAGGGGGCGTGGCTTAATTTAACATTTGTCCCTCTTTCCCACCCTGAAAAGTTGGAAGGTATGGGGAAACTGTCCCAGCCTGGTTACTGTGGTGACACCACATGGCGGTTTAGGAGTGGCTACATAGGGTACATTGTTCCCTCCCCCTCATTATAATGTTATAAATCACATAATAACATGTAATAAATAAAGAGAACAGTGCGTTCCCTCATCGGCGCCCTACAATAAAATGGCCGCTGCTATCTCCCACACAAGGCTGGGCTCCAGGAAAATGGCCGCCGGCTAGGAAGGCGGGAAGAGACGCTGTGAGGAGATCATGAGAAAGAGAGGGGCGGGGTTAAAATAATCGATCGTCATTTGGTTCTCGGAGAACCTAGGGGCGGAGTTAGATGGGCGTGTCCGCCACTACCCGAGCGTGAAGCAAATGGCGGCCATTTTCTCGTAGCCCGCCTCGCGCTCAGCAAAACGGAGGTGTCCTCACTGGCGACGGCGGCCATGATGGTGTAGACCGGATCCCTGCTTGTAATATATAAGGTAAGATGTCTTCTTATTTCTCTTCACACAGTGCTGCTGCTGCAGAGGTCTCCAGAGTGCGTCACTGCCACACAGTGTTTATATT
Source organism: Gastrophryne carolinensis (assembly GCA_027917425.1). NCBI lineage: Eukaryota > Metazoa > Chordata > Amphibia > Anura > Microhylidae > Gastrophryne > Gastrophryne carolinensis. The sequence continues at coordinate 13,879,038 of CM051237.1, forward strand.
GTACGGCTGGCGCCTCATAGACATTATCAAATAGACTAACTGTGCCTGGGCCTCCCTCATCTGTCTGCTGTGCAGCCTGGGTGATGGGAAGGGGTCAGTTAATAGTTAAACCGGACCTTCCCCATGATTTATTGAAAAGCCCAAACCCTTATAAAACGATTCCCCAGCATCTAAAGTTAATATATTTTAAGTTTTTAGTCACTTATTATTCTTTCCCCCACTGGGCTGCAACTCTGTTCAGGACTCTAGGATACGGGCGCAGCCTTCTTGCCTCAGAAGCATCACACTTACTGAGGAGGGGAGTGTGGGATAAAGTACAGGGGGCGGGTTATAGCTGTGCTTTGCTCAGACAGAGCAGAGCTGGGTCAGGAAAAGGTCAGCAATCCCAGAATGCAGAGCGACACAGAAGGCACTTCCTGTTTGCAGGCTGCCTGATGTTCCATGAGCCGCCATCTTGGATGTTTAAAGGCTCATAACATGCAGTAGATGCAGGTAGGATGATTTTTAATGTGAGCAATCTGTATGTACAGGGTGTGGTAAACATATAAGATAGGCTCTTATTCAGGGTGAGGGTCCGGATTAATGTGGGCAATGTGTATGTACAGGGTGTGGGAAACATATAAGATAGGCTCTTATTCAGGGCAAAGGTCCGGATTAATGTGGGCAATCTGTATGTACAGGGGGGAAACATATAAGATAGGCTCTTATTCAGAGTGAAGGTCCGGATTAATGTGAGCAATCTGTATGTACAGGGGGGAAACATATAAGATAGGCTCTTATTCAGGGTGAGGGTCCGGATTAATGTGGGCAATCTGTATGTACAGGGTGTGGGGAACATATAAGATAGACTCTTATTCAGGGTGAAGGTCCGGATTAATGTGGGCAATCTGTATGTACAGGGTGTGGGGAACATATAAGATAGACTCTTATTCAGGGTGAAGGATCGCTTTAAGCTCCTCTCTTCTATGGAGGTCACAGTCCAGGGGGAGGAGCTTTATGTTCCTCGTGGGCGTGGCATTAGTATAGGCTGTGGTGGTGAGGAGGGACTTCAGAAGCCCTTCTGCTTCAGGACCCCTCCACCCAACCCCAGGAAGATGCCCCTGACCCTCTTTAGGTGGCCCACCTGCACTCCCCCACCATGGCCTCACCAGAACAGGCCGGGAAAAAGCTCTATAAGGTAGATTGTAGATACATTCACTTAAAGCTCTTTCTTAGCCGAACTGTACCCACAAGCCCAGGAACCCCATCCCATAAATGCTATAGCTCCGGAATCATGGTTCCCTTAGTCTCCTTCTCAGTCCCACTGTACCCACAAGCCCAGGAACCCATCCCATAAATGCTATAGCCCCGGTATCATGGTTGGGGGGGGCCTCAGCAGGGATGTCTGGGGCTGGTAAGATCCAGGGCTGATTTTTGGCCCCACTCGCACTAATGTCTCTCTCTTCTTTGCTCACAGACCCCGGGGGACACTATAGTAACTAATATGAAAACTGAGGAGGACGAAGCATTTGTGAAGATCAAAGGGGAGGAAGTTCCTCTACACATCAGCCCGGGTGAGTATCAAACCTTCTGTAGTAGAGAACTCACTTTTCGGCCCCTGTTCAGTCCCTCGGTGCTCTATCTGGTGTCTCGTACATCTCGGTACAGGGGCGTCTCGTCACTTTCATCTTCTTCCACAGATCCCGGAAAAGAGACCATAGTGGTGAATGTAAAAACCGAGGAGGCGGAGGAAGTTATTGTTAAGAAAAAAGAAATGGAAGAAGTTCCTCTACAGATCAGCCCGGGTGAGTATCAAACCTTCTGTAGTAGAGAACTCACTTTTCGGCCCCTGTTCAGTCCCTCGGTGCTCTATCTGGTGTCTCGTACATCTCGGGACAGGGGCGTCTCGTCACTTTCATCTTCTTCCACAGATCCCGGAAAAGAGACCATAGTGGTGAATGTAAAAACCGAGGAGGCGGGGGAAGTTATTCTTAAGAAAAAAGAAGAGGAAGAAGTTCCTCTACAGATCAGCCCAGGTGAGTAATGAACCTGCAGGTAGGGATTTCCACTGGCACTCTGTTATATATAAATCATATTAAAGTTTATTTGATAATCTAGGTCACATACTACGACACATTAAAAAAACATATAACACTTGTATACAAACTGCCATCAAAAATTGAGGGGGAGAGGGGGTAAAAGTGTCTCTTAATATATACCAGTGGGGGGACTCTATAAACTATGAATTAAATAATATATATTTTATAAATATACAATTGCAAAAAAGTGTCAGGTGCTATTAAAGTGCATCAAGATCAGGTAAAGCCGTGTAAATAACACAAAAAATGTGAGGTAAGAACAAGTCACAAAATAAATACACCGCTAAATACCTTGCTTATCCATAAAGTGCTGAGTGCTTGCCGCCACTAGAAACCCCCCACAAAAGGCCCTGCAACGCGTTTCGTGACGTCACCGTCACTTCTTCAGGCAGAGTATTTACCCACCCTAAATTTTTGATGGCAGTTTGTATACAAGTGTTATATGTTTTTTTAAAAGTAAATCTTTTTTTTAATGTGTCGTAGTATGTGAGCTAGATTATCAAATAAACTTTAATATAATTTATATATAACAGAGTGCCAGTGTTAGTCTCTGGTTTTATCCCCTGTTTTAGGGGATTTGGGGCATCCCCACCTTTCTTTCTATTTGTAGCACCCTCCTTGGGTTAGACCAGAGCAGGGCACCTGGGTATTGTCACGTGTATTATTTTGGTGCCGTCCATTTCTCCTTGTTGAAAAAACATAACATAGCTAATTAAAGGAGCAGTATCGCGAAATTTGCATTAAAAAAGATAAATAATTAAATAGCCAAACAATAGCTTCTAACATGTCTATAAATAATGTGGCGATAGAAAAAGAAAAAAAGATCTGCCTCTCTTTTAAATTGTATAATGCCAATGGCTCGGTCCATTTGCTGAATAGGGGGATCTGCTGGGTTGTATTTAGTGAGCTGCTTCATTTAGCCCACTGGTCTCCCAGCAACACTTTACCTCAGAGGCTGACACTGTAATCAGTGGTAACGGCTGTGTGTGTGTGAGGTGAGACCAGGTGACTCAAATGTGTAAAATCTATACAAAATAAACTAAACTGACTGAAAATAACTGAAACTCTTCTTTGAATAACTGTGCAGGAAAATCTAAAGGTATTAAAGTGGAACAAAACCCTGAGTGGCCGACCCTGAATTCTATAAGACCCGACCATTGACCTTGCCCCTCGGGCATTCTAAATCAGGATGCCCCACTGTGTGAAACGACCCCAGGATAACCACAGATCCCCCCATTTTTCTGGCGCACTCACGCAGATAGTCATTTAGACAGGCCGGGCGGCCAGGAAGGTTACTGCTCAGGCTCCCGATCTGCGTGCAAACAGAGCTGATTGGATGAGAGCCCGTGCATGCGCTGTGGGACAGGGAAAGGTACGTTTTCACAGGCGAACTTGGGGATTTCACATATCAGGGCATCCCAAGTCGGGATGCCCCTAGGGGCACAAACCAAAACTCCAGATAGTGAAAATCCTGGGTTGGGCTTTGCTCAAAACACACAAAGCTAAACGAAAGATCATATGGAAAAATGTGTTGAGAAAAGAGAGAGAAAATGGTAAACTGAAAGATTCTGCAGCAGAGCCAACATGAAGGGAAAACTGTCAAAATCAGCTAAATGACTTCTAGAGCTTTTCTCTCTGTTTTAGATATATAAGTTCTGGCCAGGCAATGTTGCAATGTTGTTATCTTATGCTGGACGGCTGCCAGCACTGAACAGCTGATACTTTGATACATTGTTTCACCCCTCTCCTCAGCGTACAACAGGCCAGAGTGTCGGGACCCGACTCATCATAAACATGAGCTATTAGTCAACACAGACATAATTTTTTTCTACATTTATAATTCTTACTCCAACACTTACCTACATTCAAAAACCATTTAAAGTCACCAAGAAAAATTCGCGATACTGCTCCTTTAAAGTGGACCAAAACCCAGCGCGATCTTATAGATTCCCGGGCCAATCCATTCCCCTAAATCAGGATGCCCCACTGTGTGAAATCCCCCCTAGGTCACCCCATACGCTTACCTTGCTTCCCGGTCCAATGGCACATGCGCGAGCTGCATCCCCGCTTTCCCTCTAGCCGGGCACGTGCCAGGCATTTGTGAATGGCCACACCCTGTTAAAGGGAAGCGGTGGATGCGGCAGGCAGCACACTCGGAGCCGCTGGATTTAGACGAAGGCTTAGACGTGACGTCACCTGCTCTGAGCGCGCTGATTGGATGAGTGCCTAGCATGTGCCGTAGGACCGGGGAGAGGTGAGTTGCTCTTGACGATCTGGGGGGTTACACACAGCCGATCAGGGTGACCCAGGGTAAAGGATCAAAACCCAGGATAGTCAAAATCCTGGGTTCTGGTCCACTTTAAAGTGCAAGTGCTTATCACAATGTGACTACAATTAATAAAACTAATTAAAAAAAATATGCAAAAACCAGATAAAAAATAAAACATTGCAGCATGTGGCAGGATAGTAACACACAGCAGAGGAGGTCACCCCACCGAGTGAGTGGAGTGAAAATTAGGGCCCCCCCCCCCCCCCCACATACTTGTCTGGTCTAAGTATTGTTACCATCCTGCCACATCATGACTCATTAAAGAAGACCAAAACCCACTCTGGAGACTCCAGGGCAGGCAAAATAGCTCCCACCAGGGCACCTCGATCGAGGTTGTCCGGCTGTGTGAAACCCCACAGATCGCCTGAACAAACGCAGTTCTACGACGCATGCGCAGCCCCTCATCCAATCAGCACGCTCGCTTGAGCCACTTCATCCAGGAGCTTGTCTAATGCGTGCTGACAGCCACATCCCCTGCTACCCTCTAACAGGGAGCGTGCCCGTGCCGGCCATTCACAAATGCCTGCTAAAGGGGTATCGGGGATGGGGCCGCTGCTCGCGCATGCACCATTGACCTGGGAAAGAAGGCGAGTTTTCCGGCGACCTGAGGGGGTTTCACATTGCGGGGCATCCTGATCGGAGCCAGTATGTCTGCCCTGGAGTCTCATAGACTCCAGGGTGGGTTTTGGTTCTCTTTAATGACTCGCCTTAAGGTTTTGAGATTATTATCTGCAATAAGTCGGTGTGTGTTTGTCCCTATTATGGATGTGTGGCAATATTGGTATAATCTGTGGCCATAAAAGCATTGATATAGTGTGTGTGGGGGGGGGGGGTTAGGGGGGTAGCGGCTCTTTGGGGCCACGTGTCCCAGGGGGCGGCTGCTTTTGAATTTCCCACTTACTATTTCCTCCCCATGTGCATTGGTTTGCCTTTGTCGTGCAGAGGTTTAACTCCCAGCTTTATTCATAGAGCCCGGAGATGCTTTAGTGAGGGATGTGAAAACTCAGGAGGAGGAGGAGGGAGTATTTGTGAAGTATGAAGAGCATACTAGTCGACAGCTCAGCCCAGGTGAGTAATAGAACTGTCCTATTCCCTCATTTCACACGTTCCTGTGTGTTTCATACATCTACGCTTTAGGGCAGTGTTCCCCAACAGCACACGTTTCGAGGATCTCCACATAGCCGGGCTGTATAGTGTACAGCAGCGATACTCAACTAGCGGACCTCTGCACTAGATTTCCTGACCCCTGCCCTGACTGCCCTGCTTCCTGCCCCAGCTCAGTCCCATCTATTCCTGTCCGCATCCATCCCTGTCCCCTCATCTCTGCTCCATCCAGCCCTGTCCCATCAGCTCTGCCCCATCCATCCCTGTCTCCTCAGCTCTGCCCCATCCATCCCTGTCTCCTCAGCTCTGCCCCATCCATCCCTGTCTCCTCAGCTCTGCCCCATCCAGCCCTGTCTCCTCAGCTCTGCCCCATCCACCCCTGTCTCCTCAGCTCTGCCCCATCCATCCCTGTCTCCTCAGCTCTGCCCCATCCATCCCTGTCTCCTCAGCTCTGCCCCATCCATCCCTGTCTCCTCAGCTCTGCCCCATCCAGCCCTGTCCCCTCAGCTCTGCCCCATTCATCCCTGTCCCTCTGTCCCATCCAGCCCTGTCTCCTCAGCTCTGCCCCATCCAGCCCTGTCTCCTCAGCTCTGCCCCATCCATCCCTGTCTCCTCAGCTCTGCCCCATCCATCCCTGTCTCCTCAGCTCTGCCCCATCCAGCCCTGTCTCCTCAGCTCTGCCCCATCCATCCCTGTCTCCTCAGCTCTGCCCCATCCATCCCTGTCTCCTCAGCTCTGCCCCATCCAGCCCTGTCCCCTCAGCTCTGCCCCATTCATCCCTGTCCCTCTGTCCCATCCACCCCTGTCTCCTCAGCTCTGCCCCATCCAGCCCTGTCTCCTCAGCTCTGCCCCATCCATCCCTGTCTCCTCAGCTCTGCCCCATCCATCCCTGTCTCCTCAGCTCTGCCCCATCCAGCCCTGTCCCCTCAGCTCTGCCCCATTCATCCCTGTCCCTCTGTCCCATCCATTCCTGTTCTCCAGGTTTTGCCCATCCATGACTGTTTCTTCCAGCTCTGGCCATCTACCCCCCCCCTCAGCTCTGCCCATCCATCCCTTCTCCAAGCTCTCTCTCCATCCCTCCTGCCCTTCCTGTCCTGTCTATCCATCCCTCTTCCTTACAGCTTCACTCTTATTCACCCCTCTCCCAGTGAGCTCTATCTATCCATCCTTGTTACCAGATCTTATTGCCCCGCTTTGTGAAATCCCCCATGTTGACCCAATCTGACTCACCCTTCCCCGGTCCTACGGCTCATGCGCAGCCTCTCGTCCAATCAGCGCGCTCTGATCCGCTCCTGCCCCTTCTTCTAAGGCGAGCGGATCACAGCGCGCTGGCGGGCGCATCCCCCGCTACCCTCTAATTCACAAATACCTGGCACGGGCACGCACCCTGCTAAAGAGACAGCTGGGGGGCAGCCGCTACTTATGGATGCACCGCTGGACCGGGGAAGAACAGTATCTTGCCGACCTGTTGGGTCTCACACAGCGGGAATCCCGATTCTGGATGCCCCGGGGAAAGGGAATCTAGCGACCCTGGAATCTTATAGAGCTCAATGAGCTCACCCAGAAGATCTGTGCTGATCATACTTGCAGACATCATCAACTTATGGCCCATTTCCATACATTTCCATTTCTACAAACAGATGAATCTCTTATGTCACCCCGCTACGCAGGCGCAGTGTCAGCCTGTTTTCCTTACCCATCCCACTGCTCAAAGATCAAACAAGTCCTATTCTTGTCCCGAATGCGGGAAATGTTTTTATAAGAAATCGCATCTTATCACGCATGAAAAAGTTCATACTGGGCAGAAGCCATATTCATGTTCTGAATGTGAGAAATGTTTTTCTACGAAACAAAACCTTATCGCACATGGAAGAGTTCATACAGGAGAAAAACCATATTCGTGTAATAAATGTGGGAAATGTTTTTTCATAAATCAGATCTTATCTATCATGAAAGGGTTCACACAGGGGAGAAGCCATATTCGTGTTCCGAATGCGGGAAATGTTTTTATAAGAAATCACACCTTATCACGCATGAAAAAGTTCATACTGGGGAGAAGCCATATTCATGTTCTGAATGTGGGAAATGTTTTTCTACGAAACAAAACCTTTTCAAACATGGAAGAGTTCATACAGGAGAGAAGCCATATTCTTGTCCCGAATGCGGAAATGTTTTTATAAGAAATCGCACCTTATCACGCATGAAAAAGTTCATACTGGGGAGAAGTGGTATTCATGTTCTGAATGTGGGAAATGTTTTTCTATGAAACAAAACCTTTTCAAACATGGAAGAGTTCATACAGCAGAGAAGCCAATTTTCGTGTTCTGAATGTGGGAAATGTTTTTCTACGAAACAAAACCTTTTCAAACATGGAAGAGTTCATACAGGAGAGAAGCCAATTTTCGTGTTCTGAATGTGGGAAATGTTTTTCTACGAAACAAAACCTTTTCAAACATGGAAGAGTTCATACAGGAGAGAAGCCATATTCGTGTTCTGAATGTGGGAAATGTTTCTCTTGGAAATCAAACCTTATGACACATGAAAGAGTTCACATAGAAGTGAAGCCCTATTTGTGTTCTGATTGTGGGAAATGCTTATTCAGTAACTCACAGCTTTGCTTACATGAAGTGGATTGTATAGACCAATATTGTATAGGCCATTAGGGGGCCCAGTTTCCAGGGGACTCTGTGCTGGGGATACCGTGGGGACTCGCCATTTGTTTAGGTGATGTTATTTTTGACAAATTTATTGTTGTGAGCACTGTGCACCTTATTCCTTTTGCCATTTTTTCTTACTTTTGAATATAGAACTGTTGCTTATTATTCGTAGAAATTAATTGTATTTTTGCACGTTAGCACTTTAATGTTTAAAAAGCACCTTATATTGGGGTGTTATAACCTTGATAATATGAATTTTGCACAAATTAGAATAATCTTGTGGGTCAGTATGGGATGCCCAAGTTAGGGGATGAATCCTGGGTATCTTTTTAAATATGTATATTGTCTTATGTTTTGTATGTAGATTTTAGATGGGAAACCCAATAAATATGAAGATATTTTGATACTAACTTGAATTGGTTGTCTGTGGAGGAGGTGCGGTACCTTGGGGATTGTTTTTGGGTGGTTGTTGGGGCCACCATTGTCTGGAAATTGTATAGGCCAGTATTCTTACAGTCAGGACAGATATCGTAAGGAAAAAAAAAAAAGGTCGACTAAGTTGTAGTACGGGAGATCCATTTTGTGTAAACTTTTCACTCATTATATTGATAATAAAATAAAGTGTGTAAAAAAACTATTTCAATCTTATACATTTTTATCGTACGACTCGTATGCTAGCGGACGACTTGCATTCAGACTTGGCCGATTTGTCGGTGAATATTCGTTACGGTGATTGTAATTAAGATCACACGTAAGGTATTTGTATAGACCTATTCGCAGCTGATTTCCGTTTTCACGTGTCAACTTTAACGCAAAAAACGAGAAACCTTCTGTCAACCGAAACGATGCGACGCTCGTCCAGTAAGCACATTTGCGTTGATCACTTGCTTGCAGCGTGCATTTCCGCAGACCAGTTATCGATTGATTGGCGTTCACTTTTGTGACTGTTGGTTGCGTGCAAATGATCTTTTAAGATACACGTTTCGAAACTTTCCAGCTCCTTAAACTCAAGACTCATCTTTGTATCAGCTTCCTCCTGGCTATGGATTACATTTAAAATATTGCAGAAGGATATCCTGCATTGTCACCCTGCCGCTCAATAAAAGGAATCATTTCCCTTAAACCAGACCTTCACTCTGAATAAGAGTCTATCTTGTATGTCCCCCCCCCCCGTACATACAGATTGCCCACATTAATCCGGACCTTCAGCCTGAATAAGAGTCCAATTTATATATTTCCCCCACCTTGTACATACAGATTGCCCACATTAATCCAGACCTTCACCCTGAATAAGAGTCTATCTTATATGTTTCCCCCCCCGTACATACAGATTGCCCACATTAATCCGGACCTTCACCCTGAATAAGAGTCTATGTTGTATGTTTCCCACACCCTGTACATACAGATTGCTCACATTAATCCGGACCTTCACTCTGAATAAGAGTCTATCTTGTATGTTTCCCACACCCTGTACATACAGATTGCTCACATTAATCCGGACCTTCACCCTGAATAAGAGCCTCTCTTATATGTTTCCCCCCTGTACATGCAGATTGCCCACAATAATCCGGACCTTCACCCTGAATAAAGAGCCTATCTTGTATGTTTCCCACACCCTGTACATACAGATTGCCCACATTAATACACCTAGTGTATTTTTTAACCTTTTAACATCCAAGATGACGGCCTGTGGAGTCTGCCTGCAGACAGGAGGTGTCTTCTGACTGTGCTGCTCTGCATACTGGGATTTCTGCCCTTTTACTGACCCCAGCTCTGCTCTGTCTGTGCAAAGCACAGCTATAACACACCCCCTGTACTTTTCACCCCTCTCCTCAGTATGTGATGCTTCTGAGGCAAGATGGCGGCGCCCGTATCCTAGAGTCCTGAACAGAGTCGAAGCCCAATAGGGAAAGAATAAGAAGTGAGTGACTAAAAACATAAAATATATAAAATTGAAATGCCGGGGAATAGTTTTTAAAGGATTTGGGCTTTTTATTAAATGATGCTGACAGTCCTGTTTAAGCAGAAGCTTAAACCTTTTCTTCTACAATGGTACACTGTACCCTGTGTCTTTGGTGCTGAACATAAATAGGTATTTTACAAGTGATATCAGCAGCACTAGTCTAGCTTGTGACAAAGAGTGAATTTGCTATTCAACATCCTCTATGTTTCTTTTTATTTTCTCTAGGTGTAACTTCCATCTTGAATTCTATGGACAAACCTGCTGCTATCTCTGCTGATGCTGGGATAAAAGTTGATGACATCACAGCAAAGGCTACAGATAACCCGACTACCTCAAACCCCCTTCCAGCAATACATTTGGCACTTCTCTTATGTCACCCCTCTACGCAGGCGCAGTGTCAGCCTGTTTTCCTTACCCATCCCACTGCTCAAAGATCAAAGAAGTCATATTCATGTCCTGAATGTGGGAAATGTTTTTCTCATAAATCAGATCTTATCTATCATGAAAGGGTTCACACAGGGGAGAAGCCATATTCTTGTCCCGAATGCGGGAAATGTTTTTATAAGAAATCACACCTTATCACGCATGAAAAAGTTCATACTGGGGAGAAGTCGTATTCATGTTCTGAATGTGGGAAATGTTTTTCTACGAAACAAAACCTTTTCACACATGGAAGAGTTCATACAGCAGAGAAGCCATATTCGTGTTCTGAGTGTGGGAAATGTTTTTCCGATAAATCAAACCTTATTGCGCATGGAAGAGTTCATACAGGAGAGAAGCCATATTCCTGTTATAAATGTGGGAAATGTTTCTCTCGGAAATCAAACCTTATGACACATGAAAGAGTTCACATAGAAGTGAAGCCCTAATTGTGTTCTGATTGTGGGAAATGCGTTTTCAGTAACTCACAGCTTTGCTTACATGAAGTGGATTGTATAGACCAATATTGTATAGGCCAGTATTCTTACAGCCAGGACAGATATCGTAAGGAAAAAGAAAGGTCGACTAAGCTGTAGTACGGGAGATCCATTTTGTGTAAACTTTTTACTCATTATATTGATAATAAAATAAAGTGTGTAATAAACAATTTCAATCTTATATATTTTATAATGCATGTATGGCTGGCATTAGGCCCAGGCAACACAGGTAACTGCCTGGGGACCACGGGGTAAAGAGGCCCCCGAACAGACGCTCCTCCTATTGTCACTTGGCACTAGGCTCAAACGATTGGGGCGCCAGTGATCTAACCCCCCCCCCCCCGAGAGCCCCATCCCAGGCCAAACTTGATCACAGGCTCTGTTGCTTTGTACCGAGCAGCATTCAGGTGTTGGGCCGGGATGTAAAGGACCAGAAACATGGGAGGCTGCCAGGGCCTAGACACATGGAGGAGTATGCCAGGGCCTAGACACATGGGGGAGTATGCCAGGGCCTAGACACATGGGGGAGTATGCCAGAGCCTAGACACATGGGGGAGTATGCCAGAGCCTAGACACATGGGGGAGTATGCCAGAGCCTAGACACATGGGGGAGTATGCCAGAGCCTAGACACATGGGGGAGTATGCCAGAGCCTAGACACATGGGGGAGTATGCCAGAGCCTAGACACATGGGGGAGTATGCCAGGGCCTAGACACATGGGGGAGTGTGCCAGGGACTGGACACATGGGGGAGTATGCCAGGGCTAAGACACATGGGGGAGTGTGCCAGGGCCTAGACACATGGGGGAGTATGCCAGGGACTGGACACATGGGGGAGTATGCCAGGGCCTAGACACATGGGGGAGTAAGCCAGGGATTGGACACATGGGGGAGTATGACAGGGCCTAGACACATGGGGGAGTATGCCAGGGCCTAGACACATGGGGGAGTATGCCAGGGCCTAGACACATGGAGGAGTATGCCAGGGCCTAGACACATGGGGGAATATGCCAGGGACTGGACACATGGGGGAGTATGCCAGGGCCTAGACACATGGGGGAGTATGCCAGGGATTGGACACATGGGGGAGTAAGCCAGGGATTGGACACATGGGGGAGTATGCCAGGGCCTAGACACATGGGGGAGTATGCCAGGGCCTAGACACATGGGGGAGTATGCCAGGGACTGGACACATGGGGGAGTATGCCAGGGCTAAGACACATGGGGGAGTGTGCCAGGGCCTAGACACATGGGGGAGTATACCGGGGCCTAGACACATGGGGGAGTATGCCAGGGACTGGACACATGGGGGAGTATGCCAGGGACTGGACACATGGGGGAGTATGCCAGGGCCTAGACACATGGGGGAGTATGCCAGGGACTGGACACATGGGGGAGTATGCCAGGGCCTAGACACAAGGGGGAGTATGCCAGGGCCTAGACACATGGGGGAGTATGCCAGGGACTGGACACATGGGGGAGTATGCCAGGGCCTAGACACATGGGGGAGTATGCCAGGGCCTAGACACATGGGGGAGTATGCCAGGGACTGGACACATGGGGGAGTATGCCAGGGCTAAGACACATGGGGGAGTATGCCAGGGACTGGACACATGGGGGAGTATGCCAGGGACTGGACACATGGGGGAGTATGCCAGGGCCTAGACACATGGGGGAGTATGCCAGGGACTGGACACATGGGGGAGTATGCCAGGGCCTAGACACAAGGGGGAGTATGCCAGGGCCTAGACACATGGGGGAGTATGCCAGGGACTGGACACATGGGGGAGTATGCCAGGGCCTAGACACATGGGGGAGTATGCCAGGGCCTAGACACATGGGGGAGTATGCCAGGGCCTAGACACATGGGGGAATATGCCAGGGACTGGACACATGGGGGAGTATGCCAGGGCCTAGACACATGGGGGAGTATGCCAGGGACTGGACACATGGGGGAGTATGCCAGGGCCTAGACACATGGGGGAGTATGCCAGGGCCTAGACACATGGGGGAGTATGCCAGGGACTGGACACATGGGGGAGTATGCCAGGGCCTAGACACATGGGGGAGTATGCCAGGGCCTAGACACATGGGGGAGTATGCCAGGGCCTAGACACATGGGGGAGTATGCCAGGGCCTAGACACATGGGGGAGTATGCCAGGGCCTAGACACATGAGGGAGGATGCGAAGGACCAGAAACATGGGGAGTATGCCAGGGCCTAGACACATGGGGGAGTATGCCAGGGCCTAGACACATGGGGGAGTATGCCAGGGCCTAGACACATGGGGAGTATGCCAGGGACTGGACTGGACACATGGGGGAGTATGCCAGGGCCTAGACACATGGGGGAGTATACCAGGGACTGGACCCATGGGGGAGTATGCTAGGGACTGGACACATGGGGGAGTATGCTAGGGACTGGACACATGGGGGAGTATGCTAGGGACTGGACCCATGGGGGAGTATACCAGGGACTGGACCCATGGGGGAGTATACCAGGGACTGGACCCATGGGGGAGTATGCCAGGGACTGGACACATGGGGGAGTATACCAGGGACTGGACCCATGGGGGAGTATACCAGGGACTGGACCCATGGGGGAGTATGCCAGGGACTGGACACATGGGGGAGTATGCTAGGGACTGGACACATGGGGGAGTATGCCAAGGCCTAGACACATGGGGGAGTATGCCAGGGACTGGACCCATGGGGGAGTATGCCAGGGACTGGACCCATGGGGGAGTATGCCAGGGCCTAGACACATGGGGGAGTATGCCAGGGCCTAGACACATGGGGGAGTATGCCAGGGCCTAGACACATGGGGGAGTATGCCAGGGCTAAGACACATGGGGGAGTATGCCAGGGCCTAGACACATGGGGGAGTATGCCAGGGACTGGACACATGGGGGAGTATGCCAGGGCCTAGACACATGGGGGAGTGTGCCAGGGCCTAGACACATGGGGGAGTATGCCAGGGCCTAGACACATGGGGGAGTATGCCAGGGACTGGACACATGGGGGAGTATGCCAGGGACTGGACACATGGGGGAGTATGCCAGGGACTGGACACATGGGGGAGTATACCGGGGCCTAGACACATGGGGGAGTATACCAGGGACTGGACACATGGGGGAGTATGCCAGGGCCTAGACACATGGGGGAGTATGCCAGGGACTGGACACATGGGGGAGTATGCCAGGGACTGGACACATGGGGGAGTATACCGGGGCCTAGACACATGGGGAGTATGCCAGGGACTGGACTGGACACAAGAGGGAGTATGCCAAGGCCTAGACACATGGGGGAGTATACAAGGGACTGGACTGGACACATGGGGGAGTATGCCAGGGCCTAGACACATGGGGGAGTATACAAGGGACTAGACTGGACACATGGGGGAGTATGCCAGGGCCTAGACACATGGGGGAGTATACAAGGGACTAGACTGGACACATGGGGCTATGCCAGGGCCTAGACAAATAGGGGAGTATACAAGGGACTGGACTGGACACATGGGGGAGTATGCCAGGGCCTAGACACATGGGGGAGTATGCCAGGGCCTAGACACATGGGGGAGTATACCAGGGCCTAGATACATGGGTACATGGGGGAGTATGCCAGGGCCTAGACACATGGGGGAGTATGCCAGGGCCTAGACACATGGGGGAGTATGCCAGGGACTGGACACATGGGGGAGTATACCAGGGCCTAGACACATGGGGGAGTATGCCAGGGACTGGACACATGGGGGAGTATGCCAGGGCTAAGACACATGGGGGTGTATGCCAGGGACTGGACACATGGGGGAGTATGCCAGGGACTGGACACATGGGGGAGTATACCGGGGCCTAGACACATGGGGAGTATGCCAGGGACTGGACTGGACACAAGAGGGAGTATGCCAAGGCCTAGACACATGGGGGAGTATACCAGGGCCTAGACAAATAGGGGAGTATACAAGGGACTGGACTGGACACATGGGGGAGTATACCAAGGCCTAGACACTTGGGGGAATATGCCAGGGCCAAGACACATGGGGGAGTATGCCAGGGCCTAGACACATGGGGGAGTATGCCAGGGCCTAGACACATGGGGGAGTATGCCAGGGCCTAGACACTTGGGGGAGTATGCCAGGGCCTAGACACATGAGGGAGGATGTGAAGGACCAGAAACATGGGGGGTGCCAGTTCCTAGACACAAGGGGGAGTATACCAGGGCCTAGACACTTGGGGGAGTATGCCAGGGCCTAGACACCTGGGGGAGTATACCAGGGCCTAGACACTTGGGGGAGTATACCAGGGCCTAGACACTTGGGGGAGTATACCAGGGCCTAGACACATGGGGGAGTATACCAGGGCCTAGACACTTGGGGGAGTATGCCAGGGCCTAGACACATGGGGGAGTATACCAGGGCCTAGACACATGGGGGAGTATACCAGAGTATGCCAGGGCCTAGACACTTGGTGGAGTATGCCAGGGCCTAGACACTTGGGGGAGTATGCCAGGGCCTAGACACTTGGGGGAGTATGCCAGGGCCTAGACACATGGGGGAGTATACCAGGGCCTAGACACTTGGGGGAGTATGCCAGGGCCTAGACACTTGGGGGAGTATGCCAGGGCCTAGACACATGGGGGAGTATACCAGGGCCTAGACACTTGGGGGAGTATACCAGGGCCTAGACACTTGGGGGAGTATGCCAGGGCCTAGACACATGGGGGAGTATACCAGGGCCTAGACACATGGGGGAGTATGTCAGGGCCTAGACACATGGGGGAGTATACCAGGGCCTAGACACATGGGGGAGTGTGCCAGGGCCTAGACACATGGGGGAGTATACCAGGGCCTAGACACTTGGGGGAGTATGCCAGGGCCTAGACACATGGGGGAGTATACCAGGGCCTAGACACAAGGGGGAGTATGAGAGAGCCTAGACACTTGGGGGAGTATACCAGGGCCTAGACACAAGGGGGAGTATGAGAGAGCCTAGACACTTGGGGGAGTATGCCAGGTCCTAGACACAAGGGGGAGTATGAGAGAGCCTAGACACTTGGGGGAGTATGCCAGGGCCTAGACACTTGGGGGAGTATGCCAGGGCCTAGACACATGGGGGAGTATACCAGGGCCTAGACACTTGGGGGAGTATGCCAGCGCCTAGACACTTGGGGGAGTATGCCAGGGCCTAGACACATGGGGGAGTATGCCAGGGCCTAGACACATGGGGGAGTATGCCAGGGCCTAGACACTTGGGGGAGTATGCCAGGGCCTAGACACATGAGGGAGGATGTGAAGGACCAGAAACATCCACCTATCTTGGATCAATTCTTCCCATTTCCTCTGTGCTTTTCCCAAAGGGGATGGTTGGCTTATAATGAGGGCATTATACAACGTAGAGGTGGGCTTGCTTATGTCTGCAGATCTTACCAGGGACTCAATTGGTGATTCCACCAGATGCAATCTGGGATCTCAGGGCATGCCGGAGCTGCAGGTACCGGAAGAAGTCTCTGGGCACAGCTGCTCGTATGTCATCAGAGTCCCTCCAGTAAATAGCTGCGCTAGTGAGATTATTGTATAATCTTCTTACGTTCAACAAGAAACAGCAAATGCACTACCTCTTTTACTTTCCACAGCCACCTCTTCTCTCTGCTCCTCCTTGCTGCAGGCGACATCTCACCCAATCCTGGACCAAGTCTCTCCCCTCATCCTACCTTCCACCCCATCTCCACAAACACTACTAACTCTCTCCACTGTGCCACACCTCGCACCCGTAACCTTACTAATCTCATACACATAACCCCGATCCCAAATCTGCCCTACTGCTGTTACCTGTGCTCTATGGAATGCTTGGCCAGTACGTAACAAACTTGCATCCGTCCATGATTTGCTCATGACCAAATCCTTACAATCCAGGGCTTAACAGAGACATGGCTGACCCTTTGAGACACAGTCTCCTCAGCTTCCCTTTCATAAGGGGTTTTATAATTCAGCCCCAGCAACAAACAAGGTGGTATTTGGTTCACCACTCCATTACCTCAACACGCTTCACCCATTCTAATCGAATAGAAGGGTCAGTCTGCAGATAAGTTCTAAAAAGGACTTATTTATTGAATGAAAATAAAATAACCGTCAGGATCAAAATTGTAGCATACCCTCCTCAGTGCTGCAGATCCAGCTATAGTAATAAGCAGATATAGTTCATAGCTTACGATGATGGAATGAGCTAAGCTGTCAAGCTGAGCTAGCGAGAACCCCTGCAGTAGATGTAGCACCCTGCTGCTGTGGCAGTTAGTTGAGTGGGTGTATAATTGCACAGAAACACATCAGACACTACTCTCGTCTCCCCCCCAAAATGCTAAATGGTTGTGTAGCAGCCGCGTTTTTTTTTTTGGTTTCAATATTTTTATTAGGTTTTCAACATTACAGGTATGGAGAGCATAAAGTTAATAAAGCCATCCCGCGCAGGGAAGGTAGATAATTGCAATTTGTGTTACATAGAATTGTGTTTTGACCATACTTCTTAAACATTCTAGGGTACTTTAGATAAGGGCGGAACAAGTGGAGTGCAACAATTTCTATGCAGTCAATATACTCAACAATATGCCCCGACCTATGTTGAGGCCCATGCAGGACGCGGGGACCATCAGTGCCTGCAGCTTGCATAGCCGCCAACACACCCATCATCCTCCGATCTTAAAGTGGACCAACACCCACCGCTGATCGGCCCGATCGGGGTGCCCCGCGGAAGTGGACCAACACCCAGGATAGTGAAAATCCAGGGTGTTGGTCCACTTTAATGTCAGATGAGGTGAGGTGTGCTTTAAACTATCAATCATATCCTAGTTTGCAGATGGAGAGGGTTCGTTGAAAACAAGTCAATAATAATACGAAGAGAAGAAGAGAAAGGGGGGACCGGGTCTGGGGAGAAGGGATGGGGGAAGGAAGGATGTTAAGAATAGGGGGGGAAAGGAGGGGTAGGGTTCTCCCGCGCTCCACTGGCATCTCGCATGGTTGTTACAATATGGTCACTATTATACTCTCGGGGGTTCTCCGGGCCACGCAAACCTTATCCAAGGCTCCCAGATAGAGATGAATTTATCATAAGAGTCGGCCAGGATGCTGGACAGTCTCTCGTTGATAAGGAACCCATTCATCCTGGCCGACACCTCTGAGAGAGGGGTAAATTGTTGTTTCCAGGCTTTAGCTATAGTCTGCCTAGCTGCTAGGAGCAGGTATACAAAGAGTCTATGTTGCTTGTTAGTCAGCTCCCGGGGTTTGCAGTGCAGGAGGGCAACCCATGGGTCCCTTCTCATGTTGGTTTGGAAGACCTCATTGGCCATCCTGTACACCTGACTCCAGAATCGGGTCAACATGGGACAGGTCCACACAGAACCGTAGCAGCCGCTTTTATAGGCACCAAACATAGGATTAGAGACGGTACTGTGCTTCGCAATGGAGTGCAGCATACCATTGCTTCACTCAGAAGCAACTCACACAGCCGTGAGGAGGTGCTGCTGGTTTGAGACGCCTTGGAATGACTGGGCCAGCTCGAAGGGGCACTGACCAACCACCACTATCTGGTACCTGTCAGAAGACCACATAAAAAGGCTCAGGGGGCCACATCTGGCCCCCGGCCATGAGTTTGACGCATGTGCTTTACAGGCGATCACTACTCCTTTGCTTGTATTCATGCTACAAACCTCCTTGATACAAAACTGACTACATTCAAATTAGTTACACCGTATTACATCTGCTTATTTGCTACAAACTATAAGAGGGTGAGCGAACTCTAGTGGCCACAATAGTTCACAGCATACTTGTGTATTTTTAGGGCTCATGTATTAGAACTTCCATCTGTTAAAGGAGAACTCCCTTATTTGTCAGGTTTTTGGTGGTCTAAGATTTTCCTCTTCTGGAATGTAAAATAAACAGACCTGTGATTTACTTTTCAGCAGGGTTCTTATATTTCTGTGTGTCTGTCCTGGTAAAGTAGGAGTGGCTTTCTTGCCCTTTAGTAAAGCTCTTATAATACTTTCTGACTACAAATCCCAGAATACTTCCATTGTAACAGGTGAGCTCTTTAGAGGCTTTGGCTAAACAAAGCAGCAGCAATTACCCCCCAAGGTGAGAATGAACCTTATATGAAGAGGTTGAATTAATGCAGATGGGGTTAAAATGGTCATCTCTGCCTCAGCCAATCAGCAAGCCAGAGTGAGAAAGTTTCTGATCTGAACATCAGAAAACCACTTTCGTGTATATTGCTAAGGTAAACAGCAACTAAGGTGTTGCTAGATGAAACTTTTTTATAACATGGATAAGCTTGGCACCTTGAGCACATATTGGCACACAATAATGGAAATTTTTGTAAATATCATCAATAATGGAATTGCCATTTAAGCTGTACTTTTTGTACCTATTTGTATATATGCAATTTCGTAAAATAAAAACTCAATACACTATCTTTAAAATCAGGTGTCGGCTGTTTACATGCATTTATTAGAACTTATAAGTAAACAGGTGCGAGCTGATATCTTGTGCCTTCAGGAGACTTGAATCCGCAATACCCTACTTTCTTTCTGGCCAGTTACACGAGATCCGGGGTGTTGCTATAGCATTTCGACGGAACGTTCCGTTCAAGTGTAAGACTTGTATAGCGGACCAACGGGCGACACTTGATCCTAATAGGACACCTAGGTGACACACAAATGACATTTGTGTCCTATTATGCACCAAACACTCACCAGACCAACTTTTTTTCCCACCTTTAGAGGAAGATTAGAGAGCATGGCAAGGGCATACTAGTTGTAGCTGGGGACAACATCGCATTGGACCCCAAAGCGGACAGATCGCTCCCCCAGAGTAGCAGCCCTTCTTCTATTTCACCAGCCGACACAGCAACCCCCACACCGTATCAACGCCCTGTTGAGGGACATGTCCGTAGTAGATATTTGGCGCAAGCTATATACTTTTTACTCAAACCCCCACAATTCGTTTTGCAGGATTGACCATATTATGGTTCCCCAGAGCGCTATCCCTATGGTTAGCAAGAGCCAGATTCTGACTACACCCTGGTCTGACCATGCCCCAGTAGCAATGCAGTTCACCCACAACACCCAAGCCCTTTAAGTGGAGGATAAATGACTCGCTGTTGACGCATAAAGACTAACAGGAGCAAACTTTGCAATCTATTAAAAACTACTTTGCAGAAAATGCTGACACAGCTACTGCAGTGAGCGTGTGGGAGGCTCATAAGGTGGTCATAAGGGGCAGCCTGATCTCCCTAGCCACGTCCCTCAAAAAGCATAGAACCAAAAATATAGCTCATCTAACAGCCAGCCTAGAGCGGTTACAGAGGGACTGGAAAGCAAATCCCACCAGGGCAATCAAGAGGAAAGTGGATGAGGTTAGCATACAACTCAACTTGCCGTTGGATGAGATAGCTGAAAAGAAGCTCAGGTGGGGTAAGCAGAGGATGTACGCAAGGGCCAACAAACCTGACGCTCCTCTGGCAAACAGGTTGCGATACTCTGGGCCGAAGCAATCTCCGATCACACTTAAGACCCCTGAAGGGACACTCACTGCCAATCCTGGTAAAATCGTCAATATTTTTAGAGGACTGCTAGTCAAACTCTACGAAGCGCCTCAAACGTTCCCCCAGGACTTAGCGACCACATTTTTCGATTCGGTCCCGCTCCCCAGATTACCTGATGCCTATAAAGATCGCATGGAATCCGAAATCACTGTCCTGGAGGTACTAGAGGCAATCAAAGGTTTCAAAGTATCTAAGACACCGGGGCCTGATGGCTTCACTGCCTTATATTATAAAATTTATGCGGCCGAATTAGCCCCACACCTAGCTAAAATGTTTAACTCCCTTAGGGGGCAAAGTACACTTAATCAGACCTCTTTGGCAGCGTTTATAAGTATGATCCCTAAACCAGATAAGTATCACTCGAACCCACAGAACTACAGGCCCATTTCGCTTCGATCGATCTTAAAATCCTGGGGAAGGTCCTGGTCACCAGATTTAATGGGTTTTTGGGGACATTGGTAGACAGGGACCAGGTCGGGTTTGTTCCCTGTAGACAGGCCTCGGACAACATTCGCAGGCTACTTCATCTGATCTAGCTAGTCCAGCGAAGAGGTGTTAATAGCTTTCTTCTATCACTGGATATGCAGAAAGCCTTTGATTCCATATCATGGGACTACATGACTTATGCCCTTCAAAGATGGGGTTTCGGGGATAATTTCCTTGGATGGATACGGTCTATATACTCATACCCTTCAGCTAGGGTACAATATGGGAGTTACCTTTCAGAATCGTTCCTGATTGGCGGGGGCACACGTCAGGGATGCCCACTTTCCCCGGTGTTGTTCGTACTGGCCTTGGAACCGTTGGCGATCGCCATTTGGTCAAACCCGGATATTAAGGGGGTGGAATTGGCTGGGTACCATCACAAAGCATGCTTATTTGCTGATGACATTCTATAGATCCTTTCGAAACCACACACCTTCCTACCTAATGTGCTCAGGCTCTTGGAGGATTTTTCTAAGATCTCGGGACTTAAGGCGCTAGGGCTCAACCTAAACATCCCCACCCAGGCCTTGGAAGTTCTTCAGTCTAATTTCCCCTTTGCTGGGCTCCAGAGGCACTCTCATATCTAGGGATCAACATCACACCCCATTACCATTCGTTATATCAGGCAAATTACCCCCCCTTTTTAGAACCCTGAAATCTTTGTTGGACTCATGGCGGGGACATGAAATCTCGTGGATCGGGAGGATAAACACAGTAAAAGTGACACTGCTGCCCCAAATCCTGTATTAGTCTAAGTATGCCACACACCCCGCTTCAAGACATTCATTACATGTGGGTATACTGACCTGTAGATGGTGATCTTGCAGAGATGTCAATAAAAAAAGGTAAGACCCTCCCAGCCCATAAATACCTGGGACCTCCCACTCATTCCCCAGTCTTTCATCTCTGCAGAGGCGAGCAAGTCAGAAGATGGATGTCTCCTCCTTGCAGGTAGCCGTGATGACTCCCGGCCTTCTATTCTTCTATTCCTGCCCGGATCCCTTTATTTCAGTTACTTGCCTCCCAGCCTAGGCTGCTGGTCCAGGCAAAGGTAGTTGGCACCCTAGGTGCTCAGGAGCCGTGAGACCCCATAACAAGGGGTAGGCGGCTAACCGGGTTGGTGACCCCGGTTTGGGATGCCCCGTCCTTTGGCCCTACCCTAGCATGGATTCCCCCTCTCCCGGATACCCTTAGAGGGGGGGGGGGCCGGGTCTCTTATGGATTCATCTTACTTTTTGTGTGTGTGTTTGTTGGTGGTTTACTGTGCATGTTGTGACTAAACAGACTGGCGCCGGCGGTCCCGCGGCGCCGGCCTCCGGCGTGCGGCAATGGCGGCTGTGGGCACCCATAAGGTGCTTCTTCTCCTCAGGGCGGGGGCCGAAACGCACCGGCCCTCCCTCCCTCCTCCTACTGCACACTACACGTCTTCCACTTCCCCTCCTGCCTGGCGTGCGGTACTCAGCTGGGGTGAAGGTCGGTTGAGTGGCCTGTGGCCCATCAGATGCTCTGTTATGAACTCTTTAAGGTCATTGCTAGCATGGTCTGTTTGTGTGTTCCAGGTGGACCATTGATCCTATTAAAGGGGGGTTCTCCCGGTCCTAGGGTCCCTAGTTAAATTTAGAATTTAGTTGGCTTAAAATTCCTCCCACTCGGGACTTAAAGGGGCATCCCGGGTTGCATTACTGCGTAATTCCCTCGGAGCATTGTACACATATATATCTATTAAAAAATCACCATATGGAGGCTTTCCTGGATACTGGGATTGTGCCCCCCTCGGGGCAATCCAGGCTGTGTTTGGGGTATCCCTTTTGGGGGATGACGTATTTCTTTGTGTACCCTGTGCGCAACGGTCTATTACGCGGCAGACCGGATCTCAGACGTCTGGTTCTGCTCTGCCAGTCTCCTCTCCGTCTCCCCCTCGTTTGACACGTACCCCGTGTGACGTGGTCATTGGCGGGGAGTCGCAATCTGAGGTGTGTGCCAGATTGGCCAATCTTGAAAAATTGTTTTCCAGTGCCGTTGCTAAAAAGGCCACGGCAAAGAGAAAACATTTGTATACGGCCGCGCAGGCCCTTGATATGGAGGAGTTTGACTCCCTGGATTGGTCTGATTGTTCCCCGCGGGAGGAAGGGGAGTTGTATGAGGAGTCTGATGACTCCGAGGATCAGCAGTTTGTGGGCGCTGATACCGAGCAGGGCCAGGGGGATTCCTTGGATACCTCTAGGGTCCTGGCTCATATGTTTGAGGTCCTGGCTATTTCTCCCCCCGAGGCGGCTCCCCCGCTGAAGGGGGAGTTCTTTGAGGTAACTAAGCCGCGCTTGGGATTTCCTTATCGAAAGCATTTTGATGGTATCATTTTCAAGGAATAGGAGAGGCCGACTCGGCTTCCGGATGTCCCTCCGGGATGGGACAAAAAATATCCCTTCCCGGCGGACGCGGTGAAGCACTGGTCGTCCCCCCGTCGTGGATGCTCCTGTTTTGGGGTTGTCCAGTTCCTCAATCCTGCATTCTCCGGAGTGCACTACTCTCAAGGATGGTGAGGATAAACTCATTGACCAGATGGCTTGTCATGGTTTTGCCAGGGTCGGCCTTGCGGCCGGTTTGTGCTTCAGCGCTTTTATTGGTAGCTGCCAGGTCGGTTGTTAGAGGACTGTTGACCTCTTCCGGGCTTGACCCGGCTAGTGAGGAGTTTGCCGACCTTAAAGGAGCAGTATCGCGAATTTTTCTTGGTGACATATTTAAATGGTACTTTGAATATAGGTAAGTGTCGGAGTAAGAATTACAAGTTTTGAAAAAAATTATGTGTGTGTTGAGCAGCTGGAGACTAATAGCTCATGTTTATGTCTGCTGAGTGTCGGAGCCCGACACTCTGGCCTGTTCCATGCTGAGGAGAGGGGGAAATGTAACAAAGTATCAGCTGTTCAGTGCTGGCAGCCGTCCAGCATAAGATAACAACATTGCAACATTGCCTGGCCAGAACTCATATATCTAAAACAGAGAGAAAAGCTCTAGAAGTCATTTAGCTGATTTTGACAGTTTTCCTTTCATGTTGGCTCTGCTGCAGAATCTTTCAGTTTACCATTTTCTCTCTCTTTTCTCACATTTTTCCATTTGATCTTTCTTTCAGCTTTGTGTGTTTTGAGCAAAGCCCAACCCAGGATTTTCACTATCTGGAGTTTTGTTTTGTGCCCCTAGGGGCAACCCGACTTGGGATGCCCTGATATGTGAAATCCCCAAGTTCGCCTGTGAAAACGTACCTTTTCCTGTCCCACAGCGCATGCGCGGGCTCTCATCCAATCAGCTCTGTTTGCACGCAGATGGGGAGCCTGAGCAGCAACCTTCCTGGCCGCCCGGCCTGTCTAAATGACTATCTGCGTGAGCGCGCCAGAAAAATGGGGGGATCTGTGGCTATCCAGGGGTCGTGTCACACAGTGGGGCATCCTGATTTAGAATGCCCAAGGGGGAAGGTCAATGGCCGGGTCTTATAGGCTTCAGGGTCGGCAACTCAGGGTTTTGTTCCACTTTAATAACTTTAGATTTTCCTGCACAGTTATTCAAAGAAGAATTTCAGTCGTTTTCAGTCAGTTTAGTTTATTTTGTATAGATTTTACACATTTGAGTCACCTGGTCTCATAACAAAAGCAGCACCTCACACACACACAGCCGTTACCACTGATTACAGTGTCAGCCTCTGAGGTAAAGTGTTGCTAGGAGACCAGTGGGCTAAATGAAGCAGCTCACTAAATACAACTCAGCAGATCCCCCTATTCAGTAAATTGACTGAGCCATTGTCATTATACAATTTAAAAGAAAGGCAGATATTTTTTCCTTTTTCTATCGCAGATTATTTATACACATGTTAGAAGCTATTGTGTGGCTATTTAATTATTTATCTTTTTTAATGCAAATTTCGCGATACTGCTCCTTTAAGCGCTGTGAGTTATTTTTGTCCTTTGTGCTGTCCACCCTGGATGACACAATGGTGATGTGTAGCAGAGCTGCGGCCCTGCTTGTGGCTATCCGGCAGTCGGTTTGGTTACGCCAGTGGGTGGCTGATTTTGTGTCCAAAAATTCGCTTACGGCCCTTCCCTTTGTGGGGTTGCGGCTCTTTGGAGAAAAATTGGATTCGGTGGCAAAGGGAGGTAAGTTACCTCAGCGTAAGAAGCAGCGTTGCCCCTTTCGGGGGGCGGCTTCCTTCTCTCAGTCCTTTCGTGTGGCTAGAGTTGGCAGGGGTTCGGCCTTCCCTTCGTCCAGAGGTGATTCCTGGCCTAGGGGCAGGGGTCGGGCCCGTCCAGGACACAGTTGGGGCTCCAAGCCTAGAGCCGCTGCCAAGCCGGCTCAGCAATGAGGGGGCGCCCTCACCCTTGCGGGTGGGGAGACGGCTGCTACTCTTCTCCCGGGTCTGGGTCCAAGAGGTCTCGGACAGGTGGATTCAGGAAGTGGTGTCTTCCGGTTACAAGCTGGAGTTCGAGTTCCGGCCCCCTCCCAGATTCTTCAGATCTCGGGTGCCGTCAGATCCTCTGGCCGCCCAGGGGCTTCGGGCGGCAGTAGCAAGTCTGGCGGACATGGCTGTCATCTGTCCGGTGCCCCTCTCAGACCAGGGCCTGGGCTTCTATTCCAATTTGTTCACGATGCCCAAGAAGGACGGTTCCGTTCGTCCCATTCTGGATCTGAAGTTGCTCAACAGGTTCGTCCGTCCCCGGAAGTTCCGTATGGAAACTCTGCGCTCAGCCATCCATTCACTTTGTCAGGGGGACTTCATGACTAGGGATGAGTGAATCGATCCGGACGAACCCGGATTCGATCCGAATTTCATGAAAAATTCGATTCGGTTCGAATCCGAATTTCCCCGCGATTCGATCGCTCGAAGTTTTCCTTTAACATCCATTCATTTACATTACAGGCATTCTAAGATGGCGGACGGGACATGTCCAGACATCAACCCCGCGCCAGTGCAAGCTGGGACAGTCACATGCAGCCTATCAGCAGCCAGCAAGCCCGGTAACGTCACAGCGCTATTTAAGGCCGGCGGCCATCTTGCTTTTCCTCATTTCTCTATTGCATTCGTGAGAGACAGGACGCTGCTGTAGGCAGGGAGAGAGACAGTTAGACAGACAGGGACAGGCTGGGGACAGGCAGGGGACAGGCAGGAGACAGACAGAAAGTCAGCGAAAAACAGGGAAAGTTAGGAAAAATCGGAGGCAGTCACAGGGAGATTTTTTTTTTTTTCATCCAGCCTGAGTGTTACTGGCTGGCTGACAGGCTTTGTTAGCGTTTTCAGGCTGCTTATACACTAACTGTGCATATATACTGAACTGATCTTAAGTCTGCTGTGAGGCATCCCATTCTGTGACTACACCAGCCTCTATTTACTATAACCCTTTGCACTTATTCTAAAAGAAATTAGGGCTGATAAAGACACTTTTGCTGTGCATAGTCTTACTGCTGCCTGCCAGGTGCTCTCTGGTTTTTGGGGCATCCCATTCTGTGACTACACCAGCCTCTATTTACTATAACCCTTTGCACTTATTCTAAAAGTAATTTGGCCTGATAAAGACACTTTTGCTGTGCATAGTACTGCTCCCAGGTGCTCTCTGGTTGGGGCATCCCATTCTGTGACTACACCAGCCTCTATTTACTATAACCCTTTGCACTTATTCTAAAAGTAATTTGGCCTGATAAAGACACTTTTGCTGTGCATAGTAGTACTGCACCCAGGTGCACTCCGGTTGGGGCATCCCATTCTGTGACTACACCAGCCTCTATTTACTATAACCCTTTGCACTTATTCTAAAAGTAATTTGGCCTGATAAAGACACTTTTGCTGTGCATAGTACTGCTCCCAGGTGCTCTCCGGTTGGGGCATCCCATTCTGTGACTACACCAGCCTCTATTTACTATAACCCTTTGCACTTATTCTAAAAGTAATTTGGCCTGATAAAGACACTTTTGCTGTGCATAGTACTGCTCCCAGGTGCTCTCTGGTTGGGGCATCCCATTCTGTGACTACACCAACCTCTATTTACTATAACCCTTTGCACTTATTCTAAAAGTAATTTGGCCTGATAAAGACACTTTTGCTGTGCATAGTACTGCTCCCAGGTGCTCTCTGGTTGGGGCATCCCATTCTGTGACTACACCAGCCTCTATTTACTATAACCCTTTGCACTTATTCTAAAAGTAATTTGGCCTGATAAAGACACTTTTGCTGTGCATAGTACTGCTCCCAGGTGCTCTCTGGTTGGGGCATCCCATTCTGTGACTACACCAGCCTCTATTTACTATAACCCTTTGCACTTATTCTAAAAGTAATTTGGCCTGATAAAGACACTTTTGCTGTGCATAGTAGTACTGCACCCAGGTGCACTCCGGTTGGGGCATCCCATTCTGTGACTACACCAGCCTCTATTTACTATAACCCTTTGCACTTATTCTAAAAGTAATTTGGCCTGATAAAGACACTTTTGCTGTGCATAGTACTGCTCCCAGGTGCACTCTGGTTGGGGCATCCCATTCTGTGACTACACCAGCCTCTATTTACTATAACCCTTTGCACTTATTCTAAAAGTAATTTGGCCTGATAAAGACACTTTTGCTGTGCATAGTACTGCTCCCAGGTGCTCTCTGGTTGGGGCATCCCATTCTGTGACTACACCAGCCTCTATTTACTATAACCCTTTGCACTTATTCTAAAAGTAATTTGGCCTGATAAAGACACTTTTGCTGTGCATAGTACTGCTCCCAGGTGCTCTCTGGTTGGGGCATCCCATTCTGTGACTACACCAGCCTCTATTTACTATAACCCTTTGCACTTATTCTAAAAGTAATTTGGCCTGATAAAGACACTTTTGCTGTGCATAGTAGTACTGCTCCCAGGTGCACTCCGGTTGGGGCATTCAATTCTGTGACTACACCAGCCTCTATTTACTATAACCCTTTGCACTTATTCTAAAAGTAATTTGGCCTGATAAAGACACTTTTGCTGTGCATAGTACTGCTCCCAGGTGCTCTCTGGTTGGGGCATCCCATTCTGTGACTACACCAGCCTCTATTTAATACCATAACCATTTGCACTTATTCTAATAGAAATTTGGCCTGATAAAGACACTTTTGCTGTGCATAGTCTTACTGCTGCCAGCTGCACTGCTGGCTGTTGAGGCATCCCATTCTGTAACATTTTGGGCTCCTGAAGCCAACCCCAGGGTCTCTTTAAAGTAATATTTGGGCTCCTGCTGCTGCTGCTGCCAACTCCAGGGTGTGAATCATCCAATTTTTGGGCTCCTGAAGCCAACTCCAGTGTCTCTTTAAAGTAATGTTTGGGCTCCTGCTGCTGCTGCCAACTCCAGGGTGTGATTCATCCAATTTTTGGGCTCCTGAAGCCAACCCCAGGGTCTCTTTAAAGTAATATTTGGGCTCCTGCTGCTGCCAACTCCAGGGTGTGATTCATCCAATTTTTGGGCTACTGAAGCCAACCCCAGTGTCTCTTTAAAGTAATGTTTGGGCTCCTGCTGCTGCTGCCAACTCCAGGGTGTGATTCATCCAATTTTTGGGCTCCTGAAGCCAACCCCAGGGTCTCTTTAAAGTAATATTTGGGCTCCTGCTGCTGCCAACTCCAGGGTGTGATTCATCCAATTTTTGGGCTCCTGAAGCCAACCCCAGGGTCTCTTTAAAGTAATATTTGGGCTCCTGCTGCTGCTGCCAACTCCAGGGTGTGAATCATCCAATTTTTGGGCTCCTGAAGCCAACCCCAGGGTCTCTTTAAAGTAATATTTGGGCTCCTGCTGCTGCTGCTGCCAACTCCAGGGTGTTAATCATCCAATTTTTGGGCTCCTGAAGCCAACTCCAGTGTCTCTTTAAAGTAATGTTTGGGCTCCTGTTGCTGCTGCTGCTGCCAACTCCAGGGTGTGATTCATCCAATTTTTGGGCTCCTGAAGCCAACCCCAGGGTCTCTTTAAAGTAATATTTGGGCTCCTGCTGCTGCCAACTCCAGGGTGTGACTCATCCAATTATTGGGCTCCTGAAGCCAACCCCAGGGTCTCTTTAAAGTAATATTTGGGCTCCTGCTGCTGCTGCCAACTCCAGGGTGTGAATCATCCAATTTTTGAGCTCCTGAAGCCAACCCCAGTGTCTCTTTAAAGTAATGTTTGGGCTCCTGCTGCTGCTGCCAACTCCAGGGTGTGATTCATCCAATTTTTGGGCTCCTGAAGCCAACCCCAGTGTCTCTTTAAAGTAATATTTGGGCTGCTGCTGCTGCCAACTCCAGGGTGTGGATCATCCAATGTTTGGGCTCCTGAAGCCAACTCCAGTGTCTCTTTAAAGTAATGTTTGGGCTCCTGCTGCTGCTGCCAACTCCAGGGTGTGATTCATCCAATTTTTGGGCTCCTGAAGCCAACCCCAGTGTCTCTTTAAAGTAATATTTGGGCTGCTGCTGCTGCCAACTCCAGGGTGTGATTCATCCAATTTTTGGGCTCCTGAAGCCAACCCCAGGGTCTCTTTAAAGTAATATTTGGGCTCCTGCTGCTGCCAACTCCAGGGTGTGATTCATCCAATTTTTGGGCTCCTGAAGCCAACCCCAGGGTCTCTTTAAAGTAATATTTGGGCTCCTGCTGCTGCTGCCAACTCCAGGGTGTGAATCATCCAATTTTTGGGCTCCTGAAGCCAACCCCAGGGTCTCTTTAAAGTAATATTTGGGCTCCTGCTGCTGCTGCTGCCAACTCCAGGGTGTTAATCATCCAATTTTTGGGCTCCTGAAGCCAACTCCAGTGTCTCTTTAAAGTAATGTTTGGGCTCCTGTTGCTGCTGCTGCTGCCAACTCCAGGGTGTGATTCATCCAATTTTTGGGCTCCTGAAGCCAACCCCAGGGTCTCTTTAAAGTAATATTTGGGCTCCTGCTGCTGCCAACTCCAGGGTGTGACTCATCCAATTATTGGGCTCCTGAAGCCAACCCCAGGGTCTCTTTAAAGTAATATTTGGGCTCCTGCTGCTGCTGCCAACTCCAGGGTGTGAATCATCCAATTTTTGAGCTCCTGAAGCCAACCCCAGTGTCTCTTTAAAGTAATGTTTGGGCTCCTGCTGCTGCTGCCAACTCCAGGGTGTGATTCATCCAATTTTTGGGCTCCTGAAGCCAACCCCAGTGTCTCTTTAAAGTAATATTTGGGCTGCTGCTGCTGCCAACTCCAGGGTGTGGATCATCCAATGTTTGGGCTCCTGAAGCCAACTCCAGTGTCTCTTTAAAGTAATGTTTGGGCTCCTGCTGCTGCTGCCAACTCCAGGGTGTGATTCATCCAATTTTTGGGCTCCTGAAGCCAACCCCAGTGTCTCTTTAAAGTAATATTTGGGCTGCTGCTGCTGCCAACTCCAGGGTGTGATTCATCCAATTTTTGGGCTCCTGAAGCCAACCCCAGGGTCTCTTTAAAGTAATATTTGGGCTCCTGCTGCTGCCAACTCCAGGGTGTGATTCATCCAATTTTTGGGCTCCTGAAGCCAACCCCAGGGTCTCTTTAAAGTAATATTTGGGCTCCTGCTGCTGCTGCCAACTCCAGGGTGTGAATCATCCAATTTTTGGGCTCCTGAAGCCAACCCCAGGGTCTCTTTAAAGTAATATTTGGGCTCCTGCTGCTGCTGCTGCCAACTCCAGGGTGTTAATCATCCAATTTTTGGGCTCCTGAAGCCAACTCCAGTGTCTCTTTAAAGTAATGTTTGGGCTCCTGTTGCTGCTGCTGCTGCCAACTCCAGGGTGTGATTCATCCAATTTTTGGGCTCCTGAAGCCAACCCCAGGGTCTCTTTAAAGTAATATTTGGGCTCCTGCTGCTGCTGCTGCCAACTCCAGGGTGTGACTCATCCAATTTTTGGGCTCCTGAAGCCAACCCCAGGGTCTCTTTAAAGTAATATTTGGGCTCCTGCTGCTGCTGCCAACTCCAGGGTGTGAATCATCCAATTTTTGAGCTCCTGAAGCCAACCCCAGTGTCTCTTTAAAGTAATGTTTGGGCTCCTGCTGCTGCTGCCAACTCCAGGGTGTGATTCATCCAATTTTTGGGCTCCTGAAGCCAACCCCAGTGTCTCTTTAAAGTAATATTTGGGCTGCTGCTGCTGCCAACTCCAGGGTGTGGATCATCCAATGTTTGGGCTCCTGAAGCCAACTCCAGTGTCTCTTTAAAGTAATGTTTGGGCTCCTGCTGCTGCTGCCAACTCCAGAGTGTGATTCATCCAATTTTTGGGCTCCTGAAGCCAACCCCAGGGTCTCTTTAAAGTAATATTTGGGCTCCTGCTGCTGCCAACTCCAGGGTGTGAATCATCCAATTTCTGGGCTCCTGAAGCCAACTCCAGTGTCTCTTTAAAGTAATGTTTTGGCTCCTGCTGCTGCCAACTCCAGGGTGTGATTCATCCAATTTTTGGGCTCCTGAAGCCAACCCCAGGGTCTCTTTAAAGTAATATTTGGGCTCCTGCTGCTGCTGCTGCCAACTCCAGGGTGTGAATCATCCAATTTTTGGGCTCCTGAAGCCAACCCCAGGGTCTCTTTAAAGTAATGTTTGGGCTCCTGCTGCTGCTGCTGCCAACTCCAGGGTGTGAATCATCCAATTTTTGGGCTCCTGAAGCCAACTCCAGTGTCTCTTTAAAGTAATGTTTGGGCTCCTGTTGCTGCTGCT
Source organism: Gastrophryne carolinensis (assembly GCA_027917425.1). Lineage (NCBI taxonomy): Eukaryota > Metazoa > Chordata > Amphibia > Anura > Microhylidae > Gastrophryne > Gastrophryne carolinensis. The sequence continues at coordinate 13,910,807 of CM051237.1, forward strand.
GCTGCCAACTCCAGGGTGTGATTCATCCAATTTTTGGGCTCCTGAAGCCAACCCCAGGGTCTCTTTAAAGTAATGTTTGGGCTCCTGCTGCTGCTGCTGCCAACTCCAGGGTGTGAATCATCCAATTTTTGGGCTCCTGAAGCCAACCCCAGTGTTTCTTTAAAGTAATGTTTGGGCTGCTGCTGCTGCCAACTCCAGGGTGTGATTCATCCAATTTTTGGGCTCCTGCTGCTGCCAACTCCAGTGTCTCTTTAAAGCAATGTTTGGGCTCCTGCCCCTCATAGTGATGCCACTTCAACTCTCTGCAATTGTGCCGCTCTGCGATTCTATTAGCGATGTCTCTGATCTGCATGTGATATTTATTCAAAGTATTATTTAACTAACCCAGCACGCATCCTATGCGTGTTACAGCAAGGCAGAATGGTTTACAACCCTATTGAGTCTCTAGGAGGCTCAGAAATAGCCGTTTTTAATAGCGATTCGTCGCGAATAAATTCCGGTCGAAACGAAAAGTTCGCTCATCTCTATTCATTACGTCCATAGACATCAAGGATGCTTACCTGCATATTCCAATATTTCCGGCACACCAGAGCTTACTCAGGTTTGTCATGGACAATCGACATTTTCAGTTTGTGGCTCTTCCGTTTGGCCTTACCTCGGCTCCAAGGGTTTTTACCAAGGTGTTGGCAGGAGTGATGGCCATCCTCAGAGCCAGGGGTATCCGCATCGTGCCCTATCTGGACAATCTTCTCATCATGGCGTCCTCCCTCGGTCAGGCACAGCTAGATACCAGGACCGTGGTGTCCACTCTGGAGAGTTTCGGTTGGGTGATCAACTATCCCAAGTCCTGCCTCACTCCCTCCAGGGTGGTGGAGTTCCTGGGAATGTCGCTGGATACTTCTCAGGCCAGGGTGTTTCTCCCCCGAGCCAAGGTTCTTCTGATTCAGGAATTGACTCAGCGTCTCCTATCCATCCCCGCCCGTCCATCCGGCTAGGGATGCGACTGGTGGGACTGATGGTGGCATCGTTCGAGGCAGTTCCCTTTGCCCAGTTTCACACAAGGCCGCTCCAGCTCCATCTCTTGGCGGCCTGGGACGGGTCCCCGCTGTCATTGGATCAGTCCTTTCTGATGTCCCCCCGGGTGCGGCGTTCACGTCGGTGGTGCTTGAAACCGAGCACTCTGACGAGGGGCAGGTCCTTTGTGACCCCTCGTTGGGAGATGGTCACCACGGATGCCAGCTGTCAGGTTGGGGGGGATTTTGGAAGGAGCTTCAGTTTCAGGGGCTGTGGGGGCCTCAGGAGGCTCACGATCCCATCAATGTTCTGGAGCTGAGAGCCATCAGGTTGGTTCTGGCTCACTTGACTCATCAGTTGCGGGGACTACCGGTTCAGGTTCGGTCGGACAATCGGACGGCGATAACCAGGGAGGGACTCGCAGCAGGCGTGCCCTCAGGGAAGTGTCTTTGATTCTGGATTGGGCAGAGGGCAATGTCCCATGCATCTCGGCAGTGTGCATTCCGGGAGTGGAGAACACGGAGGCGGATTCCCTGAGCAGGGGGTCATCACACCGGGGGGAATGGTCGCTCAGCCCCAAGGTGTTTCGGTCGCTTTGCCACCGGTGGGGGACACCAGAGGTGTCTCTTTCGCGGGATCAGCTGGCTCTGGCAGTGGATGCCATGTCTCTGAACTGGAGGGATCTGGGGTTTCTGTACCTGTTCCCTCCGTTTCCCATGGTGGGCAAAGTGGTGCGCAAGCTGGCCCTAGAGGGCGCGTCAGCAATCCTGGTGGCTCCAAGGTGGCCAAGACAGGTTTGGTTCGCAGACATGGTAAGGTTGGCAGAGGATCAGTTAGTTCTGCCCCTTCTGCCGGATGTACTCACTCAGGGTCCACTGTTCTGGTGGACCACATGGTCTGGACCGAGGTTTGCAGCTTAGTACGCTGAAAGGGCAGGTTTATGCCCTGGTGGTTTTCTTTCTAAAGTCTTTTGCTCTTCATCCTCTGGTTAAGACTTTTTTCCAGGGGGTTACGCATGTGCGGCCTCCTAGGAAGCCTTTGCTCCCAGTTTGGGATTTGGACTTGGTTCTTTTTGCCTTGCAGGGTCCTCCTTTTGAACCTTTGCAGGATATTGTGCTTTCTGCGCTTACTCAGAAGGTTGTTTTTCTGGTGGCCATCACTTCCTCATCAGGACAAGGTTGTTTTCCGCTTCAAGCCAGATTTCCTTCCTAAGGTGGTCTCTGCTTTTCATCTTAATCAGGATATTGTTCTACCCTCCTTGTGTCCTAAGCCTAGCAATGACAAGGAGAGGGTTTTGCATTCTTTGGATGTGGTTCGCTGTGTGAAGTACTATTTGGTGGCTACTTCCCCTTTTCATAGGACTGACGCCCATTTTGTGGTGCCCTCTGGGGCTAGGAAAGGTTTGGCTCCCGCCAAGTCTTCCATTAGTAAATGGATTCATCAGGCCATTGTTGGCGCCTATTCTGCTAAGGGGAAGATTCCCCCTTTTCGTGTTACTGCTCATTCTACTCGTGCTGTTGGGGCGTCCTGGGCCTTCCAGCACCAGGCTTCTGTTGAGCAGGTTTGTAAGGCTGCTAATTGGTCTTCAGTTCACACTTTTTCCAAGTTTTACAAGGTTGATGTGCGGGCCTCAGCGGATGCTTTTTTTGGCCGCAAAGTTCTGCAAGCTGCAGTGGTTTAAGTTAGTGCCTTGTTTTTTGGATCCCCGTCCTTTATGGACACTGCTATTGGATGTCCCACATGTAATGAATGTCTTGAAGCGGGGTGTGTGACATATTTAGAATAATACCATTTTGTGAGTACTCACCTGTAAAATGGGTATTCTAATGTCACACACCCCGCTTCACCCTACCCTTTTGTATTCTGGATCCTTTATATGGTGAACCTGTTAGTTTTAATTGGCTTTCCTGGTCCCTTGACCTTACTGCCATCTTTATACTGGGGAATGAGTGGGAGGTCCCAGGTATTTATGGGCCGGGAGGGTCTTACCTTCTTTTATTGGCATCTCTGCAAGATCGCCATCTACAGGTCAGTATACCCACATGTAATGAATGTCTTGAAGCGGGGTGTGTGACATACTTATAATACCCATTTTACAGGTGAGTATTCACAAAATGGTATTATTTCAGGACACTTCTGGTGCATATACCCCTACATCAGATCAAAAGTATGCAAAATAGTATCATAAAGTTTGTATGGGGAAACACTAGACCGAGGGTAGCAAAGACCACTATGTTCAGACACCAGAGGGAGGGTGGCCTGGGAGTCCCGTGCATAAGCAGGTACTATCAGGCAGCGCAAATAGCTCAGCTCCATAACCTGCACCTTGCGACGGAAATCCCCCTTTGGGTATCTCTGGAGGCCCCTGCATGCGACCCCACTCCAGTTGACAGCTTAATATGGATCCCACCACAATTTAGACCTTGTATAGAAAGCCCGATTTTGTGTCATTCCCTTCGAGTGTGGGACGGAATAAAGTACTCTGGGGGGCCTGATCTCGCCGCACCTTCCGGTAATGAGATTGGTCAAGAACTTGTGGTTGCCTCCGGGAAATGAGAACCCAGAAACATTTGCGTGGTGGGAGCGGGTAGGCATCAGCAGAATTCATCATCTAATGGATGGGGAGAGAATGACCTCCCGCATTGACAGTGAAGGTAAATGCTCCAGCGACCGAACAGTACAGGTACCTTCAGATTCGCCACTGGCTCACTCCCTTAATCAAAAATAAAACCCCAGGAGCAGATGCTACTGCATTCGAGAGGGCTTGCTTGCAGGGGACCTCCATGCCTAGCCTTGTATCCATGCTCTACTCCCACCTCACAGCGCTACCTCCTGACTCGAAGCACGGGTACATTATTAGATGGGAGACGGATTTAAACCTAGCGAGGGATAGAAAGGGCTGGACGGAAATCTGGGACAGGATCAACAAATGTTCCATAAATATAACCACACAGGAGGCAGCTTATACAATGCTCACAAGATGGTACTTAGTGCCATCACGCATAGCTAAGTCAGTCCCTGGTTACCCGGCGTCCTGCTTTGGGGGCTGTCCCGTAGAAGGCTCGGTCATGCATATCTGGTGGGAGTGTCCGAAGGTTATGGTCAAGGGTCTTTGGCTTGCTATACACCCTTTTGCATACTAATGTACGTAGAGACCCTTGGGTGACATTGCTGCATGTAAAACCGGATGGCATTACCAAATCCCAACACGCCCTATTGACCCAGGTCATGTTGGCCGCAAAATTGACAAATGCAAGTTCCTGGAAGAAGGCCAGTGTTCCGTTTCAGCCAGTAAAAAATACCATTTTGTGAATACTCACCTGTAAAATGGGTATTATAAGTATGTCACACACCCCACTTCAATCATTAATTATTACAATAGGGTTTACTCACCGCTAGGTGGCAGCATTGCAGAGAATCTCCAAAAAAGCAACAGGCCCCTCCCGGTCTATACATACCTGGTACCTCCCAATAATCTCCCAGTATTAGAACAGCAGTAAGACAAGGTACCAGGAACAAACAAATGTAACCCTCAAACGTAAAGAACTAAACTTCACCATATAAAGAGCCAGGATACCAAAAAGGGCGGGTGAAGTGGGGTGTGTGACATACTTATAATACCCATTTTACAGGTGAGTATTCACAAAATGGTATTATTCTAAGTATGTCACACACCCCACTTCAATCATTAATTATTACAATAGGGACATCCAACAGCAGTGTCCAGAAAAGGGTGGGTATCCAACCAGGAAATAATGCAGAAAAAACTCAAACCACTGCAGCCTGCAGAACCTTGCGGCCAAAAACAGCATCCGCTGAGGCCCGCACATCAACCTTATAGAACTTAGAAAAGGTATGAACCGAAGACCAAGTTGCAGCCTTACAAACTTGTTCAACAGAAGCCTGGTGCTGAAAAGCCCAGGACGCTCCAACCGCGCGAGTAGAATGAGCAGTAACACGAAAAGGGGGATCCTTCCCCTTGGCCGAATAGGCTCCAACAATCGCCTGACGAATCCATTTGCTAATGGAGGACTTGGCCGGAGCCAAACCCTTCCTAGGCCCACAGGGCACAACGAAAAAGGCATCAGTCTTACAAAAAGAAGACGTAGCACGTAGATAGTACCTGACACAACGTACAACATCCAAGCAGTGCAAAGCACTCTCCTTGACATTCTTAGGCTTAGGACACAAAGAAGGAAGAACAATGTCCTGGTTAAGATGAAAAGCAGAGACCACTTTAGGGAGAAAGTCTGACTTGAAGCGAAAAACCACTTTGTCCCGATGTTCCTCAAAATAAGGAGCCTGAATAGACAAAGCTGCCAACTCCGAAACACGCCGAACCGAAGTGATGGCCACCAGGAAGGCAACCTTCTGAGTAAGAGTGGACAGAGCAATATCCCGCAAAGGCTCAAAAGGAGGAGCCTGAAGGGCAGAGAGAACCAAATTCAAATCCCAAACAGGGAGCAACGACTTCCTAGGAGGCCGCAGATGCGCGAAACCCCCTGGAAAAAAGTCTTGACCAAAGAATGGCTAGCAAAAGACCTCTGAAAAAAGATAGACAAAGCAGAAACCTGCCCCTTCAAAGTACTCAGCTGAAGACCAGAGTCCAGCCCTGATTGAAGAAATTCCAAAATCCTAGAAATAGAAAAGACCCGGCAGGGCAAAGATCTAGCCTCACACCAATCAATATAAGATCTCCAAGACCTATAATAGATAGAAGACGAAGATCTCTTCCTGGCACTAATAAGAGTCCGAATGACCGAATCCAAAAGACCCTCCTCCTTTAAGATGGAGGTTTCAGCAGCCAAGCCGTCAAAGCCAGCGTTTGTAAACTGGGGTAACACAGTTGGCCTTGAGTGAGAAGATCCGGCCGAAGAGGCAGATCGAACTGATCTACTGCCAGACGAACGATGTCTGCGAACCACACACGCCTTGGCCACCTTGGAGCCACAAGAATGGCGGGAACTCCTTCCAGAACCAACTTTCGCAGCACCCTGCCTAGCATGGGAATCGGAGGAAACAGATAAAGAAACCCCAGGTCCCTCCAGCTCAGGGCCATGGCATCCACCGCCAGAGCCAGAGGATCCCGGGACAGAGACACGAATGTCGGAAGCTTGTGATTGTGACGAGAGGCAAACAGATCCACCTCCGGCGTCCCCCATCGGAGACAAAGCGACCGAAACACCTGAGGATGGAGAGACCATTCCCCCCAGGGGGACGCACACCGGCTCAGAAAGTCCGCCTCTGTGTTTTCCACTCCTGGAATGTAAACTGCCGAGATGCAAGGGACATGAGTCTCTGCCCAAACTAGAATCAGAGACACCTCCCTGTGGGCACCCAGACTGCGAGTCCCTCCTTGGTGATTGATGTAAGCAACCGCCGTCTGATTGTCCGATAGAACCTGAACCGGCAGGCCCTGTAAATGATGCGTCAAGCGAGACAGAACCAACCTGATGGCTCGCAATTCCAGAACATTGATTGGCAAGTGGGCCTCCTGAGGGTCCCACTGCCCCTGAAACTGAAGATCCTTCCAAAAACCTCCCCATCCTGACAAACTGGCATCCGTGGTGACAGTTTCCCAAAGCAGGGTCAGAAACGACCTGCCCTTCAAAAGGTTGTCCGAGACCAACCACCACAGAAGGGACTGCCGAACCCGAGGGGACATCCGGAAGGACCGATCCAACGACCCCGGACGCCGGTCCCAAGACGCCAAAAGATGAAGTTGAAGCGTCCTCGTATGAAACTGCGCAAAGGGAACTGCCTCGAACGAGGCCACCATCAACCCCACCAGTCTCATCCCTAGTCGAATGGACGGACGAAGATGGGAGAGAAGAAGCTGAGCCAACTCCTGAATCAGCAGAACCTTGGCCTGAGGGAGAAACACTCTGTGCTGGCAGGAGTCCAACGACATCCCCAGAAAAGTCACCACCCTGGCCGGAACCAGAGAGGACTTGGGGTAATTGATCACCCAGCCGAACTTCTCCAGCATAGACACCACCATGCTGGTGTCCCCCTCTGCTTGACTGAAGGAGGGCGCCATGATGAGAAGATCGTCCAGGTAAGGCACAATGCGAATCCCCTGAGCTCTGAGCAGGGCCATCACCCCCGCCAACACCTTGGTGAACACTCTCGGAGCAGAGGTGAGGCCGAGTGGAAGAGCCACAAACTGAAAATGCCGATCCTCCACCACAAAACGAAGGAACCTCTGATGAGCTGGGAAAATCGGAATGTGTAGGTACGCATCCTTGATGTCTATGGACGTCATAAAGTCCCCCTGCCGAAGCGAACCGATCGCAGACCGCAGGGTTTCCATGCGGAACTTCCAGGGACGAATAAATCTGTTGAGAAACTTCAAATCCAGAATAGGACGGAAGGACCCGTCCTTTTTGGGGACAGTGAAGAGATTGGAATAAAACCCGCGCCCTACCTCTGAAGGAGGAACCAGGCAAACGACAGCTAATTCTAGAAGATTCCTTACCCCCGCCAGGAGCCCCTGCGCGGCCGAAGAATCCAAAGATACCCGAGACCTGAAGAACCTTGGAGGAGGACGGGACTCGAACTCCAACTTGTAACCGGCCGACACCACCTCCCGGATCCACCTGTCCGAGACCTCCTGGTCCCATACCCGGGAGAAGAGTCGCAACCGTCCCCCCACCCGAACAGGTGAGGGCGCCCCCTCATTGCTGAGCGGGCTTGTCAACTGGCTTTGGCTTGGCGCCCCAGACGTGAACGGGGCGGCCACGGCCTTTACCCCTATTCCAACTGGCGCCCCTGGAGGCCGAGAAGCCCGCACCCCTGCCGGCTCTGGCTCCCCGAAAGGACGGATTGAAGGAGACCGTCCCCCGAAAGGAACAGCGAAATTTCTTGCGCTGAGGTAACTTACCTCCCTTGGCAACAGAATCCAGCCTCTCACCAAAAAGCCTCAAACCCAAAAAGGGAAGAGCCGTGAGCGATCTTTTAGAATTAAAATCAGCCGTCCACTGTCTCAACCACACACAGCGACGGATAGCTACCAGCAAGGCAGTAGCCCTACCACACAACATGGCATCCTCCTGAGCGACCAGGATAAAAGACAAGAAGGAATCACAGCGCTTAAGCGCAAGAGCCTCATCACAGGTAGGCTCGAGATCCACACCCAAGTCCCTGACAATAGACCTGACCGCCAAAGTCAAAAAAGCCGAAGCACATACAGGCCGTAACACCGAACCCGCACATACAAAACCATGGCGGGCCAGCTGATCAATCCGGCGATCCTCGCCGTCCCTGAGCGAAGTCGTGTCAGGAGAATGCACGACCGCCGTGTTGGACAGTCCCAAGACCGGAGTATCTACCTCAGGGGGGACAGACCAACGCTTCATCAATTCCGCCAGAAAAGGATACTTCCTATCCCAGCTAGACGGCACACCAACGAGACGCGTAGGTTGCTCCCATTGCTTGAGTACAACCTCTTCAAAATGCTGTTGACTGGGAAACTCCAAGCGCTGCTTGGACACCCCAAAAAGCTGACCCTTAGGCCTAGGAGCAACCGCCGGAGGGTCCAAATCCAAAACCTCAAACATTTGAGCCAGAATAGTAGACGAAATCGAGAGGAAGGCCCTCAGCCTGGTCCCCCTCAGCACCCAGCAACTGCTGACCCTCGGAATCCTCTTCCTCAACGAGCTCACCATCTTCAAGGGGACGATCTGACCAGTCCAGGTCTCCAATAACTTCCTCATCTGAATCCGGCGGAGGCGGAGACAGATGCTTCCGCTTAGCTGGAGCCTTCTGAGCGACCACTGCGGAAAACATTTTCTCAAGGCTGGCCAAACGGACGCATACCTCAGATTGCGAATCCCCACCCAGGACAACGTCACACGGGGTCCGAAACAAACAAGGGGGAGAGGGAGATGGCGCGGCCGATGAAGTGCTAGGCACCGGAGTGCTGGACTGCCGCTCAATGTTCCGCTGTGCACATGGAATACACAAAATGACATCTCCCTGGAGCGGAGCCCCACAACCCCCACACACCTTGGATTGTCCCGAAGGACCGTTTCCGGTATCTTTGGCAGCCTCCATGTGGTGAAATTTATGGTATTCGCAGAACCCAGGGATTTACGCAGTACGCGACCCGGGATGCCCCTTTAATATCTAAAATGCTTTAAAAATCCTGACCAAGGGAATTTAGCATAAAATATGGCCAAATGATGGAACAATGGCCTAGAAAACAACCCCCACTAGCCAGGTATATAAGACCGGGAGAGCCCTGCAAGACGGGATCCCAGGATCTGAAAAAAACACAAAAAAACAGGGAACAATCATTCCAGGCACAAGAATACATATGCAAATCATACAGAATATCATAAATAATACTTCTCCCCCCCCTCTTTAACTATAGATCAAGCAGATGGTTAAAGTATATATATATATATATATATATATATATATATATCCAGCCAGCACCTCAAAAAGTGGGCGGGAGCGAGGAGGAGGGGGGAAGAGAGGATGTAAAGCGGGGGACAAGGCAAACATTCCTGTAAGACACAAACAACCCCCGCAGGCTAATCTGCCACAGCACACATACGCCTACCCAGAGGAGAATACAACCGCAGCGTGACACCCGCAGCAAGATGGCGGCCTGATCACCGCTCCGTGCCTGAGAGGGAGGAGGAGACGAGCCCTGGAAGCGCGGGAGCCGAGTCAGCCCCGCCCCTCCAAATGGACCAATCAACGCGGACCGCGCACGACGCGGTCCCGCCCCACTCCGACGTCACTGAGCGGCCGTTCAACGAACCGCGCTACCTCCCATAACGGGACCGGCGGAGCTACCTGCCGGTCCCAAAGAGAAGTGGCCACATGCACTCTCCCCCTGAGCATACCAGCCACGCCAGGCACACAAGCGCCGAGCGCAGCGCTTAGCCAACAGGCGGGCCCGCGGCGCAGCGCGCCACGTGACCCCGCCCCCCGGCTCCTGAGGAGAAACCGCCAAAAGACGCATATGCCGCAAAACAGTAAAACACACACCAGCATGTCGGTCTAACACACCTAACCAAACGTCCGCGGAACAACGCCACAGAGAAACAAGCGCAGGAGCCCTCACATATACCAGCCAGATCAGCCGCAGACACACACAAACATCCATGACACCCTGTGCAAGGAATAGACCACTGACCTAGGGCCAGACAAACTCCTGGAAGGCTAACTAACTGCTAGGTAAATGGGGGCATCCCACATCCGGATCACCACTCCGGGAATCCCGCTATGCCCCGCAATGAAGGGTCGAGCGGAGGAGCTAATCTCCTAGGCACCTAAGGTGCCGGCTACCTTTTGCCCGGCCTACAGCCAAAGCTGGGAGGCTGCCAGTCAACATGTATGTTACAAAAAAGAACCAGGCAGAAATAGACCATGGGGGGGGGGGGGGGGGGGCCGGGGTGATACCCCGGCTACCTGCAAGCAGGAGACTTCTTTCTTCTGTCTTGTCGCCACCTTGCAGAGAATAACACTGGGAGATTATTGGGAGGTACCAGGTATGTATAGACCGGGAGGGGCCTGCTGCTTTTTTGGAGATTCTCTGCAATGCTGCCACCTAGCGGTGAGTAAACCCTATTGTAATAATTAATGATTGAAGTGGGGTGTGTGACATACTTAGAATAGAACGGCTGAACGGGATCTTTATCAATGAAAAACTGACCAGTATCTTAAAGGACTCACACGAAAAATTCATGAAAGTTTGGGGCCCAGGGGTGGAATACTTGTTCCCAGATATAGGGAATGCCCTGCTGCAGTGAGGGATGGCTCTAGCCTTCTCCGGCCCTAAATCCCTCCTCTTCTTTGCCCCCCCTTTTTTTTTCTTTTCTTCTTTTCCTCTCCCCCACCATTTCCCTCCCTTCCCCTTGCCCCTACTCCCGGCCCACGCACCCCCTCCCCCTCATTATGAAGAAGGGGGTCGGCGATGCACAAAATCTAAGACTGGATGGGACAGGGCTTACCCACCGACCCACTGGTCCGTGATATGACCATCACGCAACAGACAGTGTCAATCCGATCTCTTTGAGGACAGCACTTGATAATGGTTAACAGTGTTGATAATTGAAGTTACGCGAGTGTTGATAATCGAAAGAAGAGAAGTGTGATTGGAAATTTCTAAAAGAACAGATATTTGTAACTCAAGTCTTTTTCTGCAACACTTTATTATGTTGTACAATCCAGTTGTTATAACAAAAATTAAAATAAAAAGATTGAAACAGAACTTAAGTAAATCACCAGAGACAAAAATAAAATTTTTCTGAATGTTTTTTATAATAATTTACCATTTATTTGATCATCTACATTTCAAACAAACTAATTAAATGTGTGAGGTGGTTTTAAAGTAAAGCATTTCCTGCAAAGATGTCAGAATAGCTACTTAGCAATGCTTTTATGTGTCATGGATTTATGGGCAAAATTTTACAAAAAATTTTCATTTAAAACAGAAATATGGCTTCTCCCCATATGGACTTGGTCGTGTCTGATAAGAGATGATTTCTCAGAAAAACATTTCCCACATATAGAACAGAAATACGGCTTCTCCCCTGTATGAACTCTTCCATGTGTGATAAGGTGCGATTTACGGGAAAAGCATTTCCCACATACAGAACATGAATGAGGCTTTTCTCCTGTATGAACTCTTTTATGTCTTTCAAAGTCTTGTTTCATAGAAAAGCATTTCCCGCATTCAGAACATGAATGAGGCTTCTCCTGTGTCTTCCTTCCTGTATGAACTCTTTCATGTCTGATAAGGGCTGCTTTCCGGGGAAAACATTTCCCACATTCAGAACACGAATATGGCTTCTCCCCCGTATGAACAGTTTTATGACTGATAAGGTTTGATATGTGAGAGAAAAATCTTCCACACTCAGAACACGAATATGGCTTCTCCCCTGTATGAACTCTTTCGTGAGTCGTAAGGGTTGATTTTTCAGCAAAACATCTCCCACATTCGGAACATGCATATGGCTTTTCTCCTGTGTGAACTTTTACATGTATGAGAAGATATGATTTCAAAGAAAAACATTTGCCACATTCAGAACATGAAAATGGCTTCTCCCCCGTGTGTCTTCTTTCATGTTGGATAAGGTGTGATTTGTTAGAGAAACACTTCTCACATTCAGAGCATGAATATGGCTTCTCCCCTGTGTGAACTCTTTCGTGACTGATAAGGGCCGATTTATGAGAAAAGCATTTGCCACATTCAGAACATGAAAATGGCTTCTCCCCTGTGTGTCTTCTTTCATGTCGGATAAGGTGTGATTTATTAGAGAAACAGTTCCCACATTCAGAACATGAATATGGTTTCTCTCCCGTATGAATTCTTTCATGTTTGATAAAGTCAGATTTTAGAGAAAAACTTTTTCCACATTCAGAACATGAATATGGCCTTTGAGATTTGTGAGCTGTACGATGGGTATGGAAGGCAGACTGGCTCTCCTCCTGTGTAGAGGGATGAGGTGAGAGACATGCAGGGTGCAATTCTGGGTGGGGGTTTGAGGCAATTGGGTCTCCTGTAGCCTTTGCTGTTATGTCATCTTCTCTTTCAGCAATCAGAGAGCTAATGTTATGTTGGTCCATATTATTCTGGCTGAATCTTGCACCTGTGAAAAATAAGAAATTAAGGGGCGGAAAGAAGGTTAACGAGGAACTCCACTCTATTTCAAAAACTGGACATAAAACAACAGTTGCTGAAATCACTTGTAAAGGAAGTATTGAAGAAATGTGCAGACGATAACTAATGTAATGTGGACATAAATGGAGAAAGAATTAAGAAGGGACGAGAAAGGGATGCTGGTGGATACAGGGAGAGGCAGAAATATGAATGCATTCAGGTGGCAACCCCGATCTTCTCGGCCGATTTCACCTATAGTGGGGCACTTGCCCAGCCGATATGAGCTGTCCAAACACTCATTTGCCTCCCAGGACTTTTGGGTGCATAGGATGTCACCCGAGGCTGTGGAGACTAACAAACTGCTAAGGTACACTAGGAAGCTGATTCCACACAGTGGAACCACTGATTACAGCAGGGTGAATCACAGACACAAGAACAGATGAAAGCAAGGTCTGTAGGGATAAGTAGACTCGAGGTCAGAAACAGGTAAAGGTTGGTCTGGGCAGCAGCAGCGCCCAGCTGCTCGGGGCAGGGTGGTTGGGATGCTGAAGGATGAGCGGTGGACCCAGAAATGGGTTTCCACCCACTTTAAAAACTCTGAAGAACATCACCAGGTGCACAAAGTGACCATAATTAGGGATGAAATTGGTCTTCCCTTTCAACTTCTTCTACCCCTATTCTCATATGAGGAGAAAGGGCAGGTGAACAACTTGTACGCAAAGCTGACCTATGGCTGAAATATCAGATCAGAATAAATGATGGCCTCGTGGACTGATGGAGTGAGATGTTCCTCAACCGGGTTCCTGTTCTATAAGAACCTGTAATGTAGATCACGGTTTGTCAACCTGCGGTACATGAACCCCAGGGGTTACATGGCGGCATTCAGGGACACAGCAACAAGAGGTGTCTGACTGGTCTGGTACATTATTTTAACAGTTAAAGAGGAACTTCGGAGGCCCTTGAGTCTTAAAGATTCCTGGGCCGTCCAAGTTCCTACCCTTGGGGCTTCCCGAAGTGTGAAACCCCCCCCCCAGATGCCCAGATCCACTTCACCTTCTCCGCTCAGCCAATCAATGCGCTCGCTCCCACCTGAGTCTCCGCCGTGGGAGAGTAAGGAAGGCGTTATGGGGTGACACAGGGGGATACACCCAGTGGGGTATCCCAATTCAGGATGCCACCACACAGAGGAACACCACACGGGAAAGTGAAATTCCCGTGTGTTGTTCCTCTTTAAACATTATCCCTTCCTGCCTTTAAAGTGCTACAAGGCCTGTGGACTACTTATTTTGGTACTATTTATAGTTAATCACTTCTTTGGGCAGCAATACTCAACTAGCGGACCAGGGTCCAAATGCGGATCTCGACGCCAGATTTCTGGACCCCTGCCCTGATGGCCCTGCACTCAGTTGCTTCTGTGCTTGGAGCTGCCCCTTGCTTAGCGATATAGTGCTCCATCCGGCAGAGATTCTCTGCCCCATCCCTTCCTGTCCTCCTAGTTTTGTCCATCCAATCCCCGGCCTCCCAGCTTTGCAAATCCATTACTCTTTCTTCAAGCTCTGGTCATCTACCCCCCAGCTCTGCCCATCTAGCCCTGTCCTTTTTAGTTCTGCCCATCCATCCCTTCTCCCAGCTCTCTCTCCAACCCCCCTGCCCTTCCTGTTCTGTCTATCCATCTCTTCCGTACAGCTTCTCTCCCATTCATCCCTCTCCGCCGAGCCCCATTTATCCATCCCAGACCTTATTGGCAGTAGCATTTTGGGCCCTAGTCCATCCCTGTATACAGCCTGCACAGAATGCAAGGGGGGGGGGTTAAAGCAGTGTGCCATGGGCTAGAGCTGCAGGTTCTGTGGGGCCAAAAAACTAAACAAAAAGCTCCATTTTTTTCCAGTGCTCAAGGTTCAAGTGTTTTATTGTAATGCACACAGTAAACCGCAGTTACACTGAACAACGAAATTCTTGTTCTGCATTACCTCCATTCCAGCAAAGACCCAAAAATATATAAACATAAAACTTTCAGTAACACAATAAAGAAAACAGAGCGAATAGGAAAAAATGACTCACTCGGGCTGATCTGTAGAGGAAACGTCTCTTTATGGTTCTTCACAAACACGTCTTCCTCCTCTTCGGCTTTCACTTTTCTTGCCAGAATGTCCTCAGAGCCTGTACATAAATATTACGAGTGATGCCCGCGGCACGAGAGACTGAATGGGGGCGGGAAAAACATTTCCATAGGTTTATCCCCCGGGCGGATCTGCAGAGGCACTTTTTTTTTTCTCTTTCTAGATGTACGAGAATCCTTGCTTAGCCCGCCAACAGTCACAAATAACTGAGGGGCCTGAGCATAGTTAGCCCCCAGAAGAGAACATTTAGCTAAGATCTGAAAGAGATTTCACGCCTACTCTATGGGGATCATGAGGGTAAAGTAAAGCCAGCCGACATCCGGAATCCCATAAAATATCCAGTTTTATTTGAAGTCTCAGTCAAAACGCTCAATTCCAGTAGCAGTACAAACAGGCATAAACTGTGGTGTTGCGTCAACACGTTTCGGGCAGCACGCCCTTAATCATGACAAATAATGGGGGACATCCCCCTAATATATATATACAGACATGGGATCCAATTAAGCAATCAATAATACACATTAAACAAATTGAACACAATTGTACTATGTATTGGCCGAGTCTCTGTGTTCATTCAGATTGGACGAGACGGCGGACGCACCTGACGGCGGCGGACATACGCATGTGCTGCGAATGGCGGGGATGTAAGTCATTGATTTTGTTCAATTTGTTTAATGTGTATTATTGATTGCTTAATTGGATCCCATGTCTGTATATATATTAGGGAGATGTCCCCCATTACTTGTCAGGATTAAGGGCGTGCTGCCCGAAACGCGTCGACGCAACACCACAGTTTTTATGCCTGTTTGTACCGCTACTGGAATTGAGCGTTTTGACTCAGACTTCAAATAAAACTGGATATTTTATGGGATTCTGGATGTCGGCTGGCTTTACTTTACGCTTTGGGACTGTCAATTGGAGGTGAGCTCTCACAGCCATGCTGATTCATCTGTTGCATCCAGATATATTCTGGTTTAAAGCTGGCAATCTATTTGTGTCTATGGGGATCATGATAAATGTCTGGTGCAGGCAGTGTGACTTGCAGCGTGCATTGCGGTGTGAATTGCCAGCTGCATCCCAATGAGCTTTGTAGCGTTTAGACACAGAAAAGTGCCAATAAAAAGTTTTTTCAAACTTTTTTCCCAACAAATGACATGTGATGGGGCATTTTACAGGTTAGGCGCATCATTTTTCCAAAGAGGTAAGGAAATTTGTTTTTACGTTTGGAAAAAACAGCAACCTATGGGCTATGAGGGGAAAAAATGGTGAAGTCATTAGCATAGCCCATAGGGTGCTGTCATTTCCAAAGTTTAAAAATATATCCTTACATCACTGTAAAAATATCATTTTGTGAATACTCACCTGTAAAATGGGTATTATAAGTATGTCACACACTCCGCTTCAAGACATTCATTACACTTGGGTATACTGACCTGTAGATGGCGATCTTGCAGAGATAACAAAAAATGTAAGACCCTCCCGGCCCAAAAATACCTGGGACCTCCCACTCTTTCCCCAGTATAAAGATAGCAGTAAGATCAAGGGACCAGGAAAGCCAATTACAACTAACAAAGGTTCACCATATAAAGGATCCAGAATACAAAAGGGCGGGTGAAGCGGGGTGTGACACATACTTATAATACCCATTTTACAGGTGAGTATTCACAAAATGGTATTATTCTAAGTATGTCACACACCCCGCTTCAAGACATTCATTACATGTGGGACATCCAATAGCAGTGTCCATAAAGGGCGGGGATCCATAAAACAAGGCAACAAGGCACAAACTTAAACTACTGCAGCTTGCAGAACTTTGCGGCCAAAAACAGCATCAGCTGAGGCCCGAACATCAACCTTGTAAAACTTGGAAAAAGCGTGAACCGAAGACCAAGTAGCAACCTGCTCAACAGAAGCCTGGTGCTGGTAGGCCCAGGATGCCCCAACAGCACGAGTAGAATGAGCAGTAACACGAAAAGGGGGAACCTTCCCCTTGGCAGAATAGGCCCCAACAAGGGCCTGGCGAATCCACTTACTAATGGAAGAATTGGCAGGAGCCAAACCCTTCCTAGGCCCAGATCGCACCACAAAAAGGGCGTCAGTCCTATGAAAAGAAGAAGTAGCCACCAAATAGTACTTCACACAGCGAACCACATCCAAAGAATGCAAAACCCTCTCCTTGTCATTGCTGGGCTTAGGACACAAGGAGGGAAGAACAATATCCTGATTCAGATGAAAAGCAGAGACCACCTTAGGAAGGAAATCTGGCTTGAAGCGGAAAACAACCTTGTCCTGATGCCTCTCAAAAGTAAGGAGCCTTAATAGACAAGGCCGCCAACTCCGAAACACGCCGAACAGAAGTAATGGCAACCAGAAACGCAACCTTCTGAGTAAGCGTAGAAAGTGCAATATCCTGCAAAGGTTCAAAAGGAGGACCCTGCAAGGCAGAAAGAACCAAATTCAAATCCCAAACTGGGAGCAAAGGCTTCCTAGGAGGCCGCACATGCGTAACCCCCTGGGAAAAAAGTCTTAACCAGAGGATGAAGAGCAAAAGACTTTAGAAAGAAAACCACCAGGGCAGAAACCTGCCCTTTCGGCGTACTAAGCTGCAAACCTTGGTCCAGACCATGTTGCAGAAATTCCAAGACCCTAGGGATAGAAAACGCCCTGCAAGGCAAGGCCCTGACCTCACACCAATCAATATAAGACTTCCAAGTCCTATAATAGATGGCAGAGGAAGACTGATTTCTAGCCCTAACCAGAGTTAGGGACAGACCTTCCTCCCTCAAGATGGAGGTTTCAGCAACCACGCCGTCAAAGCCAGCGTTGGTAAATTGGGGTAAAGCAGTGGATCCTGAGTGAGTAGATCCGGCAGAAGGGGCAGGTCTAACTGATCCTCTGCCAACCTTACCACGTCTGCGAACCAAACCTGTCTTGGCCACCTTGGAGCCACCAGGATTGCTGACGCGCCCTCTAGGGCCAGCTTGCGCACCACTTTGCCCACCATGGGAAATGGAGGGAACAGGTACAGAAACCCCATATCCCTCCAGTTCAGAGACATGGCAGTTCAGAGGCATGGCTGCCAGAGCCAGCGGATCCCGCGAGAGAGACACAAATGCCGGAAGCTTGTGATTGTGACGAGAGGCAAAGAGGTCCACCTCCGGAGTCCCCCACTGGTGGCAAAGCGACCGAAACACCTTGGGGCTGAGCAACCATTCACCTCGGCGAGATGACCCCCTGCTCAGAGAGTCCGCCTCCGTGTTCTCCACTCCCGGAATGTACACCGCCGAGATGCATGGGACATTGCTCTCTGCCCAAACAAGGATCAAGGACACTTCCCTGAGGGCACGCCTGCTGCGAGTCCCTCCCTGGTGATTGATGTAGGCGACCGCCGTCCAATTGTCCGACAGAACTTGAACCGGTAGTCCCCGTAATTGATGAGTCAAGTGAGCCAGAACCAACCTGATGGCTCTCAGCTCCAGAACATTGATGGGAACGTGAGCCTCCTGAGGCCCCCACAGCCCCTGAAACTGAAGATCCTTCCAAAATCCCCCCCAATCTGACAGGCTGGCATTCGTGGTGACCATCTCCCAACGAGGGGTCAGAAAAGACCTGCCCCTCGTCAGATTGCTCAGTTTCAGCCACCACCGAAGGGAACGCCGCACCCAGGGGGACATCAGAAAGGACTGATCCAATGACAGCGGGGACCCGTCCCAGGCCACCAAGAGATGGAGCCGGAGCGTCCTTGTGTGAAACTGGGCAAAGGGAACCGCCTCGAACGATGCCACCATCAATCCCACCATCAATCCCACCAGTCGCATCCCTAGCCGGATGGACGGGCGGGGGATGGATAGGAGACGCTGAGTCAATTCCTGAATCAGAAGAACCTTGGCCCGGGGGAGAAACACCCTGGCCTGAGAAGTATCCAGAGACATTCCCAGGAACTCCACCACCCTGGAGGGAGTGAGGCAGGACAAAAGGACTGAGAGAAGGAAGCCGCCCCCCGAAAGGGGCGCGGCTGCTTTTTACGCTGAGGTAACTTACCTCCCTTTGCCACCGAATCCAATCTCTCTCCAAAGAGCCGCAACCCCACAAGGGGAAGGGCCGTAAGCGACTTTTTGGACACAAAATCAGCCGCCCACTGGCGTAACCAAACCGACCGGCGAGATAGCCACAAGCAAGGCCGCAGCTCTGCTACACATCACCAATGTGTCGTCCAAGGCGGACAACACAAAGGACAAAAATAACTCACAGCGCTTAAGGTCGGCAAACTCCTCACTAGCAGGGTCAAGGCCGGAAGAGGCCAACAGTCCTCTAACAACCGACCTGGCAGCTACCAATAAAAGCGCAGAAGCACAAACCGGCCGCAAGGCCGATCCAACACCGGCAAAACCATGACAAGCCATCTGGTCAATGCGTTTATCCTCACCATCCTTGAGAGTAGTGCACTCCGGAGAATGGAGGACTGAGGAGCTGGACAACCCCAAAACAGGAGCATCCACCTTGGGGGAGGCTGCGGGGGGATGACCAGTGCTTCACCGCATCCGCCGGAAAGGGATATTTCCTGTCCCAACCCGGTGGGACACCCGGAAGACGAGTCGGCCTCTACCATTTCTTAAGAATGATACCATCAACATGCTTTTGATAAGGAAATTCCAAGCGCGGCTTGGTCACTTCAAAGAACTCCCCCTTCAGCGGAGGAGCCACCTCGGGGGGAGAAATAGCCAGGACCTCAAACATATGAGCCAGGACCCTAGAGGTATCCAAGGACTCCCCCTGGCCCTGCTCGGTATCAGCGCCCACAAACTGCTGATCAGCAGAGCCCTCAGACTCCTCATACAGCTCCCCTTCCTCACGCGGGGAACAATCAGACCAATCCAGGGAGTCAAAATCCTCCCTATCAAGGCCCTGCGCGGCCGTATTACGCAATTATGCAACCCGGGATGCCCCTTTAAGTCCCGAGTGGGAGGATTTTAAGCCAGCTAAAATTTAACCAGGGACCCTGGACTGGGAGAACCCCCCTTTTATATGATCAATGGTCCACCTGGAACACAAAACACAAGCACACTCTCAGACCATGCTAGAATGCATAAAGAGTTAAAGACAGATGAATCTGATGGCCATCAGGCCACTCACCTGACCTTCAGTACCGCACGCCGGGCAAGTGGAAGACGCGCCGTGTGCAGTAGGAGGAGGGAGGGCGGGCCGGCGCGGTTCGCGCCCCGCCCCTCCCCTGTCTCTCCCGTCCAGAAGCCGGGACATGAAAACGCGGCAGCACGGGGGCGGGCCGTAGGCGCGCGAGTGCCCGGCCCGCCCAGACTAGAAGAAGCCCTCATGGGCGCTCACCGCCGCCATTGCAGCACGCCGGCGCCAGTCAAAAAGTAAAAGCACACACACACACGCATACACAATAAATGAGAGGAATCCACAAGGAATCCGCCCCCCTCTAAGGGTATCCGGGAGAGGGGGAATCCATGCCAGGGTAGGGCCAAGGGACGGGGCATCCCAAACCAGGATCTCCAACCCAGATAGCTGCCTACCCCTTGTTATGGGGAGTCACGGCTCCTAAGCACCAGGGGTGCCAACTACCTTTGCCCGGACCAGCAGCCTAGGCTGGGAGGCAGGTAATTTAAATAAGGGGATCCGGGCAGGAATAGAAGGCCGGGAGTTATCCCGGCTACCTGCAAGGAGGAGACCTCATCTTCTGACTTGCTCGCCACTGCAGAGATGAAAGACTGGGGAATGAGTGGGAGGTCCCAGGTATTTATGGGCCGGGAGGGTCTGACCTTTTTTTATTGACATCTCTGCAAGATCGCCATCTACAGGTCAGTATAACCCACATGTAATGAATGTCTTGAAGCGGGGTGTGTGACTTAGAATAATAGTATATCTAAACTGTGCTATCATATGTACAGGTGAACCACTGGACAGAGAAGGCTAGACTACGGCCAATTTATTGTTTTCAGCTCCAGGAGCGGTTAGAGGAGCCCGCTGAGCCTGCAACCATCTATTACCGGGTGTAATTCAGTGTGACTTGCATTGCGGTGTGGATTGCAACCTGCACCTCAGGGAGCTTTTTAGTGTTTAGACACAAAAAGAGCAAAAAAGAAGTTTATTCTACCCCCCCAAAGACCTGTACCTGTGATGAGTTACAGGTGTAGCGCATCATTTTTCCAATGAGGTTCAGAAATTTGTCATTTCCAAGCATTAAAAATATATCCTTACGGGCCCAGGAAAAAAAACTTCAAGCTCATATCGAGATGGTACCGGAGCCCTTGTACTAATATAGTTTTGCACATGCACTTTTTTCTGCTTGGCACTTTGTATAGGCATTGACACTTTCTTTATTAATTGCGTTGTTTGCACATTGTATATAGAGTAAAAAACTTTTTTTTGTGTATATATTTTTGTATTTTTGTACACTTTAATGCATAATGACACTTCTCTGGCTTGGTAGTCTCCTGCGGAGATAAATGTTTTTAGAAAAATGGATTGTGAGCGCAGTTTTAATTAATTAATCTTTTCAAATAAATTCATGATTTGATATGTGATCTACTTGTAAATGCTTGATTTTGTGATTGTTTAGATTGGTGGTGCAGTCTGATAAAATCCCCTTTGTGGTAATGGGCCACATACCTGTTTATATTTACAAATTGCTTTTGTTCTTTGTGGGTATTACATACCGGCACACCAGTCTTTAATTGTGTGATCTTATTATTTAAGGTGGTGCAGGGGCGATTTTTCTGTTGTTTCTTAATGGTACCGGAGCCCAGTACGGATCCACCAGATGTTCCCTTCGGTCTCGGAGGTCTGCTGGAGGTGTAATTCAGCCCAGGGGACTCTTCTCCACGTATGGTGGCAGTATAAACAAATTATGGGCAGGGATCCTCTCTCTGTATGATGGGGCCTTCGGCACTTCCACGCCCAACACCCCTGAGATCACCCTACTGTCCATGCTCCCGGTTAGTAGGCAAGCGCGTAGGAAGGGAATCTTGCGACATTTCTTAACGGCTGGAAGAGGGGTGATCCCTAGACACTGGAAGAGGGCAGAGACACCCTCACTGCTGGAATGGTTGGAGGAACTGAACAGCATCATGAGGATGGAGGAGCTGGTTGCAGACCGTAGAGGGAGGCTTTTAGACGTGCATGGGCAGCATGGATGGTGTTTAAGAGTTCAGATCAAGGCCTGAAACAGATAATGGGGAGAAACAGATAGGGGGGGGCCTTTGCTATCTTCCTCTCTTTCGGGTAGGAGTGGTCAGCTTAAGCCAAAGGCGAGTACCAAGTAGAGGGGTAGGTGAGGCTGCGTTGCCTTCAGGGAAGAAGGCCCACAGGGAGGGTGGTTCGCACCTTCTCTTTTCCTTCCTTTTGTCTTTTCTTTCCCTCCCCTTTTCTCTCCTTTGTGTTGGATGTCTCGTCTGATGTTCCCCATCTTCCTGGGGTGTTCGTGGTGCGGGCAGACGGTGAGAGGTGGACCAATATGGAAGATATTGAGGAAGGGCACAGGATGTTGCCTGAAACGCGTAATATGTGAACTATTCTTGGAATGGAAACCATGTAACTATTAACTTGACCAATAAACGGAGAAATTTTAAGGAACGCTTGAGTGCTGGACAATGGAAATGTTTCATGGAAGATAAAAAGATGGTCAAATAGAGGGATAACTGGTATTAAGAGGATATAGCAGGCTAGCCGGGCAGACAGGTTTTACCCAGGGGGCGAGGTAGACTGCTATGTGATATATGACGAATTGGTAGCACCATGTCTGCTTTGGTGTCTCTAAATGTATATTTTGTTGTATACCTTGGAAATATTTTTTCTCTGTTTCTCTGTATTTGTTATTGTCTGTTACTGCTATGTATCGGAAAAACTTTCAATAAAATAAGATTAAACAAAAAATATATCCTTACATCACTGTAAAATAATATACCTAAACTGTGCTATCACATGTACAGGTGAATTTTTTGTTGAAATGTAGGACAAAGACTTATTTTTTTTGCACTTATTTATGTGTTATCGTTAAAAGGTTCACCAGGATGCAGGTAGCAATCCTCACCGGCTTCACCAGATATTAAGCATGACCCCCAGAGGTCCACATCCAAGAGTGTGAGAACAAAGAGCGAATAGGAAATTGTAAGAGGGTTCCAGAGGAATAAAATGTTTAAATCACTAATATTACTGAAAGATAGGTAACTTGGATGAATGGAGTCTGTGGATTTTTACCTGGATATTATGATTCTGATCAGGGGCTGGTTAATAAGGAAATCATACAGATATAATATAATATAAGGTTTATATATATAGATGTGTGTGTGTATGTAGAGATATGTGTATACACAGACTCGGGTCAGTTTTCTCTTAGTAATTACTTTAACTTCGACTACTTAAGTGAACCCATATGTAAGGTATAGTGTTACATGACATCTTGTAATAGGAAGAGTTGGAGGAGGGGAAAAGGTTTGACCATAAGGACAAAGGATGGAGTCTTTCGGTCTCTTAGCTTTGGCTCTGTGAACGGACAACATGTAGGAGATTGCCATACAGCCAGTATGGTGGGGGTTGGGCAAGAGAGACAAAGACCCTAGTTTGATTAGCCTGAGAGGGAAAGATTGCTGTATTTTTCTACGGACACCGTTTACATTTCTGCTTTGCATCTTCAAATCATATTTACACCATTCATATTACTATTTTTCTGTAATGTAATCAGCTCTATTTTATATTAAATTCATTTATTGATTTTTGGTTTCGGCCAATACTTGAAGCACAATAGCTGAGATCATTTTTGGATGGCCCAGTCCTTGTTAAAAAGTCAAACAAGGAAAAGAATAATATCACAAATGGCGATATTTTACAGAAATAGTCACTCACTCGGGCTGATCTGTAGAGGAAACGTCCCTTTTTGATCGTTCGCAAACACGTCTTCCTCCTGATCGATTTTTACATTGCTCGCTATGATTTCACGGGGATCTGTGAATAAATATTATAGTGATGCCACCTGTACAGAGATTTATCCGATACACAGTGTGACTGAGCAGGAAGAATCATTTCCCATAGGTGTATTACCTGGACTGATCTGTAGAAGAACTTCCTCCTGTTTATTCGTTACACGTACTTGCTCCTCCTCAGTTTTTACATTTCTCCCTATTGTGTCTGCGAAGAAAGATGAAAAAAGAATTTGAGACACGGAGCGTGTGCGATAACGAGGGGCTCTCTGCAACAAGATCAGTAACCAGAGAAAGCTCTCCTCTTACCCGGTGATGGGAGAAGCTCCTGACCCTCCATGGCGCCTCTGAAAAGATTGTCGAGTCTTCGCGCTGTCGTGTCCTGTCTGTCCGCTGTGTAGGGCTCACTCTGGAAGATGTGAAATAAGATCACACTCTGAAGCTCCAAAGACAAACGAGAAGCCTCGGCTAGCCCACAAAGAGCCGAAGATCGGCCCGTAGAAGAGAGATTTTAGCATTTGGAAGCTAAACTTTAAAGAGATTTAATTCCTACTCTATGACGCGCCCCTAGATATTGTTCCTCTCTCACCGTGGGACTCAAAATCTTGACAGATCAGAAAAAATCTGCACCCCCCCCCCAGGTTGCTGTAAATTTCTCACGTAGCCACTTCCGGGTTTATGTAATGAACAGCGCTACCCATAGGAAGCTGTGAAACAATGTAAACAGTAAAGTGCGGTGGAAGACATACAGTATAGACAAAAAGGGAGTGCGGACCTTAACTGTGCATTACAACATAGGGATTGAATCACACACAGCAGTGTGTGGATGGGGGTGATTGGGGGGGTAGTTAACACATCCTGGGAATGGGTTTTGGTCTGTTTTAATGTGGACCAACACCCGATGCTGATCGGCCCGGGAATCTATAAGATTCCTGGGCCGATCAGCTCCCTGCCTGCCTGCCCCCGCTGTGTGAAACCCCCCAGAACGCCCGCAAATCCTACCTGTTCCTCGTTCCAACGGCGCATGCGCAGGCCACCGCCGCCTCTCGCGCATCCCTCTAGCAGGGCGCGCTCCCTGTAAGAGGGACGCGCGAGAGGCGGCGGAGGGCGCTCTCACCTTGTGATTGGTGGAGCGAGTCACGTGGGAGCGGGGTTAGGTGAGTTTTTGGGGCTTTCTGGGGGTTTTACACAGCGGGGCGCCCCGCGGAAGTGGACCAACACCCAGGATAGTGAAAATCCTGGGTGTTGGTCCACTTTAACCCTTTTGCTGCCAGCCTACCTAGAGATTTTTCGCCCTCTGTTACTGGGCCATTTTTTCACCATTTTCCGAGATATATATATATATATATATATATATATATCGGAATATCGGACTTCTCCCATGCCTCTCCACTTCTCTGGAATGCCCTTCCCAGCTCGATCCGCCACTCTCCATCACTCCAAGCCTTTAAAAGCGCCCTCAAAACTCACTTCTTCAGACAAGCATATGACCTGGCTTAAGCAACTCCTATAACCTTCAATGGCACATGCAGCCATACTCAAGCTCTACCACTTGTGACCCCGCCCCCTTTGTCTCCACCCCCATCCTTTAGATTGTAAGCCCACAGATTGTAAGGGCAGGGCACTCCTCCCTATTGTCTCCTGCGCTCACAACACTTGGTTTTAACCCGTGGCATCTACTTTTGTATTGTTCTCTGTACTATATGTTTTTCCTTGTCTGTAATCATACCATGTAAAGCGCTACAGAAGTTGATGGCGCTATATAAACAATAATATAAAAAAAAAAATAAATAAAAAAAAAAAAATTATATATATATATATATATATATATATATATATATATATATATATCTGTGATTTTTGCAGGGATTTCAAGCGATTTCCAGAACATTTATATATTATTTTTTTCAGCAGCAGAGTGAAATGTCCTGTTTGTAAATGTTTCAGTGCTTTAAGAAAACCATAAACCCTTGAAGATGTTTTTTTTTTTTTTTTTTTTTTAATTGTGTGGGATCCCCCTCCAGCAAAATCAGCCGGGCACCAGCTACAGGGTTGGTGGTAGACCAGGGTGTGGAGGTTGAGCGCCGGTCCTGAAGGTTACCAGCCCACATAGCCCTCGTGGGCCACAGGCTCTTCTGCACCCCCCCCCCCACCCCATTACCAGCCTCCCCAAAGCCCCGGGGGCCGCACGAGAGCGTGTGACCCATGAGGGCTATGTGGGCTGCAAACCATCAGGGCCGGGCGGCCTCCCCACCCTGGTCTACCACAAACCCCCGTTGGGCTGATTTTGACTATCCTGGGTTTTGGTCCATCCTGATTGCGGGTGCTCCGCTGTGTGGAAACCCCCAGGTCGCCCATAAACGCACTCTTTTCCGGTCCAACGGCGCATCCCTCTAGCGGGCCAGGCATTTGTGAATGCCCGGTGTGGGCACGCTTCCTGTTAGAGGGAGCGCTCGGAACCGCTTGCCTTAGACGAGCTGACGTGAGCAGATCCGAGCATGCTGATTGGACGAAAGGCTGCGCATGCAGTGTCGCCGTAGGACCAAGGCAAGGTGAGTGCGATCAGGCGACCTGAGGGGCTTCACACAGCGGAGCATCCCCCAATCGGGGTGCCCCGGGGACACGGACCAAAACCCAGGATAGCCAAAATCCTGGGTTTTGGTTCACTTTAAGCTCTGCTCCCCCCCTCAGCTGATCTTCATAGGTTTTAGTCCACTTTAAAGTGGAGCAACAGTCAAAAATGACTTAAAGTGGACCAACACCCAGGATTTTGATCCACTTCGGCGGGGCCCCGCTGTGTGAAACCCCGAAAAACTCACCTCTCCTCGCTCCCACGTGACCGCCGCTGCCAATCCCCGCCGACGGACAAGCGGGAGGCAGCGACGAACAAGAGAGCGCGCCCGCCGCCGCCTCCCGCGCGTCACTCTTACAGGGCGTAAAGAGTTTGTGAATGGCCGGCGCGGGTGCGCGTCCTGCTAGAGGGACGCGCGGGCGCCGTTGGATCGTGGATAAGGTAGGGATTTGGGGGTTTCTGGGGGGTTTCACACAGCAGGGCACCCCCGATCGGGGTGCCCCGCAGTCAGGGGTCTGATTGGTCCGGGAATCTTATAGATTCCCGGGCCGATCATGGGAGGGTGTTGGTCCACTTTAAACCAGACCAACGCAACAAACAGTAGATCTGCATGTTACGCCTCAAAGAGGGACTAAGGAGAACAACCGGGGACATGTCTACAAAGTGTCCCTGATTTGGAGGGACTGTCCCCCTTTTGAGTCCACGTCCCTTTGCCCCTCTTTGAGGTGTAACATGCAGATCTGCAGCAATAAATAATTAATTTGCCTATCCAAAGTGTTTCTATTGTTTTAACGGTTACAATGTGTCTCTGAGAGGGCGTGGCTTCAATTTAAAATTGTCCCTCTTTCCCACCCTGAAAAGTTGGTAGGTATACATAGATACAGGGACCCCACTTCCTGTGTCCCAGCCTAGTTACCATGACGACCACGCATGGCTCAGGAACGGCTGCATAGTACCTGGCCTTCCCGCTTCTTTTTACCGTTAAAAATCGGAAATAATTTTAGGACGAGACTTTGAGAACAGGTCGTTACCTTACTCGGCGCCCTCCGCCAAAATGGCCGCTTCGGTTTCTCGCTGATGGCGGGGGCTACAAACGAACGGAGGACACTTTCCCGCGCAGTCACCGCACAATGGGAATAATCGTTAATCCTGCATATACATTTTCTATAACTAAGCTAATATCTCCCGCTTTCCTCAAGTTGGTAAAGCGCGAGAGACCATACGAGGAGACCTAGCGTGTGGACGTGACCGCATTTTACCGCGCCTATTTATTACACAAAGCCAGTGGCGGCCATTTTTTTGTAGCCCGACACACGCACGGAGCGAGGGAAGTGTCCGCAGTAGCGGCGGCAGCCATGATGTTGTAGCCCACAGCCCTGCCTATATTTTCTGAGGTAAACTGGCTCTGTGAAAACATAAAGTGACCTAGTTCTGCAGAAATATAATTAAAAATAAAAATATAATAATGAGGGGCGATTCAATGTAAAATTAAATATAACTATAATTAAAATAAAAATATAATAATGAGGGGCGATTCAATGTAAAATTGAATATAATTAAAAGTATAATCATTAAAATAAAATAAAAATATAATAATGAGGGACGATTTAATGTAAAATGAAATATAATTAAAAGTAAAATAATTAAAATAAAATAAAAATATAATAATGAGGGGTGATTCAATGTAAAATTAAATATAACTAAAAGTAAAATAATTAAAATAAAAATATTATAATGAGGGGCGATTCAATGTAAAATTTAATATAATTAAAAGTAAAATTATTAAAATAAAAATATAATAATGAGGGGCGATTCAATGTAAAATTGAATATAATTAAAAGTAAAATTATTAAAATAAAAATATAATAATGAGGGGCGATTCAATGTAAAATTGAATATAATTAAAAGTAAAATAATTAAAATAAAATAAAAATATAATATTGAGGGGTGATTCAATGTAAAATTGAATATAATTAAAAGTAAAATAATTAAAATAAAATAAAAATATAATAATGAGGGAGATTCAATGTAAAATTGAATATAATTAAAAGTAAAATAATTAAAATAAAATAAAAATATAATAATGAGGGGTGATTCAATGTAAAATTAATTCTAACTAAAAGTAAAATAATTAAAATAAAAATATTATAATAAGGGGCGATTCAATGTAAAATTGAATATAATTAAAAGTAAAATAATTAAAATAAAATAAAAATATAATAATGAGGGGTGATTCAATGTAAAATGTAATATAATTAAAAGTAAAATAATTAAAATAAAATAAAAATATAATAATGAGGGGTGATTCAATGTAAAATTTAATATAATTAAAAGTAAAATAATTAAAATAAAATTAAAAAAATAGAAATATAATAATGAGGGGTGACTCATGGGGGCTTTGCAGAGCAGAGATGGCAATTCACCCGAATTTTTCAGACGTTTCACATATTTGACCCCTTACACCCGGGTCACTCGGGCAACAGCTGTTCCCTCACGAAATTTTGCTGCCGCCAGGGTCGAACTCTATGCTGACGCCCCGTCTAATCAAAGCTCTGATTGGACGAGCCAGCATGCATGCGTCGTGGGTACGGCGGATGGGTGAGTGAAATGGGCGATCTGATGGTTTCCCGTAGCCCCAGTGCCTCCTCCCGGTGGGTGGCGCCATCTTGCATCCCATCAGTCAGTGCACGGCGCCCCGATCTCACATCTGCGCAGTGCCTCCTCCCTCCTTAGTGCCACCTCCCGGTGGGTGGCGCCATCTTGCATCCCATCAGTCACTGCACGGCGCCCGGTTTCACATCTGCGCATTGCCTCCTCCCTCCTTAGTGCCACCTCCCGATGGGCGGCGCCATCTTGCATACTATCAGGCATTGCGCCCCGTTCTCACGCCTGCGCAGTGCCTCCTCCTCCCTCCTCAGTGCTATCTCACGACGGGTGGCGCCATCTTGCATCCCATCAGGCACTGCGCCCCGTTCTCACACCTGCGCAGTGCCTCCTCCTTCCTCAGTGCCACCTTCCAACAGGCGGCGCCATTTTGCATCCCATCAGGCACTGCGCCCTGGTCTCACGCCTGCGCAGTGCCTCCTCCCTCCTCAGTGCCACCTCCCAACGGGCGGCGCCATTTTGCATCCCATCAGGCACTGCGCCCCAATCTCACGCCTGCGCAGTGCCTCCTCATCGCTATCTCACGACGGGTGGTGCCATCTTGCATCCCATCAGGCACTGCGCCCCGTTCTCACACCTGCGCAGTGCCTCCTCCTTCCTCAGTGCCACCTTCCAACAGGCGGCGCCATTTTGCATCCCATCAGGCACTGCGCCCTGATCTCACGCCTGCGCAGTGCCTCCTCCCTCCTCAGTGCCACCTCCGGACGGACAGCACCATTTTGCATCCCATCAGGCACTGTGCACGGCGCCCCAATCTCACGCCTGCGCAGTGCCTCCTCCCTCCTCAGTGCCACCTCCCAACGGGCGGCGCCATTTTGCATCCCATCAGGCACTGCGCCCTGATCTCAAGCCTGTGCAGTGCCTCCTCCCTCCTCAGTGCCACCTCCCAACGGGCGGCGCCATTTTGCATCCCATCAGGCACTGCGCCCTGATCTCAAGCCTGCGCAGTGCCTCCTCCCTCCTCAGTGCCACCTCCCAACGGGCGGCGCCATTTTGCATCCCATCAGGCACTGTGCACGGCGCCCCAATCTCACGCCTGCGCAGTGCCTCCTCCCTCCTCAGTGCCACCTCCCAACGGGTGGCGCCATTTTGCATCCCATCAGGCACTGCGCCCTGATCTCACGCCTGCGCAGTGCCCATGAATGTGATGCAATAGAGCCGCCCGAAATCCTGCGAGACTTCGCTGAGCTGCGAGATCGGTGTGGGAAATTGACAAGCATGGCAAAGGGAGTGTGAGATGGTGCAGCATGCACAGCCAGAAGGGAGCAGCTGTCTTTGACGCTCATCATTGTGCCCATCATAGGAAGCTGATTGGAGGAGACCCCACGAGTACATGTTAAAGTGGACCAAAATACACAGAGATTGGCCTGGAAATCTATAAGATTCCCAGGCCGATAGATTCCCTCCCCCTGGGGCAATCCAAAATCGGGATGCCCCGCTGTGTGAAACCCCCCAGGATGCCCCATACACTTACCTTCTTTCCTGGTCCAACAGTGCATGCGTGAGCTGCAGCCGCATCCCCGCTATCCCTCTAACAGGACGCGTGCCTGCGCCAGGCTTTTGTGAATGTCCGGCGCGGGCACGCTCCCTGTTAGAGTGAAGTGGGGGATGCAGCCGTCAGTGAGCTCGGAGCCGCTAACCTCAGACGACGTGACGTCAGAGGATTTGAGTGCGCTGATTGCACGAGCGGCCGTTCGTGCGCCGTAGGGTTGAGGAAGAGGTGAGTGGGTTTCGGCGATCTGGGGGGTTCCACACAGCGCCGCAAGGACCAAAAAAAAAACCTGGGTTTTGGTGCAATTTAAAGAGGAACATCAGAGTCTTTTAGACTCCAGGGTACCAAGTTCCACTCCTTGGGGCATTACAAATTGGGATGCCCTGTTATGTAAAACCCCTCAAAAGCCCCTTTTGATTCAACTTGTCCCGGAGCCCTCACCGCATCTCTGGACCACTGCCACATCCTGGTTCACCTCTAGCCATGGGGCGCCCCACCTTTCTGATTGGGCAGTGCAGGCACGCAATGGCTAGCAACGAAGCAGGGGATGCGACCAGTGGCTCACTCTGCTCCCTTTAGCTGTCCAGTTGGCTTAGCCGTCAGTGTAGCCGAAGGGAGCCGGATGAAAGCGAGAATGCCGATTGGTTAAGCGGGCCTCTCAGCCAATCAGCGTGCTCGTACTCACCAGAGTCTGCACCGTGGGAGCGACAGGAAGGTAGGTGATTGGAGCAACCTGGGGGGGATACACACAGAGGGCATCCCAATTCAGGATGCTGCCAATAAGAGCAACACTCCGAAAAGTGAAAATCGAGTGTGTTGTTCCTCTTTAGCACACATTTTACCTTCAGTAATCAGCACTCAGTGGCATCCTGATTGCTTCCCCTTCCTACACATATATACCACTGAAAGCTCCACCCCACTTATCTGCAGTCCCCCCCTCCCCCGGCATTCGCAGTTGGCAGTCACATGGTTCAGTTTCATTTGGCGGAGGAGGATTCTTGACCACATGACCAATGGCTGCCAAACGCAGTCAGATTATGTCAGGGGAGCACTGTGCAGATTAATGCCCCCCCCCCGCATTCTGGTAAGGCAAATTGTAAGTCCCTGAAGTGTGGCCAGCAAGGATTGCTGGGAGGGTCCTGCCGGCCACTAAATCTACTCCAGGAATCCAGGGCTGCTGTATGGGCTGATGAGGTGCAGGAGGCGCCTGCAGCCAGGCTATGGAGAGAGCACTGCACCCAACTGAAGACATAGGGTAAGAGCATAAAATTGGTGGCGGGCACATAATGTGAATGGATGGATTTTCACATTGAGGCACCATTACTATGAGTTAATGACTGATTGAACAAGTTAACAGGTAACAGCTCTGTGTGTGTGTTTGTGAGGTACTGCTTCTGTGATGAGACCATCAGGTGACTGACTCAATATATATATAAAATCTCTACAAAATAAACTGACTGAAAAGTTAGTTACCTGGTAACTTCTTTTTTAAACATCTGATCGGGCAGCATACACTGAGACTTCAAGTCCCACCCACTAGGCATGAAACACGTGACCACCAGAACGACATAAAACTTTGACTCCACCCTTCACTCGTTGTTGTAGAGATCTGAAAGAGAGAAAAAAAAGACAGGCCCACAACACAAGTTGGTTAATACAATAATACAATCTACCTCAATTACTAAAGGAAGAGAAAACTCTGCATGCTGCCAGTTCGGAAAGAAGTTACCAGGTAACTAACTTAAGTTTTCTCTGGGCAGCATACACCTGAGAGATAGACGAGATCTACCTCTATTGGGTGGGAAGAACAGCCCATAGAACACTTCTACCAAAAGAAACAAAGGAGGGGTGGCAGCTGCTCAGACCATTTTATAACTAAGACTGATCTTGTTGAGTAAGTAGATCCAAATGATAATGTCTCACAAAAGTTCTGGCCAAGGACCAAGTTGCTGCTTTACAAATCTGTTCAATAGAGGCCCCAGCTTGCTCTGCCCAAGATGTAGAAACGCTTCTTGTGGAATGTACAGTCACTCTACCCGGTACTGAAATACCTTGATAGGCCATCTTGATAGTACTCTTCATCCATCTTGCTAGAGTCGTTTTAGACACTCGCCCTTCCTTGGTCCCGAGAATGCCACAAATAAACTATCCGCCTTTCTCCACTCTTTGGTTCGATGAAGATATTCCAACAGGCAAGCTCTGACATCCAAGGATCTCTAATCCACAGACTCCTCATCATCCATAGAAGGGAGAACAATCTCTTGAGATCTCTTAAAATCTGAAGCAATTTTTGGAAGATAACAAGGATCCACTCACAACACTACTTAATCCGAAAATACCTGTAGGAAAGGATGACAAGACTAAGCTTGAATGTCACTTATCCGGGCTGAATAAATAGCCACCAGGAACAAAACCTTCCAAGTAAGAAACTTAATATCCAATTCTTTGATGGAAACGAATGGTGGAGATTTCAAGACTGAAAGAACCTTAGCAAGGTCCCACTGGGGTACTATATTCCTGCTTAGAATGTTTGACTGCTAGAAGAAACCGCCGGACCAGGGAGAAAGAAGACAGCCTCTAATTTAAAAATACTGATAAAGCTGCCAGCTGAACTTTCAAGGTGCTTACGCTAAGACCCTTCTCCACACCGTGCTGCAAAAATTCAAGAACAACTGGAAGCCTAGAAGATGATCTTTTATTCTGTATTCTCTAAGTCTTAAAGGTTTTCCATACCTTTAAATAAATCTTCATAGACACCATTTTTCTACTTGAGAGTAGAGTATCAATAACCTTTCTCGAATATCCTTTCCTTAAAAGTAAGGTGACTTCAGGGTCCACACAGTCAGGTTCCACTTCTGAGGGTCCAGGCATAGAACTGGTCCCTGCAACAACATCTCTGGAATTACTGGGAGTCTCCATGTCTCCTGAATGGATAAGGCCACCAGAGTTGAAAACCACAACCTTTTGGGCCACCAGGGGGCTACCATTAAAACTGTGGCTGGTTCCTTGAATATCTGGAGGAAATGCATAAGCTAGGCTGAACTTCCAATCGTGAGTCAGTGCATCTACTCCCAAGGCCGGATCCGCTGGATTTAATGAAAAGTACTTCTTCAACTTGTGATTCTTCGCCGATGCAAATAGATCTACCTCTAGAGTGCCTCTCCAACCACAAATTTGCTTGAACAATACTGGATTCAGCGACCATTCTGATTCCCTTAACAGGGATCGACTCAGAAAATCCGCTACCTGATTTAAAGATCCCTTCAGATGAACTGCTGACAGCAACTTCAAGTTTTGTTCTGCCCATAGCAGAATCTCTGTTGCTACAGACAACAATCGGTGGGACCTTGTTCCCCCCTGACGATTCAGATATGCTACCGTACTGGCGTTGTCTGATCTTATCTGGACATGACGATTCCTCAGATGATGTGCCAATGCCAGTAATGCTTCCTTCACAGCAATAAATTCTCTCAAGTTCGATTAAGATCGACTCAGAGCCTTGGACCATTTCCCCTGAACTATCCACGCCTCGCAGTGAGCCCCCCTAGCCGAAGCATCCGTAGTCACCATCCTTTCCTTCGGGTCCCTCCAAGCTAGACCGTTGACAAATCTGTCCCTGGTTAACCACCAATCCAGAAAATTCACCAGTCTGGGTACTGGAATTACATCTTCCCAGCCTTCTCTGGACCCGTTCCAACTGCCCAGAATGCGCACCTGTAGAGACCTTGAATGTAATTGACCCCATCTTACTGCAGGAAATGTCAGATATCCCAAAACCTTCATTGCCTGTCTTACTGATGATGAGGGACTGGCACAGAGAGACCGGACGGCTTCCTGTAGGGTTACTGTTTTCTGAGAGGGCAAAATTATCATCTGATGAATGGTGTTGATCTCGAACCCTAAGTATGTCATCACCTGAGAGGGAACCAGGCTCCATTTCCCGAGGTTCAACTGCAAGGTGCAACTGAGAACCTGAAGCAGTTTCTCCCTCGATGGGGCAAACAGCAACAGACCATCTAGGTAAGCCAGAATGCCAATTCCTCTCTGCCTCAGATATGCCAGAGGTTCTGCCAACACCTTGGTGAAAAGCCTGGGAGCTGATGCCAGGCCGAAAGGGAGGCAGACAAATTGGAAGTGAAAAATCTGGTCTCTGACCTTTATTGCAAACCTTAGAAAGGACCTGGCCAGGGACTTCACAAGCCTTGACAAAGGGGCCGTGGGCTCCGAAACGTGGGCATGTTACTTGCGATCACACGCTATTGTACTGCCACTTGGTAATGTTTTCCCTCATATTTGTGACTATGATCTTTGCTGATGTCATGATTTAACTCTATGTCTCTCTGTATTACTTTGATGGCTACATTCTGGTATGCAGGGCAGTTTACATGTTGTCTGACCAGAAAGCAAATACTATATAATAAATAGACTGTGTTCTGTATTGATTATTTCCTTAGCCGATCAGACAGCTTGCCCTACACACCTATCATCAGGATCGTGCCAGTACCACCTCATAGATTCACATGGTAATATATGGTTACCTAGTATAGCAATTCTCTCTGTTTGTATATATGCTACTATAGATGCTAATATTAATACACCATTTCTTTCCTACTGAGGTGGCCAAACGCTCCTGATGACATCTTGATATGCGTGCATACAGAATTGTTCATTGTATCCTTTTTTGTCTTGGGTTTATCATCAGAGATGTGTATCTGATTGATTGTACATTTAATTGATACCTCAATACAATTTTTTATTTGCAAATTAATCTTGAATGTGTGGTGTGCTTTTGATCCAAAATCTTGTACTACCACTCATCGGGGACTTGCCAATAAGCATCCCTCAGATCTATTGAAACCATAAAAGAGCCCAGAGGAAGGATATCCCTGACTGAAAAAAATGTTTCCATACGAAAGTGTCTGTACTGAACATTGAGATTGAGCTTCTTTAGGTTCAGAATAAACCTGAACCCTCCCAATGTCTTTTTCACCAGAAAGATGCTGGAATAAAATCCTGCACCCTGCTGTTGATGAGGGACCGAGATTACCACCCCTCTTGACCACATGGTAGTCAGACTTTCCTAGATAGCCAATCTCTCCTCTGAACCTTTGGGCAGAAGGGAGACCAAAAACTTTGGGGGATGTATTTGAGTAAACTCTATGTGAAAACCCTCCTTTATTCCCATTGAAATGAACAGACAATCCAAAAGGTTCTGCCAGGTGACGTGAAAGAACCTCAGTCTGGCCCCAATGCGAAGCCTGGCATCATAGTGTGGATCTTCTAAATCTTCCTCTCCCAGCGGAGGTTGCAGCAGAAGGGGAGGAACCCATGGTTCTTCTAGGAGCTTCCCTGTTAAGAAAGGAGCACCTAAAAGAAGACCGGGTATGAAATCTCCTATTAACCGGACAAAACCCGTTCTAATTCCGAATCAAAAAGGAAACTGCCTATTGAAGGGCATAGCACAAAAGTAATCTTTGACCCAATATCACTAGACCAGGTCCTCAACCATAGAGTCCTGCGCACTAAATTGGTCACCGCCATACTTTGTGCCAAAAACTTGGTAGACTCAGCCGTAGCATCTGTAATTAAAGCCCTAGCTGAAAAAAGAATAGGTAAGGCCTTGAGAATCTTCTCCATACTAGTTTGCTCCGACAGTCCTTTAACTGCTAAAGCCAAAACCCCAAATTCCTGATAACACAGTTGGAAGCCAAAATAGGTCTGAGTGTGTTAGATTCTGCCTGCCAAGCTCTTTTAGACAGTGAATCCATTTTCTTATCTAAAGGGTCTTTGAGTACCCCAAAATCCACACTGCCTATGTTGGGGAGGAGAATTGGAATGGGGGGAATGACACACTGTCTCTCATGGGGGAATTTTGGGGGTAGGGATGCTACCATGCTGTATTAGGAGGGATTCTGTTTCACTGCGTGTTATGGAGTGATTAGGGGGATTCTGCTCACTGCCTGTTATGGGGTGATTAGGGGGATTCTGCTCACTGCCTGTTAAGTGGATTTGGGGAAATCTGCATGGTGCTTGTTATAGGATTAGGGGGGATTCTGAACTTTGGACATTGGACCATTTGGATAGCACATCATTTGGTTCAAAATATTTTTTATTTTTTCCTTCTGGCATCTAGGACAAATGTGCATGGTGCTGAGGCCCATCAGAAATGCTTTGGTCGGGTAAATATAACATTTATGAAAGAAGCATGGGGTCATTTCCCTGTAATTAGACGAAAGGAGCATTGACCAATGTTAAGTAAATTCATTCATTATTTGGGGATGTCAAGTTGAGGGAGTAACTGCATGCATGATACCAGTCTCGATTTTCTCAAATTATAATTTCAGTTAAATAGTATATATGTGAGCCAACCCTTAAAGCGGACCAAAAGTAAAAAATAAAAAAAAAAGTTTTGTAAATTGCTCCCCACTGGCAAAAACTATTTGACAGGGTGTAACTCCATGCAGATGTTTTGGAATAACAGGCCGATTCTTTGCTGCAGAACTGCATGGGAGCGGCCATCTTATCACACACATAAGCATGAAGGGAGAGCTGTGCCAGCAGCAGCCCACACCAAACTGAGATCTAGATGCCTCAGAAGAACATGCAGTTTGTGTTTTATGTTATATAATCACACACTGATTAACCAGCTGCTGAGGCCAATTACAAATGTTTAAATAGTCTCTGCACACAAGGAGGTGCGCTCCAGTATTAAATTTACTACCACAGCACTCAGACATGCCTCCTTAGCTCCTGTGTTCTTGGTTTATACCTAGCACTGTACCAGTCATCAGCCTAGTACGCTGGTTTTAACCTTTCCTTCCTGTTTCAGCCACCCAGTTTATTCCAACCCCTTGTCCATCCAGTTTATCCTCCAGTTACCTACTCTCCGTTCCTCATTCAGGTAACTGTTTCAGCCTCGATGCAGCAGTGCCCTGTACATTCTGTATATTGAGAGCCTTTTATACAGGTGTATATATCTTCTGGTTGCTGTGCTTATTTAGTCTCTCCTGTATATTGTGTGCTGTAATGTTTGTATATTGTACTCTTGCCAGCCGTGTAGTGTGTTTCATTTATTACGAAAAGTGGGCACTACTGAACAATAAATACCCAAAACATAATATTATTGTATGGCAGTGCAGAAATCAAGACGTGGTATCAAATGCATGTAGACCATTCCCAAGAACAAGTTAAGCAGATGTTGGAACAGACCAGGAAGACCTTGACCCGAGCCCCAATGTGCACATAAGACACTATGAACTCCAAAAAGCAAAACAAGTGTCAGGGCCGAGTTCTCCAATGTGAACTCTCGGCCAGGGAGCAGACAGTTTGGCCAGAGCAATGACACAACTACAAAAATGTATTTAAAGGTTTTAATTAAGGAAAAGACAGCAAAAATATCTTAATTTCAGATACAAAATAAGGCTCACTAACAAAAAACAGATACCCTAAGGTGCTGGAGCACTCACCCAAGGGCCTATGACAGATGCCGGCAGTCTCCAGACTCCGGTAGGAATGGGTACAGACTTAAGTTCAGAACTCCAGACACAAGTAACCAAACAAACAAAATCCTGCTGCACCAGGTGGAGGGCCGATCTTACTTAAATAGTTCCACACACCAGGTGCAGCAGATGATGGGGAGAGAGCATCAAGGGCTCTGCTGACACCCGCTGGTGGCTGATGGGACTGCACATGGGGTGTGCAGCCAGAGCTCTGCTGACACCCGCTGGTGGCAGGTGGATCTGCAGATTGGGTGAGCAGCCAGAGCTCTGCTGACACCCGCTGGTGGCTACTGATACCGCAGATGGGGTAATAGCCACCAGCCGGGCATCAGCCAAACCCGGGGTTCTGACAACAAGGGTCTAAAAATGGGACACTAACACCATAAGGATATACAAAATTAGATTTTTATTTGCCACCAAATAGCTAAAACATACACAATTACTATGGTGGCAAATAAAAATCTAATTTTGTATATCCTTATGGTGTTAGTGCCCCATTTCTAGACCCTTGTTTCGTTTATTAGAAGTGGTTGGTGTCATGGTTGTGGTCAGTGTTGGACTGGGATGATTATTACCCGCTTACATTTAGGGCCCAGTCTGAGCTTGGTTGTGGTCACTGTGTATAGTCTGCTGTGTTCATTGTGTGCCACAATAAGCCACCTGTTAGTTCTCTCTAGTTGTGTCTGTGCATATCAGTTGCTGGTTATGCCTTGCAGCCATGACAAGATGTTTCCGTTGCTCCTTTGGATACCTTTGAACTTTGACATCTTGTTGCCAAACTCTGCCTAGACCCGGATTACGACACCTGTCTATGAACCTTGGACTGCTATGGAGTGATCTTAGCAAAAATCCAGCCTCGGCAATTTGCGAGACCCCAGGTTACCTACAGCCAGCACGTCAACAGATACTTAACATGTTCTCTTTTCACTAAAGTCCTCCTTTTCCTATTGCATGTCTTCTCTAATTTGTGTTCTGACCCTTGTTCCATCCTCTACTGCAACGATACTCAACTGGTGGACCCCGGTGCCAGATTTCCGGACCCTTGCCCTGACAACCCTGCACTCAGTTTTTTGTGTTTCCGTGCTCAGTGCTGCCCCCTTGATCAGCAATGTAGTCCTCCTGCCAGTGTCATGGCTCCCTGACATCTACCATTGTAATATGCAGTACTGCACGGCCAGGAAGTGGTATTGCAAGCTACACACAAACTTTGTTTCTCTGTGTCTTTGCCTCATCCAATCCTTTTCCCCGCCCCAGCTAAGCTCCATGCATTCCCATCCCCCCAGCTTTGCCCCATCCATCTCTTTCCCCTCAGCTCTTCCCATCCTGCCTTTTTTAGTTTTGCCTGGGAAATCTATAGCCCCTTCCCCAGTGTGCTGATTTCTAACTATCCAACCCTTGTGACAGTCCTCCGCCTGGACCTTCACCTCTCAGTGGATGCCTTTAAATGGCCCTTTACAAGAAGTGGTTGAGTACCCCTGCTCTACTGGATCAAGTGTCACTTCATCTGTGGACAACTTTACATTGTCAGAGGAAGAATTTCCAAAACTCAAAAATAAACATTTTCTAAACAATACAAAAACATTTTTCCTGAATGTTTTTATTAAAAAATGATTGTGTTTTTTACATTTGAAATAAACAAAGTAAATGTTTGAGATGAACTGTAAAACATTTCTTGCAAGGACATCAGCATAGCTACAACTTTGCAATGCATTTATGGGTGGCGGATTTCTGGGGAATGCATTCTCCTCATTCAGAACAAGAATATAGCTTCTACCCTGTATGAACTCCTTCATGGCTGATAAGGTCTGGTTTCTCTGGAAAACATTTCCCACATTTAAAACAGGAATATGGCTTCTCTCCTGTATGAATTATTTCATGTCTGATAAGGTGTGCTTTCCGCGAAAAACATTTCCCGCATTCAGAACATGAATAGGGCTTCTCCCCTGTATGAACCCTTTGATGTGTCGTAAGGAGTGATTTTTGAGAAAAACATTTCCCACAATCAGAACATGAATATGGCTTCTCCCCTGTATGAACCCTTTTATGTGTGATAAAGTGTGATTGGTCAGGAAAACATTTCCCGCATTCTGAACATGAATATGGCTTCTCCCCTGTATGAAGTCTTTCATGTGTGATAAGGTGTGATTTGGTAGAAAAACATTTCCCACATTCAGAACAAGAATATAGCTTCTCTCCTGTATGAACTCTTTCATGGCTGATAAGGTGTGATTTCTGGGGAAAATGTTTCCCACATTTAAAGCAGGAATATGGCTTCTCTCCAGTATGAATTATTTCATGCCTGAGAAGGTGTGATTTCCGTGCAAAACATTTCCCGCATTCAGAACAAGAAAATGGCTTCACTCCAGTATGAACTCTTTCATGTGTAGTAAGGAATGATTTTTGAGAAAAACATTTCCCGCATTCAGAACATGAATATGGTTTCTCTCCTGTATGAACTCTTTTATGTCTGATAAAGTGTGATTGGTCGGGAAAACATTTCCCACATTCATAACAAGAATATGGCTTTTCCCCTGTATGAACTCTTTCATGTGTGATAAGGTGTGATTTGGTAGGAAAACCTTTCCCACATTCAGAACAAGAATATGGCTTCTCTCCAGTATGAACTCTTTTATGTGTGATAAGGTGTGATTTGTTAGGAAAACATTTTCCACATTCAGAACATGAATATGGCTTCTCTCCTGTATGAACTCTTTTATGTCTGATATGAGCAGATTTATCAGAAAAACATCTCCCACATTCAGAACAGGAAAATGGCTTCTCTCCTGTATGAACTCTTTCATGTGTGATAAGGTGTGATTTTTGAGAAAAACATTTCCCACATGCAGAACATGAATATGGCTTCTCCCCTGTATGAACTATGGTATGACTGATACAGCTTGAAATGTGACAGAAACTACTGAGGGTTGAGTCATCAGAAAAACATTTACCACATTCAGAACATGAATATGGCTTTTTGGATTTAAGAGATGTAACATGGGTGAGGAGAACATTGCGGCTCCTGACATCTGTAGAAGGGTCAGAAGAAAGAGCTGTGGTGTGCAAACCTTGTTGATAGTCTACAGTAATTAGGCCTCTGATGGAATTTGCTGCAACATCATCAGCCCCTTGTTCACCATCTGAAAAGACTGGGGCATATTCCTTCGTATTATTCAGGCTGGAGCTTATATCTAGAGGAAATGAGAAATGTTTGTAAGGATCTGATAAGGCTATAGAAGAACTTTGCTCTGTTTCACCAGATGAAAATAAAACAAGGGATGCCTAAATTATTAGGCCAAACATCTTTAGCAGTATTAAAAGTACACAGACAATTGGTAAAAGCAGTAACGCAGATGGATCGTGTAGTCCGTATGTAAGCAGCCGAGGCTATGTACAACTAGAATAAAGATTTGGATTTGTGACAGATTTGGGAAAAAAAGGAAAGGTCTGCTGCATTGGGGATCTTATTAATTAAAGCGGTCTAACCTGCCCTAACTGGACTGTCAAAAATTAGTAAACTGTAAAGGTTTTATATTTATATTTTCATGCATCTAAAATAAGCTCTACTATTTAGGAAGTAAATTACTCCATTAGGACCCCCCTGTATCCTATTATCACTACTTCTATTACTAAAATGCAGAAAATTAACAAAGCAACCAATGATGCCATCATCTACATGCAGAACAGTGCTTTATTGCACCAAGCTATGCCCTCAAAACCCATCACCAAGATAGAGAACCTGGGCCTGCACTCTTCCCTGTATCAATAGATCCTTGACTTCCTGACTGGCAGACCACATGTAGTACAAGTGGAAAAGTTAGATACCTGGTAACTTCTTTTCTAAACATCTGAGAGGGCAGCATACCATTGGGATATTATGGCTCCCCCCAAGGTAGGAACATATGACCATGAAAATACACAAAAACTTTAGCTCCTCCTATAGACCCCTCCAGCATCAACTGGTAAATCAAAAAGATAACATATAAAATAACAAAGCCCTAGGGAGGGAAGCCTGCATGCTGCCCTTTCGGATGTTTACCAGAGATTACCAGGTAACTTACATTTTCTCAAAACAGCCTTTGAGCAGCATACCATTGAGAGGATAAGTGAGATACTACCTCTACTGGGTGGGAAAAACTGCCTGTAACAAACTCCTGCCAAAGGATTTATCTTGCAAGGTGAGCAGATCCAGGCAGTAATGATTAACAAATGTCCTAGACCAGGTTGCCGTTCTACAGATCTGTTCGATAGAGGCTCCCCCCAAGATGTAGAAATACGTCTTGTTGAATGAGCTGTAATTCCCCCCTGGAAAAGGAGATCTGAACTGATAGTGCTCTTCATCCTTTGGGCCAATGTTTTCTTAGAAGCGTGCTGACCCTTCCTGTGACCCGAGAAGGAAACAAATAACCAAATAACGGCCTTCCTCCAATTCTTTGTCAAAGGCATTCCAGCCTTGGACATCCAAAGACTCATCTACAGAACCCGTGGAGGGATCGCTATCCCCGGCGGATGGAAGAATAATCTCTTGGGTCCAATGAAAGTCGGAAGAGATCTTAG
The DNA here is from genome assembly GCA_027917425.1 of Gastrophryne carolinensis. Classification (NCBI taxonomy): domain Eukaryota; kingdom Metazoa; phylum Chordata; class Amphibia; order Anura; family Microhylidae; genus Gastrophryne; species Gastrophryne carolinensis. The sequence goes on from CM051237.1 coordinate 13,953,278, forward strand.
GAAGGTAGCAAGGATCCCCCCATAATATTATACGATCCTGGAAAACATGAAAAAAAGGGAGTGACGGCAGGATAGAGCCCCGGTATCGCTGATTCTGCAGGCTGAAGTTATTGCCACCAAAAAGAGTGCCTTCCATGTAAGAAATGTAATATGACAGCTCAACAGAGGTTCAAAGGGTGGTGCAGCCAGAGCGCTAAGGTCCAGATGAGATCCCATTGTGGAGCTAACCTCAACAGACTGGTCTGGACCGCCTGACAGCTAGCAAAAACGCCTGACCAGTGCAAAAAGCCTCTTATCCAAATAATAATGAAAGGGCTGGGGGGCGTGTCCTAGGTATGGAGCCGTGAGAGAGCAATTTCTCTGAGCTCCCACAGGTGTGGTGGGGGGACTGCGAAAGGGGTCCCAGCACCTCCAGACTGTGAACCAGAGGAGAATAAGGATGGAGTGCCGGCGTGACAAAATGGCGCGGATCACGCTCGGAGTGGGCGAGGAGGTGAAGGAGCTGGGAGAAGTGACAGTGTGACAGTGTCCCCCCGGCTTTTGGGGGCTGTGACCGGAGAGGACGAGCGGCGCCCGACGGGGGTGAAGGAGACATCTGTGGAGAGCGGAGGGAAGGCTCCCGCAGCAAGGAAGGAGCTGCGGAAGATGGCAGCTGACGGAGAGAGCGGAGGGGGGAACAACCACTTACCCCAGTCGAGACTGACATCCGCTCTGGATATGTTGGAGGGAGCGGCGCAGAGCAAGGCGGGGGCGGAAGAGCAGCCGCTCGGCAGACCGCTCGGTGGGGATTGGGAGGCGGCGGAGGCGCCCGAAGACGCTGGAAGGTGTCCCAAGATGGTGGCAGAAGATAGCAGGCACAGTGTCGCTATGAGCACCAAGATGGCGGCCGGCTGCAGGTCGAAGCACGCGGCCGGGACGCAGGGGGGCGGGGACCATGACGTGAGCGGAGACACTCCAGGGCAGCTACGGGGGCAGTGATCACTGCACGCCCAGAGGAGCGGACTCTCCCTCCCATAGCACCAGTGAGAGGGTGCCCCGAGATGCCACAGTGGGACGCAGCAATTTAAAGCCGGCCGCTGCTGCCGACCTGCATTTAGAAAGATTCGCCTTCACGCCAAGACAAGGAGAGGTGGGACACAAAAGGGTCCCAGGAAGCAGTCAGCCACCAAGCGGGGCGCATCCCCCCGCGGGACTGCCGCAGAAAGTGCCAAAACCTCGCCACCCCTGGAGCCTGAAGTTGTAGTCCGGCGGAGGGAACCCACACCCCCAAGCCCCCCGACTTCCCCCTTATTGCCGTCACCAGAGATATCATGGTCAGCAGGAGTCAGTCCAGCGCCAATGTCGCCATCTCAACCCTGCTTCTCCCCTGAACAGGGGGAGGAGCCATGGGGCCCATGGGCGCCCAATTCTGCTAGCGAAGCTCAGTGGTCGGCCTCAACCCCTTTGCTACCTGGGTGGGCTGGCGACCCCAAGCCCCCCCCGCGGGGGAAGATATACATATGGAGACAATTTCATTGCTGATGAGTCTGCCCTCCAGGGCTGACATCGAAGGGCTCATAGCGAAGTTGAAGGAAGCGCACAAACGGGAGCTGGGAGAGGTCAAGCAGCAAGTGTCAGCAGTCGAGGCAAGAGTCGCTGCACTGAAGTCGAAGTCCCCTGCGACCGCAAGCCGTCTCAAAGCATTGGAGGAGAGGTGCAACTTGCAAGAGGCGCTGCTTCAGAACCAGATGTTACATATAGATGACATTGAAAACCGTAGCCGTAGGAACAACCTGCGGCTGCGGGGTATTCCTGAAGCCTCGGCAGGTGAAGACCTGAAACGCATCACAAAGGTCATATTTAACACGGTGCTAGATAGAGATCCAGCCACCTCAATCGAACTGGATAGAGTCCACAGAGCACTGGGCCCCCCTGGCCCAGATCCGCCAAGACCGAGGGACGTGGTCTGCAGAGTGCACCGCTACACTCTGAAAGAGGACATTGCCCGCAGCGCATGGAGAAAAGAGAGCATTGATTTTGATGGAGCCAGCATCCAGATCCTACAAGATCTCTCGCGTAGAACCTTGCTGATGCGCAGAGCTCTGAAGCCGCTGCTGGAGGCAGTAACGCGCAGCGGAGCGTCATACAGGTGGGGATACCCCTTCCACTTAATTGTTAGGAGGAACCGGGAAACCTTCCTGCTAAAATCGCCTAAGAACCTGGTGGAGCTGTTTGTCTTTCTCCAGAGCGACCCGATAGCGGTCCCGGACTGGCTGGTAACAAAGGTGGCGCTTCCTCCCCCCCGTCCCACGGGCGATCATTGACGGGGTTCTGGAGGCCCCAGAGGCCCTGGAAGACAGCGCCGGGCAAGAAGACAGGCCAGACCATATGACGCAGAGACATGAGCTAACCAAACGCACGGGCTGCCTCGGCCACCTTCGCCCCTACTAGACCCCAACCACCTTTGAAAGCTTCGGGGTGAAACAGCACGTGCTGCTGAAAACCCATTGAGTAGCTGGTGCAGTCCTCTCGGGGTCGGCTGGGTGCCCCTCCTGTGCAGGGGCATACCCTGGGCAGGTCCCAAATTCTTTTTGACGTTGTTGACATTGCTTGTTTATGTTGTTGTAGGTTTGCTGTTTATTTGCCATGATCACGTTGATCGGTTGGCTGGCCCGGTGTGGGAGGGAGTGGTTTGACTTGCGGCCAGTTCCGACAGACACTCTACCCCACATTAGGGCCAACTCTCGGGTACACCAGACCCGTTGGGTTTTGTATTTCTCCTTATAGGATATTTAGATTTATGTTTTTGTGTATATTTTTGTGGTGTTTGCTCCCCATTACCTGTGTAACGGGGAGCGAACCCTCCCCCTTGTTCACCTAAACCCCTTCCCCTCCCTAGTTATACCCCAGAAAGGGGTACATCTCCCTCCACTAACTCTTCCTTCCCACCCCCCTCCCTGCTCCCCACTGTTGTGCTCTCTGGGGGTCACTCAGGATGGCGGGGACCAAACTCGTCTCGTTAAACGCAATGGGGATGAACAACCCCGAGAAGCGGTCTATGATCCTGCGAAACCTGAGGGTCCTCAGAGCACAAGTGAGATTCTTACAGGAGACTCACTTTAAAGCATCCAACCCTCCATCACTGGGAGACAAGTTCTTCCCTAGGTCATACAGCAGCTACTCGCCAGATTGTGAAATCTCTTATGTGGTAATTAGAAGACTACAAAACAGACACGGAGGGTATATGGTTATTTGTCAAGGGGAAGATGCACTCTGAAATGGTTACACTGGTTAATGTCTATGCCCCAAACACTGGACAGGTCTCTTTTATCGAGAACCTGCTAGAAGCCCTTGTAGACTTCCGGGAGGGAGTATTGATAGTTGGCGGAGACTTTAACCTAGCGCTAGAACCCCTGTTAGACACCTCCAGAGGGGGGCCCCACATTGCATACTCCAAGCTAAAGCAATTTAGAAAGACCCTAAATCTGTACCAGCTGGTAGACCCGTGGAGAGTTCAGCACCCTGGGATGAGGGACTACACTTTTTGCTCACATCCCCACAACTTCTTCTCCAGAATCAATCTGTTCCTGGTCCCACATTTCTTACTGTCCCGAGTGGAGGACTCCACGATAGGCAACATAACCCTGTCTGGTCATGTCCCCATCACCCTTACAATTAAAAGCCGAGCCCCTGCTCCCAAGAGCTGGTCCTGGCGACTTAACAACACACTGCTGGATGACCAGAGAGTGATGGGGGATGTCCAGAAAGAACTCAAAAGCTTATTTAAAATAAATGCCACCCTGGAGGTAGCACCCGGGACACTGTGGAAGGCCCACAAGTGCTTCGTTAGGGGGCTTATTCATAGGTCACGGAGCCAGAGTAAAGAAGGAAAAGATGGAGTGCACCATGAACCTTCTCAGGGAGATAGGTAAGCTGGAAGGGCTACATAAAAAATCTTTGTCTGCCGTTCACTTGCCGACCCTGACTTCGCTAAGAGAGAAGCTGAAGACGGTATGCTGCGATAAAGTCAAAGCGCAGCTGGTACAATGCCGACGTGCATTCTACGGGTCCGGGGACAAGTGTGGCAGACTGTTGGCTAGGGCCCTGCAAACAGAAAAAGCCAAGACCTTCGTCCCTAAAATAACCGTTCACAGAGGGAAGGTCTCACACCTCACAGAGGATATTGCAGAAACGTTCCGTAAGTTCTACGAGGACTTATATAACTTGCCAGTGACCCAGGAACACGGGATAGAGCAGAAATGTGGGGAATATATTAAGAGCTCTGGGATGCCAGGACTCTCAGGGCAGGCCATTTCGGAACTAGAGGAGCCAATTTCTATGTTAGAGCTACAGGGAGCACTAGCAAACACAGCCACGGGAAAAGCGCCCGGGCCGGACGGACTACACCTCCAGTATTACAAGAAGTTGTTTCCCGTTTTGGGTGCCAAACTCTTGTCAATGATGAATGCCATTAGAGAGGGGGCCCCACTTCCCAGAGACACACTCAGCGCACATATTGCAGTGATCCCTAAAGAGGGTAAAAAATCCTACTCTATGCGCGAGCTATCAGCCTATCTCCCTCCTGAACACTGACATCAAACTTTTCGCTAAGATTTTGGGGTCTAGGATTGCCCCTCACCTGCACTCAGTGATTGGTCCTGACCAGGTGGGTTTCATGCCTCTAAGAGAGGCAAGGGACAACACCATCAAAGTGTTGAACGTGATTCATCTGGTCCAGAAACAAAAGTCACCCGCCCTTTTGCTCTCTACTGAAGCCAAAAAAGCGTTTGACAGAGTTAATTGGCAGTTCATGAGATCGGTCCTAAGGCGTATCGGCCTTGGCCCTAACATGCTGAGCTGGATAGGAAGCCTCTACAGCTGCCCTTCGGCGTCGGTGAGAGTAAATGGGCTCTTGTCGGGATCGCGAATGGGACAAGACAGGGTTGTCCTCTGTCACCCTGATATTTATCTTGACGCTGGAGCCCTTCCTGTGCAGAGTGAGGGGAATCCAGACGTTAGGGGGGTTTAAAATACGTCAGGCCACTATAAAGTGGCGGCCTACTCCGACGATTTAATCTTTTTCCTATCCTGCCCAGAGGTGTCCCTGCCGAACCTCATGAACGAACTGAGAGAATATGGGAACATGTCGGGATACAAGATAAATGATCAAAAGTCCGAGGCTCTAAACGTTAGTATCCCAACAAAAAGATTTGAAAAACTGCAGGGTTCTTTTTTTGATTCGATGGGCTGAGGGTAGTGTTAGTTACCTGGGAACAAAGATCAGCAGTGACCTTTCCAAAATATTTGCCCTTAATTCAACTTCACCATTAGAAGCTCTGTTGAAGAAGTGGGTGGATTACGGGCTCTTGGAGTACCGGATTAACTACGCTCCGGGTAATCAGCATTTTGCCTCCTTGACAGAGCAGGAGGGTTGTCTGTCTGTTAGTGTGTGCAAGTCAGGTCTAGCTCCAAGATGGACACCCGTTATTACAATCTCTGATTATCCCACAGATAGGTATATTTTTTTCCTCCTCCTCGTTATAAGGAGCTTACCTCGGCTACCTACCCCCAGTTTCTCCAGGCTGCCTTAAAGTTAGTGCAGGAGCCTTACATTCAGCAGTCTCCCATGACAACCTGGAGTCGTCAGGTGGCTTATTTTCTTTTTGAAGATTATCTGTTTTTCTGGGCTGAAGCGTGGCTGAATCATAGCAAACACCTCAGTGAGAATATTTTAGAATTCCTTAAAGTGGACTGTCACCCACCCCTGATCGGCCCGGGAATCTATAAGATTCCCGGGCCGATAACCTCCCTCACCGCGGGACATCCGAGATCGGGATGTCCCGCGGTGAGGGACCCCCCCAAAACCCCAAAAAAACTCAACTCCCGCGCGCTCCTCTAGATGTGCGCGCGCCCGCGCCGGCCGTTTGTGAATGGCCGGCGCGGGCGCGCGCCCTGTCGGAGCGACGTGCGGGAGGCGGCGGCGGGCGCACTGTCTTGTCCGCCGCTTGTCCGTGAGCGTGGTGAGGTGAGTTTTTCGGGGTTCTGGGGGGGGTTTACACAGCGGGACACCCCTAATCGGGGTGCCCCCCTGAAATGGACCAAAACCCAGGATAGTCAAAATCCTGGGTGTTGGTCCACTTTAAATTCATAGCCACGTCCTATTTATGCATTCCTGAGACGGTGTTCACTGATCTGAATCTGACTGTAGTTTGTTCAGTCCCAGAAGTCAGAAACTCCAGCTAAATCTATTGCCCTGTGTCTGTAGTAGAGGATGAGGTTGACAGTGAGTCAGATGCCTGGACTGATGTGTCTGAAGTAGAGGATGAGGATGACTGTGGGTCAGATGCCTGGATTGATGTATCCGATTCAGAGGATGAACACCATCCAACTGTTCTGTTTTCCATGCCTGTCTGTGAGCCTGATCCAATGCCTGTCAGTGAGCCTAATCGCCCTGCCAAGTCTGATCCTGATCACTGGTTCTATAGTATTCCTAAAGAAGTTTTTAAGACACCTCGGTTTTCTTCCTGCCGGCTCAAGGAGATGTTGAGGGGTTAGATAGGTCTGATTTCGGTTACCTAGGCTCTGATTTTAAAGGATTCTGTGATTTAGGGTGCTACTGTGAAGGTCTCGGTCCCCCTGGGCACTGCTGTGAAGGTCTTGGTCCCCCTGGGCACTGCTGTGAAGGTCTTGGTCCCCCTGGGCGCTGCCGTGAAGGTTCCGGTTCTCCTGGCCAATGTTTCCTAGACTTTGACCCTGGAGGGACTTCCATGTCTGCCAAGTCTTCGCCTGCTTCGGTCCATATCCCCGTCACCCAGTTCCCCGGGTGTGAGCCTCCCATCTCCCAGCTCCCTAAGTGTGAGCCTCCTGTGTTGCCCCTGCCTGGATTTCTGCCTGCTTTGCCCCTGTCTGGATTTCTACCAGTCTTACCTTCCGCTGTGAAGGTCTCGGTCCCCCTGGGCGCTGTCGTGAAGGTCCCGGTTCCCCTGACCATTGTTTCCTGGACTTTGACCCTGGAGGGACTTCCATGTCTGCCAAGTCTTCGCCTGCTTCGGTCCATATCCCCGTCACCCAGTTCCCCGGGTGTGAGCCTCCCATCTCCCAGCTCCCTAAGTGTGAGCCTCCTGTGTTGCCCCTGCCTGGATTTCTGCCTGCTTTGCCCCTGCCTGGATTTCTACCAGTCTTACCTTCCGCTGTGAAGGTCTCGGTCCCCCTGGGCGCTGTCGTGAAGGTCCCGGTTCCCCTGACCATTGTTTCCTGGACTTTGACCCTGGAGGGACTTCCATGTCTGCCAAGTCTTTGCCTGCTTCGGTCCATATCCCCGTCTCCCAGCTCCCTGAGTGTGAGCCTCCTGCCTGGATTTCTGCCTGCTTTGCCCCTGCCTGGATATATGCCTGTATTGCCCCTGCCTGGATATCTGCCTGCATTGCCCCTGTCTGGATTTCTACCAGTCTTACCCATCTAGCGGAGCAGTTGTTTAAAGGCGTTCGGTGCCCACCTGGTGAGAGGGTAAGTAATGTCATGTCTGGAGCTCCTCCTTAGCCTTCAGCTGCTCCTTTCTGGGACTTTTCTCTGTTGTATGCAGCTTGACCAGCAGATGGTGCGGTTCTGCAGAGTTCCTGGAAATCAGCTTGCACCTGTGACATTACCCGGCCTATTTAAGCTGATCCACACATGGCCTCAGTGGATCAGCATTGCAACTGTCTACCCTGAAAGTCTTTGGACTTCTCAACCTGAATCTGAACCTTTCTCAATTTTGAAACCTGAACTCTGAAGCCAAGACTCCTACCTTTGCCATTTGTTTTCCTTTCTGCTTTGCATTATATCCGTCTTGGACTTTGGACTTCCACTAGACCTTATGCATATATGTTTTCCTCACTCCACCTTTGTTTATGTATAGCAACCTGAGTGTGAATGTTTGCTTGGTTATCAAAATTAAACACAGTTTGCTGCATATTCAAAGTCTCTCTGTCTCGCAGTTCTCAAATTTCTGTTCACTCTTTAATAGAGGATTTCTCCATTGAGAAATCCCTGACATATATATATTTCCTCTGTATATATCGTGGCAGCCGTAAGAAGTGCATGTGAACAATAAATGAAACCTTAACTAAAAAACAGAATAAAACTGGCATAAAAAGGCTTGTGGCAGGTATAGTCTGTAGCGGAAGATTCCATGCAGTGTAAAAGTAAAAAGGAACGCACGATAACAGGCTAAAATACTCACATACACCCCCCTTTGTAGAATGGCTATAAAATCCAGCAGAGAACAAAGAATCATTAGAGGCGATTTCATGTGACAAAAATGGTGATGGGAAAAGCCGAGACTAGTAGAGCAAATTGGCACCAGCTGATGGTGAGGCGATAAGACGCCACAATGTGCGCAATCCAACAGGAGAAATAATGGAATATTTTCTATGGGTTTATTACTCACCTGAGCTAATCTGAAGGGGAACTTCTTCATCTTTATTCTTCACAAATACCTCTTCCTCTTCAGTTTTCACATTTCTCGCTATAGTGTCTTCGGGGTCTGTGAATAATGATGAGAGTGAGGCCCCAGTATTTAGATGTATGAGACACACCAGTGTTACAGATTTCCAAATAACTAATAATTCATCCAGGTAAGAAAAAACCTAAAACTGCCTGCGCTGGAACTTACATTAACACAACATAAACAAAATGATTTAGCTAACTCAAACGTAGAGAAGGTCCGGTTATGTCCCTCAGCCCAAATATATGTGCAATTTTATCACCTTCTGGTAAAAGCGCAGGTTGCTCCCCCATATTTTAGAAATATTTTTGCACTATTTGTTTCCTTTTTTTCCCCTTATTATATTTCTGGGGAGCGGAATCTGCAAATTATTGGAGTAAATGAGAAACAGCATTTATGGTGAATGGGATTGAGGCTGAATCAGTCTAAGTAAAATAATGGCAAACTTGAAAGAAGAAAGTAGTAGTAGTAGCGATTTATCTCCGCGGGAAGTCTTGAATTCTATCCTTACATATAAAGACTTTATTGTGTTTTATGTGGTACAGTTTTTTAATAATTCAACCATGTCTTTCCTCACTTGAGCTTGTGTATACTGATGCTGGGAAAAAGTTAGTAGCAGGTTAATATGGTTCTTCTTTGGTCTACATGCTATTGTCTGGGTGATACCATGTTGACGTCAGAAACACTTATCAAGACCAAAATGTCGCACTGCACAGGAGCGTCTACACAGACGACCTAGTCAGTCAATTGAATCTTGGCTACTTCTGGGGGTTGAAGAAGTATTCACAAAACACCGCGCTTCAAATAATCACAAATTAATAACAAATTCACATATAATTCAAAATTATTTAAAATTAAGTGTATGTCCCTGCGCTGGAGTAAATTAGACCGTGTTGATGCGGTCTCAAAACATATATAAATTTACTATGTCCTTACATATATAATGTCCAAAACATATATAAATTCCACTATATAAATCAGAAACTCCGCGGGGAAAAAAACTCATGCAGCTAGGCCGTTAACGCCAAAGCACCTTGGGTGTGGATTATAATTCAATTCTTGTGGATCCCATCACCAAAGATCATTAAATAATGTACCGGATAGTTTTAAATAACTGGCACTTCAAGCGCAAATTTTTCTTGGTGACTTATATTTAAATGGTACTTTGAATGTAGGTAAGTGTTGGAGTAAGAATTACAAATGTAGAAAAAAAATGATGTGTGTGTTGTGCAGCTGGAGACTAATAGCTCATGTTTATGTCTGCTGAGTGTCGGGGCGACACTCTGGCCTGTTCCACGCTGAGGAGAGGGGGAAACAATGTAACAAAGTATCAGCTGTTCAGTGCTGGCAGCTGTCCAGCATAAGATAACAACATTGCCTGGCCAGAACTCATATATCTAAAACAGAGAGAAAAGCTCTAGTCATTTAGCTGATCGGTAAATTCAATGTCTATGAACCAGATAGTCATTGGTGCAAATCTCAGACTCGCCAGTTTTTCTTTCTTTTTTTTGGGGGGGGGGTTATTTTATTTCAGAATTGGATTTTTGGGTTTACATCCTGTTTTTTTGCTCTAAACATTTTTTATTTTTACAGTTTTCCCTTCATGTTGGCTCTGCTGCAGAATCTTTCAGTTTACCATTTTCTTTCTCTTTTCTCAACACATTTTTCCATTGTGTGTTTTGAGCAAAGCCCAACCCAGGATTTTCACTATCTGGAGTTTTGCTTCGTGCCCCTAGGGGCATCCCGACTTGGGATGCCCTGATATGTGAAATCCCCAAGTTCGCCTGTGAAAACGTACCTTTCCCTGTCTCACAGCGCATGCGCGGGCTCTCATCCAATCCGCAACTACAACCTTTCCAATCAATATCCTTATCCAACCAATCCTATTGGTTGGAACGGTTGTAGTTGCGGTGGTTGTTCTGCTTGCACGGCCCGGGAAGCAGGATGAATTGCGGCCTTGGAGTCTGGTCTGGTATTTAAACAAAGGGCTTTGATACCTAAAGAGGACCTTAAACGCAATTTATCTCCAATGATGATTTATAAGGGTGTTTACTGCCAATAACGAGACAATACTACAGAAAGTGCTTAAGCTTGAAGTGCCAGTTATTTAAAACTATCCGGTACGTTATTTAATGATCTTTGGTGATGGGATCCACAAGAATTGAATTATAATCCACACCCAAGGTGCTTTGCCGTTAACGGCCTAGCTGCATGAGTTTTTTCCCCCGCGGAGTTACTGATGTTTAAGGACATAGTGAATTTATATACTTTTGGGGGTTGTTCTCCGTGTATTAGTATCTTTATCCTGTAAGCTTTGTTTTCTGTTAATGTTTTAATACATTTTCTTTTAAAAGAGACCGTTTACTTGAACTTCTTTATTAGATGGCGGAAAATGGCGGGCATTAAAAGACAACGTCTGGTCTCCTTCTCAGGAGATGCCATGTGGATGGAATAGGACAGACTATTGGCCGCAAGGTGAGGTTTTGCCCCATCTTCCCCTTCCATACGTGCTGCGTTGCTCAGGGACTGGCGCAGCAAACTGATGTTGATCTCTCTCTCAGGTGACATTATTTAATTCCCTTATTTTGCTTTATTTGGTATAACTGTATAAGTGCCTTATTGTAACTGGTTGTGCTGGATTGCTGGTACAGAGTTTGTATAACATTGTGGGCTGCGTTGTGTGAGCTGCGAGTAACTATAGTGTTTTGCTGATACCTGGAGTTTATCTGTGTTTATTGCTCTGCGCTGTGAACTAAGTTCTACTGATCTAAAAGATTCCAGGGCCAGCCACTGGTTTTGTCCTGGGGAATGCCGAATTGGGACTCCCCGCTGTGTGAAACCCCCCAGTTCCCCCCCATAAACACTCAACTTTGCTCAGTCCAACGCCGCATGCGTGGGCTCTCATCCAGTCAGTGCCATCTTCTGTGTTTACTTCCTTTTGCAAAAGGTTCTGATTGTTTTGAATGGGGAGCATTCCCCACAGCATGTGTATGTCCCCCCCGCCCAGCCATTCATTAATTTCAATGACAGCCTCACTAAGTAATTCGTCAGGGCAGCTCTCATTGGTCCGTTCATATGTCATTGGAGCCAGGGAAGGTAAGTGTTTACAAGACTTCTGGGTGGATATAAAAACCAGGGTATCCCAAATCAGGATGCCACGAGGGTACGGAACAAACCCAGAGTTCAGCCTTAAAGGCATTCAATCGGGTTATACAGATCCTTTGTCTAGTAGTGCCGAACACGTATAAATTGCTGGCAGCCAATCCTGAAACCGCTGTGATATTTACCACCCTGGACCTCTCAAATGCTTTCTTTAAAGTGCCCCTGGAACCTTGCTGTTACTACCTCCTTGCCGTCGGCTGGCAATCAGTCCCTCTGAGTTTTCCCAAGCCTTACTCAATGTCTAGCAGTGCTGGCAATCACCACCAGTGTGCGTGCTTCTGCAATACATTGATGATTTGATGTTGGCATGTGACACTGAAATCATTTGTTTGTTCCTGTTCTTCTACGAAGCAGGATATAAAGTTTCTTCCTCCGAGCTGGAGAACTGTCAAGGAAAAGTTATCTTTATAGGACACAGTATTGCCAAAGGTTCAAAGAGTCTAATCTTAGAAAGAGTCTCTGCTATACTAAAAGGCTTCCTTGCCTAAATATCCCTAAACTTTAGGTGGCTTACTGTGACTAGTGAGCTACTGTAAGAAATAGAGAATTCCCATTAAATTTAAAAATACAACTCTGTGAAATACTCACCTGTAGAGTTGGTATTATACGCATACAGCACGTCCTGCTCCAGAATAGTAATAACATGTGGGTATCCTCCGCCTCAGGCGCCGTGCACTGCAGACATGTAGAAAACAAGCTCCTCCCGGCCCTACATATACCGAAGGACCTCCCACAAATCCCCAGCATTGAAAAGCAGTGAGAAGAGAAGCCGGGAGGAACAAACTACCCAGAAAAGCTGGCAATAATATCTATTGATAACAATCACCATACAAGGGATCCAGAACAAGTGAAACCAGGGTGGGGTGGAGCAGGACGTGCTGTATGCGTATAATACCAACTCTACAGGTGAGTATTTCACAGAGTTGCATTATTCTAAGCATACAGCACGTCCTGCTCCCGAATAGTAATAACATGTGGGACATCCAATAGCGGTGTCCATAAGCAGGGTGGGATCCCCAGAAAAAAACAAGGCACCTTGGACAGTAAAGGCGCTGTCACCTGCAAGGCTTGCAACAGGCATGACATGAGCAAAGGCTCTAACGTCAGTCTCATAACAGGACCATGAAGGTACGAACAGAGACAGGCCATAAGTCTAGTAATTGAACTAACAGAGAAAAAGCCCTGGTGCTGAAGGGCCAGTGGTACCCAAGCACCCAGATAACGGAGTAAACAGCAAAAGGGAAGATTCGCTCCCCTGAAAGGAACATAGGTCAGTGTAATGACCCAACCAGCTCACAGGCAAGGAAGCCTTGTGGCAACACTTGTAACACCCCCAAAGGGAAACAGAAACAGGTCACCCGACCAAGGCGGGAATACAGACTTCTAATTCTCAGGAAGCCAAGGCTTCCTTAGGATCAGGGGACATCCAGAAGGATTAATCCAAAGGCGCAATGGCGCTGGAAATAGATATCAGGCGCATACATAAAGAGGTGCCTGTAGACTCCAAGAACAGCAGTCCCCCCTAAAGGCCAGGAAGGCCCACGTGGGGAGAAGTGCAATACCTGTAGAGGGATGTAGGCCCTCATATTAGTATTATTAAGAATAAGCCCATGGCTAGACTAAAGGACTGCAACAAGGATCCTACAGGCCACCTGGACTGGAGGCCCAGCGTAAGAAGAAACACTCCCAGGCATGGGGTGCCTGTAGCCGTACATATATGTACATATATATGTATATATATATATATACCTCGAGCCAGGGTTAAGTAACCAGGTCCATCGTCTCAGGCACATGTCTGGAGTCAGGAGGCCCCAGAGAAGTGAGCTGGACTACAGGGCAGCTGAGACAGCATCCAGGCAGGGTCCCCAGGAAGTCTGCAGGGTAAAAAATTAAAATTGATCCCCACAGGGACCATGGAACTACTGGGGAGATGCAGCTAAGCAATCCCCAAAGGAATTCCCTACAAGGGCGACAGAACCAGACTCCTGCAGGAAGGCCAACCTACACCTTCAGAGTCCCCAGATGGGGAGCCAACCCCAACTTACGCTGTAATGGCTTTAAAGGTCCTGGGAACCGAGAACGTCTAACAGGGAAGAGACTAAGGCCCATGCCAATCAATATGGGATACCACAAGGCCCCCATAGACGGAGGAAGGGGAAGCTGGGTAGCCAGCTCCCTGCCCCCTCTCATACTAAGTCACCCAGAAGATAAGGCCCGTCACCAAGGGGTGAATAAATCAGCTGTCAATCCCCAGACAGGAGACCCTATATTGGAAACAGGAAGAGGCCTGATGAGGGCAGAACCGCACTCCTGAAAGAGATATCACAATTCAGCAGCCTTCGGCAGAGGCATCTGCAAACCACTACTCCCAAGGCCGCCCAGGCCATAGATACCATGGGACTCTCTATCAGGCCAACCGTGCGCAGAACCCACAAGTGGGGTGATGAAGAGAAGGCATGAAATAACAAGGCTATGCATAAATACTCAGCCCCCCTGACCGGAGTCAGAATATTCTGGGACAGTAGGAACAAGGGCAGAGCCCCTGTGTCAGGAGGGAGACCCCTCAGAGCCACGCTAGGCTCCCCGGGCAACACCGGGATAGCATAACCCGCCGCTAAGGGCATCTATTGAGAAGCAGGGGGAGTAGACCCCCTCCCAAGGCAGGATCAGGGACACTCCAGAGGTAGCAACCTGCCACAATCTTTAGACCAGTATTAAAAACAGGCCACTGTCATTCAACAGACCAGGAGTCCCCCAATAAACCGACCGATCCTGAAGGAGGAGAAGGCCAGCCAAATAGAGTCAACGGGGGCCCCCCGTTTCAATAACACCAGCAGGTAAGATGGACCCTCTAGGGGGCCCTACCTAGAAACCACGGGGATTGTGGAAGAATTCTCCCTTCCCCCGTCAAGCCTGCGAGACTTGGTACCCAGGGTGACCATTCGCTAGAAGATGTTAGTAAGGAAGGGGAGTGCCCCCCCTGACGGGGCCCTTGCATATGCGAAGCTCAAGAGGAACCACCTTTCCAAGGAGGCATGAGCACATACCAAGCACCGGGGAACTGGGACATATGTAGGTTCAGTAACCTACTGCACCGAAGAGCCCAAGGGCTCGGTATATACGTGACATCATCTTGATGTGCCGCCAAAGGGCCCACCAGCTGCCATCCCGCCTGGTGAAGGTAAGGTGTCAGTAAAGGGGGCAGAGCCCCCGTAAACAGGAGTCCCCTATTGCCAGAGAAGAAGGCTGCAAGCCTGAACCGATCCCCAGGGATGGGGGATAGCGGATAAGGGACCATGAGGGAATGAGGTGACTGAGTAACCATCCAGTAGCTCCCAGGGGACACTGCCGGCCAACCGAACCACTTCGGTCTGATGCAGAGACTGGGGAGTAAGGAAGACGACCCGGTAGGTCCTAACGCAGACGCCCCCCCCCCTCAGGCGTGTCCCCAGTCGCGCCAGGCGAGTAGCCTGGGAACGAGAGAGAGAGGCCCAAGGTAATGCCTCAATCCGCAGGGTTGATCCTGCGACACTGTCTAGAAATAGTCTTGGCGTCCAGCAGACCCAAGGGAGACTAAGAAGATCTAGTACTTCGCAAGAGGCCGAATGCCCCCCCGCGCAGGGGGCCCGTGACCTAAGACAGAGTTGTGATATTGGACTACCTGTGAAGGTAGAATTGCTAAGCCTGCCATAGGCCAACGCGGTCCAGACTACCTCATACTGTTGAGGGGAGGAAGGATAATATAGAGGCCATAGCCCCATCCCGTTAAGGGCAATCAACAAGTGCGCCCAACACTGTAGGCCCAGTCCGGCCTGCGCCAATTTCAGAAGGAAAAGCAGGGACTGGAAGCACCCTGACAATCACTGAGGGGGACCGCCCAGCAAAAACCCATCCTGTGTCCAGGGGGATTACATCCCGGAACCACCAGAAGGAGAAGGCATCTTCCTGGATGTGAGACAGCTGCGGCAGTCGTCCCCTCGCCCAGACGGGCGAGGGCGTCCCTTCATGCTTGGGAGGTCTTAGCAGATTTAGACTTAGTCCTGCCAGAAGGCCCAGGGCGCTGCCTGCCCGCCCCATGTTGGAAATCCACACCGAACAGTTGGAAACACACCTCAGATTCGCGTTTGACACTAACGTAGGGAGGTGGAGGGGTGACCCTGCCTCGTGGAGGCCGGAGCGGCCTTCTGCGCAAGGGTGCTATAGCCTTTTTTCCAAAAAGGTCCAAGCGGGCCCCAAATAACCGCCGTCCTCTGAAGGGGAGGCAAGTGAGAGCCTTTTTCGTAGCTCCATCAGCACCCCACTGTCGCAGCCAGACCAGGCGGCGAATAGCAACTGCAAGGGTTGAGTTTCTAGCACACATCTTAATGGTGTCATCCAGTGCCAATAGAATAAACTTCACAAACGCTTCACAGTCTGAAAGCGCATTAAACACCCCCCAAGGGAGGTCCTCAGGGCGGTGATCTAGTATTTTTCTGACAAGGGTCCTGGCGGCCACCGCAGTGATGGCCGCGGCACAAACTGGGCGCAGGGCCGTCCCAGGACACGAGAAGGCGTGTGAAGCCAGTTTGTCAATGCGCCGGTCCTCGGCATCCCGAAGGCTACGGTAAAAAGGAGCAGTCATAAAAGGGGGGTTTGTGACCCCTATAACCGGTGCGTCCACCACCAGGGGAGCTGACCATAAATTAACCACATCAGGGGGAAAGGAGTACTTCCATTCCCAGGCCCCTGGAATCCCTTTAAGCTTACAAGGCGATTCCCATTCTTGGGATATAAGATTCTGGAAATGTTCCTGTTCCAGGAACTCCAAGCGCGGTGGTGCTGTATGGAAACTCTCCCTTTTCGGCTTGGGGATTTCCCCAGGAGGGGAGATTGACAAAACCTCAAAAATCTTGATAAGGATTTCATCTGTGTCACACAGACCCCAGGAACCGGGCTCAGAATCATCACAGCCCCCGGGCATCTCATGTGAGGAGCCCGAGTCTGAGAATAGCTCACCTTCCTCAGAAGGGTCAGGGTCCTGCATATCAGCAGAGTCATCGGTATCGTCAGGAACCGGGGAGCCAGGAGGTGTCAGGGACCTTTTTACCCGGGCCCATACGCTCCGCCAATCCAGAAAGCACCTGTTCCGCCGTGGGCAACACTCGCGGCACTGATTGCAGGTCATCCCCACTGGAGTGGGACTCGTCATGAGTGATATTTGGGAGCGGGGAGACGGGAGTAAGGAAGGGAGGTTCCTCTGTTAGCAATGCCTGTTCTGCACACTGTCCGCAGACCTGTGCCCTGTCAGCCTCCGCCAGGGGCTGGCCACACACTGCACACAGCCGGTCACGTCCCGGAGGGACCCCGGTTCCATAATTCTGAAATGCCTCCATATGGTGATTATTAAGCAGTATGACGCAGGGATTTATGCAATAGGCAACCCTGGATGCCCCAACCCGCTAGTAATGTGGGAGAATTTGTAAAAAGGACCCGCTGTAATATATGTTAGGCCGGGGAAAGGCAACGTCTTGGCGTCTGAAAGACATAATGGGACAAGGAGGGTGGAGTCAGTGCCATGCGTTGTCTGAAAAACATAGAACCATGCCGCCCCGGAGGGAACTTACATGACCGAGGGAGGAGGCGATCCACACCACGCGCGCGAAGATAGAGAAAATGGCGCCAGCGAACCTCGAGGGGTGGGCCAGGCCGTGCTGTGACGCGAGGCGCGCCATGCCGAGTCTCCGCCTCCCCCAAAGAGCGCGAAGCTCTAACCAACGGCAAAGGTAGAACAGTGGAGAATAAGCATACCTCTAATGCTGACACGCTGGAATGATGCTGCTGAACAAGCAGATTGTTAGTGAAAAAGACAGCTCGTGCTGTATAGCGAGGCGCGGCACTGACCCCATAATTAAAGAACCAAGGTCTAAGGCGAATTAGCACTAGGGCTGCCACACCCCCCCCCCCCTTCTTTTCCCCCAAGTTACGGGAGAAGGGAGGGGGAAGCTGACCGTGTCCATGGACTAATTCTGTGAGGGGCACGGGCAAAATCGCGGGAGGGGCATCCTCTAGAGGCTCACCATCGGCCTGACTGCCTACCCTATGGAGGGGCATTGCGGTGGAGCGTGGCTCCGTTCAGCACACCAGGTGCTACCTACCTTCACCCGACCCGCGCAGCCTAGGCTGGGAGGCATATTTCTTCTGAAGAGGACGGGTGGAAATAGTCCCACAGGACCTTGGGCCGTAAGGCCCGCTCGCCTGCGAGAGCGTGATACTTCATGTCTTCGCAGTTCCAGCACTGCAGAGAAATCTGGGGATTTGTGGGAGGTCCCTCGGTATATGTAGGGCCGGGAGGAGCTTGTTTTCTACATGTCTGCAGTGCACGGCGCCTGAGGCGGAGGATTACCCACATGCTATTACTATTCGGGAGCAGGACGTGCTGTATGCTTAGAATATATTAGATATATAAGTTTTGAATATCTAAAATAGCTCTCCAAGTAGCTTCCCTGGCTAGGATGGTAATTGGGCCTCTTAGATGCTTGGGTATCATCCCAGACATCTTGGCTGCGGTCGGGTGGATACAATAGATTTGGGTGTATAAAGGATTCTTAACTATGTAATGTAAATGAAGTCAATACCTGGTTGTGAAGTCCTTTTGTGAATAGATGTGCTTTCTAAAGGGATGGGCTAGTCCTTTCCAACAGGAAGTGAGGTGGCCTAGAATGAGGGGGAGTAATTTTTGGGGCAGTTGGGAGGGGACCAAGGAAGAGCAAGGAAGCGTGGGCATGAGGGCCCTGTATTGGCAGCAACTTTAGGCCTAGTTGGCAATTGTAACAGTACATGTTAGAAATTGTTTTATGTATTTGTTTAGTCCCTGTGATACCTATAGTGTCTAGGTGGTTAATTTAACAGTTTAGGCCCTTATTTTTATATATATATATATTGTATTATTTTTACATATGTACTGCTGTCCTGTATCATAGGTCTGTGCACAATACAATCTTTTATACATTCATATTGGTGTGATTCCTTACGTCATCCACAACCTAGAACCTACAGTGGGCATTTATTGTTATATTAATCATTGATATTTTTATTGAGGTTTTTATAATATTAATTGTTTACACTACTGTCACCAGTAGAGTCCCAACATGTCCTCTATAGCAGCAGGATCACAAAGGCCTCAAAACCGTAAGTCTGTGAGTGGCCAGACGAAGGGAAAGAAACAGTAGGGGTGTGAATTGGCAAGAATTGGGTGATACGATACATATCACGATACACGTATGAGGATACGATATATCCCGATTCTGTCTCCAAGACAATATATTCCAATTTTTTTTTATTACATTTTTTTTTAAATTAAAAAAAAATAACATAGGGTCCCCCTTCCCGGGGGAGGGGGGGGGCATTTTTTGGGGGAATTTAACCCTTTAAATGCCAGCTACGTAAAATTTACGTGGTTGCCTCTCCGTCACTCAAGTGGCAGTCACGTAAAATTTAGTGGGCAAAAAAAAAAAAAAAAACTCACCTGACCCCTCGTTGGATCCGGCCGGGTCTGCTCTTTAATTTGGTGCCATCCGATCCCCCCCCCAGGACTTACCGATCTTCAGGAGAGAGCCCGGGAGGCTCTCTCCCCTTTCATCCTCTATGGCGGCCGCCATCTTGCCGCTAAGCCCCGCCCCCTTTTGTGTTCTGTCATCCAGCAGCTATAAAAGGCTTCTAGCAAGTTAGCAGAAGCCAGTGATCGCCGAGGGACAGAGTGCTCCAGTATGGATGGGAGGTATTAAAAAAAAAAATAATAATAAAATATTTTTTCTCTGTGTGGTGTGTTTTTCTTACATTTAACCCCTTGTGAACTGGTAAGGGGTCCATGAGACCCCTATACCAGTTCTCAAGGCTGGGGGGATGGCAAGTCACCTGCGCTAGCCAGTGACTTGCCATTAACCCCCGGCACCCCCATTACCTGCCTCCCCAAAGGCCAGGGGGGGGCAGAAGAGCCCGGGCCCACGGGCTATGCGGGCTTGTAGCCTGCAGGGCCAGGGGCCACAAAAGCTGGCCCCTGCGCCCTGTTCCTACAAGCACTGCATATGTGGTCCCGGGCTGGTTACTTTGGGTAAGGGGGGCCCCATGTCATTTTTTGGGGGGATTTTTAAGGGTTTTTAACCCTTAAAAATCCCCCCCCAAAAATGCCCCCCCCCCCCCCCCGCGAGGGGGGACCCTATGTCATTTTTTTTTCTCGATTTAACCCTTTGTAGTGTGGATGGTAGTTGTATTTTATTTGAAAATGTTAAAAATTACTTGTTTCAGTTAGGGGGGTCTCCTGGGCAGGAACAGGGGGCTACCGATAAATATGTGGTACCGTTCTAATCGGTAGAAATGGGGCTTTCACATGCAATACGGTTTTCCCTAATAAAATACATTTTTTATTTAAAATAAAGGAGGCAATTTTCTAAAAAAATTTTTTATTTATTTATTTTTTTTTACTTAATAATAAATAAAATTAATAATAAATATATATATATAATTTTATTTTATAATATATATAATTTTCCTGAAAATTCCAGCAAAAATGTCGCAAAACATGGCGCAAAATGGGAAAAAATGACCTGTCAACAGAGGGTGACAAAATCTCAAGTAGGCTGGCAATTAAAAGGGTTAATAGTACCTCTGCATGTTGGGTATTGTTCTGTTCGGGGGACCTTGCGCTTTCAGACTTAGCTTGTTTTTTCTTGTTTTCACATTTATATTTTAGGAAAAGGTGTTTTTTATTCTGCTTTTTTATACATTTTTTAGGGAAACCCTGCGCAACCAAAGAGTTCTTTGAGGGATTAATTCCAGAAAGATGAGCCCACTACAACAAGCTGGGTACGCTTAGAAAGCTTAACACGTGTACTTTCAGGGAATATATGGTTTATGGGGAATATTCCAAATGTAAAGGGTTGTTTTGGTTGAAAAATCGCAAGGTGCGCACTTTGTCTGCAGAGCTGAAATTTTCAAGAAAAATTACCGTTATGCTCATGCTTTACTTTGGGGTGTTTGGCAACTCTTCCCTTGACAGTAGCTATGCATGTTGGGTATCGTTCTGTTCGGGGGATGTTGCTTTTTCAGATTATACTTGTTTTTCCTTGTTTGCACATAGGTTTTTAGGAAAATGTGGCTTTGATTCTGCGTTTTTATCCTTTTTTTAGGGAAACTCTTTGCAACCAAAGAATCCATTGAGGGATTACTTCTAGAAAACTGTGGCCACATCAACAAGCCTGGTACAAATAGAAAGCCTGAGGTGTGTACTTTAGTTTGTTGGGGGTATTTCAAATGTAAAGGGTTGTTTTTCTGGAAAAACTGCAAGGTGCGCATAGCGCATATCACAGTTGAATTTTTTCTGAAAATCCCCTAAAGCGCTGTTTCAGTTTGGGGGAGTCTCCTGGGCAAGAAAGGGTGTCTACCTATACATATGTGGTACCGCTGTAACTGGGAGAAATTGGGGTTTCACACGCAATAAGATTTTATTGACAAACTTACATTTTTTATTACAAAAAAACACTACAAATTGTAAAAAATAGATTTTTTTAAATTTTTTTGCACATATTTCGCAAAAAATATTGAGAATACACCTAAAAAATGACAAACAAGACATTTCATGTTAAAGCCCAGACTCTGCTGCAAAAACCATATATAATTTTCCTGGGAAATCCTTGGAAATCTCTTCAAAAATCACATTTGAACATGGGGAGCGCAAAATAGTGCAAAATGGTCTGGCAACAGAGTGTGACAAAAACTCCAGGTAGGCTGGCACTTAAAGGGTTAAAAACCCCTAAAAAATGGCGTGAGGTCCCCCTTACACAGCATAACCAGCCTGGGCACCAGCTATGGGGGCTTGTAGAACAAGGCGCAGGGGCCAGCATTGCTGCAGCCCAAAGGGGCGAAGAATAAAAAGTGACAAAAAAATTAAAATTGAATACTTTTTTAGGGTTTGGGCTTTTCATTAAGAGACTAGTAGAGCAAATTGACACCAGCTGGGTGATGAGACGCCACAGTGTGCGCGAAGCAACAGGAGAAAGAGAAGAATATTTTTTATGGGTTTATTACTCACCTGAGCCAATCTGGAGGGGAACTTCTTCATCTTTATTCTTCACAAATACTTCCTCCTCCTCAGTTTTCACATTCCTCGCTATAGTGCCTTCGAGGTCTGTAAATAAGTGACACCCCAGGAATTAGATGTATGAGACAAGCAAGTGTTAGAAATCTCCAATGATCAATACTACTACTAATAATTTATCTATGTCTTTTTTGACTTAAAGCGGACCAAAACCCACATTTTTAACTAGCATCCCCCGAATTGCTCCCCCATGAAGAGCACCTTTTACCAATTCTGACTGCTCCTGCTTCACTTTAATCCCAGATAATGGCGCCTGTTTTAGCTGTAAAGTTCCGTCTCCTGCATTCATTGTCATTGTTGTGTGTGGCAATGATGTCATGGCCGCACCTATGCAATGACTGATCTCATGCCATCTTACAGAAAAGGACAGCAGAAAATCAGTGTTTCATGACCATTCGTAAAGCGAAAATATCCATTTCTAGTTGTAAAATCTAAAAAAGGAGTTTCAACAGGGGCTTTGGTCAAATTTAGTTCAGTGGGTTTTGGTCTGCTTTAACCCTTTAAATGCCAGCCACGTAAAAGTTACGTGGTTGCCTCTCCGTCACTTAAGTGCCAGCCACGTAAATTTTACGTGCCTGACTTTCCCCAATAACAGTAAAAAAAGTTAAAAAAAAAGTCACTTACCTGACCCCTTGTTGGCTCCTCTTCAGCCAGAGGGGCTCCGTTCGCAGATTGGGGCTCCTCCGGCTGCAGGGGAGGGCCCAAAATAGGGTGCCCCCCCCCCCGTTTCAGCAGCCGCCGGGATTGCCTGCAAAAAAATAAAAAAATAAAAATGACAGTTACTCACCTCCGCGCCCGCCGGCTCCCGCCGCCTCTCCTCTTCATGGGGGGGGGGCTCCGATCCCCCCCCCCGGCTCTTCCGTCTTCTGGAGGGGGGGGGCATAACAGCCCTCCCTCCGCAGCAGCTTCCGATGGCGGCCGCCATCTTGGATTTCAGCCCCGCCCCTTCGCCCCGCCCCCTTTTTTTTAAATAAAGTTTTTAAACAACCTGTGTGTGTCTTTTTTTATACTGTTAACCCTTTGTGAACTGGTAAGGGGTCCATGAGACCCCTTATACCAGTTCACAAGGCTCGGGGGTCTGGCAAGTCACCTGCGGCTAGCGGGTGACTTGCCATTAACCCCTGGCCCCCCAAATTACCTGCCTCCCCAAAGCCCAGGGGGGGGCAGAAGAGCCGTGGCCCTAGGCTATGACGGCTTGTAGCCGGCAGGGCCAGGGGCCATTAAAGCTGGCCCCTGCGCCCTGTTCTACAAGCCCCCATAGCTGGTCACTGGCTGGTTACACTGGGTAGGGGGGACCTTACGCCATTTTATTTTTGGATTTTTAAAGGTTTTAACCCTTAAAAATCCCCAAAAAAATGGGGTCCCCCTCCCTGGGAGGGGGGACCCTATGTCATTTCTTTTTGAATTAACCCTATGTTACCTGTAACCCAGTAGGTATAAAAGGCCTCTAGCAGCAGCAGGAGAGCAGAAGCCTAAGTGATCAGCGTGGGACACAGGGATGGATGGGAGGTAAGTATTAAAAAATATATATTTTTTTTTAATAAAGTTATTTTTAAAAAGTGTGTCTTTGTGTTTTTCTTACTTTTAACCCTTTGTGAACTGGTAAGGGGTCCATGTGACCCCGGGTGATGTAGCTGCCAGCGTGCTGATTGGAAGAGAGGCCGCGCGTGCGCCGTAGAACCCAGGAAAGGTAAGTTAGATCAGAAACCTTAGATCAACAAACACATTTCTTGGCCTCTCTTGGGGGTTGTGTTCATGTTCCACATTCTGGAAGATTTGTTTACTGTTAAAAAAATTCCCTTTTAAAGTGGACCAACACCCAGGGGGGATCAGCCCAGGAATCTATAAGATTCCCGGGCCGATCAGATCCCTCCCCGCGGGGCATCCGAAGTCAAAGGAAGCCCACAATCCTACCTTCTCCCCGTTCCAGCGGCGCATGCGCTCTCTGCTGCCTCCCGCACGTCCCTCTAGCAGGGCGGCCGTTTGTGAATGGCCGGTGCGGGTGCGCTCCCTGTAAGAGGGACACGCGGGAGGCGGCGGACGCGCTCTGCTTGTCCGTCGCTGCCTCTCGCTTGTCCGTCGGCGGGGATTGGATGCAGCGGTCACGTGGGAGCGGGGTGAGGTGAGTTTTTGGGGCTTTCTGGGGGGTTTCACACAGCGGGGCACCCCCGATCGGGGTGCCCCACCGAAGTGGACCAAAACCCAGGATAGTCAAAATCCTGAGTGTTGGTCCACTTTAAAGAGGAAAAACACAGCTAATATTCACTTTTCGGGGGGTTGTTCCTCTCAGTGGGGGAATCCTGAATTGGGATGCCCTGCTGTGTTTACCTCCCCCCCCCCCCCCCCCCCCGGGGTCGACCCATTTACTAACCTTCCTTCCCACAGACTCGGACGACAATGAGCACACTGACTGGCTCAGTGGGCGCTCAGCTAATCAGTTAGCTCGCTACCTTGAGGTGCACTTGGCTCCCTTCGGCGCTGCTCGGCTGCTAAGCCGCCAGCCACATGCCCCGCTCACCTCCTAGCCGTCACATGCCCGCGCTGCCCATTCAGAAAGGCGGGGTGCGGGCATGGCTAGAGGTGAGCCGGGATGCGCCCACTCCACAGAGATGCAGCAAGGGCTCTGGGACAAGGTGAGTGGACTTCTGGGGGGGGGTGGGGTTTACACAGCGGGGCATCCCAATTTGGGTTACCCCAAGAATTGAAACTCAGATGGCCCTGGAGCCTTTTAGACTCCAGGGCCTCCGATGTTCCTCTTTAACCTGAGAGATGTTTTGCAACAGAAGGATTATTAGTCACCTGGGCCGATCTGTAAAGAAACTTTCTCCCATTTATCTTTCACAAGGACCTCTTCTGCCTCCTCAGTTTTCATATTTATCCTTCGTTTCCGGGGCCTGTGAAAAAAAAAAAGAGCAATCGCATTGAACTGTGCGGGGTAATAATGGAGGTGCAGGTCAGTAAAGGGGTCTCTACTGTGTATCAGGATAACGGTGACACTTCCTACTCTAAGTTCCTCTGAACACAAGACAGGAGGAGCCTCAGTATGTGATTCTTCTGGGGCAATATGGCGGCGCCCGTATCCTAGAGTCCTGAACAGAGTTGCAGCCCAGTGGGGGAAAGAATAATAAGTACGTGACTAAAAACGTAAAATATATACATTTTTATGCTGGGGAATAGTTTAAAGTGGACCAACACCCAGGATTTTGACTATCCTGGGTCTTGGTCCACTTCGGTGGGGCACCCCCGATCGGGGTGCCCCGCTGTGTGAAACCCCCCCGATCACCCTAAAAACTCACCTCTCCCCGCTCCCAGCGCCGACGGACAAGGGATTTGACAGCCGCGGACAAGCGGCTCCTCCGCCGCCGCCTCCCGCGCGCCCCTCTTGACGCGCATGCGCGCGCCCCGGCCATTCACAGACGGCCGGCGCGGGCGCGTGCACGCCTAGAGGGGCGCGAGGGAGGAAGCTATGGTAAGGGGGTTTGGGAGTTTTGGGGAGGTTTCACCCCGCGGAGGGAGGTGATCGGCCCGGGAATCTTATAGATTCCCGGGCCGATCACCCGAGGGTGATGGTCCACTTTAAGGGTTTGGGCTTTTTATTAAAGTGGACCAACACCCTCCCCTGATCGGCTCCCTGACTGCGGGGCACCCCGAGAAACCCCCCAGAAACCCCTAAATCCCTACCTGCTCCTCGATCCAGCGGCGCCCGCCGCCGCCTCCCGCGCGTCCCTCTAGCAGGACGCGCACGCGCGCCGGCCGTTTGTGAATGTAAGAGTGACGCACGGGAGGCAGCGGCGGGCGCGCTCTCTTGTCCGTCGCTGCCTCCCGCTTGTCCGCCGGCGTGGATTGGCAGCAGCGGTAACGTGGGAGCGGGGAGAGGTGAGTTTTTGGGGCTTTCTGGGGGGTTTCACACAGACAGCTAATAAAAACAAGCTCAGGGGGATGGGGGGGTATTCAGAATGCTGGATCCCCAATGCACATAACCCCTCAGAACGCCTGATTACTGTCACTACAAGCCAGCACCGGGAAAAGAGTGCCATGATTGGCTCCCGGGTGCTCCGTTGGCCGCGCCGAGGATGCGACCATGGCCCACATGTCTAACGACGGCCAATCACGGGACTCCTTTCCCGTCACTGGTTCGTAGTGAAGGTAAAGATGTTGGTCGTTCTGGGGGGTTATGTGCAAGGGGGCTCCAGCTTTCTGGATGCCTCCATGAGCTTGTTTTGATTAGCTGTCTGAGGGACCGACAACCGTTAAGGAAAAAACGGGTGTTGGTCCACTTTAAATCGGACCAACACCCGTTTTTTCCTTAACGGTTGTCGGGATTTTGTCAGGATTTTGACTATCCTGGGTTTTGGCCCACTTCGGTGGGGCACCCCCGCTGTTTGAAACCCCCCAGAAAGCCCCGAAAACTCACCTCACCCCGCTCCCACGTGACCGCTGCAGCCAATCAGCGCGGACGCACAAGCGAGAGGCAGCGACGGACAAGCAGAGCGCGTCCGCCGCCGCCTCCCGCGTGTCCCTCTTACAGGGAGCGCACCCGCGCCGGCCATTCACAAACGCCCAGCGTGGGAGCTCGCCCTGCTAGAGGGACGCGCAGGAGGCGGCGGACGCACATGCGCCGCTGGAACGGGGAGAAGGTAGGATTGTGGGCATCCTGGGGGGTTTCACCCCGCGGGACATCCCGATTTCGGATGCCCCGCGGGGAGGGATCTGATCGGCCCGGGAATCTTATAGATTCCCGTGCCGATCCCCCCTGGGTGTTGGTCCACTTTAAGACTCACGTGCAATCTATGTGTGAGACCGCTCGTGCTTTGCACTTCGCATTTCCACGTCACCCCAAAACGTTTGAGCACGCTTGCTCTTCAATGGTGAATTTAGGATCCTTAAAGGGGACTAAAAGTCAAAAAGATTTGAGAAAATTGCTCCTCTAAAGCCCCACTCTGAAAAAAAACTATTTAACAGGGGCTTAAAGCAGATCCAAACCCCACTTTTTACTTTTAACTAGCATCCTCTGAATTGCTCCCCCCATGAAGAGGAGCTTTTGCCAACTTTTAGTGCTCCTGCTTCACTCTAATCCCAAATGGCGCCTGTTTTAGCTGTAAAGCTCCGCCTCCTCCATTCATTGCCACTGCTGTGTGTGGTGATGATGTCATTGCCACACCGATGTAATGACTGATCACCTGCCATCTTACGTAGAGGCAAAGCAAAAAAAAAAAACAGTGTTCCAGGGCGACTCGAAAAACTAAAATATCTATTTCTAGTTCTACACCCTAAGAAGGGATTATCAGAAGGGGCTTTGGCCAAATGTATTTCACAAGCTCAGTGGGATTTGGGCCGCTTTAACTCCACGGAAATATTCAGGAGTAACATGCCGAATCTTTGCTGCAGAACTGCATGGGAGCGGCCATCTTGTCACGCACATAAGCATGAGGGGAGAGCTGTGCCAGCAGCAGCCCACACAAAACTGAGAGATAAATGCCTCAGAAACACGGGCAGCATCTCTGTCATTCTATACACACACTGGATAACCAGCTGCTAGAGAGATTGTGTGTGTGAGGGGGAAGCTGCAACAATGTCTCTTTATCACTGATCATTGGAGAAACACAGGCAGCTTGTGTATTATGTTATATAAACACACACACTGGATAACCAGCTGCTAGAGAGATTGTGTGTGTGAGGGGGAAGCTGCAACAATGTTTCTTTATCACTGATCACTGCAGACTCTGGATTTACCGCTCACCATTCAGTCAGTGTAAACCTTATGTATTTTATAAAATGCCTCAGAAACACAGGCAGCTTGTGTATTATGTTATATAAACACACACTGGATAACCAGCTGCTAGAGAGATTGTGTGTGTGAGGGGAAGCTGCAACAATGTCTCTTTGTCACTGATCATTGGAGAAACACGGGCAGCTTGTGTATTATGTTATATAAACACACACACTGAATAACCAGCTGCTAGAGAGATTGTGTGTGTGAGGAGAAAGCTGCAACAATGTTTCTTTATCACTGATCATTGGAGAAACACGGGCAGCTTGTGTATTATGTTATATAAACACACACACTGAATAACCAGCTGCTAGAGAGATTGTGTGTGTGAGGGGGAAGCTGCAACAATGTTTCTTTATCACTGATCATTGGAGAAACACGGGCAGCTTGTGTATTATGTTATATAAACACACACTGAATAACCAGCTGCTAGAGAGATTGTGTGTGTGAGGGGAAAGCTGCAACAATGTTTCTTTATCACTGATCATTGGAGAAACACGGGCAGCTTGTGTATTATGTTATATAAACACACACACTGAATAACCAGCTGCTAGAGAGATTGTGTGTGTGATGGGAAAGCTGCAACAATGTCTCTTTATCACTGATCATTGGAGAAACACGGGCAGCTTGTGTATTATGTTATATAAACACACACACTGAATAACCAACTGCTAGAGAGATAGTGTGTGTGATGGGAAAGCTGCAACAATGTCTCTTTATCACTGATCATTGGAGAAACACAGGCAGCCTGTGTATTATGTTATATAAACACACACTGGATAACCAGCTGCTAGAGAGATTGTGTGTGTGTGAGGGGAAGCTGCAACAATGTCTCTTTATCACTGATCATTGGAGAAACACGGGCAGCTTGTGTATTATGTTATATAAACACACACACACTGAATAACCAGCTGCTAGAGAGATTGTGTGTGCGAGGGGAAAGCTGCAACAATGTTTCTTTATCACTGATCACAGCAGAATCTAGATTTACTGCACACCATTTAGTCAGTGTAAACCTTATGTATTTTAAGAAATGATGCAGAAACACGGGCAGCTTGTGTATTATGTTATATAAACACACACACACTGAATAACCAGCTGCTAGAGAGACTGTGTGTGTGAGGGGAAAGCTGTAACAATGTTTCTTTATCACTGTTCACTGCGGAATCTTGATATACTGCACACCATTCAGTCGGTGTAACACTATGTATTTTATAAAATGATGCAGAAACACGGGCAGCTTGTGTATTATGTTATATAAACACACACACTGAGTAACCAGCTGCTAGAGAGATTGTGTGAGGGGAAAACTGCAGCAATAGTTCTTTATCACTGATCACTGGAGAAACACGGGCAGCCTGTGTATTATGTTATATAAACTCACACACAGGATAACCAGCTGCTAGAGGAATTGCTGCAACAGCTGCAACAATGTATCTTTATCACTGTGGAATCTGGATTTACTGCACACCATTCAGTCAGTGTAACATTATGTATTTTATAAAAATGATACAATTCTTTCAGCTGTGCAGCAGAGCGATGACTTATCACAGCTGATGGCAAACAATCCGAGAAGGATTGCACTGCTATGTGAGGCAATTTTAACTGTGGGATTAGGTTTTTATATAAGCTGGACTCGTGTAAGTAGCGAGATGGCCGCTCCCTTGCAGTTATGCAGCACAGAATCTGCCTCCTACTTCACAACATCTGCATGGAGTTAAAGTGGAGCAAAACCCAGGATTTTGACTATCATGGGTTTTGGTCCTTGTCCCCTGGGCACCCCGATCGGGGGTGCCCCGTTGCGTGAAACCCCCGAGGTTACCTGATCTGACTTACCCTTCCCCGGTCCTGCCTCTCGTACAATCAGCACGCTCTGATCCGCTCCCAATCCCTTCGTCTAAGATCTCGTCTAAGCGAGCATATCTGAGTGCACTGGCGGCTGAGTTCCCTGCTACCCTCAGGTGTCAGCCATTCACAAATGCCTGGTGTGGGCTCGCCTCCTTCCTAAAGGGATTGCGGGCTCTATTAGCACATGCGCTGTTGGACCGGGGAAGAAGGCGAGTTTCCGGGCAACCTGGGGGGTTTCACACAGCGGGGCTGTAAGGGAATGCCGGACACCCTTCTCTCTTAAGCCAGGTAATCCCCAATCTCCACCGCCTCTTCTGCCTTTAGACAAGTCCCCGCTCGCAGGAGACGCGGATTATGCCTCTCCAGACTCGGTTACCCCCAGGTCTTATTTGGCGCAAAGGTTACTGGCTTAAGGTGGAGATGGATGAAAAGCAGGGTATCCCAAAGCTGGATGCCGGAGTGGATACAGGTTTGAGCGTGGAAACCAGACAAGGGGTCAAAGCCGTGTGATCACAGAGCGCAGTATAGTTAAACGTAGAAGGGGCAAAACAAGCCGAGGTCAAACCAGGTGGGCACCGAAACGCAGTATCAAAAGGATCAGGCAGAGACGTAGTCAGACAGGCGAATGGTCGGGGCAGGCAGCAGACAAGGATGGTCAGAAAACAAGCCGGATAATAACTATAAGCACGGTCCAGAAAGCACACCCTATAAACCAGAGGCTATAATGGGCACTGGAGGATGGGGCCCGAACCGTATTTAAGGGAATACTGGCCAATGGGAAGGGGAACCTGATGATTGG
Source organism: Gastrophryne carolinensis (assembly GCA_027917425.1). Taxonomy (NCBI): domain Eukaryota; kingdom Metazoa; phylum Chordata; class Amphibia; order Anura; family Microhylidae; genus Gastrophryne; species Gastrophryne carolinensis. The sequence goes on from CM051237.1 coordinate 13,983,453, forward strand.
TGATCGGGGGGGGGGGGGGAAATGTGCTGATTGGTGCCACTGTGATCAAATTTCCAATAGGAGTAGTCCCAGGGACTGGACCGCCCAGGCCAGACGAACTGTCCAGTCCCTGGGTCTATCCCCCACCCAGGACAAGGTGATAGGCCCCTTTAAACTTGCCCCCGGCGGATGCGCTGGGAGCAGCGTCGCCGAGGGGCATAAACAGAGCGTGCTCGCACGCGAGCGCGTGGCTGGCCGGGAGGGAAACACCCGCGCCGGCTGAGGAGACCGAGGGGCCGCCCGTCCCCACCGAGAGACCCCCAGAGAGGCCGGCGAGCCCAGCCGCTGCCGCGCCCAGCGGCGCACGGAGACAGCCGGCCGCCGGAAGACTGGAGGCTGAGATCCCCTGGATGACGAACCGCGGGACAGAGGACGGGGAACAGGTAAAATTCTAACAGGGGCATCCTGATTCGGGATGCCCCGGGGGAGGGAATCAGGCAGCCCTGGAATCTTATTGATTGCAGGGCCGTTGGGACTGTAAGCTTTGGTCCACTTTAAGCCCTCTCAAATAGTTTATGTCACCGATTACCAGTCTGTTCAATGTGTATTGGCAGCGGTGGTGCCATATGTCGATGATATCCAGCGCTCCTCATTACCAGATTTGCTTGTATTGCGCAAAAAATACATGCAGTAGTCGAATTCCATCCACTAGTTTGCGCCAATATGCATCCACACGTCCAGCATTTTGGGGTGTTGATACCCCTTCATCAGGGACACACGGCGGCGGGCGCGCTCTCTTGTCCGTCGCTGCCTCCCAATTGTCCGTCGGCGGGGGATTGGCTGCAGCGGTCACGTGGGAGCGGGGAGAGGTGAGTTTTTGGGGCTTTCTGGGGGGTTTCACACAGTGGGGCACCCCCGATCGGGATGCCCCACCGAAGTGGACCTAAACCCAGGATAGTCAAAATCCTGGGTGTTGGTCCACTTTAAACCGGGCCTTCACCCTAAATGCATGCAAAGCTCATTGTTTCTTTCCCCCCCCCCCCCCCCCCCCGTATTTTCAGATTCCCGGCATTAGAATTGCCCTTACCTTCTCCTTACACCTTTATTTTTTTTCCAATATGGCGGCCGTGTAGCTGCCAGTAGAGCGGAATCGTCCGTGTCATTGGGGCAGCTCCGCCCTGTGGCTTTGCAGAGCGGCAGGGACTGCCGCGCACGGGATTAAGCCACGCTTCTTTCATTCGTACTTGCGGCATGATCCTGAAAGTCATATGTTTCCCACACCCTGTACATACAGATTGTCCACATTAATCCGGGACCTTCACCCTGAATAAGAGTCTATCTTATATGTTTCCCACACCCTGGACATACAGATTGCCCACATTAATCCAGACCTTCACCATGAATAAGAGCCTATCTTATATGTTTCCCACACCCTGTACATACAGATTGCCCACATTAATCCGGACCTTCACCCTGAATAAGAGCCTATCTTATATGTTTCTCCCCTGTACTTACAGATTGCCCACATTAATCCGGACCTTCACCCTGAATAAGAGCCTATCTTGTATGTTGTCCCCCCGTACATACAGATTTCCCACATTAATCTGGACTTTCACCCTGAATAAGAGCCTATCTTGTATGTTTCCCCCACCCTGTACATACAGATTGCCCACATTAATCCGGACCTTCACCCTGAATAAGAGCCTATCTTGTATGTTTCCCCCACCCTGTACATACAGATTGCCCACATTAATCCGGACCTTCACCCTGAATAAGAGCCTATCTTATATGTTTCCCACACCCTGTACATACAGATTGCCCACATTAATCCAGACCTTCACCCTGAATAAGAGCCTATCTTGTATGTTTCCCACACCCTGTACATACAGATTGCTCACATTAATCCGGACCTTCACCCTGAATAAGAGCCTATCTTGTATGTTTCCCACACCCTGTACATACAGATTGCTCACATTAATCCGGACCTTCACCCTGAATAAGAGCCTATCTTATATGTTTCCCACACCCTGTACATACAGATTGCTCACATTAATCCGGACCTTCACCCTGAATAAGAGCCTATCTTATATGTTTCCCACACCCTGTACATACAGATTGCTCACATTAAAAATCATCCTACCTGTATCTACTGCAAGTTATGAGCCTTTAAATATTCAAGATGGCGGCTCATGGAACATCAGGCAGCCTGCAAACAGGAAGTGCCTTCTAACTGTGCTGCTCTGCATTCTGGGATTGCTGACCTTTCCCTGACCCCAGCTCTGCTCTGTCTGAGCAAAGCACAGCTATAACCCAACCACCTGTACTTTATCCTGCTCTCCTTTAAGTGTGATGCTTCTGAGTCAAGATGGCAGCGCCCGTATCCTAAATTCCTGAACAGAGTTGCAGCCCAATGGGGAAAAGAATAATAAGTGACTAAAAACGTAAAATATAATGTTAGATGCTGGGGAATCGTTTTTTAAGGGTTTGGGCGTTTCAATAAATCATGGTGAAGGTCCGGTTTAATGTGGAATAAAACCATTTTTTTTACCTTCTCGGGTTTTGTTCTGTTGCTCAGGGGCATCCCTAATTGGGATTTGTATGAAAGCCCCCAGATATGAACAAAAACACACATCGTCTGCGTTCCCATGTTAGTTTTACTGGCACCCTGGGGGGGGGGGGGGGGGGGCTGGTGGGTTTTGCTCCACTTGGAAGTCACACTTTGACACACAACCATGACATTGTCTTCAATAGTGGGCGCGGCCATTTTGCTGTGGCCCGTTCTGTGTGACACGCATACTAATCCTCCTCTGAGGCGGGGCCACCATTTTCCCCTGGTCAGTTAAGCTACACAATAGACGTAATGGGGCAGAGCTCTGCTCTGTGTTGTCATAGTGACCGCTGCCCGGATACAGCACTGTTATATTATTTGGTCACGTGAACGCTCATCGGGGCGGGGCCTAATATGCACGGTAGAGCCCATTGCGGCAATGAGCATTCGGCCCTGATCATGAAGGGTTAATATTTACTCTACCCGCGCTTACCGTCCCTTCGCTGCTCGTACTGGAGGTACTGGAGGTACACCGCTTCCTACTTCCGCCTTTTCTGACCACACCCCGTGTGGAGGCGGAAGTGGGGGCGCGGCTACGCGCTGACCGCGTCCGTCCTTCCTATTCGGCCGAGAGAAGGGGCGGGGCCCGGTGCTGATGGACAGCGGTGGGCGGGGCGCGGCGGACATTTTACTGTAGCTCATCTACCGGCGACTCTGCAGAGACTTGGAGAGGATGTCTCCTCATATCTCTGGAACAGGAGCCACACCCCGCCCGAAATATCCTGCTGCAGATGCCTCCATACATATACATGTCACCCTGCACCTCAATATAAATATATATATATTGTGTCACCTAACCACTCTCTGCTGACCCCGCTAATTCTCCATCTGCCCTCTTATCCTTCTTCTGCCACCTCCTGCTCCTCCTTTTCTGTCCCTTATGCTCCTCCTCCTCTGTCATATTTTGCCCCTGCTCCTCAGCCCCTTCTATTTCTCTTTTGGTCCCTCTTGTTCCTCCTTTTCTGTCCCTCTTGCTCCTTCTATTCTGTCCCTCATGCTCTTTCTCTTCTGCTCCCTCTTGTTCCTCCTTTTCTGTCCCTCTTGCTCCTTCCCTTCTGTCCCTCATGCTCCTTCTCTTCTGCTCCCTCTTGTTCCTCCTTTTCTGTCCCTCTTGATCCTTCTCTTCTGTGCCTCATGCTCCTTCTCTTCTGCTCCCTCTTGTTCCTCCTCTTATGTCTCCTCTTGATCCTTCTCTTCTGTCCCTCATGCTCCTTCTCTTCTGCTCCCTCTTGTTCCTCCTTTTCTGTCCCTCTTGCTCCTTCTCTTCTGTCCCTCTTGCTCCTTCTCTTCTGCTCCCTCTTGTTCCTCCTATTCTGTCCCTCTTGATCCTTCTGTGCCTCATGCTCCTTCTCTTCTGCTCCCTCTTGTTCCTCCTCTTATGTCTCCTCTTCCTTTTCTGACCCTCATGCTCCTCCTCTTCTGCTCCCTCTTGTTCCTCCTCTTATGTCTCCTCTTCCTTTTCTGACCCTCATGCTCCTCCTCTTCTGCTCCCTCTTGTTCCTCCTCTTATGTCTCCTCTTCCTTTTCTGACCCTCATGCTCCTTCTCTTCTGCTCCCTCTTGTTCCTCCTTTTCTGTCCCTCTTGCTCCTTCTCTTCTGTCCCTCTTGCTCCTTCTCTTCTGCTCCCTCTTGTTCCTCCTATTCTGTCCCTCTTGATCCTTCTGTGCCTCATGCTCCTTCTCTTCTGCTCCCTCTTGTTCCTCCTCTTATGTCTCCTCTTCCTTTTCTGACCCTCATGCTCCTCCTCTTCTGCTCCCTCTTGTTCCTCCTCTTATGTCTCCTCTTGATCCTTCTCTTCTGCTCCCTCTTGTTCCTCCTCTTATGTCTCCTCTTGCTCATTCTCTTCTGTGCCTCATGATCCTTCTCTTCTGCTCCCTCTTATTCCTCCTTTTCTTTCCCTCTTGATCCTTCTCTTCTGTGCCTCATGCTCCTTCTCTTCTGCTCCCTCTTGTTCCTCTTTTTTTGTCCCTCTTGCTCCTTCTCTTCTGCTCCCTCTTGTTCCTCCTTTTCTGTCCCTCTTGATCCTTCTCTTCTGCTCCCTCTTGTTCCTCCTTTTCTGTCCCTCTTGATCCTTCTCTTCTGTGCCTCATGCTCCTTCTCTTCTGCTCCCTCTTGTTCCTCCTCTTATGTCTCCTCTTCCTTTTCTGACCCTCATGCTCCTCCTCTTCTGCTCCCTCTTGTTCCTCCTCTTATGTCTCCTCTTGATCCTTCTCTTCTGTCCCTCATGCTCCTTCTCTTCAGCCCCCTCTTATTTCCCTCCTGCTCCTTTTTCTCATCTCCCCCCTTGCTCCTTCTCTATTCTAAACATACAGCACGTCCTGCTCCATCTATAATACTTACACATGGGTAATACTCTGCCAGAGGGCGCTGTGCACTGCAGACATGTAGAAAACAAGCTCCTCCCGGCCCTACATATACCGAGGGACCTCCCACAAATCCCCAGATTTCTCTGCAGTGCTGACTGCGAAGACATGAAGTATCACGCTCTCGCAGGTGAGCGGGGCTTTACAGCCTGAGGCCCTGCGGGACTATTACCACCCGTCCTCTTCGATAAGGATGTGCCTCCCAGCCTGGGCTGCGCTGCTCGGGTGAAGGTAGGCAGCACCTCGTGTGCTCACGGAGCCATGCTCCACCGCAATCCCCCACCATAGGGTAGGCGGTTTAGGCCGATAGTGAGCCTCCATTAAATGCCCCTCCCGCATTGTTGCCCTTGCCCCTCATAGCGATAATCCCTGGGTGCAGGGTCGCCTTCTCCCTCGCTTCCTCCCGTAGCTTGGGGGAAAAGAAGGGGGGGGGGTATGTGTGGCAGTCCTAGTGTAATGTATCACGTTTAAGGCCGTTGATCTTTTATTTGATTTTGGGTGTCGGTGCCGCGCTCCTTGCTCCACATAAGCCTTCTTTGCATTAGTGTGCAGCCCGGGCGGCAGCATCATTCTCTACTGTGAGAGCAATCTCCTTAATTATGTTATGTATGTGTGTATATCCACTACTGTCATTCACATTGCGCTGGTTAGAGCTTCGCGCTCTTTGGGGGAGGCGGGGACTCGGCATGGCGCGCTCCGCGTCACAGCCAGATCAGGCCCGCCCCTCGAGGTTCGCTTGGCACCATTTTGACCGTCTTCGCGTGCGCGCGTGGTGCGATCCGCCTCCTCCCTTGGTCATGTAAGTGCCCTCCAGGGCGGTATTTGTTCCTATGACTTTTTATTTGAGCTGCGCATGGCACTGACACCCCCCTCTTATCCCATTATGTCTTTCAGACGCCAGGATTTCGGTGGCTTATCCCGGCCTGACATATATTATAGCGGGTCCACTTAACAAATTCTCCCACATTCCTAGCGGGTCTTGGGGCATCCAGGGTTGCCTATTGCGTAAATCCCTGCGGGCATACTGCTCAGATAATCACCATATGGAGGCATCTCAGAATTATGTGTCCGGGGTCCCTCGGGGACATGACCGGCTGTGTACAATGCGTGGTCAGCCCCATGCTGATGCTGACAGAGCACGGGTCTGCGGACCGTGTGCTGAACAGGCACTGACCCTGCAATCAGGTTTACCAGTGGCTGCACCTCCCTTCAATACACCTGTCTCCCCGGACGTAAATCTCACTCCTGATGAGTCTCACTCGAGCGGGGATGACCAGCAAGTCGTGCCGCGCAGGCTGCCTACGGCTGAGCAGGTGTTGTCTAGTTTAGCGGAGCGCTTGGGTCCTGGGAAGAAGCGGTCCCTGACGCCTCCTGGTTCTCCCGTTCCTAATGATACGGATGACTCTGCTGCTATGCAGGACCTTGATCCTTCTGAGGAAGGTGAGCTGTTCTCCGAATCGGGCTCCTCGGATGAGATGCCCGGGAGCCGTGATGATTCTGGGCCCAGTTCTTGGGGCCTGTGTGACACAGATGAACTACTTATTAAGATCTTTGAGGTCTTGTCTATCTCCCCTCCTGGAGAGGCTTCCAAGCCTAAGAAGGAGAGTTTCCACACAGCGCCGCCGCGCTTGGAATTCCTGGAACAGGATCATTTCCAGAATCTTATATCCCAAGAATGGGAATCGCCTTGTAAACTTAAAGGGGTCCCGGGGGTCTGGGACCCGGGGGTCTAGGATTGGAAGTACCCTTTCCCTCCTGATGTGGTTAACTTTTGGTCAGCACCTCTTGTGGTGGATGCGCCGATTATAGGGGTTACTAACCGCCCCTTCATGACGACTCCTTATTACCGTACCCTTCGGGATGCGGAGGACCGGCGCATTGACAGACTGGCTTCCCTCGCCTTTTCGTGTGCAGGGACGGCTCTGCGCCCGGTCTGTGCCGCGGCCATCACGGCGGTGGCCGCCAGGACTCTCATTAGAAAACTACTTGACCACCGACCTGAGGACCTCCCCTGGGGGGTATTTGATGCACTCTCAGACTGTGATGTGTTTGTGAGGTTTATCCTCTCAGCGCTGGATGACACCATTAAGATGTGTGCTAGAACCTCTGCCCTTGTGGTAGCTATTCACCGCCTGGTCTGGCTGCGACAGTGGGGTGCTGACGATTCTACGAAAAAGGCGCTCACTGGCCTTCCCTTCAGAAGACGGCGTTTATTTGGGGGAAAAAAGGGTAAGGCTCCCCTACGCAGAAGGCCGTCCCGGCCTCCTCGGGGCAGGGACACTCCACCCCCTCCCTACGTTAGCGTTGAACGCGAGCCTCAGGTGTGCTTCCAACTGTTTGGTGTGGATTTCCACCACGGGGGGGGGGGGGGGGGGGGCAGGCAATGCCCTGGGCCCTCTGGCAGGGCTAAGTCCAAATCTGCCAAGACTTCCCAAGCATGAAGGGATGCCCTCGCCCTTCTGGGCGAGGGGCCGGCTACAGCATTTTACTCCTATCTGGGAATGTATCTTCTCCTTCTGGTGGTTCCAGGAGGTAGTTCCCCTGGACACAGGATGGCATTTGCTGGGCGGTCCCTCTCAAATGTTGTCAGGGTGCTTCTAGCCCCTGTTTTCCCCTCAGGAATTGGTGCAGGCCGTACTAGGCCTATAGAGTTTGGGCTTACTTACAGGTTGCCCTTAGCAGAATGGGGCCACGGCCTCTATATTAACCCTCACCCTTCCCTCAAATGATGAGGCAGTCTGGGCCATGCTGGTCTATGGTAGGCCTGGCATTCTACTCTCGCAGGTAGTCCCCATATGATATCTCTGTCTTGGGACAAAGGCGCCCTGTACAAGGGGGGCTTCCGGTCTCCTGTGAAGTTCTGGATCTTGTTAGTTCCCCCGGTGTCCTTGGACACCAAGCCAGTTTTTAGTCAGTTTTGCAGTATCAATCCTGCGGATTGAGGCCTTATTTTTTGGCCTCTCTTCTGCTCCCAGGCTACTCGCCTTGGTGCGAATGGGGGTGTTGTCTCGGACATGCCTGTGGGCCGTCCGCTCTAGGACCTACCGTGTCGTCTTTCCTTACTCCCCAATCTCTACGTCAGGCCGCGTGGGTTAGTCGGCCGGAGGTGTCCCCTGGGAGTTACTGGATGGGTGCTCAGTCACCTCAATCCTTCATGGTCCCTTGCCCTCTATCTCCATTCCTTGGATTCGGTTCAGGCTTGAGCCTTCTCACTTGGCAACAAGTGGGCTCCTGTCCCCCTTTGCTGACATCTTACTTTCACCAGGCAGGATTGCAGCTGGTGGGCTCGTTGGTGGCGTATCAGATGCTGTCCCTTGTATACCGAGCCCTTGGGCTCTTCGGCACCGTAGGTCATTGATCCTACATGGGGTTCCAGCACCCCTGGAGCTAGGTCGGTGCTCATTCCCCCTTGGTAAGGTGGTTTCTCTTGAGCTGATTATGTTCAAGGACCCTGTCAGGGGGCACCCCCTTCCTTGCTTGCATCTTCCTGTGAATGGTCCCCTTGGGTACCAGGTCTCGCAGGTTGGAGGGGGGGGGGAATTTGTTCCAAAAACCCCCCGTGGTTCCTAGGTAGGGTCCCTTAGAGGGTCCATCTACCTACTGGCTTTATTAAAACAATAAGCCTCCAATTGACTCTATACTACTGGACTTCTCCTCTTTAGGACCTGTCTATTTGGGGATTCTTGGCCTGTTGGAAGACAATGGCCTGTTTGATTATTGGTCTGGAGCTTGAAGCAGGATGTTTCCGCTGGTAAGTTCCTGATCCTGTTCTGGGTGGGGGTCTACGTCCCCTGCTCCTCGGTGGTATTCCCTCCAATGGATGTCTTTCATTGGCAGGTTGTGCTATCCTGGTGTCCCTCTGGGTGGCTCTGTTGGGTCTCGCCTATATCACAGGGGCTCTGCCCTTGTTTGTACTGTCCCAGAATATTCTGACTCTGGTCATGGGTGCTTAGTAAAATTGCGTATAGACTTTCTATTGAAATGTCTCCTCTTCATTCGCCCCCTGCTATGTGAGTTTTCTGCGCACGGTTGTGCTGATAATGAGACCTGTGAGCTTGATGGCCCCTGGGTGGCCTAGTGGACTGTGGTTCGCAGATGCTTCTGCTAAGATCAGCTGACCTGTACGCTCTCTCAGGAGTGCGGTTCTGCCCTTGTCAGGCTCCTTCTTATGTCGTCCCAATCTACAGACTCTAGTCTGGGGCTTGACAGCTGATTCATTCACCCCTTGGAGACGGGCTTATCTTCTGGGTGACTTGGTTATGGGGGGCTAGGAGCAAGCCTTCTTGACTTCTCCTCCTCCGTCCGTTGGGGGTTAGGGTGTACCTATATTGCTTGGCATGAGTCTTGGTCTCTACCCTGTTGGACGTTCTCGGTTCCCGGGGTTCTAGAGTTGTTCCAGCATACGTTGGGGTTGGCTCCCCATCTAGGTACGTTGAAGGTTCAGGTTCTGTCCTGTCTGCCTTCCTGTGGAAGTCTGGTTCAGTCTTCCTTATTAGGAGTTCTCTTGGGGATTGCTCAAGGACATCTCTCAAGTAGTTCTATGGTCCCTGTTGGGATCAATTTCTATTCTGTCTGCCCTGCGGATTTTTCCCTTGGGTCTTATTCTGGTTGCTTTCTGAGCTGTTTTTGTAGCTCAGTCGCCCCTCTGGGGGCTGTTGCTTCAGTCAGACGTGTGCCTGAGAAGGTGGCTCTGATTGCTTAGCCCTCGTTCATTATATATATATATATATATATATATATTTATATATATACACACCATTATGTGGTGGTATTCCGCCTTACGCCGGACCATTTTGTCCAAGGTGGTGGTTTATGATCCTTATTTAAGTCCTTTTAGTCTGCCTATGGGCCTTATTCTTAGTAATGCTGAAGTAAGGGGTCTACATTCCCTCACCAGGTGTTACACTTTTCCTGGTCGTTTCTTGTCCCCTAGGGGGACTGATGCTCTTTGGGGTCGGCAGGCGCCTCCACAAGTTTGCGCCTGATTTCATTTGCTTCCAGGGCCTATGCGCCCTTTGGACTGTTCTTACTTGGAAGCTTTACCTTCCTGGTCCTGGGTACTGGTTTCGGCTTCTTGCTGATCCTTGTTAGTGAATGGGTCAGTATCCCCGCCTGTCTTGCGGGAGCACAGTTTTCTATTCCCCGTTGGGGAAAGTTCTGAGTTTTACCCAGGCTTCTGTTGCATTTGGGCTGGTTGGGCAGTTACTCTGGCCTATCCCTTTAAGAGAGAAGAACTTCCCTCTCTTTCTGTTCTGTTCCACTTGTGCTTGGGCACCTTTGGCCCTTCAGCACCAGGTTTCTGTTAAGCAGGTTTGCTAGACGGCTGCTTGTTTCTGTTCATACCTTTTCAAAGGTTTTGTTATGTAATTGACGTTAGAGCCTTTGCTCATGTCGTGCTTGGTAGCAAGGTTTGCAGGTGACAGCACCTTTACTGTCTGCTGTGCCTTTTTTGTTGGGGATCCCACCCTACCTTATGGACACTGCTATTGGATGTCCCATGTGTAAGTATTATTAGATGGAGCAGGACGTGCTGTATGCTTAGAATAATACAATTCTGTGAGATACTCACCTGTAGAATTGGTATTATACGCATACAGCACGTCCTGCTCCACCCCACCCTGGTTTCACTTTGTTCTGGATCCCCTGTATGGTGATTGTTATCATTGTTATTATTACCAGTTGGGTGGCTGGTTTCTCCCGGCTTCTTTTTCTCACTGCTTTTCAATGCTGGGGATTTGTGGGAGGTCCCTGGGTATATGAAGGGCCGGGAGGAGCCTGTTTTTGCATGTCTGCAGTGAACAGCGCCCTCTGGTGGAGGATTACCCATGTGTAAGTATTATTAGATGGAGCAGGACGTGCTGTATGCGTATAATACCAATTCTACAGGTGAGTATTTCACAGAATTGTATTTTTGCCACCTCTTATTTCTCTTCTGCTTCTTTTTCTCATCTTCTGCTTCCTCTTGCTCCTCCTACCAGCGTCTCTGTGTGTGAGCCTTTCCCCAGTCTGTGTGTGTAAACCTTTCCCCCAGTCTCTCAGTGCGTGAGCCTTCCCCCAGTCTCTGTGTGTGAGCCTTCCCCCAGTCTCTCAGTGCGTGAGCCTTCCCCCAGTCTCTCAGTGTGTGTGAGCCTCCCCCCAGTCTCTCAGTGTGTGAGCCTTCCCCCAGTCTCTCAGTGTGTGTGAGCCTCCCCCCAGTCTCTCAGTGTGTGAGCCTCCCCCCAGTCTCTCAGTGTGTGAGCCTCGCCCCAGTCTCTCAGTGTGTGAGCCTTCCCCCAGTCTCTCAGTGTGTGAGCCTCCCCCCAGTCTCTCAGTGTGTGAGCCTCCCCCCAGTCTCTCAGTGTGTGAGCCTCCCCCCAGTCTCTCAGTGTGTGAGCCTCCCCCCCAGTGTCGCTGTTTACAGGTTCAACCAATGACATTCTCGTTTTCATCCTGTCCCCCAATTAGCTCAACAGAGCGGGACAGGATTGCTGGTCTGGCTGGTTAGAAGCTGGGGACATCCCGATTGCTGAGGCCGTTCTGCGTAGTACCACCTACAATACAGGGAATTTTAGCTTTCAGCTTGTTCCCCCCGGAAAAATTGAGCCCTGTTATTGCCCCCCCATGGCACATGACCATGTTGTCCCTGTGCGATAAATGGGTTTTGGGTTTGCGGTTTGGCCACTTGGTCTTTAAAAGGTTCCCAATCACCAATCTAGGGTTTAATCCTGGAGTTGGAGATGAGTGCTGTCCACCTCATCTCTGGTTCAAAGGCCATAGGTAATTTCAAAGCTCCTAGTTTCAAAGCTTACCCATTTCCTGTCCCACAGGCCAAAGAGACATTTCAAAATTCCCTGTTTAGATCATGTTACAAGGTTTAATCTTGGGTTCTACCTCATTACTTATCCATAGGGACTTTGGGAAGATCCTGGTTTGAACCATCATCCAAAGATTGATTCTGAAGCTTTACTTTATTAATATTCCGTACAGGATACATACAAGGAATGCTCTTTGAAGATACACCAGCAGAGCTATTAACAATGACATACAATAACAGAAGTAGTAACAGGTAATTAAGGTTTAGTGAAAGTTAATTTGGTATAGTGCAATTAGAGTAGATAAGCAGTACAAGGTTTTTGTTTAAAGCCATAATGGCCAAAGAAAAAAAAATGTTTTGTGCCTGGTGGTTTTCGTCGGATGAGCCATGAATCTGCAACGTAAGAGCCTGAAGAAGGAATGCCCTGGATGCATCAAGTCCTCACTTATTTTCCTAGCCCTTGAGGAGATTCTCATGCTCATTAATTGTTTATCGAGAGATGGTAAGGGGGATCCAATTATTCACTCGGCAGTCCTTGTTATCCTCTTCAGCCTATGCCTTTCTTTGGCTGTTTAAGGATTCCCTGAGATATACTGTATCTTTTTAATTGCCTCAAGAAGTATAACCTTTGTTGGGCCTTCTTTAAGATAACAGTAGCTTGCTAGCTCCACTTCAACTCCTGCAAAGTCCAAATTTTGTATTGGCTACGATTTTTACTTCATCCTCATCCAATTAAAATGGGACGGTGCTTTTGGTGGGATCGCCTAAAGTCATTTATGAGTTCAACCGTTTTCTGAGTATTCAGGATAAGGTTGTTTGCCTTGCACCAGGATTCAAGGGTTTTAACTTAGTTCTGGTAGGTAGTCTCATTGTTGTCATTAATGAAGCCTACTAAGGTGGTATCATCTGCGTATTTGATGATTTTGACCGATGGATCTGAGGATGTGAAGTCATTATTATATAATGAAAAGAGAAGGGGAGACAGAACGGGGGCCCAATTTGACCCTCTGAGACCTACCAGTAAGAAACCTACTTATCCAATCAGATATAGTTAATGGAATGTCCAAAGAGCAGCTTTCCATGGAGTATTTGGGGATCAGTGGTATTGAATGCAGATGAAAAGTCCATAAATAGCATTCTGGCATATGACCTGGGTTACTCAACGTGATCTCTTTGCTTTGTATGCAAACTGTAGAGGATCCCAATGAGACCCAGTAGCATCCTTGAGGAATGACATGACTAACCGTTTAAAGACCTTCATGACCACAGGAGTCAAAGCAATGGGTCTGAAGTAATTCAAGTCCAAGGTGGATGATGATTTTGGGACTGGTATAATAAGTGAACTCTTCAGACAGTCAGGGACTATGTCGGCCTCTAATGTTCTTTTGAAGATGTTAGGACCGGAGCAATCGGCTCTGCGAATACCATGAGGCATGTTGAGGAAATGCCATCAGGACCAGATGCATTCCTGGTATTGAGAGACATTAGAAGACTCTTAACATCTGACACTTCAAAGACTGATCTGAACAAGCCAGCTGATCCAAAGTCTGGTCGGGATGAGCTACAGAATTTTCTTGGTCAAACCGACTATAGAACTTATTTAGTTTCCCTGCAAGCTTTTTACTAGGAGAAATGGAAGTGGAGGAGCCTTTGAAATTAGTTATCGGTCTCAAGCCAATTCAATTCAATTTATTGTTCGCCAAGTACATAGTGAGAGGAACAAGGAGTTCTTTTTGGCATATACACAGTGCAACAGATATTTACAGTTACATAAAATGTGAAACAAGAGATACAAGATACATTGAATACAGAGAAACAGATGCCCCTACATAGTGCAAGTGATACAAGGCTAACGCATGTCTATTATTAAAGTGGACCATCACCCTCGGGTGATCGGCCCGGGAATCTATAAGATTCCCGGGCCGATCACCTCCCTCCCCGCGGGACATCCGAGATCGGGATGTCCCGCGGGCTGAAACCCCCCCCCCAAACCCCCTTACCTTAGCTTCGGCGGCGGCCGGCCGCCGCTGCCTCCCTCGCGCCCCTTTAGGCGTGCGCGCGCCCGTGCCGGCCGGCTGTGAATGGCCGGCGCGGGCGCGTGCGCGTCAAGAGCGACGCGCGGGAGGCGGCGACGGAGGAGCCGCTTGTCCGCGGCTTGTCCGTCGGCGCTGGGAGCGGGGAGAGGTGAGTTTTTCGGGGGGTTCGGGGGGGTTTCACACAGCGAGGCACCCCGATCGGGGGTGCCCCACCGAAGTGGACCAAGACCCAGGATAGTCAAAATCCTGGGTGTTGGTCCACTTTAAGGGCGCGGATAGTCAAAGGAAAGAAATAATTTCTATATCTAGAAGTCCTGCAAGCTGGTACTGCAAGACATTGTGTCCAGGGTGAGAGAGGTCCCAAAGATCTTTTCTGCTCTTGAGAAGATTATATGTCTGTGCAATTCGTGCAGGGATGGTAAGGGTGCTCCAATTATTCTTAGCCATTCCATAGTGCTTTTGAATTGGCAGAAGGAAATCTTTTCTCCAGCCTGGTTCAGTATGTTCTTTTTTGCAGCTTTAATCTCCTTTGATAGCATATTCCAGAGTTCCCTGTATTCTGGAAGATTGCCATTTTTTGTGGGCTGCCTCCTTTTTAACTCTGAGGACCTTGATCGATCTTTTGATCTATGGTTTGCTGTTCTCCTGTTTCCTGTAGGTCTTGGTGGGAACCAGCAGGTCACAGTACTTAATGTAGGACGTTACCTTGTCGGTCCAGTCACTGATGTTATTTGAGTCCTTGAAAACTGGATGGTGTTCAGCATATTCCTGGCCAGCAGGCCAAATGGACATTTATATAAATCCTTCTTTGGACATTGGTCAATATATTAATTTTGGAGTTGGAGCTGGTTGGTGTCCATCTCATTTCTAGTCCAAGGACTAAAGGGGGATTTAAAAGTTTCTTGTCTGAACTATGATCTAAGGATTGATCGTGGAGCTGAAGCCAGGGAATATCTGCCTTATTCTTGTTCCATAATCCACGGGGACTTCCAAAGCTCCTTATCTAGGGTGTGATCTTAAAGCTTTGTGATGTCTACCTCATCATTAGTTCAAAGGCCACAGGGACTTGCAAATGTCTTTGCTGGAGTTTTCAGCTCATCTCTGTCCAAAGGAATTCTCAATGCTACCTGTTGGGACTATGATCCAGGGATTGATTCTGAAGAGGCAGCTGAGTGATGTTCACCCCATCCTTAGTCTCACCCACTGGCTTCCCAAACACTCATCTGCATCATGTGTAACAAGGGAGAGGAAAACATTGATCACTGTCGTACAATACATACGTATTGCGTACAGATCAATCTTTAAAGTGGCACAAAATCATTTCTGATACCCAAGTAACGCATGCATTCGGCTCAGAGGTGGCCAAGTTTAAAAAAAGAAGGTTTTCCACCATCAAGGCCATGCCCGCATGGCATTTTTGAATGCTGTCTGACGTGATCCAGCCCACTGGCCACATCCCTGGCATCTCTGTAGAGTGGAGAGCACTCTTGTCCAGAGCCTTTATGAATAGCTGGGCACAGGAGCACACCACAGCTACAGGGAAGCCAGGGATGTGGCTGCCAACAATGACAGCATTGTGGGAGCCGTCAGTAAAGGCGATTTTAAGTCTGAAATCAGACATCTACTGCAAGGCCTTCACATAAAAAGGCCTCTGGTCCTGATGGTGTGACTTCCTCTTGCTTAAATGTTTGTGCATCTCAACCTTATCCTGTTCTGGGGATATCAGTGCTTATTTATCTAAAAAGGTTAACCATCATCCCTGTCCCCAAATAGTTCTTTACTAAAGATCTTAGGAACCTAAGATCAATCGCCTTGACGCCAGTGATAATAAAGGTTATGCAGAGACTATTGATGCCCTACCTGAAGGAGATCACTCTGAAAATATGGGACCCTCCCTCCAGTAAGCATACAGTGCAAACAGGTAATCCAAAGACATTGTAAATCTGACCATTAAATATGCTCTAGAGAAGGGGTTCCCAAAGCAGCGGCATCAAGCACCACATTCCATTTTCTAACTATCTCAATTACCACCTGAGTTGTACATGTTACAAGCCTGCAGTTAGACAACACTGAGAAAACTGTTGGCCACACATGAGAACAAGGATTCCCGCCATTGGGTGGTAACTGTATTCAAAGATCTCGCTTATATTTCAAGAGTTTTAGACATTAGGAAAACACTGATATAGATTCTTCTTCTGTTATCTATAATGCAATTTTATAGATGAATTGGAATGTGAATGCACTTGTTTACATACAATGACTGAATAGATTTTCTGAAAATACATTGCTATGGTATATACCTTATTTTTGGTTGATTATACAATCCTTAAAAGTGACGGAACAGACAAAAGCAATTGATAGGCCATTGTGTCCGGTTCCATTTGGCGCTGTCCAAAATGTTTCCATTTTTAAATTGAAGCAGAAATGGCTGAAATATCGAGGTTTAAAGTTTTACCTCTTGATTTTGTTTATGAAGCATGTGAGAGGGCTTGCAAGAAGGAGGCCGGACAGGAAGGAGGGAGTTGTTAGCTGGGCTTGAATGGTAGCTCTGAGATGGGGAGATATATATAGAGCTGAGACATTGTCTGGACTAGCTCCTTGAGCTAGTATTGGTGGCCCACATCAGCATGGTGGCACTGGAGGACCAAATGAGGAAGTGTATTTCCTCATTCACAGTGTTGAGCAGAGAGGAGGTATGGTGCTGGAGGAGCACTTGGCAAGGTAAGGCCTTAGAAATCTTTGGGTACCTACCTAGCAAGACCACCCTGAGCTATAAGGAAGTCAAGCAGAATCTGGTTTGCCAGTACCTCACCCCTTGAGTTGTACCAGAAGAAACGTCACAGTTTGTGGTGGGGCCCTACTGATATTTGGGCCGATCACATGTGGGCCTTATAGAGAGCAGTTGACCAGTGGACTACCGGCTTGGAGCTCACCACCATCCAGCAGCTGAAGGAGCTTACTGTAATGGAACAGTTGTTATGGAACTTCCCTGGCAGCCCAAGTGGACCTGAGAAACAGCAAGCCCAGGGCTCCAAAGGCACAAAAACCTGCCAGCTGAAAAAGGGGTAAGCCTTCTTTGGTGCCCAAAGCACCCGCCCCTGCTTCTCTCTGCATGCTAGGAGGTGAAACCCATCTGTGTCACCATTGCAACCTACCAGGCTACTTCCAAGTGTCCCCAAAGCCAGTAGGGCCCCTCCCAGAATTCCTCCACTGTGTTGTAGCTGGGAAGGGGCATGGGGAGGTCCCCTGACAACTCGCAACCCATCACCATGAGGCCAGGCTATGACCGTGGGATTTAGGTACACCGGCGCTGAGAGGACTCAGGTGCAGCTTGAGCTGGTATCTCACTGGACTTCGTGTCCGGGAAGACAATCACAGTCTCTGGGATTAAGGGAAATGAATTGGTGCTGTGTGTCACAAGGATTATTTGGACTGGGGTGCTGGACAGGGTGTGCAGAAGGAGGGGGTATCTGCGAATATCCCCGCCAGTACTTTGCTAGAGACAGACTTGGGGTGGCCACTGAAATCCCAAGGGCTGGTCCCCCAGTCTGCAATGTAATGTACCCCTGTTATTGATGTGAATAATATGATTAGTCTGTCTGTTACCGGGAATGTGGGGGTGGGTGATGTGAGGTGCCCTTCTTCCCCCGTGGAAGAGAAGGGTGAACCCACATGCTGTAACTGGTTGTCCTGAGAAAATAAGCTAGGGCAAGAGGCGGTGTGGTAGGACCAGCAAGTGAGGTGACATGGGACCCCTAGGTAAGGCGACATTGCAGGGTTTCTTCACAACCGGGTTGAGAGAGGGCCAGGCTAGTCAATCTGGACTGGCAACTTGGATGGAGGTGGAGTGGTTGCTAACTGCTGACCAGGAGGCTTGCCCACACTTGCACAACTGTAGGGGCAGTTGTGGCCTAGGGGTAAGGGGAGCGTACTTGTGACCTGGAGGGTGGCAGGTTCGAATCCCGGTCCTGGGACATGACTGAAGTGGTCTTGAACAAGGCACCTAATCCCACAACTGCTTCCCGGGTGCTGTAATTAGGGCAGCCCACCTCTCTGGGCATGTGTACATTCACTGCACGGATTGGTTAAAATGCGATTCGCAAGACTGTACACATAGGGATCACTAAGAACCAAGTGGGTGCCAATGTGGCTACCCACTGACATTTCTACAGGGGAGTGAAACCTGAGAATAAAAAGGGTTTTCCAGGCTAGGCCCAAGTGTCACTATCTGGAGAAAGTCATGTAGTATAATTCTGGGAGTACCAGGAATTCACAGGCTGGTCCTCACCTCCCTGTTGCCCCTGTTTCACTACACATTAACTGTTCTGACTTTTCTGTACATAATTACCAGCTGCTTGCCTGCTAACTTGACCTGCTCTTTTATGCCTTGATCCAAACTCAGAAATCTTTCTGTAAAATGACATGCTACTGCGCTGGCTACGGGCCTGATATTTCCTGTTAATGGACTGGGACTAGAGATGAGCGAACTTTTGAAAAATTTGATTCGACTGATTCGCCGAATTAGATGAATCACACCCTGGAGTTGCAAGCAGCAGCAACAAGAGCCCAAACATTGCTTGAAAGAGACACTGGAGTTGGCTGCAGGAGCCCAAAAATTGGATAAATCACACCCCGGAGTTGCAAGCAGCAGCAGCAGGAGCCCAAACATAGCTTGAAAGAGACACTGGAGTTGGCTGCAGGAGGCCAAAAATTGGATGAATCACACCCTGGAGTTGCAAGCAGCAGCAGGAGCCCAAACATAGCTTGAAAGAGACACTGGAGTTGGCTGCAGGAGGCCAAAAATTGGATGAATCACACCCTGGAGTTGAAAGCAGCAGCAGCAGAAGGAGCCCAACCATTGCTTTAAAGAGACACTGGAGTTGGCTGCAGGAGCCCAAAAATTGGATGAATCCCACCCTGGAGTTGCAAGCAGCAGCAGGAGCACAAACATTGCTTTAAAGAGACACTGGAGATGGCTGCAGGAGCCCAAAAATTG
The DNA here is from genome assembly GCA_027917425.1 of Gastrophryne carolinensis. Lineage (NCBI taxonomy): Eukaryota > Metazoa > Chordata > Amphibia > Anura > Microhylidae > Gastrophryne > Gastrophryne carolinensis. The sequence continues at coordinate 14,002,228 of CM051237.1, forward strand.
GATGAATCACACCCTGGAGTTGCAAGCAGCAGCAGGAGGCAAAACATAGCTTGAAAGAGACACTGGAGTTGCCTGCAGGAGCCAAAAAATTAGATGAATCACAACTTGGAGTTGCAAGCAGCAGCAGCAGCAGCAGCAGCAGCCCAAACATAGCTTGAAAGAGACACTGGAGTTGGCAGCAGCAGCAGGAGCCCAAACATTGCATGAAAGAGTTGGCATCAGCAGGAGGCCAAAAATTGGCCTAAAGACATAAATATGTTTTGCACCATTTGGAAGGTGTAAAACTTGGCACCATGCTGAATCTAGTCGCATGCATCAGGCTTTGGTGGGTGGAAATCCTGGCTGATACATCCCTGATTCATTTTCACAGGTGAGTCTCTCCATATTTTTAGTTGACAGACGAGTTCTCCTCGCCGTAACTATGGCCCCTGCTGCACTAAACACCTGCTCAGATGGCACGCTACTGGCCGGGCAGGACAGCTTTTCCAGGGCAAACTCTGCTAGTTGCGGCCACAAGCCAAGTTTGGCTGCCCAGAAGTCCAGCGGATCCTCAAGGTGTGTTGGCATGGTCATGTCAAGGTATGACATGACCTGCTGGTTGAGGTCCTGCTCCAGGTCTTCCTGCTGCTCATGAGTAGCCTCACTATGCGGGTGTAGAAAGCTACTCATTAGCGACTGAAGACTGAGGCTGCTGCTGATGGAGCTGCTGCTGCTGCTTCTGCCAACCCCCCCAGCAGCCATGGCAGTGGAAGGTGAGCGCAGAGGTCCCCCCGAGTCAGACCTGCGAGAGTATGGACCATGGCGCAGATAGGCATCGGCCAACTGACTACATAGAATGTCTTTGTAGTAGTTCAGTTTGTCCTCCCTCTCGGAAGGGTTTAAAAAATGCTCCCATTTTGTGCCGGAAGCGAGGGTCCAATAAGGTGGACAGCCAGAAGTCATCCCGGCGACAAATGGAAACAATTCTGGGGTCACTATGTAAGCACGTGAGCATGCTTCCTGCCATTTGCGCGAGTGACTCGGAGGGACTACCTGTCTCCATCTCCACTGCATACTGCCACGGTGTGTCCGGGTCCTCTGTCTTACCTTCCTCACAACCCTCTAGCTCCTCTGCCTGCTCCTGCTCCTCCTCTCCTGTCTGCAGACTAGATAAACCAGCCATTTCACCAAGCCTAAACTGTGCTTCACTGTGCCCCTCCTCCTCCTCTTCCTCCTCCTCCTCCAGTTCAGCTCCAACGGGGTTCATGTGGCCGTAAGATGTAGACGCCATGTCTCCAGCGCCCTGACCAGCCATGGTTTCCAACATGTGCTGTAGTACATGAAGCAGTGGAATCACGTCGTTTATCTCGTAATCCTGCCGACTGACAAATAAAGTGGCTTCCTCAAAGGGCCTGAGCAAACGGCAGGTGTCACGTATGAGCTGCCACTGGTTGACATTGAAGTTACACAGGGGAGTCCCCCTATCCGCTTGGATCATCAGGAAGTCCGTGATGGCTTTTCTCTGTTCATATAATCGGTCCAACATGTGAAGGGTGGAATTCCAACGGGTGGAAACATTGCAAATCAGACTATGTTGGGGGCTACCGTTCTGACGCTGTAGCTCAAGAAGGGTGTGTTTGGCGGTGTATGACTGGCTGAAGTGCATGCAAAGTTTTCTTGAAGTTGTTAGGATGTCTTGCAGATCGGGGGAACACTTCAGAAACCGCTTGACAACCAGATTGAAGACGTGAGCCATGCAGGGCACATGGGTCAGGCTTCCTTGGCGCAGCGCAGACAAAATGTTCTTCCCATTGTCGGTAACCATGATTCCCATTTTAAGTTTTCTTGAAATAAGCCATGTTTGGATTTCGTGATGAATAAATTTAAGCAGTTCCTCCCCTGTGGGACTCAGTTCGCCAAGACAAACCATGTGAAGCACAGCGTGACACCTCCGTGCCCTGCAAACATGGTAGACTGGAGGGGCACTGAGACTTGAGCCTACAGTGGAGGGTGAGGAGAAGGTGGAGGATGAGGAGGCCGAGTCGCACGGTGTCACAGGCACAACGGCCAGGGAGTGCGAAGGCCGAAGTGGCGTGACCTGTCCAAGTTGCTGCTAATGCTGCAAAGGGGCCACATTCACCCAGTGGGCCGTAAACGACATGTACTGTCCCTGACCATAGTTACAGCTCCAGACGTCGGCGCTGCCATACACTTTGCTACACACCGACAGGCTCAAGGACTGGCCCACCTTCTGTTCAACAAAAGTGTGCCGCGCTGGTACTGCCTTCTTGGCAAAGAAATGACTGCTTGGGACTCCCCACCTCGGCTCGGCACAAGCCATCAGTTCTCTGAAGGGTGCAGAGTCCACCACCTGAAAAGGGAGCGACTGCAGCACCAGCAACTTGGACAGGAGCACATTCAGCTTATGCGCTGTAGGATGAGTGGGCGCATACTGCTGTCTCTTGGACATGGCTTCGCTGATGGATTGCTGGCGGGATGCATGACTTGGAGGAGGAGGAGCAGGAGCGACAGAGGATGGGTATGACGCACAGCTGCCTTCGGCTGAGGAGCTGGAGCCTTGGCTGGCAGAAATTGGGAGCGGCGTGCCGCTTGGTGAGGAAGCAGGCCGAACCACCTCTTTGGAGCCTCGGAGCTTTATGGTGACGCATATGACGCAGGGCCGTGGTGCCAACATTTGGGACCTGGCCACGCTTCACCTTCTGCCTACATATCTTGCATGTGGCCATGTTACCCTCCTGCGGATGCTTCAGGAAAAACTGCCACACTGCCGAGTAGCTACTTTTCCCACCAACAGGCCGCACTGATTCACTGATACTGTCGCCAACTCCAGGAACCCCTGCTCCACTACCGCCCAATAAGGTAGCCTGCAGTGCAGCAAGTGCTCTACCCCGGCCCCGTTTGGCTCAAGGCTTTACAATTGTGCCCACATGCTGACTGCCAACCATGCTGCTAACACCTTGCTGCCTCAGCTGCTGACTCCGGGGAAACCTGTGCCCCTCTTCTCCTGATGATAACGATGAAGCCCCTTCTGCACCCGGCTCCCAAGTGCGATCGGCTTCTTCATCATCATCATCATCAACAACGCTCGCAACAGCCACGACACTCTCCACATCGCTATTTGCCTGCCTAGCTAAAGAAGCCACCTCCATTTCTTGGCTGGGCAGTAGCTGCTGACTGTCCTCTATCTAATCGTCCTCCTAACTAAAGAGTGGAGCTGAACCCAAAGCATAGGATACGCCGCTGGGGGAGGGAACGGCGTAGGACAGAGGCAATGGGAGGACAGGGACTGCTCTCGGGGCATGCCAACTCAGGGTTGTGTCAGAGGAACCTACCGACCCTAGACTGGGAGTCTCAGATGTAACTTGTGATGATGTGGATGACCGCGTTAACCAATCTACCATGGCAGATGCGTTACTGGTGGAGACACGACCGCTAGCAAATACAGGCAGATCAGGTCTCTCAACGTGACTCCTGCTGCCACTCGCCCCTAGTCTGCTACGACCTCTGCCTGCTGAATCTTGGCCTCTGCCACTCCTCTTTGAACATCCTGGCACTTGTCTGCCTTACATTTTTATGTATTTGAAATGCGCAATAGGTACCTTAAAAAATGTGTTTACTTTAAAAAGCAGAAGCTAAATAAAGTGAGGAACTGCTTCTCTGCACCAGATACTATGAAAATTGGCAATATGGGATACCCTGCGGCCTAGTGTTTTGGCAGCAGGAGAAAAACCAATTCAAAATGCAATAGCTTGATTAAGCTGAGGATGAACAAGCATATTTAGTATAACAGATAGGGTGCTACGTGCAGGTTTGGGATACCCTGCGGCCTAGTGTTTTGGCAGCAGACCAAAAACCAATTCAAAATGCAATAGCTTGATTAAGCTGAGGATGAACAAGCGTATTTAGTATAACAGATAGGGTGCTACGTGCAGGTTTGGGATACCCTGCGGCCTGGTGTTTTTTTTAAAAGCAGGACAAAACACAATTCAAAATGCAATAGCTTGATTAAGATGAGGATGAACAAGCGTATTTAGTATAACAGATAGGGTGCAACGTGTAGGTTTGGGATACCCTGTGGCCTGGTGTTTTTTTCGACAGCAGGACAAAAACCAATTCAAAATGCAATAGCTTGATTAAGCTGAGGATGAACAAGCGTTAGTATAACAGATAGGGTGCAACGTGCAGGTTTGGGATACCCTGCGGCCTAGTGTTTTGGCAGCAGACCAAAAACCAATTCAAAATGCAATAGCTTGATTAAGCTGAGGATGAACAAGCGTATTTAGTATACCAGATAGTGTGCTATGTGCAGGTTTGGGATACCCTGCGGCCTAGTGTTTTGGCAGCAGACCAAAAACCAATTCAAAATGTGATAGCTTGATTAAGCTGAGGATGAACAAGTGTATTTAGTATAACAGTTAGGGTGCTACGTGCAGGTTTGAGATACCCTGCGGCCTGGTGTTTTTTTGATAGCAGGACAAAAAACAATTAAAAATGCAATAGCTTGATTAAGCTGAGGATGAACAACGCTTATTTAGTATAACAGATAGGGTGACGTGTGCTGGTTTGGGATGCCCATGTGGGCTGGTGTATTTAAACCAGACAAAAACCAATTCAAAATGCAGTAGCTTAATTAAAATGAGGCTGAACAACGCTTATTTAGTATAACAGATAGGGTGACATGTGCTGGTTTGGGATGCCCATGTGGGCTGATGTATATAAAGGAGACAAAAACCAATTCAAAATGCAATAGCTTAATTAAAATGAGGCTGAACAACGCTTATTTAGTATAACAGATAGGGTGACATGTGCTGGTTTGGGATGCCCATGTGGGCTGGTGTATTTAAAGGAGACAAAAACCAATTCAAAATGCAATAGCTTAATTAAAATGAGGCTGAACAACGCTTATTTAGTATAACAGATAGGGTGACATGTGCTGGTTTGGGATGCCCATGTGGGCTAGTGTATTTAAACCAGACAAAAAATGATTAAAACTAATCCAGTTATGATAAATGCTTGTGTGTAACAGATAGGGTTAAATACGCCACTGCATAGATGGGATGCACAGTGGCAAGGCAGATTTACAGCACAATGAACTGAAATTGAATTGAAAACTGATCTGGCTAATGAAAATAAAAAAAAAAATTCCCTGTCACTTCAATGCTGTCCCTGCCTGGATCATTCCGGTTTTTCCCTATCTTTCCCTGGCTCTGTCTACCTCTCTGACTCTCCCTACCTCTATCTAACTCTGTCCGTGTGTAACAAGCTGTGCTCTGGCCGCAATAGAACGCTGAACTGCGCACAAAGAAGATGGCCGCCGTTTATATAGCACGGTGACGTCACCAGGCTTCCTGCCTGCTGATAGGCTGCATGTGACTTTCCCATGATACCTTGCCCCAGGGAACATGTCCGGACATGTGCTTCCACCATGCCCATAATTGAAATAAATGGAGTTTAAAGGAAAACTTCGATCGATCGAATCGCAGGGAAATTCGGATTAGTTCAGAATCGAATTTTTCCTGAAATTCGGAACGAATTCGGGTTCGTCCGGATCGATTCACTCATCCCTAACTGGGACATCTAACAAAGCTGGTAACAGATAATACGACTGGCTAGATTTCGTCTACTTGAAGTAGTGGGAGCTGATCTCTGCAGTAGGGTTATGGTTTTAGACCAGGATTATGAAAATTAGCTGCGTGATTTTGAAGGCTGTGACGCCGGACGGGATTGCGATGTATGGAATTTTTTCATTGCTTGCATGCGGTTCTATCATGAATAAAAGGTCTGAAAGAGGTTTTGAAGATAAACTGGCACCAGAAAACTGAGGAGCAGAATCAACATTATTAGAGCTTACATTTTTGGATGTTGCATATGTTTATTGTCACAGAAGAACTGTCTTTACAGGTGAATATAATGAGAAGGTTTATTAAGAATAACAAACTCTAAATGAAAAAGAGAAAAATGAGAACTAAAGAAGCATTTATAATCATGGTGCCATTCACAGCAATCAAGTGACGCCCACTGTTATCAGTAATAGGACCCTTTTTGTGGCTGATCTCTGACAATTTGCTAAATACTTCAACAATTTACCATATTCCAGGAACTCTGAGACAGGGTTGTTTAGGTTTAGAATGTTTTTTTAAGGTTTGGAATGACCTTCTAGATAAGTACATGAACAATGTGCAGAGGTTAGAACACAAAATATGTATTATTCCTCTATGGTAAAACAAACTTAATTCAAGGACCAAAAGGGTACACAGTATAAATGTATGGAAGAGGAGAGGCCTAGGACATAGTATACATGAATAGTAAGAAGGTCTATGTGCAGTTTCTCTGTATATAGCCTATTTTACACAACTTTACTCCTCAGGAGCATCTCCATCCTACTACAGTTTGGTAAAACTTACTGGGTCCCGAGGTGTCCATGCCCAAACACCATTCAAAGGTGACCCTCCACGTCAGTCACGGCAACTAGAGCACACATTGCAGTAAATGGACTGTGCTAGGCAGGAATCCCGTGGAACTCAATCTTGAGACCCAAAAAGTTTTATTCAAACGCAGTAGGCTGCAAGGGAGAAAATGTGAAGATTCTTCATTATTCGCTGAAGAGGGACTTGAACTATAAATTCCTTTTGGGAGATAATTTAACATCAGAACATTTACCACTATGACCTCCACATAGCTACAAACTTTTATGAATTGTTTCATAAGGTTTGAAGTATGAGAAAAACATTTACTGCATTCAGAACACGATTATGGTTTCTCCCCTGTATGAACTTTTTCATGTTTAGTAAGATTTGATTTCTGAGAAAAACATTTCCCACATTTAGAACATGAATATGGCTTCTCCCCTGTATGAACTCTTCCATGTCGGATAAAGGCTGATTTATTAGAAAAACATTTTCTGCATTCAGAACATGAATATGGCTTCTCCCCTGTATGAACCCTTTCATGTTTAATAAGGTCCGATTTATCAAAAAAGTATTTCCCACATTCAGAACAGGAATAGTGCTTCTTCCCTGTATGAACTCTTTCATGTTTAAGAAGGTGTGATTTTTCGGAAAAATATTTTCCACATTCAGAACAGAAATATGGTTTCTCTCCTGTATGGACTCTTTCGTGTCTGATAAAGGCTGCTAGATCAGAAAAACATTTCCCACATTCAGAACACGAATATGGTTTTTCTCCTGTATGAACTCGTTCATGTAAATTAAGGCTTGACTTTCGAGAAAAACATTTCCCACATTCCAAACAGGAATATGGCTTCTCCCCTGAATGAACTATTTTATGCCCTATAAGAACTGATTTAACCAAAAAAGATTTGCCACATTCAGAACATGAATATGGAGTCTCCCCTGTATGAACTCTTTCATGTGTAGTAAGGCGCGATTCATCAGAAAAACACTTCCCACATTCAGAACATGAATATGGCTTCTCTCCTGTATGAACTCTTTTATGTCTGATGAAGGTTGATTGATCAGAAAAACATTTTCCACATTCAAAACAGGAATATGGCTTCTCTCCTGTATGAACTCTTTCATGTGTGATAAGGTGTGATTTCTGAGAAAAACCTTTTCCACATTCTGAACATGAATACGGTTTCTCCACTTTATGAATTCTTTCATGTGTAATAAGGTGTGATTTCTGAGAAAACCGCTTTCCACATTCAGAACAAGAAAACGGCTTCTCCCCTGTATGAATTCTTTCATGGTTGACAAGGGCTGATTTGCCAGAAAAACACTTTCCACATTCAGAACATGAATATTGTTTCTTGAATATTTGAGCTGTATGATGGTTAAAATGAACAGTAGGACCACCTCCATGTGTGGAGGGGTCAGGTGAGACATCTGCAGGATCCAGTGATTGATGATGGTTTACAGTACTCAGGGTTTTGGTGTAATATGTTTTCAAGTCATCAGCTGTTCTGTTACCACCTGGAGAGACGCTGGCATATTCCTTTATATTATTTTGTCTGGATCTTCCATCTGAAGTAACATAAAAAAATAAGAAAGGAGAAACAGGCATGGACACATGGAAACGCATGAACGCATTGGAGGCCACATTCTGTGGCATGCAAAAGTGGTCAAAATTTACTTGACAACAGGAGACCATATGGTCCATCTAATCTGCCCTTACGTGTATACTGTATGTTCTCTTTATCTTAGGATAGATGGAGGCTTATCCCCATGTTTGAATTAATTTAATTTTGATTTTTAAAGTGGACCAACACCCAGGATTTTGACTATCCTGGGTCTTGGTCCACTTCGGTTGGGCACCCCCGATCGGGGTGCCCCGCTGTGTGAAACTCCCCTGATCAACCGGAAAACTCACCTCTCCCCGCGATCTGACAGCAACGGACAAGCGGCTCCTCCGCCGCCGCCTCCCGCGCGTCACTCTTGACGCGCGCGCGCCCCGGCCATTCACAGACGGCCGGCGCGGGCACGTCTAGAGGGGCACGAGGGAGGCGGCGGCGGTGGAGCCGCTTGTCCGTTGCTGTCAGGTAAGGGGATTTGGGGCGTGATGTCCCGCGGGGAGGGAGGTGATCGGCCCGGGAATCTTATAGATTCCCGGGCCGATCACGGGAGGGTGATGGTCCACTTTAACTACCTCTGCTGGGAGTCTCTCCCAAGCATTTATTACTCTTTCTGTAAAATAATATTTTTGAACGTTGCTCCTGATCTTCCCTCCGACCAGCTTCAGGTTGTGTCTCCTTGTTCTATCACTAAAGGAGCACTATCACAAATTTCCTATGTAAACACAGATTGAAATGATACTTGTCATGTAATTAGTTCTTGGAATACTAAGCAAATGCGTGTTCATGAAAAAAGTTTACATGGTGGCGTTGTAGAGCTCGAGTTGCTCCACTGGGCGGAGGTGACGCAGCCCCCAGCATGTGACCCCTGTGGCAGAAGTGGGCGACCGGACGGGGCTCGTTGCTGGACGGCTGCTGCGCCTCCACCGATTGGAGCAGCAGTTATCCAGGTGAGCTTAAAAGGTGGGATGTCTTTAGCAGAGGCCTATTTCACCCTGGCAAAGTGGCGATAGGCCACGCAACGCGTCGGTGGTGGGCCGCTGTTGGGGGACCCTGATTCCATATACCTTGTGATGTAATTTGATGTTCATTCCTTCATCTTTATATGGCATTTAATGGCGATTACACTGTTGGATGTTTCTTGAACACTTGTGGGTTCATTATTTGAATACTTTTGAATTATTACTTCACATATGTACTTGAAAGTATAAATTTCACAGCATTCTTTGCATTTTTGCACCATGCACTGATACACTTTATATGGAACACTTCATATTTGCACACAGCAATTTCATATAGCTGCTGATTCTTTCTAGCATATATTTTGTCTATTATTTTTTCTAGTATCTTTTTTTCTATATTTGCACATATTAATCATTTTGGTTCTTATATGTCGTATTTAGATTTTTAATGGATCAATTTGGATTGTATATTTATGGGATGAACTGTTGGACCTATAACAATAAGAGAGTCATTAGAGGGATAAATATTCTCCCCCCCCCAGCATTTTGTATGTGTTTATATGTTTTTTAATAAGTTGTTTATGTTGTTTGTAAATTGTTTTTAAGGATGACCTAATAAATGTATATAGTTTTATATATATTTTGACTATCTTAGTGGTAAATCCTTGTGTGTGCGGCAGATTTGTAGGGGTTGTGGGACTAGTCTAGGGTCCCTTTGTTAGTAGTGTATTGTTAAGTTCTCTCCCGCCTGCCAGCACCTTTTTGCATAGCTGTGCACACTCTAATCCTCTTGTTTTACAGTTTGCATATTGCTCTGTTATGTCTATTGCACTGCTGGTTATGAAAAAGAGATAGAAGAGGGAGAGAGATAGAGAAAGAGGGTGTCAGGCTGGAGAGTTCTCCAATATGAACTCTCCACCAGGAAGGAGATTATTTTCCGGAGCAAAGACACAGGAACAAAGGAAATGCTCTAACAATGGTTTTATTAATAATGGCAAAGGAAACAAAAAGATCTTCAAATCAAATACAAAAACAAAAGGCTAACTAACAAGATAACTAATAAGGAAAACAAATGAAACACTCACCCAAGGGCCCAGGACAGGGGCCAGCAGTCTCCAGAATGATCAGCCACAGATGGGTGACCAAAGCAAACCAACAAACAAAACAAAACCCTGCTGCATCAGATGGAGGGCAGATCCACTTAAATAGCCCTCACACCAGGTGCAGCAGCAGATGGGGAGAGAGCAGCCAGGGATCTGCTGACACTCGCTGGTGGCTGACAGAACTGCAGATGGGGTGTTAAATAATGCCAGCCACCAGTTGGGCATCAGCCGGACCTGGGAATCTTACAGAGAAAGGGAGAGAAAGAGAGAGAGGTAATAAGAGATTCTATTTTTTCTTCTGTTTTCAACCTCTTTTTGCTGCTGTTGAACACTAAGGGTTTAGTTCCTCTTTAATACATACACATATATACCCACACAATCATTCAAAGTAGTCAGTTTAGTTTATTTTGTAGAGATTTTATATATTTATTGAGTCACCTCATCACACAAACACATCTGTTACCGTCGTGTACAGCACCTGCCTGTGCAAAAAAGCAAGTTCCCTGCAGCTGTTGCTGGGAGACCAGTGGGCTAAATGCAGCGGCTGTCTGCTATCACCTCACTGAATAAAACTCAGCAGATCCCCCCATTCAGAAGCTGGACTGAGCCATTTTCATTTTACAATTTAAAAGGAAGGCTTACTTTTTTTATGTTCTAAGGCCACATTATTTACGCACATGTTAGAAGCTATCGTTCATCTTTTTAATGCAAATAATCGCGATAGTGCTTCTTCATAAAAACACTTCCCCCCTGAACCTTATTCAATCCTTTCACATATAGAAAGGTCTCAGTCATGTCCCCTCTCTCCCTTCTTTCCTTCAGGCTGTACAAGTGATTCAAGTCCGCTCTGATAAGTTTTAAGTTATACTAAACGCAAGCCCGAATGTTGGCCCACACGTTGCACTGTTCCAAACTGCAATCTGTCTTAATAAAGAAGCAATCGTTTGGAACCTATATTTATTATTAGTAGAACACTGTGGATCCAGTGTAAAAACTGAGTGATAATGGGTGTGGCAATGGTGATGTGACATAAGCACACTCTGTGCTTTACATATGTATATTGGGTGGTCTCTAACGCACTCGCCTGTGACCGATCTTACTATAGTATTTTAAAAAATCTGCGGGCAGTGAAGTGCCTCTTTAGAGTAATGCGATTTCTATAAATAAATATATATTCCCCGCCCGGAATTCAGCGCCGCTGAACGCTGACAGTTTAGATGAGCAGCACAGAGCAGCTTATTTCTGCTCTGTACGCCGCTCGCCCATTCACTTGCAGGGCGAGACTGTCCGATCGAATGACAGGGGTGAGAGCTGCTGCAGGATGAGAGCGTCTGCAGACTGTCAGATCAAATGACAGGGGTGAGAGCTGCTGCAGGGTGAGAGCATCTGCAGACTGTCAGATCGAATGACAGGGGTGAGAGCTGCTGCAGGGTGAGAGCGTCTGCAGACTGTCAGCAGAATGTCAGACCGGATGACAGGGGTGAGAGCTGCTGCAGGTTAACGTCTGCAGACCGTCAGCAGAATGTCAGACCCAATGACAGGGGTGAGAGCTGCTGCAGGATGAGAGCGTCTGCAGACTGTCAGATCGAATGACAGGGGTGAGAGCTGCTGCAGGGTGAGAGCATCTGCAGACTGTCAGATCGAATGACAGGGGTGAGAGCTGCTGCAGGGTGAGAGCGTCTGCAGACTGTCAGATCGAATGACAGGGGTGAGAGCTGCTGCAGGTTAACGTCTGCAGACCGTCAGCAGAATGTCAGACCCAATGACAGGGGTGAGAGCTGCTGCAGGATGAGAGCGTCTGCAGACTGTCAGATCGAATGACAGGGGTGAGAGCTGCTGCAGGATGAGAGCGTCTGCAGACTGTCAGATCGAATGACAGGGGTGAGAGCTGCTGCAGGGTGAAAGTGTCTGACCAGTGATGGCCTGAGAGCAGCGTCTGAGGACTGTCAGAGGGCTGCAGCATTTAGGGGTCACTGATAAAGAGGTGAGCGGCAGCTGGAGATTGAGATTGCTTTATTGGAGTCTGTTGACTCCAATAATGCCGTCATAGGTTCAGTACTATATTTTTTCGTTTTTCTGTCTGGTTTGAGGGATCTACTAAAAGTGTAGACAAGTGTAGACTCCAAAGAACAATAAAGACAGCAGAAAGAATAATTGGAGCCCCCTTACCATCCCTGCAGGAACTGCACAAACGCAGAACAAAAACATGGGCAGAAAAGATCCTTCGGGATCCCTCCCACCCTGGACACGCCCTATTCCAGCATTTACCATCTGGGTGGCTTCTCGCGGTACCAGCATGCAGGACTTTTAGGTCTATGAATGGTTTCTTGTTCAGGATGTCCACATCCTGAACAATAACTAAGCGTCATAGGCTCAAAGCCGTTATAAATTGCACTATGGGAGAGCATCTGTATCTCTGTTTCCCTTTTCTATGTCTATACCGTGAAGCGCAGGTGACAGCACCCCCCTACGTCCTGCCTGTCCTCATCATTGATTGCATGCTCTACAACAATATAGCTGAGTATCTCTTTTTCTGCATATATTTGTATGTATTTTGTTTATCTTTGTGTCTTATATGCTTCATTTTGTTGGTCGCCTTTTGCGTATCACTGGTGGATATATTTTGCCAATTTAATGGGTCTGTTTAAAGGAGGTGCACATAATAATATAAATATATAGTTAGGTTTATATATAGGGAGATTTTTGTGGTGATAGGTTGGATACTCTTATAGTAACTTGTTGATTTAGGTAATCTTTGTGCCGGCACAAAGGGAATTAGCTATATGTATATATCTACTTAATAAATTTAGGTTACCCCAATCATAGCAGCAATCCAGTATTTTACGGATTATTTTTTTCTGACGGACGGATCATACCTTTCTATAATGAACATCTATTCCATTATTATAGGACCATTAGAGGGGCGATGTTTTTAGGTGTCTTTATTGTTGGTTTTAAAGTGGACCAACACCCTGAGGTGATCGGCCCGGGAATCTATAAGATTCCCGGGCCGATCACCTCACACACCGCGGGACATCCGAGATCGGGATGTCCCGCGGGGTGTAAACCCCCCAAAACACCTTACCTCTCCAGCCGCTGCTTCCGCCGCCGCCGCCTCACTCGTGCTCCTCTAGACGTGCGCGCGCCCACGCCGGCCGTCTCTGAATGGCCGGCGCGGACGCGCACACGTCAAGAGTGACGCGCGGGACGCGTCGACGTGCAAGCTGCTTGTACGTCGCTGTCAATCAGCTTGTCCGTCAGCGCCGATTGGACGGCGCGGCCACGTGGGAGCGGGGAGAGGTGAGTTTTGGGGGCTTTCTGGGGGGTTTCACACAGCGGGGCACCCCCGATCGGGGTGCCCCGGGGAAGTGGAACAATACCCAGGATAGTCAAAATCCTGGGTGTTGGTCCACTTTAAATGTTTTGTTTCTTGATGTTAAAATGATAAAAACTTTTCATAGACCGTTTATTGGTTGTGCTCCGCTTTTTGAGTGATCCCTGGTGGATCAATTGACCCTAGGTTCCACTCTGTTTTGTATTCATATGTGTTAGAGAGAGCACACCTTTGCCCAATATTACCAGTGGTGCACCATACTTGGCTAGTGTAAACTGTAGTTAACTGTTACGTGTTGCACTGTGTATATGCCAAAAAGAATTCCTTGTTCATCTCACGATGTACTTGGCGAACAATAAATTGAATTGAAATAGTCTGGGAGACAGGGGAGAGACTATGCTGCAAGGTGCAGTGCTGCACCTTCATGATTGATAGTAGAGAGGAGGGCGGGGTTATACATGTGCTTAGACAAGCGGCTATTCGAAACTTCGAAACTATTCGAAACTTCTTTACATCAAAACAGGATTTGAAAACCAATCATGAATTAAAAGGAAAGAGAGAAGGAAAACCTCAATTGTGTGATACTGCTGAAACACGGGAAACGCCAAAGCACTTCGCCTGTTCTTTACTGCGCTTACCAGAAGGTCATAAAAACAGAACTTGAAAACCAATCATGAACAAGCTGAATCAGTAAGTTAAGCTTCCAGGATAAATGTTGTGAGTGTGCACCACCCAATTATATTGATACAATGATTTGCTATAAGGTGCTGGCAAAAATAGGGACAACAACTGTAGAAAATGTAAAGAATGGGGGCCCTAGACCAACCCTCAAATACCCTATATATCTGCCGCACACTAGTAAATATGCCAATATATCCAATCAATCTTGAAAAAATATATTATAAATTTATTTGATCAGGACTCACAAAATACACACCAACAATACATAAAGGACTCATTAAAATACAAATAAGACACAAAAAAGGGAGGTTGGACCCCACAAATGGCTCTACAATATCCAATAATTCATAAAAAGTGAAATAATGGTACTGAACCCACAATACAACGGGGCACAAGGGAAATGATTAAAGAAGATGAAAAAACCTGTGCTGACTGTGTAAAAAGTGCTTCCTATTCATAAAAATCTACAAACCTACAAATCTACTAAACTAACTTAATGTTCAAACTATTATACATGCATGGTCAATAAAAGTGCAAAGAACAACTCTTATATAGTATGTTCTATTATATTGCATTGGCCCCAATGGTTCAGAAGTGATATAGCCAGTAAAATTCCAATAGTACAAAAAAGTATTGTTTACATCACCATGTTATAAGGCCTCCGGGGTCCCCCTCCAACGGCTCGCCACCGTGCGCGTGTGTGTTTTGTGTGTCCTTTATGTATTGTTGGTGTGTATTTTGTGAGTCCTGATCAAATAAATTTATAATTTATTTTTTCAAGATTGATTGGATATATTGGCATATTTACTAGTGTGCGGCAGATATATAGGGTATTTGGGGGTTGGACTAAGTTAAGCTTCCAATCATTAATCTCACCCCTCTTTGCTTCAATCCCGTCTGTTTCCCCCGGCCGTGGGAACCGGCAGGCAGAAGGGTGAGACCGAAGATCAAACCAAAACAGACTTGTTCACTGGCGGTGAACTCCCCCGTGAACAAGTCAGTCGGTGACTAAACACATCTGGGGCGGAGCTAGGCAACACGCTTTGTTTTTATTTCCAGTTTGATCTTCGGTCTCACTCTGCCGGTTCCCACGGCCGGGGAAAACAGACGGGATTGAAGCAAAGAGCGGCGATATTAATGATTGGAAGCTTAACTTGCTGATCCAGCTTATTCATGATTGGTCCTGTCCTGTTTTTATGACCTTCTGGTAAGCGCAATAAAGAACAGGTGAAGTGCTTTGGCGTTTCCAGTGTTTAAAGTGGACCATCACCCTCCCGTGATCGGCCCGGGAATCTATAAGATTCCCGGGCCGATCACGGGAGGGTGATGGTCCACTTTAAACACTGGAAACGCCAAAGCACTTCACCTGTCGATCACCTCCCTCCCCGCGGGACATCCGAGATCGGGATGTCCCGCGGGGTGAAACCCCCCCAAACGCCCCAAATCCCCTTACCTTGTCTTCGGTGCAGCCGGCCGCCGCCTCCCTCGCGCCCCTCTAGACGCGCCCGCGCCGGCCGTCTGTGAATGGAGTGACGCGCGGGAGGCGGCGGCGGAGGAGCCGCTTGTCAGTTGCTGTCAAATCGCTTGTCCGTCCGCACTGATTGGACGGCGCGGTCACGTGGGAGCGGGGAAAGGTGAGTTTTCCGGGTGATCGGGGGGGGTTTCACACAGCGGGGCACCCCGATCGGGGGTGCCCCACCGAAGTGGACCAAGACCCAGGATAGTCAAAATCCTGGGTGTTGGTCCACTTTAAGCAGTATCACACAATTGTGGTTTTCCGTCTCTTATCTTTACACTTATGAGTGCAACCGGCATTACTGATGGGAAGTTAAAGTGCAAGTTCACCCTGAATAAGAGCCTATATTGTATGTTTCCCACACCCTGTACATACAGATTGCCCACATTACAAAATCATCCTACCTGCATCTACTGCATGTTATGAGCCTTTAAACATCCAAGATGGCGGCTCACGGAACGTCAGGCAGCCTGAAAACAGGAAGTGTCTTCTGACTGTGCTGCTCTGCATTCTGGGATTGCTGACCTTTTCCTGACCCCAGCTCTGCTCTGTCTGAGCAGAGCACAGCTATAACCCACCCCCCTGTACTTATCCCACCCTCCTCGCCTCAGTAAATGTGATGCTTCTGAGTCAAGATGGCGGTGCCCGTATCCCAAAGTCCTGAACAGAGTTTCAGCCCAGTGGGGAAGAGAATAATAAGTGACTAAAAACTTAAAATGTAATATGTAATAACTTTAGATGCTGGGGAATCATTTATTCCAAGTATGCAGCACGTCCTGCTCCAGTAATGATTCATTACGTCTGGGATATAGGCCACAAGAGGGCGCTTTACTGCAGAGATGGCAAAAAAGAGGCCCCTCCCGGTCCTTATATACCCGGGACCTCCCACTAAATTCCCCAGTTTAGTCTCTGCAGTCGGCTGCGAAGGTCAAGATGATGGCTCTCTCTCCTTGCAGGTAAGCCGGGCTGCACAGCCCCTGGCCCTGTGTCCTATTCCCACCCGTGCCACTATTACCTGCCTCCCAGCTGTGGCTGCATGGTCGGGTGATGGTAGGCAGCACCTATTAGAGGTGCTTTTTACTGGAGCATTGCTCCACTGCAAATCCCCCACCAAAGGGTAGGCGGCACAGGTTGGTGAGCCTGACATGGGATGCCCCGTCCGCTTTTAGCCCTCACTACATGTGACCAAATGTACCTATGGGCTTATTCCCCCTTCTCCCTTTGCCCGGTTAGTCGGGGGGGGGGGGGGCGGTCAGTGTTACGGTTAGGTAGTGTGTGTGTGATGCTTTTACCAGTGTTCTGCTGTCTGATTCACTGTACTGTACTGTCTGCGCTGGCACATGGCTCAGCGCTCCCCTGCCTCCTCTCCTCAGTCTTTCTCTGGCATTTGAACGGCCCGCGCGCTCGCTCTGCGGGGGGGGGGCGGTGGCGTCAGCGGCCGGCTTGTGCTCCATTGGCTGCAGCGTGCGGTCTGCAGCCTGTCCCTGCGTTCGGCGCGCACCGCGGGCGGCCCGCCCCCTCCTGTCTCTTTCAGCGCCATCTTGACCGGTGCTGCTAGAACCTGCTGGTGTGCGCGAGTGCCCTTGCAGGCTGGATATATAGATTTATATATATATTTATATGCATTTATTTTTACTGTATAGTTGTTTGTGATTGTTTGCCATACTGATTGGGGGTTTTCATTATGTCTTTCAGGCGGGACAACCTAAATTAGAGGTTTCTCCCAGTCATGTGTCCTTATCACCCATATTAACATTGGGGGCTTAAATTTTAAATACTAAATCCTCCCACTAGCGGACATTTAAGGGGCATCCCGGGTAGCTGCACAGCGTAATTCCCATTGGTCTGTGTGACTTCAAATTCACCATATGGAGGCTTCTCAGGATATTGTGCTCGGGGTCCCCTTGGGGCAAGCCCGGCTATGTGTGGTGTGCGGGGCATCCCTTGTGGGCGATGATGTGCGGGTCTGTGTACCCTGCGCCCAACAAGCGCTTGTGCGGCAATCTGGGCCCCATGTGTCTGGATCGGCACCCTCTGTCTCATCCCCCACACCCCCCGCGCCTAGTTATGACCCCCAGTGACATTAACACTAGCGGGGAGTCGCAATCTGATGTTTCCGCCAGACTGGCCAATATTGAGAGACAGATTGCTAGCTCTGCAGCCCGTAAGGCTCCAGCTAAAAGACGGCACGTGACGCCTGCTGCACCGGCCTTTACTTTTGAACAAGATGATTTCCTTGAATGGTCTGACTACACCCCTCTTGAGGAAGGGGAATTATTTTCAGATTCAGTTCTCTCGGACGACCAGCATTGCCTTGGCGCTGATGCCGGCTCAGAGCATTGGGATGCTGACAACATCCATAGACTTCTGAGTCAAATTTTTGAAGTACTTGCCATTTCCCCTCCTGCAGCGGCGCCTAAGCAGCAGGGGGAATTGTTTGGTACCACAAAATCACGTTTGGAATTCCCAGAACAGACGGATTTTAATAATCTGGTTCTCAAGGAATGGGAACGGCCTAGCCGGCTTCCCGGTATCCCTAATGGGTGGGATAGGAGGCATCCCTTCCCCGCGGATGTGGTCAAGTGTTGGTCATCTCCCCCCGAGGTGGATGCCCCCGTCCTGGGGTTGTCTAATACGTCTGTGGTGCATTCCCCTGATTCCACTACCTTGAAGGATAGTGAGGACCGAAGTATTGACCAACTGGCCTCCATTGCCGTTGCCTGTGTGGGTTCGGCCTTGCGCCCGGTTTGTGCTTCCGCTATCACGGCTGTGGCTATTAGGACCTTGATCAGGGGCCTTCTGGATGGCTCCCATGAGGATCCTTCTTGTGCTGAATTTAGAGCCTTGTCACAATGTGAGTTGTTCATCACCTATGTCCTCTCTGCCTTAGATGACACCATTCGGATGTGTAGCAGGACCTCGGCCTTGATTGTCTCTATCCGCCGCTCGGTCTGGTTGTGCCAGTGGGCAGCTGACAATGCTGCTAAGAAGGCTCTCACGGGGCTTCCCTTTAAAAGGGTCTGCACCTTTTTGGTGATCATTTGGACCTTTTTGCTAAGGGAGGTAAGTTGCCCCAACGCAAAAAGCAGCCGCGACCCTTTCGGGGTTCATGGTCCTTCACTCCCTCCTTTCGTGGGCCTAGGTCAGGCAGGGGGGTATCCTTCGCAGGACAAAGGGGAGATTTCTGGGGCAAGGGCAGAGGCCGTGCTGACCCGGATCCTCCTGGGGTGGCAAGCCCAAATCCACTGCCAAGCCCGCTCAGCAATGAGAGGGCGGCCTCACCCTTGCGGGTGGGGGGACGGCTGCAGCTCTTCGCTCAGGTCTGGGCTCAACAAGTCTCAGGCAATTGGATTCTGGAGGTGGTCTCCTCCGGATACAAGCTGGAGTTCTCGGACTGGCCTCCTCCCAGATTCCTCAGGTCACGGATTCCCACGGACCCTCGGGCATCTCAGGGCCTGTTGCTGGCGGTAAAAAACCTTCTGGCCATGGGTGTCGTTTGTCAGGTCCCCCCGGGAGAGAGAGGTCAGTGTTACTATTCCAATCTCTTTACAGTGCCCAAAAAGGATAGTTCCATCAGACCCATTCTGGACCTAAAACTTCTCAACAGGTTCATCAGGACCAGACGTTTTCGCATGGAAACGCTGCGCTCCGCTATCAGCTCCCTGTGTCCGGACTTTGACTTCAATAGACATCAAGGATGCTTAGCTTCATGTGCCGGTCTTCCCAGGGCACCAGCGGTTCCTCAGGTTTGTGGTAGGGGAACAACACTACCAATTTGTGGCACTTCCCTTCAGAGTGTTCACCAAGGTGTTGGCAGGTGTGATGGTCCTTCTCAGAGCCTGGGGTATTCGCATTCTTCCTTATCTGGACAACCTTCTCATTACGTCCCCTTCACTCCAACAGGCGGAACTGGACACCCGGACGGTGGTGGCGACACTAGAAATGTTCGGGTGGATGATCAATTATCCCAAGTCCTCACTCTCCCCGTCACGGGTGACCCCCTTCCTGGGTATGACTCTGGATACCATTCAGGCCAGGATTTTCCTCCCTCAGCAGAAGGTGGGCTCTCTTCAAGCACGGATTCATTTCTTGCTGTCCAACCCTCATCCATCCATCCGGCAAGGGATGCAACTGGTGGGACGTATGGTGGCCTGCTTCGAGGCAGTTCCCTATGCTCAATTTCACATGAGGCCTCTTCAGCTCCATCTTCTTTCAGCCTGGGACAAGTGTCCCCTGTCTCTGAATCAGGCTTTTGCTCTGTCCCCTCGGGTCCGGCGGTCCCTCCTGTGGTGGCTGGACTTAGGTTGGGGGGGCTACTGGAGAACCCAGGGGCTGTGGGGCCCTCAGGAGGCACACGCCCCCATCAATGTTCTGGAGCTGAGGGCGGTTCGGTTGGTGCTGGAGCAGCAGACGCCTCACCTCTGGGGCCTACCGGTTCAGGTTCGCTCCGACAACCGGACTGCGGTCGCTTACCTCAATCATCAGGGAGGGACTCGGAGCAAGAGTGCCCTCCGGGAGGTGTCGTTGATTCTCTCTTGGCCTGAGGACAATGTCCCGGGCATCTCTGGGGTTTACATTCCGGGAGCGGAAAACCTGGAAGCGGATTCCCTGAGCAGGAGGGCCTCTCGCCGGGGGGAATGGTCCCTCAGCAACGAGGTCTTCCTATCCCTCTGTCACAGGAGGGGGATGCCAGATGTGGATCTGATCTCTTCCAGCATTTGTCTCACTGTCCCAGGATCCTCTGGCTCTGCCGGTGGATGCCATGTCTCTGTCTTGGCAGGGGTTCGGTCTCCTGTACCTCTTTCCTCCGTTTCCCCTTCTGGGCAAGGTTCTACGCAAGCTGATTCAGGAAGGAGTGCCAGCTGTTCTGGTGGCCCCCAGGTGGCCAAGACAGGTTTGGTTCGCAGACGTCGTGCAGCTGGCGGTCGATCAGTACCCTCTGCCCCTGGTTCCGGATCTTCTCATTCAAGGACGGCTCAGTTACCCCAATTTACAAACGCTGGCTTTGATGGCCTGGCTGCTGAAACCTCCATCCTAAAGGAAAAGGGTCTGTCTGATGCGGTTGTTCAGACTCTGGTCAGAGCTAGGAAGAAATCCTCTTCTACCATCTACTACAGGACCTGGCGGACCTGCATTGACTGGTGTGAGGCTAGGGCCTTTCCCTGTCGGGTATTCTCAATTCCTCGGATACTGGAGTTCCTTCAACATGGTCTGGATTTGGGTTTTCAGCTCAGCACTCTGAAGGGGCGTGTTTCCGCCTTGGCTGTTTTCTTCCAGAGGTCCTTCGCTCTTCATCCTTTGGTCAAGACTTTCTTCCAGGGGGTCACTCATGTGCGCCCTCCCCGCAAACCCATGTTACCGGTTTGGGATTTGAATTTGGTATAGTGTGCCCTTCAGGGTCCTCCATTTGAGCCTGTGCATGAGGCTGCACTGTCTATTCTCACCCTGTAAGTTGCCTTCTTGGTGGCTATCACTTCTGTCCAGCGTGTTTCTGAGTTGGCGGGTCTGTCTATTCAGGCCCCCTACTTTGAGAGACACCAGGACAAGGTGGTTTTCTGCTTTAAACCAGACTTCTTGCCTAAGGTTGTCTCTGCCTTTCACCTCAATCAGGACATTGTGCTTCCTTCCTTGTGCCCTAATCCTGCTAATGACAAGGAGAGGGCCTTGCATTCTCTGGACGTTGTCAGGAACTTGAAATACTACCTGATGGCTACAGCGCCTTTCAGGAAGACGGACGCCTTGTTTGTGGTACCCTCTGG
This sequence comes from Gastrophryne carolinensis, assembly GCA_027917425.1. Taxonomy (NCBI): domain Eukaryota; kingdom Metazoa; phylum Chordata; class Amphibia; order Anura; family Microhylidae; genus Gastrophryne; species Gastrophryne carolinensis. The sequence goes on from CM051237.1 coordinate 14,023,612, forward strand.
TCCCAAGAAGGGTTTGGCGCCGGTCAAGTCTACTATTAGTAAATGGATTTGTCAGGCTATTGTTAGGGCCTATTCTGCAAAAGTGAGGGATCCTCCTTTCCAGGTCACTGATCATTCTACCCGTGCTGTTGGGGCTTCTTGGGCCTTCCAGCACCAGGCTTCTGTTGAACAAGTTTGCAAGGCCGCTACTTGTTCTTTTGTTCATACCTTTTTCAAGTTTTACAAAGTTGATGTTCGGGCCTCAGCGGATGCCGTTTTTGGCCGCTAGGTTCTGCAGGCGGCAGTGGTTTGAACTGTGCATTGTTGCTTTTTTTGGGATCCCCACCCGTTGTTGGACACTGCTATTGGATGTCCCAGACGTAATGAATCATTACTGGAGCAGGGCGTGCTGCATACTTGGAATAATACCATTCTGTGAATACTCACCTTGTAGAATGGGTATTATAAGTATGCAGCACGCCCTGCTCCAGTTGCACTTATGAGTGCAACCGGCATTATTGATGGGACGTTAATTTTGAGGAGTAACAGGATGTGTTAATCCCGTGATTTTACGAACAAAGTGTGGTTACATTCAAGCGGACCCACAAGTGATTGTCTGTAAAGAGAAAGCCTGTAATCACTGATTATCTGTTCCTGGTAACTGGCATTTCCTTATTACATTTCGAACCACTTTTCTACCTTCTAATAGGCTTCTCCTGCTTTGTGGGCATCGGCAATTTTTATTTTCAGCGCATTAGGCAGCTGCTTCAAAGAACCCACAGCTGCTATGCTTTGGGACATGGTTAGAGGAGTCTGGGTATTTATAAAGCTTTCACATTTCACATCAACTGGTCTTTCCTACAGATGACCACAGACAAGATTTCACACTAAACAGGCTAAGGTCTGAGACTATGTCAAAGTAACTTGAGATCACAAATATCCGCGGGTTCCCACTTTTAAATTCTACCACACAATTCAGCAATATTGCTAAAATGTGGAAAAGTGTGTGTGTGTGTGTGTGTGTGTGTGTGTGTGTGTGTGTCGTCTTGCCATTTGAAGATCATTTCATCAATAACTTGCTTAACTCTAACAGTAACTTTGCATCCCTCTGAACAGCTGGGGCAAAGACTCATGGAGCCTGGGCAGCATCAGGGAAGAAGAAAATAAATCTGAGCCCTTTTTTCAGTTCTATAATGAAATTTCTGCATCCCGATATCAGTAACGCTACCATTGTAAACAAGGGGCCTTTATGGAAAATGAATATTGTTAAACTATTATGTAATGTATATATGTATTTCTGTCTCTCTCGCTATGTATAATTAGTTGCATTTGGCCAGTCATACATAAGTCAGGTCATTCAGGCAGGCTACTGTCCCTCACGAGGCCAGAGGATGGTCAGTCCACATTCCTTTCCCCACCCTAATAAAACACAGGTTTTTAAATCAAGTTTGTTGACAGATGCTGAGAAATTCTTGGAATGCGAAGTACAGTTAGTACAGTTTTTAGGCAATACCAGTTTCAGGTTCTGTGAAAATCCAAACATTTCTCTGTAAATGCGGGTTTTCACAAGTTTCAGGCTAGCGTCACTGGGAGGCCAAGCCTGGACATCAAAGAAATATCAGGGTATAACTGACGGAGGGGCCAGGAAAGAGGGGAGAGGGTCTTAGGGGAAGGTTAGGGCTTTGAAAACAAGCAGAGAGAGGAGGCCGAAGCTGCCAGCCTGAAGGTCCGCTTATGAGTTCCCCCTGTCAGGAAGGTAAATATATTGGTTGCTTTTCAGGTAATGCTCTTAAACCTGCCTTAACCACTGTATATACATATGCCTGACATATAACTCTCAAGAAGCCGGGAGAAAACTAACCACCCAAAACTGGTAATAACAATGATAACAATCACCATACAGGGGATCCAGAATAATGCAAAAACCAGGGTGGGTGGAGCAGGACATACTGTATACGTATACCAATTCTACAGGTGAGTATTTCACAGAATTGTATTATTCTAAGTATACAGTACGTCCTGCTCCAGATATAATACTTACACTTGGGACATCCAATAGCAGTGTCCATAAAGCAGGGTGGGATCCCCAACAAAAAGGCACAGCAGACAGCTAAAAGCACTGTCACCTGCAACCTTGCTACCAAGAGCGACATGAGCAAAGGCTCTAACGTCAACCACATAAAAACCTTTGAAAAGGTATGAACAGAGAACAAGTAGCGGTCTAGCAGACTTGTTCAACAGAAACCTGGTGCCGAAAGGCCCAAAGATACCGAAGCACAAGTAGAATCAGAAGTAAGGCGAGAAGAAGATTCTTCCCCTTAAAAGAATAGGCCTGAGTAACAGCCTGACAAGTCCAAAACGCTAACCGTAGCCTTGGCAGAAGCCGAAACCTTTCCTAGGACCAGAAGGGACAACCCATCCAAGTAAGACCAGGCCAAAGGCCGCTTAACCCTGGAAACAGACGAAATCAGGCACATATAGGATGGAGACGCCCGCAAACCCCAAGGGGTATCAGTCCCCCTAAGGGACGAGAGACAATCCAGGAAAACACTTTCAACAGCTGTTGAGGGAACGTAGACCCCCCTTTTTTTTGGCATTACTAGGAACAAGGCACAGAAAAGAGACAAGATGTCTTGAATACATGAGCATAAGACACCACCTTAGGCAGAAGGTCCGGCGTAAGTGGAACACCACCTAATCTTAGCGTATATCAAAGAATGAGGGCTAGCTAAACAGAGCCGCTCAGGCACACGTCTGACTGAGGCAACAACCCCAGAAGGACAACCTTGAGGGTAAAAACAGTCAGACAGCATCCGGAATAGGACCAAAGGGAACACCCCGCAAGGCAAACAGAATAAGATTCAAATCCCAACGGGAACCATAGAATTACGTGGGAAATGCACATGAACAATCCCCGAAAGAATGCTGAACCAAGGAAAAAATGAGCAAAAGACTTCAATACGAAGGCAGACAGGGCAGAACCTGAACCTTCAGAGTACAGAGATGGAGAACCAACTCCAACCCATGCTGTAATGACTCTATAACCCTGGGAACAGAAAACGCCCAACAGGGGAGAGACCTAGACTCACTTTACCAATCAATATGGGTAAACCATACCCCATAATAGACGGAAGAAGTAGAAGCTTGCTCCTAGACTTCCAATAGTCACAGTCACCGAGAAAATAAACCCGTCTCCATCAAGATGGATGAATCAGCCGTCAGGCCGTCTAGACCAGAGCCTGTAGATTGGGGTGACATAAAAAGGGGGCCTGAGTGAGCAGATCAGCACTCCTGACAGAACGTACAGGTCCGCTGTCCTCAGTACCACGTCTGCGAACCACACTCCACTAGGCCACCCAGGGGCCACCAGTATCCCTGGACCCCCCTACCAGAGCAATCTTGCGCAGAACCCCGCCTAGCAGGGTGAATGAAGATAAGACACATAGAATAGAATGTCCAGCCATAACATTTCTAAGCCCCATGACCACAGTCAGAATATTCTGGGACAGGGAAACAAGGGCCGAGAACCTGTGATAGTGACGGGGGCCCAAACAGATCCACACTAGTTGGATCTAATACAGACACCAGGATTAGCACATCCTGACACAGAAGGACATCCACCGGAGCGAATACCACTGAAATGCAGGGGACGTTGTCCTCCACCCAGATCAGGATCAGATACCTTCCTGGAGGATCATCCTGCTCCGAGTCCCACACAGATAATCAATACAGGCCACTGTCGTCAGACAGACCAAGAGCCCCCAAATAGACAGGTCCCGAAGAGGAGTAGTCCAGCAAGATAGAGCCAAACTGAAGGCTCACTGTTTCAAAAATCAATATGTATATGGACCCCTAAGGGCCCCACCTCGGAACCACAGGGGATTTTAGAAGAAACCACCCCCCCCCCCGTCAACCTGCTAGACTTGGTATCCATGGAGACCATCTACAGGAAGATGCAAGAAGGGGGGGGGGTGCCCCCTGACGGGTTCCTAGAATTCAACCATCTCAAAAGGAACCACCGTACCAAGGGGGAGGGAACACAGACCCAGCTCCAGGGATGCTGGAACCCTGTCCAGTATTAACAATATAAGTTGCCGAAGAGCCCAAGGGCACTGAGTATAAGGGACATCCTCTGAGCAGCCAAAAACGGGCCCACCAGCTGCAACCCTGCCTGGTGGCGGTACGGGGACAGCAATGAGGGACAGAGCCCATGTAACCAGATTGTCCACTTATTGCCAAAGGAGAAGGTTCTGGCCTGAACCGAATCCAAATGCAATCCTAGGAATGGAAATACCAAATAAGGGGACAATGAGGAATTGAGGTGACTAAGCACCCCTCCAAATGAATCCCAAAAGACACCACCAGCCGAGTAACCAACTCGGCCTGACGTAGAAATTGGGAAGTAAAGCAGGACGACCAGGTAGGTCCTCTCGCGAACGCCCCTTGGTCTCATCAGAGACATCACCCCCACCAGTGCCTTGGCGAGCACTCTGGGAGCAGAAGAGAGGCCAGATAACAAGGCCACAATCAGCAGTGTTGGCCCTCCAACACTAACCCGTAAGAGCCTCGGTGTCCAGAGGACACAGGGGTATTAAAATAATCATCTTAGACCTCCACAGACGGCAAGGGGCCCACTGGGCGCATGGCGCTGGCGGCCCAACTCAGAGATTCCATACAGAAACTGCCTGTGACTGTAAAATTGCTGAACCTATGGAAGGCCAGAATGGGCCAGACTGCCTCATCCTTTTGGGGGAATGTGGAAAGGCTGGTGTAGAGGCTCCTGCCTCTGCCTGTTAAGGGCAACCTGCACGAGACCTCAGACCTCGCAGGCCGAGCATGGCCTGCACCAACACCTGAAGAGAGACAGGGACCAGAAGCACCCTGACAATCTCGGGAAGGGACCGCCCAGCAAACTCTATCCTGCATCCGGAGGAAACTACCTCCTGAATCCACCAGAACGAGGCATGACGCCCCCTGATAGGAGCAATGTGCTACGGCCATCCCCTCACCCATACGGGCGAGGGCGTCTCATCATGCTTGGGGGGTTTTGGTGAAAGATTTGGACTCCTGGGGCAGGAATCCACACCAAAAAGCTGGAAGGACATCCCTGGTTCGTGTTTGACACTAACGTAGGGGGGGGAGGGGTGCCCCTGCCCCGAGGAGGCCGAGACAGCCTTCTGCGTAGGGGTGTTTTGCCCTTTTTACCAAAAAGGTCAAAACGGGCCCCAAACAGTCGTCGCCCTCCAAAGGGAAGGCCAGTAAGAGCCTTTTTTGTGTCATCGTCAGCACCCCACTGTCGCAGCCAGACCAGGCGGCGTATAGCTACCACAAGGGCAGAAGTTCTTGCACACATCCTAATGGTGTCATCCATCGCTAAAAGGATAAACCTTACAAAAACCTCATAACTGGAGAGTGCATTAAAGACCTCCCAGGGGAGATCCTCAGGTTGATGATTAAGCATCTTTCTGATGAGGGTTCTAGCGGCCACTGCAGTGATGGCCGCAGCACAGACCGGGCACAGCGCCGTCCCTGCACAAGAAAAGGCGTGGGAAGCCAGTCTATCAATGTGCCGGTCCTCAACGTCCCGAAGGGTACGATAAGTAGGAGCTGCCATGAAGGGGGGGTTAAGAACCCCTATGATCGGTGCATCCACCACGGGAGGTGATGACCAACAGTTAACCACATCAGGGGGAAAAGGGTATTTCCAATCCCAGTCCCCTGGAACTCCTGGAAGTTTACAAGGGGACTCCCATTCTTTGAGTACAAGAGCCTGGAAATGATCCTGCTCCAGAAATTCCAAGCGCGGTGTCGCTGTGTGGAAACTTTCCCTTCTAGGCTTGGGAGCCTCACCAGGGGGAGAGATAGACAAGACCTCAAAGTGATTATCTAAGCAATATGCTAGCAGGGATTTATGCAATAGGCAACCCTGGATGCCCCAAAGACCCGCTAAGAATGTGGGAGAATTTTTTGTAAACCCACTATAATTATGTCAGGCCGGGAGAAGCCACCGGAGTCTTTGGCGTCTGAAAGACAAAGAGAATAAGGGGTGTCAGAGCCATGCGCAGGACAAATTAACATAATGAGACACCCGCGAGGGCACTTACAGACCAAGGGAGGAGGAGGACCGCAACCACGCGCGCGAAGATTTCAAAATGGCGCCAAGCGAACCTCGAGGGGCAGGCCGTGACGCAGAGCGTGCCAAGCCAGGTCCCCGCCTCCCCCAAAGAGCACGAAGCTCTGAGGCAGCAGTCGAATCTTGACAAGCAGTGGAAGGATACACTTAGTATAAGCCTTAGCTAAAGGAGACGCCGTAGCTTCTGAACGACGCCGCAGCCCAGCGCAGCACACTTCTGTCAAAGAAAGTACACACGTACGGCGACAGCTAAAGGCTATGAAGAGCAAGCAGCGCGGCTCTGACACCCAGTTGCCAGTCAAGGGCAAAACTATGGCCATAAGAGTGACACAACAGTACACTAGGACCGCCACACACATACCCCCCCCCCTTTCTTTTCCCCCGAACTATGGGGGGAAACGAGGGAGGAAGGCGACCCTTTACACAGGGTCCATCGCTACACAGGGCATGGGGCAATAATGCGGGAGGGGCATCCACTAGAGGCTCACCATCAGCCTAAACCGCCTACCCTTTGGTGGGGGACTGCGGTGGAGCGTGGCTCCATAAGCACACATGGTGCTGCCTACCTTCACCCGACCAACGCAGCCCAGGCTGGGAGGCACATCACAAGAAGGACGGGTGGGAGTAGTCCAACAGGGCCGCAGGCTAATAGCCCCGCTCACCTGCGAGAGAGTGATACTTCATGTCTTCGCAGTCAGCACTGCAGAGAAATCTGGGGATTTGTGGGAGGTCCCTGGGTATATGTAGGGCCGGGAGGAGCCTGTTTTTGCATGTCTGCAGTGCACAGCGCCCTCTGGCGGAGGATAACCCAAGTGTAAGTATTATATCTGCAGCAGGACGTACTGTATACTTAGAATATATTATTTTACAAGAAAGAGTAGTAGATGCCTGGAACAAACTTCCAGCAAAGGTAGTTGAAAAATCAACAGTCACTGAATTTAAACATGCCTGGGATAAGCACACATCTATCTTAAACCGGACCTTCACCATGATTTAATGAAAAGCCCAAACTCTTAAAAAACGATTCCCCAGCATCTAAAATTAATATATTTTACATTTTTAGTCACTAACTTATTATTCTTTCCCCCACTGGGCTGCAACTCTGTTCAGGAATTTAGGATACGGGCGCCGCCATCTTGACTCAGAAGCATCACACTTACTGAGGAGAGGAGAGTGGGATAAGGTACAGGGGGGCAGGTTATAGCTGTGCTTTGCTCAGACAGAGCAGAGCTGGGGTCAGGGAAAGGTCAGCAGTCCCAGAATGCAGAGCAGCACAGTCACTTCCTGTTTGCAGGCACTTCCTGTTTGCAGGCTGCCTGATAAAATGGCGGCTTCCATAAGCCGCCATCTTGGATTTTTAAAGGCTCATAACATGCAGTAGATGCAGGTAGGATGATTTTTAATGTGAGCAATCTGTATGTACAGTGTGGGGGAAACATATAAGATAGACTCTTATTCAGAGTGAAGGTCCGCTTTAAGATAAAGAGAACATACAGTTACTTAAGGGCAGACTAGGTGGACCGTATGGTCTCCTTCTGCCGTCAACCTTCTATGTTTCTATGATAAGTGTCCAAAATTTCTGGAGGAGTCCCAAGAGAGACAAATTTGAGATGTCCTGCAGTGTAAAAAAAAAAAAAAAAAAAGTCTGACAACATGTTGAAATGCTCACCTAAATGCAGCAGAGAAACTGCTTCTTACTGTAAGAGACTTACCTATGAGTCAACGGCGAGCGTCTGCTGGGCGGCGCGGCGCTCCTGTTGCTGAGCACAGCCGCTGCTCCTGGATGACGGGGAGCGCGGCGCGCCTCTCTGGCAGCCTCCCCCGCCCCTCTCTAGCTGTGTGGGCTTAGGCGCGCACCCCGCAGTCTATTAGTTTTCCCACCAGGAGGCGCTGCGCTGCGAGTGGCAGGCAGCGCAGCATCCTCCACACCTGATAGGAATCAGGAATTGCTGCCAAGACTGACCAGCCCCTGGAAAGTCACCAATCACTCACAAGTGCTGTAAGTTGCACCAATCACGACACTCATTCCCGGGTTGCTATTGGCCAGGTCCCCAATAAACATGGAATCAGCCCAGTGCTCAGTGCCCGTTATAGTCTCTTGTGCTTTGGGTGTGATTCTACTAGAGATTCCCAGTTTTCCGACCGGGCTTGAGCGACCATCCTTGTCTGCCAGAACCGACCTGAGCCCTAGAGAGTGGCCATTACAAGCGCAGAGGTGGTGGGGGAGAATTTAGGACACGGCTGTCCTTAAAAAGGAACATCGGGGGAGGTTGGAACCTCCGGTCATTTTACACACACCTCACTAAGGGATCCATCTTCTGGTCCCTCGGTTTCCAGATGACCTTCGGACAGACGGTGCCATCTTGCATCCCATCAGGCACTGTGTGTGGCCCTCAATCTGTATTGGTCAGGTCCCCAATAAACATGGAATCAGCCCAGTGCTCAGTGCCCGTTATAGTCTTTTGTGCTTTGGGTGTGATTCTACTAGAGATTCCCAGTTTTCCGACCCGGCTTCAGCGACCATCCTTGTCTGCTGCCAGAACCGACCTTTGCTTGCCGGACCTCAAACCTGCCTGCCCCTTTGGATATCGCTATCTCTGACCTCCCAGCTTGCCCCTTTGGCTACCCCTGACTACGCACCCGTCTCATCCCTGTACTCTGACGCACCTTCCGTACTGACTACCTGTGAACGACCTCGGCTCTGGGATACCCTCGTGGTTCATTGACCTTCACTGTATGCTGACATCCTTTGCGCCTATTGGGGGCAACCGTGTCCGGCGAGGCATACCTATAGTCCCGGCAAACGGGGGCTTGACTATAGGCAGAAGCGGCGGTGGAGACTGGGGGTTGCCTGCTTACAGAAGGCTGGTGTCCCGCTGGGCATCACAGTTAGCAATTCCAAGTGACACCAATGATGAAGGGAGATGCAGAGATTAGCAAAGCTGGGTGACGACACACTGGAGCCTGTGTTGAGTGACCAGAAAATAGGAAATAGAGAAACTTTCCTATACAAGGTGTATTACTTACCTGGGCTGATCTGTATATCATTATGCTCCTCGGTTTTAATATTTCGCACTACAGTGTCTCCAGGGTCTGTAAATAAAAAGAGGATTGAAACTTTAGAATTAAGATTTATCAGAGTGTGAGCAGAATTACAGGGGGAGCTGGGAAATCTTTACTACACTACTAACCTGGGCTGATCGGTAGAGGAACTTCCTCCTCTTTATAATTCACAATAACTTCCTCCACCTCCTCCTCACTTTTTATATTTATCATTATAATATCTCCAGGATCTGTGAAGAAAGAGGAGGGAGAACAACAAAATGGGTGTCGTCAGTAAAGGTGGCTTCTACAGTCTCCGTAGAAGGATGATTCACACTAATCTTATAAAGCTCCCATGGCACAAAGATGAGCTGCTGATTCTTTATAATGTTGTCCTTAAAGAGGAATATCGGACCTAAAATGAAAAGGGTCAGATTCCTCCCCCTCATCAGCCCCTATTTACCTTTTAAATGTTGCCGCTGCCTGCTGCGGCGACATCCGGCTGCTTCAGGGCCCGATCCTCACCCCTCCATTCGCTTACCCATCTGTTAATGATAGGCCTTAGCCGTGCTCGTCAATATCCCATGGTGATCACACAGCTCAGCGAAGTCTCGTGGGATTTTGGACGTCCCCATTGCATCCAATTCATGGGCACTGCGCAGGCAACAGATTGAGGGCCACACACGGTGCCTGATGGGATGCAAGATGGCGCCGTCCGTCCGAAGGTCATCCGGAAAACGAGGGACCAGAAGATGGATCCCTGGGTGAGGTGTGTGTAAAATGACCGGAAGTTCTAACCTCCCCCGATGTTACTCTTTAAGGACAGCCGTGTCCTAAATTCTCCCCCACCACCTCTGCGCTTGCAATGGCCACTCTCTAGGGCTCATGCTAAAATAAATAAATTCAATACAATCTCAAACTATAGAAAAAAAAATACCATTTTGTGATTACTCACCTGTAAAATGGGTATTATAAGTATGTCTCACACCCTGCTTCGGAAATATTCATTACACTTGGGTTATGTCCAGTAGAGGGCGAACTTCTGCAGAGATGAATAGAAAAAAGTACCTGGGACCTCCCACACATCTCCCAGTATAAGAAAGCAGTAAGAAAAACAGTAACACCAAAGCGGATCCAAGATACAACACAGGGTGGGGCGAAGCAGGGTGTGAGACATACTTATAATTTTACAGGTGAGTAATCACAAAATGGTATTATTCTAAGTATGTCTCACACCCTGCTTTGGAAATATTCATTATACTTGGGACATCCAATAGCAGTGTCCAAAAAGGGTGGGGATCCCAATAGGCAAAAATGCACAAATGAAAACCCCTGCCGCCTGTAGAACAAAAACAGCATCCGCTAAGGCCCGCACATCAACCTTACAAAAAACTTGTAAAAGGTACTAACAAAAGACCAAGTAGCAGTCATAAGGCCCGCACTCAACCAACATTCAAAAAAGTGCCGGGCCCTCTCCTCGTCATCGCTAGACGAAGGACACAAGGAAGAGAGAACCACATCCTGAATGAGATGGAAAACAGAAACCATTTCAGGAAGGAAATCCGGCATAAAGCGGAACACCACCTTGTCCCGGTGTCCCTCAAAGTAAGAGGCCTGAATAGACAGGGCCGCCAACCCAGAAACACAGCAAACAGAAGTAATAGCCACCAAAAGGCAATCTGTTGTGTAAGCATAAAAAAAGCAAAATTCAAATCCCAAAAAGACGCAAGGCTTTTTGAGGACAAAGGGCCCTAGAAGAAGACCACCAGGACAGAGGTCTGACCTTTCAAAGCACCGAAACTGGAGCCCCGGGCCCAGACCGTGCTGACGAAAGTCCAAAACCCAGGAAACAAAAAAACACCCTGCAAGACAAGGCCCTAGCCTCACACCCATCAAAATAGGACCACCAAGTCCTGTAGAAGATGCTAGAGGAAGACCACCTCCAAGCCCAAACAAGTGTCTGAAGCACGACATCAGACAAAACTTCTTCTATGAAGATGGAGGAGGTTGCAGCAGCCACACCGCCAAGGCCAGTGTTTGCAAACTGCAGCACAAACCAAACATATCTTGGCCCCCCTGGAGCCACCAGCACCGCTGATGCACCCCCAGGAGCCAGCTTGCGCACCACCTTGCCCACCATGGCGAAGGAAGGAAACAGGTACAGGAACCCCAGATCCCTCCAGGCAAGCGACACGGAGACCACTGCCGGTGTCAGAGGAACCTGAGACCGAAACCAAACATCGGGAGCTAATGATAGCAACGTGAGGCAAAGAGAACACCTTGTGTAGAAAGAACATCCCCCTCAGCGAGAGGATCCCCTGCTCAAGGAGTCCGCCTCCGTGATATCCACTCCCGGAAAGAATGCCACTGAGATGCATGGAACATCGCTCTCCGCCCATGCAAGAATCAGCGAAACTCCCCTGAGGGCACTCCTGCCGCGAGTCCCCCTTGGTGATCGACGTAAGCGACCGCAGTTCAATCGTCGAACTGAACCTGAACCAGCAAGCTGTAAATGATGCATCCAGCAGGACAAAATCAACCGAATAGCTCTGAACTTCAATAACAGAGAAGGGAGCGTGAGCCTCCTGAGGACCCCCCAGCCCCTGGAACTGAAAGTCCGTCCAGAAACCTCCCCAGCCCGACAGGCTGGCATTCGTGGCAACGATCTCCCAACAAGGGGCCTAAAAGGATCTGCCCCTCATCCAATTGCTAAGCTCCAGCCAACACTGAAAGGATTGCCGAACCCTGGGAGACAGCAGAAAAGACTGATCCAAGCACCGGGAACAGTGGTCCCAAGACCGCAATAGATGGAGTCAGAGCGACCTCATGAGGAACTGAGCAAAGGGGACTGCCTAGAAGAAAAACCACCATCAATCCCACCAGTTTCATCCCTAGCCAGAAAGAGAGGCGAGGATTGTCCAGGAGAACAAATATCAGATCCTAAACCCTCTGCACCTTAGGGTGAGGAAGGAACACTCCGGCCTCACTGGAATCCAGATTCCTGCCCGGAAATGAGATCTCCCTTGAAGGGGAGAGATAGAGAACTCGGGGTGGGTGACCACCCATCCGAACCGGTCCAGATACGGCACAATGTAAACCCCCTGGGCTCTGAGAAGGGCCATAATGCCCGCCAGCCCCTTGGAGAACACCCTTGGCACCGAGGCCAACCCGAAAGGGAGGGCCACAAATTGAAAATGCCGAACTCCCACCCCAAACCTGAGAAATCTCTGGCGAGCGGGATAGATTGTACATAAAGGTAAACAACCTTGATGCCTATAAATGTCACGAGATCCCCCTAATGAAGGGAATTGAGGACTGAGCGCAGGGTCTCCATGCGGAACATCTGGGATTTGAAGAACCAGTAGAAAAGCCTCAAAAACCAGAATGGTTCTGATGGATCCATCCCGTTAGGGAACCATAAAGAGGTTGGAACAATAGCCCCGGCCTTTCCTTGAGAAAGGCACCGGGCATATGACCTCCATGTCCAGAAGATTTAATCCTGCCAACAGGAGCACCTGCACAGCCCGGGGGTCCAATGGAACCCGAGAACAGAGGAATCTAGAGAAGGCCGGTACTCGAACACCAACTCGTACCCGGAAGAGACCACGTCCACAATCCACTTGTCTGTGACCTCCCAAGCCCAAACCTGGAAAAAAACATGCCACAGCCGACCCCCCACCCGCCAAGGTGAGGGCGCCTCCTCATAGCTGAGCTGTCTCGGCAGCGGGCTTGGAACCTAAGACAGGTCTTGAACAGGCCCAAACTTCACCTCTGCTCCAGGAATCACCACTGAAGATAGAGAAGGCAGCGCCTCTGCCTGCTCTGGCACCGCGAAAGGAAGGATTAGAGAAGCCTGCCCCCCGAAAAGAGCAACGTTGCTTCTAGCGTGGCGGAAGCCTGCCTCCTTACGCAACTGAATCCAATTTGACTCCAAACAGCCGCATACCCCGAAGGGTGGCCTTGCAAGAGACTTCTTAGCCGCAATGCTAGCCGCCACCTGCGCAAACAGACAGAGCGTTGTATAGCCACAAGCAACGCTGAGGTTCCGCCATACAGACATATAGTGTCATCCAGGCAGACAAGACAATGGTCATGAACGATACACACCGCATAAACGCTGCCAAATCAGCACTGGCTGGGTCCAGCTGGACCCCTCAACAGGCCCCAAACCACAGACCTGATAACCACGACCGTGAGTACAGAAGTACAAACAGGCCGCAAGGCAGAACCCACGCCAGCAAAGGCATGTCAAGCCATCTGATCAAAATGACGGTCCTCACGATCCTTAATCATGGTGGCGTCAGGAGAGTGCACCACAGATGTGTTGGACAATCCCAGTACAGGACGCATCGACCTCGGGAGGAGACTACCGGCGCTTCACTGCGTCCACCGGACAGTGATACCTCCAATCCCGTACCTGAAACTGAGTTGGGCACTCCTTACGAGGATTATAGGACACAAGTAAAAAAAATATTTTTTTTTTTTTCTACGGAGGGGACTCCGCCGGAGGAGGAATAGCCAGCACCTCAAATAAATGGCCCAGGATCTTGGGGATAACCACAGCATCCCCAAGCCCCTGCCCGGCAACAGCATCCCAAACTGCTGATCCTCAGAGCCATCGGATGCGGTAAACAGTTCCTTCCGCAAACGGAAAATAAACAGACCAGTCAAGGGAATCAAACACCAAGAACCGGCACTGCCGGTGACAGATGTCTTCTCTTAGCCGGGGCCACCCTGGCCACAGAGCTAGAAACAATTTATCGATGTTGGCCAATCCAGCACATACATCAGATTGCAACTCCCGCTAATGACCATGTCACATGGGGTACGGATAATTTAAGGTGGAGTAGGTGATGAGGCCGGCGGCACTGACCCAGAGGTCCGGGCCCCCGACTGCTGTGTTATGGCCTGCTGAACACATAGTATACACCAGCACAGTATCCCCAACAAGGGACACCCCCCAACCCATACACTGCCGGGACCGCCCCTAAGGGGGCCAGAGCCCGGATCTAGGGGAGCCTCCAAATGGTGATTTGTATGGTAGTCGCAATGACCAGCGGGAATTACGCTAGAAGCAACCCGGGATGCCCCTTAAGTCCGTTAGTGGGAGGATTTGCAAGCCCAAGGGACCCCAGGACACAGACAAGGGGGCCCCCATAAATAAGGTAGCAAGACAAGCACTCATACATGCAAAAAGTAAACAGAGTGTGGCATATAAAACACATATATATCATAAAATGTATAAAACTAAAAGCAATGCATCAAGGACCAACATGGCATGCTTACTATTAGATAATGACACAAGACCCAGAAAACGTAAGATGGGACAATACGATCCCTAAGAGTACCAGGCCCAGGATGAGGCCTCAAGCATGAAAGAACAAAACAAACAAAAACCCCGCAGGGCACTCACCGCCAGCCAAAACATGTGCAAGTGATGCATCCCGATCCTCAGTCTGACGGCAAGGAGGAAGAAGAAGAAGGGCCGGTGCGGATCGCGCACTGCGCCTGGCCCCGCCCCCACTGACTCCCCGCCAATGACAACACACCGCCGGGGCTCAAACTGGGCACCACCGAGGGCGCCAGATAGAGAGGAGCGGGCCGCCGCCAGCGCGTCGAGCACCCGGCCCCGCCCCCTCCCCAATAAGATCGACGGGGCGCCAGAGAGCGTCCGGCCCCGCCCCCTCCCCGCCAGAGAGAGAGAGAGAGGAGTGGGCCGCCGCCAGCGCGTCGAGTGCCCGGCCCCGCCCCCAATAAGATTAACCGGGCGCCAGAAAGAGAGTGGGGCGGACCACCGCCAGGGCGCCGAGTGCCCGGCCCTGCCCCCTCTCCACACAGCAAGGAGAGGGAGAAGCTCCCCTCAGCCTCCACATGGCGACGCCATGACAGTGCGGCCGGCTCTACTACGGCCGCCGCATGAACAACGACCGTAAAAAAAAAAATAAAAAAAAAATAAAAAAATTAAAAATACAGTAAAAACACACATACGCACACTCATACGCAAAATGAATGAGGGATTACTACCCGATGCTCCATATCAACAGACCCAGAGAAAATCACAGCCCCCCCTCCCATAGGGAATAAAGTAAAGGGAGGGAGCAGTAGAAAATGGGGGAACGGACAGGGCATATCAAACCAGGGTCACCAACCCGGTTAACCGCCTACCCTCTAGTATAGGGTCTCATGGTGGAGCATTAGCTCTTAAGCACCAGTGGTGCCATCTACCCTCGCCCGGGCCAGCAGCCTAGGCTGGGAGGCAGGGTAAATCAAAAAGGGATCCGGGCGGAAATAGATAAAATAGAGGGCCGGGAGTCATCCCGGCTACCTGAAATCCCCCTGTGCAAGGAGGAGACATCATCTTCTGACTTGCTCGCCGTCTGCAGAGACGATTACTGGGAGATGTGTGGGAGGACCCAGGTATTTATGGGCCGGGAGGGGCTTCTTTTTTCTAGTCATCTCTGCAGAAGTTCGCCCTCTACTGGACATAACCCAAGTGTAATGAATATTTCCGAAGCAGGGTGTGAGACATACTTAGAATAAACGTTCAGCAGGGTTTATCAGGGAAGTGTTGGTGAATGAAAGATGCCGCCCCCTGACAGCCAGCATGGGGCAGGCAGAAAGCAGCTAATTTATCCCTTTAGGTTATTTGTTCAGGTATCGTATTTCAATAAAGATTGAGGAGTCGGAGACAGGACCTGATAAAATTGAAGGGTCGAGTCGGGGCCTGATAAAATTGAAGGGTCGAGTCGGGGCCTGATTAAATTGAAGGGTCGAGTCGGGGCCTGATTAAATTGAAGGGTCGAGTCGGGGCCTGATTAAATTGAAGGGTCGAGTCGGGGCCTGATTAAATTGAAGGGTCGAGTCGGGGCCTGATTAAATTGAAGGGTCGAGTCGGGGCCTGATTAAATTGAAGGGTCGAGTCGGGGCCTGATTAAATTGAAGGGTCGAGTCGGGGCCTGATTAAATTGAAGGGTCGAGTCGGGGCCTGATTAAATTGAAGGGTCGAGTCGGGGCCTGATTAAATTGAAGGGTCGAGTCGGGGCCTGATTAAATTGAAGGGTCGAGTCGGGGCCTGATTAAATTGAAGGGTCGAGTCGGGGCCTGATTAAATTGAAGGGTAGAGTCGGGGCCTGATTAAACTGAGCAGTCGCGGCCTGATTAAACTGAGCAGTCGCGGCCTGATGAAACTGAGCAGTCGGGGCCTGATGAAACTGAGCAGTCGGGGCCTGATGAAATTGAGCAGTCGGGGCCTGATGAAATTGAGCAGTCGGAGCCTGATGAAATTGAGCAGTCGGAGCCTGATGAAATTGAGCAGTCGGGGCCTGATGAAATTGAGCAGTCGGGGCCTGATTAAACTGAGCAGTCGCGGCCTGATGAAACTGAGCAGTTGCGGCCTGATGAAACTGAGCAGTTGCGGCCTGATGAAATTGAGCAGTCGGGGCCTGATGAAATTGAGCAGTCGGAGCCTGATGAAATTGAGCAGTCGCGGCCTGATGAAATTGAGCAGTCGGGGCCTGATGAAACTGAGCAGTCGCGGCCTGATGAAATTGAGCAGTCGGGGCCTGATGAAATTGAGCAGTCGCGGCCTGATGAAATTGAGCAGTCGCGGCCTGATGAAATTGAGCAGTCGCGGCCTGATGAAATTGAGCAGTCACGGCCTGATGAAATTGAGCAGTCGGGGCCTGATGAAACTGAGCAGTCGCGGCCTGATGAAATTGAGCAGTCGCGGCCTGATGAAATTGAGCAGTCGGGGCCTGATGAAACTGAGCAGTCGCGGCCTGATGAAATTGAGCAGTCGCGGCCTGATGAAATTGAGCAGTCGCGGCCTGATGAAACTGAGCAGTCGGGGCCTGATGAAACTGAGCAGTCGGGGCCTGATGAAACTGAGCAGTCGCGGCCTGATGAAATTGAGCAGTCGCGGCCTGATGAAATTGAGCAGTCGGGGCCTGATGAAATTGAGCAGTCGCGGCCTGATGAAATTGAGCAGTCGCGGCCTGATGAAATTGAGCAGTCGCGGCCTGATGAAATTGAGCAGTCGCGGCCTGATGAAATTGAGCAGTCGGGGCCTGATGAAATTGAGCAGTCGGGGCCTGATGAAATTGAGCAGTCGCGGCCTGATGAAATTGAGCAGTCGCGGCCTGATGAAATTGAGCAGTCGCGGCCTGATGAAATTGAGCAGTCGCGGCCTGATGAAATTGAGCAGTCGGAGCCTGATGAAATTGAGCAGTCGCGGCCTGATGAAATTGAGCAGTCGCGGCCTGATGAAATTGAGCAGTCGCGGCCTGATGAAATTGAGCAGTCGCGGCCTGATGAAATTGAGCAGTCGCGGCCTGATGAAATTGAGCAGTCGCGGCCTGATGACATTGAGCAGTCGCGGCCTGATGACATTGAGCAGTCGCGGCCTGATGACATTGAGCAGTCGGGGCCTGATGAAATTGAGCAGTCGAGGCCTGATAAAATTGAGTCGATCACACAGCTGCACTATTAGTCAGACTGACTGGTTCCATCATCAGGCAGATAAACTATGTGGAGAAAGGAGCCTCCCCCCTTAGTCTTACTGCACTCCCCTGGATAGAACCTTCTCTGAGGCCTAAGGCTTATAGTCTTCCGCTGTTGACACACTCTCTACTATTTGTATGGGACTCAATCCTAAAGAAGAAGGAATTACCACATCGGCCGGGACCGCTTACTCCTCTGTTTGATAATCCCGCCCTTCTCCCAGGTGTGGGGACGAGTATGCTAATTTGGGAAAAATCTCAAGAGGTTAGACTGGGCGATACTTTACAGAACAACTGACCCCCAAGCCTCCAGGATCTCCGGACTCGGGAGGGGGGGGGTGAGAGTGTGTCCTGGCTCCTCCTGGTCGCTTTCATCTCCTCTCATGCCCTGGGATCTTTGAGAGTCTTTGACCCCCTTTGAGAGTATCCTGAGAGCTGACGGCGAGCCACCGCATGCCCTCTCACTCCTATACAAGGCTCTTCAAGCAGAGAGGGACCCCTCAGAGGGCCTCGGGTATGTCAGAAAATGGGAGCAGGAGCTAGGTCGGGAAGTAGACACAGAATAATGAGAAAAATCTTTTACCCTGACCCATAAACTCTCCCTTGCATGTAAGGCCCTGGAAAAAAATTATAAAATCTTGTCCCGGTGGTACAGATGCCCGGTTGACCTAGCCAGATTTGGGGGAGCCGACACAGGCACGTGCTGGCGGTGTGGATTGGAGGAGGGCACTATGATCCACATATGGTGGAGCTGCCCCCTGAGAAATAGATTGTGGGACCAGGTATTCTCGGTCTATACATTTTTGACTCTAAAGGATATCCCTAAGGAACCACAAATAGCCCTACTGTCAATGGTGCCTGGATCGATCTCTGCCGCAAAGAAGGGAATCCTAACTGCAGCCAGGTCAGTTATACCCCATAATTGGCGCTCCCAACACCCTCCGGACATCCTGGAGTGGGTGCGGGAGGTGGAGGGAATCATTAGAATGGAGGAGATGGTGTTTGAGGGTGAGGAAAACGGGAGGGAGAAGTTCAATATCACTTGGACGATTCGGATCATGGCACAAGGCACGCCAGAATCCAGGGCACTGCTCTCCTCATTGTAGCTAGAGCAATGCACGAGAGCAATGGGGGATGGGATGGAGTGTGAAGTCCCAGGGAGATGGCCCAGGACCGCACCAGGCCCTCCCCAATCTATACCCTTCCCCTCGTTCTCTGGTTCCTTCCCCCTCTTGGGGCCCTCCCCTCCCCTTCCACCACCTCCTAGATGAGCATCAACCTCCCTTTCTCCTCTCCCTTCTTCCCTTTCTCCCTTTTCTGCCTTGTGTCCTTTTCCTCTTCCTCTTTTCTTTTAACTCCCTGCTACAAATAAAAGATAAGAAGGGAAGAATACAGGGCTCTTGTAAAATTACGATATTGTGTCCACATGAATGGGACACGGCCCCCCTTATAGGGCTCTGTAACACATCGACTTGGGACGCCCCTATGGGGCTTTTATTCAGAGGTCATCAGTTGGGCCTGAACTGAGTCGAACGAGGGAGGGTGATGTGTTAAATGTATCCTACTGAAGTTCCTACTGAAGTTCCGGTAAGAGATTATGCTTATTGCCTTTCGTATTTGACATTTGTGTTAAACTGGGGGTGGGTCCTGTGATCTGTGAGTCATCGGGGCCTGATAAAATTGAGAAGTCGAGTCATGGCCTGATAAAATCGAGGAGCCGGTGGTGGGCCCTGTGATATGTAGTTAACTATCTTCATTTTTCTTCGTCCACTGGACCTATGATGTAAGCTAGGATTGTTACTTGACACGTCAGCATGCTCTGTATTCTGATTTCTTTCTAATATAAACATATTGAACAAAAAAAATGAGGAGTCGGGGCCTGATAAAATCGAGGAGTTGGGGGCCTGATAAAATCGAGGAGTCGGGGGCCTGATAAAATCGAGGAGTCGGGGGCCTGATAAAATCGAGGAGTCGGGGGCCTGATAAAATTGAGGAGTCGGGGCCTGATAAAATTGAGGAGTGGGGGCCTGATAAAATCGAGGAGTCGGGGGCCTGATAAAATCAAGGAGTCGGGGGCCTGATAAAATCAAGGAGTCGGGGGCCTGATAAAATCAAGGAGTCGGGGGCCTGATAAAATCAAGGAGTCGGGGGCCTGATAAAATCAAGGAGTCGGGGGCCTGATAAAATCAAGGAGTCGGGGGCCTGATAAAATCAAGGAGTCGGGGGCCTGATAAAATCAAGGAGTCGGGGGCCTGATAAAATCGAGGAGTCGGGGGCCTGATAAAATCGAGGAGTCGGGGGCCTGATAAAATCGAGGAGTCGGGGGCCTGATAAAATCGAGGAGTCGGGGGCCTGATAAAATTGAGGAGTCGGGGGCCTGATAAAATTGAGGAGTCGGGGGCCTGATAAAATCGAGGAGTCGGGGCCTGATAAAATCGAGGAGTCGGGGGCCTGATAAAATCGAGGAGTCGGGGGCCTGATAAAATCGAGGAGTCGGGGGCCTGATAAAATCGAGGAGTCAGGGCCTGATAAAGTTGAGGAGTCAGGGCCTGATTAAATTGAGGAGTCAGGGCCTAATAAAATTGAGAAGTAGAGGCCTAATAAAATTGACCATCTCCACATGTGGTTGCATGGCTGAGTGCTCCCAGCATTGGGGAGCCTGGCACACCACAGTGGTCCCACTTGCCGGATTCGCTCCCACGTGGAACACAGAGGAACTTCTTCCTGCTCCTCAGTTATAACATTTGCCACTAAAGGGTCTAATGAACAAGATGATTGACAGCTCTGTATTAAGATCATCAGACAGAGCAGAGTGTGCACAGAGTTACCAAAAAGGGAGGGACCAGGGAAATCTTCTCTATAGGTTTATTACTCACCTGGGCCGATCTGTAGAGCGACTTCCTCCTCCTCATTCTTCACAATAACTTCCTTCACCTCTTCCTCAACTTTTATATTTCTCATAATATCTCCAGGGTCTGTGAAGAAACAGGAGGGAGAACATTAAAGTGTGAAGTGTCACCAGTACCAGGGTCCCTTCTGTTTTCTGTACAAGAATGACAGTGATGATCCCATACCTTCCAACTTTTCAGAGTGGGAAGGAGGGACATTTGTTAAATTAAGCCACACCCCCTCATTGAGGGATGGATGAAGCCACACCCCCTCATTGAGGGATGGATGAAGCCACACCCCCTCATTGAGGGATGGATAGGAGATAGGGTGTAACTGTTACAATAGGAATGCTTTGAAGATGGAAATGAATCATTTATTGCTGCAGATCTGCATGTTACACCTCAAAGAGGGACAAATAAGAACAATGAGGGGCAGGGGGACATGGACTCAAAAGAGGGACACTTGGGAGGTATGCATTCCCTCTAATCTTATAAAGCTCCCATGACACAGAGATGTGAGATTCTGCTGATCCTTCATAATGGAGTCCTTGTAGGGAGCCTTAGAGGCTCATCTGGTGGCGAGAAGGGGTGTGAGAGGGGCAGGAGGGGTCCTCTGGTCAGCAGGGGGGTGAGAGGGGCAGGAGGGGTCCTCTGGTGAGCAGGGGGGTGAGAGGGGCAGGAGGGGGCCTCTGGTGAGCAGGGAGGTGAGAGGGGCAGGAGGGGTCCTCTGGTGAGCAGGGGGTGAGAGGGGCAGGAGGGGTCCTCTGGTGAGCAGGGGGTGAGAGGGGCAGGAGGGGTCCTCTGGTGAGCAGGGGGGTGAGAGGGGCAGGAGGGGTCCTCTGGTGAGCAGGGGGGGTGAGAGGGGCAGGAGGGGTCCTCTGGTGAGCAGGGGGGTGAGAGGGGCAGGAGGGGTCCTCTGTTAAAGCAGAGCAAAGCTGTGTTAAACCCCCGGGGGCACTGGTAAGCACTCACCTTTCCCCTCTCCAACGCTGCATGTGTGGCCTCTCATCCAATCAGAGCAGTTTGCTGAAAGGCTCTGATTGTTTTCCATGTGGAGCGCCCGCATCCCCCGCCATCTTTGGGCCTGTGCGCGGGCATTTAGATGGAATGTACACCTGGCGTAGGACTCTGATTGGACGAGAGAGCCCGCACATGCACCATTGGACTGAGGAGAGGTGAGCTTTACTTTACAAACTGACTTCACACTGCGGGGCGTCCTAAATCGAGATCCCCCGGGGGCACAGTACAAAACCTGGGAAAGTCATAATCCCCAGTTTTGTTCCGCTTTAAAGTGGACCAAAACCCACAGAGATCGGCCTGGGAATCTATAAGGTTTCAGGGCCGCTAAATTCCCACCCCCGGACATCCAGAATTGGGATGCCCCACTGTGTGAAACCCCCCAGGTCGCCCCGTTCACAGCGCATGCACGAACTGCAGCCGCATCCTCGCTATCCCTCTAGCAGGGGGCATGCCCACACCAGGCATTTGTGAATGGTCGACGCGGGCACGCGCTCCCTGTTAGAGGGAAGCGGGGGATGCAGCTGCCAGCGTGCTCGGATCCACTCGCGTTAGACGAAGGGGCAGGAACAGATCCGAGCGCACTGATTGGGCTGAGAGGCCGCACATGCTCTGTAGGACCGGGGAGAGGTGAGATAGTTTGGCCGACCTGGAGGGTTTCACAAAGCGGGGCATCCCCGATTGGATTGGCCCAGGGCAGGGCCGGCGTCAGCACCCGGCAAGGCGGGGCAGCTGCTGGGGGCCCCCACCCTCCAGGGGAGCCCTCTGACAGGGCCGGCCTTTGGAGTGTAGTTTGGGCGACCTGGAGGTTTCACAAAGTGGGGCATCCCCGACTGGATTGGCCCAGGGCAGGGACGGCGTCAGCACCCGGCAATGCGGGGCAGCTGCTGGGGGCCCTCTGACAGGGCCAGCCTTTGGAGTGTAGTTTGGGCAACCTGGAGGGTTTCACAAAGCGGGGCATCCCCGATTGGATTGGCCCAGGGCAGGGCCGGCATCAGCACCCGGCAAGGCGGGGCAGCTGCTGGGGGCCCCCACCCTCCAGGGGTGCCCTCTGACCGGCCCGGCCTTTGGAGTGTAGTTTGGGCAACCTGGAGGGTTTCACAAAGCGGGGCATCCCCGATTGGATTGGCCCAGGGCAGGGCCGGCATCAGCACCCGGCAAGGCGGGGCAGCTGCTGGGGGCCCCCACCCTCCAGGGGGGCCCTCTGACAGGGCCGGCCTTTGGAGTGTAGTTTGGGCGACCTGGAGGGTTTCACAAAGAGGGGCATCCCCGATTGGATTGGCCCAGGGCAGGGACGGCGTCAGCACCCGGCAATGCGGGGCAGCTGCTGGGGGCCCTCTGACAGGGGGGCCCTCTGACAGGGCCAGCCTTTGGAGTGTAGTTTGGGCAACCTGGAGGGTTTCGCCAAGCGGGGCATCCCCGACTGGATTGGCCCAGGGCAGGGCTGGCGTCAGCACCCGGCAAGGCAGGGCAGCTGCTGGGCCCCCACCCTCCAGGAGGGCCCTCTGACAGGGCCGGCCTTTGGAGTGTACAACCCCGAGGTCAGGTTTAAAGGGGTTTGCTGCGCTTCAAAGTAGACCAAAACTAAAGTAATGGTCCAAATAGCACGATCCTTAGGGGGCATCCAGATTTGGGACGTCCCTCGGTGATGTGACGCGACTCACCCCAAAGGGGCCACTGAGACCATGTCGCCCAAGGGCCCACATGAATCTGGAGCCAGCCCTGGCCCAGGGACAAGAACCTAAACACAAGATAATTTAAATTCCGGGGTTTTGGTCCACTTCAAGGGGGGGGGTGAGAAGGGCCGGAGGGGCACTTCCGGGTGGGGTAGGTGCAGAGTCACTGAGGGGAAACAGCCCCTCCCCCACAAGAGGGCGCTCAGGGGGCACATGAGAGGGATAATGTATCACTGACCCGCACTTACCCCAAGCACTGTCGCAGACACGGAAATAGCTTTTCTACTTCCGCTTAGAACCTTCCCTCCACTGGTCGCTATAGTAACAGGCAGGAGGCGGGGCCAGTGAGGGAATGCCGGGAAGCAGTTGTTATATGGCGGGGACACGCTGTGAGAGCCTCCTCAGTGACCGGGCGGCCATTTTTCCCTGTAGTCACACACTACCACATACATCCATGGCGTTGTCCTCAGCCATTTTCCTGTAGCTCGCTTTCTATGGCGAGCAATGCGACGTGTCCTTAGTAGCCGGAGCGACCATTTTGCCGTAGCCTGGTTTGTACGGTGAGCAATGCGATGTGTCCTCTGTGACGGGTGCGGCCATTTTCAACTGGCCAGGTCGGGATAATAGGCGCTGGTTGGTAGGCGGCCATGTTCGTGAGGCCGGAGCAATATAATACCGTAGGAATAATGGGGGCTGCTCTGTGCTGTGCTGTCATACTGACCCCTGTCCGGCTACAATATAATGCTACTGCAGAAGCCAGTAATATCAGGAGAGGGCGGGGTTATGGTGATGCTCCACCCCTGAGGGACAGGGATACCGTACCTTTCAATTTTTAGGTTGAGAAAGAGGGACAATTGTTAAAGTGGACTAACACCCAGGATTTTGACTATCCTGAATTTTGGTCCACTTCGGGGGGGGGCACCCCGATCGGGGGTGCCCCGCTGTGTGAAACCCCCAAAAACTCACCTCTCCTTGCTCCCACATGACCGCGCCATCCAATCCCCGCCGAAGGACAAGCGGGTGACAGCGCGTCCGCCGCCGCCTCCCGCACCTCACTCTTACAGGGCGCGCGCCCGCCATTCACAAACGGCGGGCGCACGGGAGGCGGCGGCAATAAGGTAAGGGGTTTTGGGGGGGTTTCACCCCGCGGGACATCCCGATCTCGGATGTCCTGCGGTGAGGGAGGTGATCGGCCCCGGAATCTTATAGATTCCCGGGCCGATCACCCGTGGGTGTTGGTCCACTTTAAATTAAGCCACGCCCCTTCATTGGGGGGGTGGATATGAGATAGAATATAACAGTTACAATAGAAACACTTTAAATAGGCAAAATAATTTATTTCTGCAGATCTGTATGTTACATCTCAAAGAGGGACAATATGTAAATTAAGCCACGCCCCCTCATTGAGGGATGGATAGGAGATACATTGTAACAGTTACAACAGTATAAACACTTTGAATAGGCAAATGAATCATTTATTGCTGCAGATCTGCATGTTACACCTCAAAGAGGGACAAATGGGAACAACGAGGGACAGGGGGACATGGACTCAAAAGAGGGACAGTCCCTCCAAATCAAGGACACATGGGAGGGTATGGCCCCTGATACCCCTCTGGCTCCTCTCCTGCCCCTGGATGATCTGAGGTTGCTCGGGCCACCCCATGGTTCTCTACTGCCCCTTGGTCTTCTCTCTGTTACCCCACTCTCGTCTGATACTTGGTCCTGTTTGCCCCCAGCTGTCCTCCTGCTGAGCCTCTCGGTCTTGCGTCACGCTTTAATTCTTTTCCGCTTCTTCCTCTTCTGCCCCACCTTAACCCGGACCTTCAGCGTGATTTAATGAAAAGCCCAAACCCTTAAAAAACTATTACCCAGCATCTAAAATTAATATATTTTAAGTTCACACTTATTATTCTTTCCCCCCACTGGGCTGCAACTCTGTTCAGGACTCTAGGATACAGGCGCCGCCATCTTGCCTCAGAAGCATCACATACTGAGGAGAGGAGAGCGGGATAAAGTACAGGGGGCAGGTTATAGCTGTGCTTTGCTCAGACAGAGCAGAGCTGGGGTCAGGGAAAGGTCAGCAATCCCAGAATGCGAAGCAACACAGAAGACATTTCCTGTTTGCAGGCTGCCTGATGCTCCATGAGCCGCCATCTTGGATGTTTAAAGGCTCATAACATGCAGTAGATGCAGGCAGGATGATTTTTAATGTGAGCAATCTGTATGTACAGGGTGTGGGAAACATATAAGATAGGCTCTTATTCAGGGTGAAGGTCCGGATTAATGTGGGAAATCTCTATGTACAGGGTGTGGGAAACATATAAGATAGGCTGTTATTCAGGGTGAAGGTCCGGATTAATGTGAGCAATCTGTATGTACAGGGTGTGGGAAACATATAAGATAGGCTCTTATTCAGGGTGAAGGTCCGGATTATTGTGGGCAATCTGTATGTACAGGGTGTGGGAAACATATAACATAGGCTCTTATTCAGGGTGAAGGTCTGGATTATTGTGGGCAATCTGTATGTACAGGGTGTGGGAAACATATAACATAGGCTCTTATTCAGGGTGAAGGTCTGGATTAATGTGGGCAATCTGTATGTACAGGGGGGGGGGGAACATATAAGATAGGCTCTTATTCAGGGTGAAGGTCCGGATTATTGTGGGCAATCTGTATGTACAGGGTGTGGGAAACAGATAGGCTCTTATTCAGGGTGAAGGTCCGGATTAATGTGAGCAATCTGTATGTACAGGGTGTGGGAAACATATAAGATAGGCTCTTATTCAGGGTGAAGGTCCGGATTAATGTGAGCAATCTGTATGTACAGGGTGTGGGAAACATATAAGATAGGCTCTTATTCAGGGTGAAGGTCCGGATTAATGTGGGCAATCTGTATGTACAGGGTGTGGGAAACATATAAGATAGGCTCTTATTCAGGGTGAAGGTCCGGATTAATGTGGGCAATCTGTATGTACAGGGGGGGGAAACATATAAGATAGGCTCTTATTCAGGATGAAGGTCCGGATTAATGTGGGCAATCTGTATGTACAGGGTGTGGGAAACATATAAGATAGGCTCTTATTCAGGGTGAAGGTCCGGATTAATGTGAGCAATCTGTATGTACAGGGTGTGGAAACGTATAAGATCTCTTATTCAGAGTGAAGGACTGCTTTAAGCCTTTACAGCCCCCCACCCTCTACCCGTTTGGCCGGTATTCTAACCTTTCCAGCAATCCTAATGCATCTGTGCGGGCTTTCTGCTACGCCTCCGATGCTGAGGTTGCACCCCCTGGCTATGCCTCAGATGCTGAGGTTGCACCCCCTGGCTATGCCTCAGATGCTGAGGTTGCACCCCCTGGCTATGCCTCAGATGCTGAGGTTGCACCCCCTGGCTATGCCTCAGATGCTGAGGTTGCACCCCCTGGCTATGCCTCAGATGCTGAGGTTGCACCCCCTGGCTATGCCTCCGATGCTGAGGTTGCACCCCCTGGCTATGCCTCCGATGTTGAGGTTGAACCCCCGGCTACGCCTCCAATGCCTAAGTTGCGCCGCCAGGGATGGAGTGGCCCAACATTAAAAACTTTGGGACTGGCATCCAGGTGAGAGGTGGCAGCATACTGGGATTTGTCCCAGTGCTCCCAATGGCCAGTCTACCTCTGGTCCTCACTTTCTCTTCTTCCTCTGTCCAGTTCCTGCCTTTTTGTCATCTTCTGCCCCATTGTCTTCTGCTTGTTTCTTTTTTTCTTCACCTTGGTCCAGGTTCTGAATTTTGGTCCTCTTCTGTCCCATTATCTTCTGCTTGTATTTCTTCCTCCCCTTCGTCCAGTTCCTGTTTCTTCTTCCTCCCCTTTTGGTCCTCTTCTGCTTTATTGTCTTCTCTAGCTTGTTGTTTTTCTTTCTCCCCTTGGTCCAGGTTCTGCCTTTTGGTCCTCTTCTGCTCCATTGTCTTCTGCTTGTTTTTCTTCCTCCCCTTGGTCCAGGTTCTGCCTTTTGGTCCTCTTCTGCTCCATTGTCTTCTGCTTGTTTTTCTTCCTCCCCTTGGTCCAGGTTCTGCCTTTTGGTCCTCTTCTGCTCCATTGTCTTCTCCAACTTGTTTTTTTTTTCCTTCCTGTGGTCCAGTTCCTGTCTTTTGGACCTGCCCCCCCCCCCCCCCCCCGTCTTCTTCTGCTTGGATTTCTGCCTCCCTGTGGTAACCTTATGCAATTTGTCTCTCTGCATCTAGTTACCTCCTGCACCTCTTCTACCCCCTGGTCCTGTTCTGCACTGTATTTCTGTGCCTCATCTTGGCCTCCTCCTGCCTTTTGGTCTTCTTCTGCCCAATTCTTTTCTCTAGCTTGTTGTTTTTCTTCCTCCCCTTGGTCCAGTTCCTGCCTCTTAGCCCTCTTCTGTCCCATTGTCTTCTGCTTGTTTTTCTTCCTCCCCTTGGTCCAGTTCCTGCCCTTTGGTCCTCTTCTGTCCCATTGTCTTCTGCTTGTTTTTCTTCCTCCCCTTGGTCCAGTTCCTGCCTTTTGGTCCTCTTCTGTCCCATTGTCTTCTGCTTGCTTTTCTTCCTCCCCTTGGTCCAGTTCCTGCCTTTTGGTCCTCTTCTGTTCCATTGTCTTCTGCTTGTTTTTCTTCCTCCCCTTGGTCCAGGTTCTGCATTTTGGTCCTCTTCTGCCCCATTGT
Source organism: Gastrophryne carolinensis (assembly GCA_027917425.1). Classification (NCBI taxonomy): domain Eukaryota; kingdom Metazoa; phylum Chordata; class Amphibia; order Anura; family Microhylidae; genus Gastrophryne; species Gastrophryne carolinensis. Next base: position 14,051,509 of record CM051237.1, read on the forward strand.
CTTCTGCTTGTTTTTTTCTTCTTCACCTTGGTCCAGTTCCTGCCTTTTGGTCCTCTTCTGTCCCATTGTCTTCTGCTTGTTTTTCTTCCTCCCCTTGGTCCAGTTCCTGCCTTTTGGTCCTCTTCTGCCCCATTGTCTTCTGCTTGTTTTTTTCTTCTTCACCTTGGTCCAGTTCCTGCCTTTTGGTCCTCTTCTGTCCCATTGTCTTCTGCTTGTTTTTCTTCCTCCCCTTGGTCCAGTTCCTGCCTTTTGGTCCTCTTCTGTCCCATTGTCTTCTGCTTGTTTTTCTTCCTCCCCTTGGTCCAGTTCCTGCCTTTTGGTCCTCTTCTGTCCCATTGTCTTCTGCTTGTTTTTCTTCCTCCCCTTGGTCCAGTTCCAGCATTTTGGTCCTCTTCTGCTTTACTAAATTCTCTAGCTTGTTGTTTTTCTTCCTCCGCTTGATCCAGGTTCTGCCTTTTGGTCCTCTTCTGCCCCATTGTCTTCTCTCCTGCTTGGATTTCTGCCTCCCTGTGGTTCTCTGCATCTAGTTACCTCTTGCACCTCTTCTACCCCCCGGTCCTCTTCTGCACTGTGATTCTGTGCCACCCTTTGGCCTCCTCCTGCCTTTTGGTCTTCTGCCCATTACTCGTTTTTACTGCCTTCTGCCTCACGCTGGTTCTGTGTTGACCCATAGCCCTCTGCTTCCTCTTAGCTCTCTTCTGCCCCCCCCCCCTTTGCTGTTTGTTCTTCTTCTATCTCGTTATACATGTCTCTATTTTTCCTTTGCTTGCTCCTGTTTTTTCTTTCCATTCTATTCTGCCTCTTAGTCCTCCTCCCGCCCCTTTGGACCCTAGAGCCGGCCACTAGACCTTTAGGGCAGTGCTGCTATGAAAGTCCCTGTTTTGATCGAAGTGGACCAAAACCCAGGTTTCTGACTATCCCCAACTGGGGATGCCCCACTGTGTGGTCGCCCGATCTCACTCACCTTTCCCCGGTCCTACGACGCATGCGCAGCCCTCTCATCCAATCAGCGCGCTCTGATCTGCTCCCGCCCCGTCGTCTAATATCTCGGCTAAGGCAAGCGGATCCAAGTGCGCTGGCGGCCATATCCCCCACTACCCTCTAACAGGGAGCGTGCCTGCGCCGGCCATTAACAAATGCCTGGTGCGGGCATGTGCCCTGCTAAAGGGATAGCTGTGATGTGGCTGCAGCTTGCGCATGCGCCGTTGGACTGGGAAAGATGGTGACCTGGGGGGGTTTCACACAGAGGGGCATCCCGATTCTGGATGGCCCGGGGGAGGGAATTCAGCGGCTCTGAAATCTTATAGATTTCAGTGCCATTGGGACGTGGGTTTCGAGACACTTTAAACCCCAGTTTTTTATATCTACATTATTATTTAGATCTTGAAGCCCAGGTACGGGCACTCTAAATATTTATAACTATGTTGGGAGCGATATATGGGGAGTGACAATGCTCGTCACCCTGACAAAGCCCTGGCGGCAAAAAAAAATGCATTAGCGACGTCAGTGCCAGAGGAAATCGTGACACCTGTACTACCGAGGATTGCAAGCCGAGCTGCTGAAGAAGCTGTGAGCCTGTAAAACTTTACCAGACAAGGAGGTTCGATAGAGTGGCGGCAGAGATGTCACCACACAGAGTCACTGGGAATGCCGGGCCTAGCTCCATTCGGATCCAGACGTCCCGACCCCGCAAGCTGACTCCTGGCTCCCGCTGGGCCAGCTTCTAATGATGCAGAGGTGTCTCGGCTGGGACACTGGCATTACTGTGTATATTATCCACTGGACAGTCTCACCCAGCTGCAACCAAAAAGCCATGAAGAGGGGAATTCATCCCCCACTGTCGTTCTGGTATATTTCTGGGATGCCTTAATAATTAAAGAGGAACGACACACTCAGTTTTGACATTTTGGGGTGTAGTTCCTCCTAATAGGGATGCCCTGCTGTGTGTACCCCCCTGCAGGTTGCCCCGTACACTCACCTTCCTGTCACTCCCTCAGGCGAGAATGAGCGTGCTTGCTCGCGTTCACTCGGATCCGCTGACGGCTAAGAAGCAGAGAGGTGCCGAAGGGAGCCGAGTGCCCCACCAGCCACATCCCCCGTGCACCTTCTAGCTGTGGCGTGTCCGCGCCGCCCATTTAGAAAGGTTGGGTGCGCACAATGTAAATAATGAGCCTTTATGGAAAATTGATATTGTTACTAATTATGGTCATTTATTAAATAAAGGGATATACAGCAAAATAGTTCATGGCATGACATCATTGGGGATCTGCTTAGAATATCAGCAGGCCTAGGTTGGCGGGCAGTAACTGTAATGGCAATAGATAGTACCAGCATTCTGAGCTAAGCAATAAAATCAGTTTCATCCAAACAAGCCGGACAGGTCAGGGAGAGCAGTTGCCTGGAAATTCCGTTAACGTGCCCACCTACAGGCCAGCAAAGCAGTTTGGGACTAGTTCAGAGTAGTCAGACAAGGAAGACCAGCCTAGAGATCAAAGGGATGTGACAGTATAACAGAGGGAAATGAGAGGCAGGAGGGAGAAAGGAGGAAAGAAGGCTGCCAGCTTGAGGGTTGGCTGGTGGGTTCCCAGGTCAGGATGGTAATGGAGTTGCTGATCAGGTAATTGCCTTAATCATTGGATATATGTATGCCGGTCTCAGAACTCTGATCATAGCGTGTTGTATTTTGTTGTAAGATTTTATAGAATTTTGTGTTATTTTATCAACACTATATCTCTTTATTTACTATCTGTCTCAGTGTCCTTCGTATATACCAGAAGTCCAAAGAATCTACAGTCTTTTGCGTGTATCCATTGTGTTATCATTGGCCAGATATGATACTACACAGAGAAGCGAGGCTGCACTAGACTATATTTTTAAGTAAATATGTAGTGTGCACTCAGGGGTGCAACAACAATATACAAAGCAGAGAAATTTGAAGGTCCCACCCCTTCAAAAACGCACCACTACTAACTATATAAAAATCAAAATTTATTTAGAGTTAATCACCAAAATACTACACACACTAAAGGACTCATTAAAAACACCAAAGCTGGTCCTCACTTATCATTTATTTTGTATATGGTTGGGTTGATGTAGCTTTCATATAGGGTAGCATTTGCACATATAGAGCTTTTAAAGATGGTTTTGTCACATTGTTGTTTTATCTAAGTTAGATGTTTACATGCACTGTAGCACTTTTCTGATACTAGCCAGGAAGCATTAATGAGGTCTACTATATAGATTTTTATCAGATTTATTGAATTGTATTATCCACCAGTCCTCCGGCTCCTCAATATTTTGTCTTTTCCCTTCCTTTTGATCATGTCATGTCTTTGGTGTTTTTAATGTGTTTTTAGTGTGTGTAGTATTTTGGTGATTAACTCTAAATAAATTTTGATTGTTATATAGTTAGTAGTGGTGCCTCATAATTGGGTGGGCGTTTTTGAAGGGGTGGGACCTTCAAATTTCTCTGCTTTGTATATTGGCCAGATGTGAATAATATTTATATATTTGTTTGCCTATTTTAGTCGAGTTAGGCAGGATAAATATATATCGGGGTATGCTTCCCCGACGTAGAGACGCTACGAGGGCTTCGGGAGTCGGATGTATCGGGGCTTCTGAGGGAGTTAAAACAGCGGGGCATCCCAACTATTGGGACTCATTTAGGCTCTGTTTTTCAGAATCAACTTAGTGTGACAAGATGGCCGTTGCCATTCATTATTAAGGCTACGATCACACCTGTCTGTTCACGTTTTGTGGCAAGCGTTTTGGGTTCGTGTTTTTTTGTTTTCACGTCTGCTTGTAATAGATAACCTTGTTTAATGGGGTGTGTTTGCTGCCAGGAGGCAGCAGGCAGGACGCGTTTTTCTCCTCTTTGCCACACCGGAGGGGTGTGAAAGAGGCCATAGAGGTGCCGTTGATGGATGTTGCTTGCGGTACCGCTGCGTCCCACTGCGAACGCAGAAATGCACGCGGTACCGGACAGGAGTGCAGAATCTGCCGGCTATTCCAAACATCTGTATGGCTTTTTCTGGTCATACTATGTACTGGCAGGCTGGAGACGCTCTTAGCCTGCAGCATCTCTCACCCCCTTTTTCTGGTCACACTATGTGCTTGCAGACTGGAGAACTGGATAAAGTTAGATTTAGATTAGATAAGCCCAGACAGGGCTTTTACAGGTTGCATGATCAGAAAATGCCACTGATCCTTTTTTGAAGCTCTCACTATCTAAAAGACTCCAGGGCTGTCCGAATTCCACTCCTTGGGGCATCCTGAATTTGCCTCCTTTCTAAATGGGCGGCGCAGGCACACCACGGCTGCAAGGTGGGCGGGGGATGTCACGGGGGGGTCTCGTTGTGTTCCCTGCGGCACCGCAGACGGCTAAGACGAGCGGTGCCGAAGGGAGCACAGTGACATAGTGACAGTGTGCTATTTAGCTGAGTGCGCCGCTCAGCCAGTCAGTGCACTTGCTCTCTCCTGAGTGTGCCCCTTGGGAGCAGAAGGAAGGTAAGTGTATGGGGTGACCCAGGGGGGTAAACACAGCGGGGCATCCCAATTCACACAGAAGAACAATGGAATTTCACACGGAAATGTAAAGCTCCTGTGTGTTGTTCCACTTTAATGAAAAGGCCGATTATGTGCAGTCTCTCTTATTATTTTGGAAAGTGCCCCAGACATTAGGTTGAGTTTCCTAAATTGCTACATATGCTGCAATGTATCAGATCTGTTTTCTCGGTAAAGATTTGACCATTAAAGCGGACCAACAGGAAAAAAATACCATTTTGTGATTACTCACCTGTAAAATGGGTATTATAAGTATGTCACACACCCCACTTCAGACATTAATTCATTAACATGGGTACTCACCGCTAGGTGGCGCTGCTTTGCAGAGAAGTCCAGAAAAAAGCAAGCCCCTCCCAGTCTATACATACCTGGTATCTCCTAACAATTCCCCAGTATTCAAACAGCAATAAAAGCAAGATACCAGGAGACCAAAACACAAAAGCAACCCTCAACTGTGAATAAACACAACTTCACCATATAAAGAGCCAGGATACCAAAGAGGGCGGGTGAAGTGGGGTGTGTGACATACTTATAATACCCATTTTACAGGTGAGTAATCACAAGATGGTATTATTCTAAGTATGTCACACACCCCACTTCAGACATTAATTCATTAACATGGGACATCCAACAGCAGTGTCCAAAATGGGGAGGGTATCCAACCAGGCAATAATGCAGACACACTCAAACCACTGCAGCCTGCAGAACCTTGCGGCCAAAAACAGCATCCGCTGAAGCCCGCACATCAACCTTATAAAACTTTGAAAAGGTGTGAACCGAAGACCAGGTAGCAGCCTTACAAACCTGCTCAACCGAAGCCTGGTGCTGAAAAGCCCAGGACGCACCAACAGCACGAGTAGAATGAGCAGTAACACGAAAAGGGGGAGCCTTCCCCTTGGCAGAATAGGCTCCAACAATCGCCTGACGAATCCATTTACTAATAGAAGACTTGGCCGGAGCCAAACCCTTCCTAGGCCCACAGGGCACCACGAAGAAGGCATCCGTCTTACGAAAAGGAGCCGTAGTACGCAGATAGAACTTGACACAACGTACCACGTCCAAGCAGTGCAACGCACTCTCCTTGTCATTCTTAGGCTTAGGACACAAAGAAGGAAGAACAATGTCCTGATTAAGATGGAAAGCAGAGACCACTTTAGGAAGAAAGTCCGGCTTGAATCTGAAAACCACCTTGTCCTGATGTTTCTCAAAATAAGGGGCCTGAATCGACAGGGCCGCCAGCTCTGAAACACGCCGAACAGAAGTGATAGCCACCAGAAAGGCAACCTTCTGAGTCAGAGTAGACAAGGCAATATCCCGCAAAGGCTCAAAGGGAGGAGCCTGAAAGGCAGAAAGAACTAAATTCAAATCCCAAACAGGGAGCAACGGCTTCCTAGGAGGCCGCAAATGCGAAACCCCCTGGAAAAAAGTTTGGACCAAAAAATGGCTTGCAAAAGACCTCTGAAAAAAGATAGATAAGGCAGAAACCTGCCCCTTCAAAGTACTCAGCTGAAGACCAGAGTCCAGCCCTGACTGAAGAAAATCCAAAATCCTGGAAACGGAAAAGACCCGGCAGGGCAAAGATCTAGATTCACACCAATCAATATACGATCTCCAAGCCCTATAGTAGATGGAAGAAGAGGATCTCTTCCTAGCACTAATAAGAGTCCGAATGACCGAATCCGAAAGACCTTCCTCCTTCAAGATGGAGGTTTCAGCAGCCAAGCCGTCAAAGCCAGCGTTGGTAAACTGGGGTAACACAACTGACCCTGAGTGAGAAGATCTGGCCGAAGAGGCAGATCGAGCTGATCCACTGCCAGACGAACGATGTCCGCGAACCACACCCGCCTTGGCCACCTTGGAGCCACGAGAATGGCGGGAACTCCTTCCTGAACCAGCTTTCGCAGAACCCTGCCCAGCATGGGAATCGGAGGAAACAGATAAAGAAACCCCAGATCCCTCCAGCTCAGGGCCATGGTGTCCGCCGCCAGAGCCAGAGGGTCCTGGGACAGAGACACGAACGTCGGAAGCTTGTGATTGTGACGAGAGGCAAACAGATCCACCTCCGGCGTCCCCCACCGAAGACACAGGGACCGAAACACCTGGGGATGGAGAGACCATTCCCCCCGGCGGGACGAACACCGGCTCAGAAAGTCCGCCTCCGTGTTCTCCACTCCTGGAATGTAAACTGCCGAGATGCAAGGGACATGAGTCTCTGCCCAAACAAGAATCAGAGACACCTCTCTGTGGGCACCCAGACTGCGAGTCCCTCCCTGGTGATTGATGTAAGCAACCGCCGTCCGATTGTCCGACTGCACCTGCACCGGCAGGCCTTGCAAATGATGTGTCAATTGAGACAGAACCAACCTGATGGCTCGCAACTCCAGAACATTGATGGGCAAGAGGGTCCCACTGCCCCTGAAACTGAAGATCCTTCCAGAAACCTCCCCATCCTGACAAACTGGCATCCGTGGTGACAGTCTCCCAAAGCGGGGTCAGAAACGACCTGCCCTTCAGAATATTGTCCGAGACCATCCACCACAGAAGAGACTGCCGAACCCGAGGGGACATCCGGAAGGACCGATCCAACGACCGCGGTCGCCGGTCCCAAGACGCCAAAAGATGAAGCTGAAGCGTCCGCGTGTGAAAGTGTGCGAAGGGAACTGCCTCGAACGAGGCCACCATCAACCCCACCAGTCTCATTCCTAGCCGAATGGACGGGTGAGGATTGGAAAGAAGAAGCTGAACCAATTCCTGAATCAAAAGGACCTTGGCCTGGGGGAGAAAGACTCTGTGCAGGCAAGAGTCCAATGACATCCCCAAAAAAGTCACCACCCTGGCCGGGACCAGAGAGGACTTGGGGTAATTGATCACCCAGCCGAACCTCTCCAACATAGACACCACCAAACTGGTGTCCCCTTCCGCCTGACTGAAGGAAGGCGCCATGATGAGGAGATCGTCCAGGTAAGGTACAATGCGAGTCCCCTGAGCTCTGAGCAGGGCCATCACTCCCGCCAACACCTTGGTGAACACTCTCGGCGCAGATGTGAGGCCGAACGGAAGAGCTACAAACTGAAAATGCCAATCCTCCACCACAAAGCGAAGAAACCGCTGATGAGCCGGAAAGATCGGGATGTGAAGGTAAGCATCCTTGATGTCTATGGACGTCATAAAGTCCCCCTGCCGAAGTGCACCGATCGCAGACCGCAGGGTTTCCATGCGGAACTTCCAGGGGCCGAATAAATCTGTTGAGAAGCTTCAAATCCAGGATCGGACGGAACGAACCGTCCTTTTTGGGTACAGTGAAGAGATTGGAATAAAACCCGCGCCCCACCTCTGAAGGAGGGACCGGGCAGATGACTGCCAATTCCAGAAGATTCCTTACCGCCGCCAGGAGCCCCCGTGCGGCCAAAGGATCCGAGGGCGCCCGAGACCTGAAAAACCTTAGAGGAGGGCGGGACTCGAACTCCAGCTTGTAACCGGCCGACACCACCTCCCGGATCCACCTGTCCGAGACCTCCTGGTCCCATACCCGGGAGAAGAGTCGCAACCGCCCCCCCCCACCCGTACGGGTGAGGGCGCCCCCTCATTGCTGAGCGGGCTTGGCCGCAGGCTTGGGCTTGGAACCCCAGGCGTGAACGGGACGGCCACGGCCTCTACCCTTATTCCAGCTGGCGCCCCTGGAGGCCGGGAAGCCCGCACCCCTGCCGGCTCTGGCTCCCCGAAGGACGGAGTAAAAGAGGCCGTCCCCCGAAAGGAACGGCGAAATTTCTTGCGCTGAGGTAGCTTGCCCCCCTTGGCAACAGAATCCAGCTTTTCACCAAAAAGCCTCAAACCCTGAAAGGAAAGGGCCGTAAGCGATCTTTTAGAATTAAAGTCAGCCGTCCACTGTCTCAGCCACACTGAACGACGAATAGCCACCAGCAGAGCCGTAGCCCTGCCACACATCAACATGGCATCCTCCTGAGCGGCCAGGATAAACGACAAAAAGGATTCACAACGCTTAAGAGCCAGAGACTCCTCACAGGTAGGATCAAGGTCCACACCTAAATCCCTGACCATGGACCTAACCGCCAAAGACAAAAAGGCGGAAGCACAAACAGGCCTCAAAACCGAACCCGCACAGACAAAGCCATGACGGGCCAGCTGATCAATCCGGCGATCCTCGCCATCCTTGAGAGAAGTAGTATCAGGGAAGTGAACAGCCGCCGAATTAGACAGCCCCAAAACCGGAGCATCCACCTCGGGGGAAACAGACCACCGCTTCAACAAATCCGTTGGAAAAGGATACTTCTTGTCCCAACTAGGCGGGACCCCGACAAGCCGCGTAGGCTGCTCCCACTGCTTAAGGACCACGTCCTCAAAATGCTGCTGACTGGGAAACTCCAAGCGCTGCTTGGAACCCCCAAAAAGCTGACCCTTAGGCCGAGGAGTAACTTCCGGCGGATCCAAATCCAAAACCTCAAACATTTGAGCCAGAATAGTGGGCGTATCAAGAGGGGGCCCCTCTATCAAGTCCCCCTCAGCGCTAGACAACTGCTGAACCTCTGAATCCTCCGTCTCCTCAATAAGCTCCCCCTCTTCGAGGGGACGATCCGACCAATCCAGTACCTCAACTTCCTCATCGGAGTCCTGCGGAGACGGAGACAGATGTTTTCGCTTGGCAGGAGCCTTCTGAGCGGCCATAGCGGAAAAGATTTTCTCGAGGCTGGCCAACCGGGCGCCTACCTCAGATTGCGAATCACCCCCAACGACCATGTCGCACGGGGTCCGGAACAGGCGAGGAGGGGAGGGAGAAGGCGCGGTAGAAGAAGTCCCAGGCACCGAGGTGTCGGACTGGCGCTCAATGTTCTGCTGTGCACATGGAATACAAACGATCACATCATCCCCTGGGAGCGGAGTCCCACATCCCCCACACAGCCTGGACTGCCCCGAAGGACTAGTTCCGGTATCTCTGGTAGCCTCCATAATGGTGAATTTATGGTATTCGCAGCCCTCAGGGATTTACGCAGTAAGCGACCCGGGATGCCCCTCTGGGGTTTTAATAGGGATAAATATATATATGTGTAACTTATCTATGTATATATATATATATATATATATATATATATATATATATATATATATATATATATATAGATAAGTATGAGTATACTACTATTAAATGAAAAAGCCCTGGGAATTTGCAAGGGACTCTAAGACAACCCCCAACCAACCAGGTATATAAGACCGGGAGAGCCCTGTATGATGGAATCCCGGATATTATCTGAAAAACACAAAAAAACATTCAATCAATCAACACTGACCAAGAGTACAGGCATTACACCAGTAAAATATATAAAAAACTACCAGCCAGTACGCCCAAAGCCTGGCTGGAGCACCCTGCCGTCGCCCCCAACGAGAGGGGGGGGGGGGAAGGGGGGGTGGGGGGGGAGAGAGAGAGACAGGAGGGGGAGAGGGGCGCAGACCCAATAACAGCCATAATACAGGCAGCTGGATAGTGCCCCAATAATAAAACATAGCAGACATAGCAGTCCCCCCTCACTGAGCGCTCCTCTAACAGGACGTTCCGACGCTGTACTTAAGGCCAAGAGCCTACCTGAGCCCCCGCGAAATGGCGCCTGGATGGCAAAAGACAGAGAGGAGAGGCGGCGGCCTCAGCGAGCGCGGGACCCGTGTAGCCCCGCCCCTCCCCATCTAACAGGACACTACGCGCTTCTGACAGACACGGCGCAGGCCCCGCCCCTCAAAACAAAAACGCGAGAGCCGCGGGCGCCACAAGGGAATGGCGCCCGCATAAGCCATCGAGCGGGCCCGCGGCCCACATGCCGCGCGGTCCCGCCCGCCTAAGGCAGGGTCCCCGGCGCTTCCACACAGGCGGGCCGGTGGCGCAGCGCGCCGCCCGGCCCCGCCCACCGTAAAATCAAAGTCTGCCCACCGGCAGACAGGGCATGAAACCGGCGGGTAACAGGCCGGCGGGCACCCCCACCCGACCCGACCTGGCCAAAATACCGGGGTTCAGGGAGCCCAAGCCCCCGAAAACAGGACGGCCCCATACCAAGACCGCCCGTCCCAGACAAAGAAACACACACACACACACACACATACACACCCAGTATAAGGATTAGGTAAACACTAAGGGGAATATAAGGGCTGGGGCATCCCACGTCCGGATCACCACACCGGATCACCACTATGCCCCATAATATAGGGTCGAGTGGAGGAGCTAATCTCCTAGGCATCAATGTGCCATCTACCCTTGCCCAGCCTACAGCCTAAGCTGGGAGGCTACCATTAAATAAGGGGATAAGGGACAAAAAAGCCGGGCAGAAATAGACCGTGGGGGGGGGCGGGGTGATACCCGGGCTACCTGCAAGCAGGAGACTTCTTTCTTCTGTCTTGTCGCCACGTTGCAGAGAAGAACACTGGGGAATTGTTAGGAGATACCAGGTATGTATAGACCGGGAGGGGCTTGCTTTTTTCTGGACTTCTCTGCAAAGCAGCGCCACCTAGCGGTGAGTACCCATGTTAATGAATTAATGTCTGAAGTGGGGTGTGTGACATACTTAGAATAAATTACTTAATCCAGACCAACACAACAATCAGTGCTCATATGCCACGCTCCCTCGGGGCAATTCGGATTGCTGCACATACAAATTAATTTACCTTTTTCTAACTCCCGCTGTTGACAATTTAAAAAAAAAGCAGAATGGCAGATCATGGGATTGCAGGCCGTCCGCAAACAGGAAGTGCTGCTGGGCTTTCTGTTACTGTGCATTGTCAGTTATGTCAGTTGAATACAGGCAGCTGCACGGCTGAGATGCTGGAAGAGGAAGCTCCAAAATGGCTGCTACCACAAAAAAAAAAATCAGTGAGCAGGCGTTTCAGCTTTGGGCGGTGCAGGAGCAAATGTAAGTGCTGACAATGCTTCAGTATCGTGAACGCAGAAGGGGCAAGGGAGTTTTGGGGGCGTTTTCTTTTCAAACTGAGCCAGGCCGTTGGCCCGGCTTAAATCATCCTACCAAGATGATGGTGCGTCCTCCTTTGTCCATGTATTTCTATATTAATTCTAAAGTGCACCTGGAGCTGATAAGAAGTGCGCCCCCTCTCGCTTACTTTGCAGAATTTAAAATTCCCAAAATGAATAAACGCTATTTTAAGCTTGCGGGCGTTTAGTTCTTCATTACCTGATTTGTTTTGAAAGGTGAGTTTCCCCTCCTCCCCTCCGGATGCTATAGGTAGTGTTGGGCAAACCCCTCAAGGTCCAGGATCAGAAAGAGCTTTGAACAAGAGTTCAGTTCGGGTATCCAAACTTGACTCGACCCCAGTCCCTATTGAAATCAAAAGGGGCCCAATCTTTGGGGGCGATTCTGCCTCAGGGGACACCTCCGCCTGGGTAGCTCGAATGCCCAGGGGTCCCCAGGCACTATGTCAAGCTTGCGGCGGTTTAGTCCTTTATTACCCGATTTGTTTTAGAAGGTGAGTTTCCCCTCCTCCCCCCCCCCCCCCCCCCCAGATGCTATAGGTAGTGTTGGGCGATACTCTTGAGGTCCAGGTTCGGCAAGAGCTTTGAAGAAAAGTTCGGATCAGGTACCCAAACTTGACCTGACTCGGTCCCCATTGAAATCAAAGGGGGCACAATCTTTGGGGGCGATTCTGCCTCAGGGGACACCTCCGCCTCGGTAGCTCAAATGCCCAGGGGTCCCCAGGCCCTATGTCAAGCTTGCGGCGGTTTAGTCCTTTATTACCCGATTTGTTTTAGAAGGTGAGTTTCCCCTCCTCCCCCCAGATGCTATAGGTAGTGTTGGGTGAACCCCTTGAGGCCCAGGTTTGGCAAGAGCTTTGAACAAAATTTCGGTTCAGATACCCAAACTTGACCCGACTCTGCCCCCATTGAAATCAAAGGGGGCCACAAACTTTGGGGGCGATTCTCCCTCAGGTAGCACCTCCGCTTGGGTGGCTCGAATGCCCAGGGGCCCCCAGACACTCTGTCAAGCTTGCGGGCGTTTAGTCCTTTATTACCTGATTTGTTTTAGAAGAAGAGTTTCCCCCTCCTCTCCCCAGATGTTATAGATAGTGTTGGGTGAACCCCTTGAGGTCCAGGATCGGCAAGAGCTTTGAACAATAGTTTGGTTCGAGTACCCAAACTTGACCTGACCCCGGTCCTCATTGAAATCAAAGGGGGCCACAAACTTTGGGGGAGATTCTGCCTCAGGGTTTGTTTCAGGTACCTAAACTTGACCCGACCATGGTCCTCACTGAAATCAATGGGGGGGCCACAAACTTTGGGGGCGATTTTGCCTCAGGGAGCACCTCCGCCTGGGTGTCTCAAATGCCCAGGGGCCCCCAGACGCTATGACAAGCTTTTGGGTATTTAGTTCTTTATTAACTGATTTGTTTTAGAAGGTGAGTTTCCCCTCCTCCTCCCTAATGCTATAGGTAGCGTTGGATGAACCGCTCGAGGTCCAGGTTCGGCAAGAGCTTTGAACAAAAGTTTGGTTCGGGTACCCAAACTTGACCCGACCCGTTCCTCATTGAAATGAATGGGGCTCAATTCTGTCTCTGTGGAAACCTCTGTTCGGATGGCTCAACTGCCCAGAGGCAAAATCATGACTGGGACTGTTAAAAACAATAAAAGTTGTGTGGGGGGGGGGGTGTCGCCATTTTTAGAAAAATACAATTCTGTGAAATACTCACCTGTAGAATTGGTATTATACGTATACAGTACGTCCTGCTCCAGATAGAATACTTACACTTGGGTATTCTCCACCAGGAGGCGCTGTGCACTGCAGACATGAGAAAACAGGCTCCTTCCGGCCCCTTAAATACCCAGGGACCTCCCACAAATCCCCAGCATTGAAAAGCAGTGAACAAGAAGCCGGGAGAATTCAACCACGACCAAAACTGGTAACTATAACAATGATAACAATCACCATACAGGGGATCCAGAATAATGCAAAAACCAGGGTGGGGTGGAGCAGGACGTACTGTATACGTATAATACCAATTCTACAGGTGAGTATTTCACAGAATTGTATTATTCTAAGTATACAGTACATCCTGCTCCAGATATAATACTTACACTTAGGACATCCAATAGCAGTGTCCATAAAGTAGGGCGGGATCCCCAACAAAAAAGGCACAGCAGACAGTTAAAAGCACTGTCACCTGCAAACCTTGCTACCAAGAGCGACATGAGCAAAAGCTCTAACGTCAACCTCATAAAAACCTTTTAAAAGGTATGAAAAGAAAACAAGCAGCGGTCTAGCAAACTTGTTCAACAGAAACCTGGTGCTGAAAGGCCCAAAGATACCAAAGCACAAGTAGAATCAGAAATAAAGTGAGAAGAAGATTCTTCCCCTTAAAAGAATAGGCCTGAGTAACAGCCTGACCAGTCCAAATGCTAACAGAAGGCTTGGCAGAAGCCGAAACCTTTCCTGGGACCAGAAGGGACAATCCATCCAAGTAAAGACCAGGCCAAAGGCCGCATAACCCCTGGAAGCAGACGAGATCAGGCACATACGGATGGAGACTCCCACAAACCCCAAGGGGCATCAGTCCCCCTAAGGGACAAGAGACAATCCAGGAAAAAACTTCCCACACCTGTTGAGGGAATGTAGACCCCCTTTCCTCAGCGTTACTAGGAATAAGGCCCAGAAGAAAGACAAATGTCTTGAATACATGAGCATAAGACACCATCTAGGCATAAGGTCCGGCGTAAAACGGAACACCACCTCATCTTGGTGTATATATCAATGAACGAGGGCTAGCTAAACAGAGCCGTCCGCTCAGGCACACGTCTGACTGAAGTAACAGCCCCCAGAAAAACAACTTGAGGTAAGAACAGTCAGACAGCATCCGGAATAGGTCCAAAGGGCCGCAAGGCAAACAGAATAACATTCAAATCCCAACAGGGACCATAGAATTACGCGGGGGATGCACCTGAGCAATCCCCGAAAGAATGCTTAACCAAGGAAAAATTGAGCAAAGACTTCTACAGGAAGGCGGACAGGGCAGAACCTGAACCTCCAGAGTACCGAGTTGGGGAGCCAACTCCAACCCATGCTGTAATAACTCTAGAACCCTGGGAACAGAGAACGCCCAACAGGGGAGAGACCTAGACTCACACCAATCAATATGGGTACGCCATACCCTACAATAGACGGAAGAAGAAGAAGCAGCTAGCTCCTAGACTTCCAATAGTCACAGTCACCCAGACTATAAGCCCGTCTCCATCAAGGTGGAAGAATCAACCGTCAGGCCATCTAGACCAGAGCCTGTAGATTGGGGTGAAATAAAAAGGGGGCCTGAGTGAGCAGATCAGCACTCCTGACAGAACGTACAGGTCCACTGTCCACAGTACCACGTCTGCAAACCACACTCCACTGGGCCACCCAGGGGCCACCAGTATCATTGGTCCCCCCTTCCAGAGCAAACTTGCGCAGAACCCCGCCTAGCAGGGTGAATGAAGATAAGACATACAGAATATAATGTCCAGCCATAACGTTACATAATGACCAGAGTCAGAATATTCTGGGACAGGGAACAAAGGCCGAGAACCTGTGATAGTGACGGGGCCCAAACAGATCCACACTAGATGGATCTCAAAGTGACACAAGGATTAACACATCCTGTTGCAGAAGGACATCCACCGGAACGAATACCACTGATATGCAGGGAACGTTGTCCTCCACCCAGATCAGGATCCGATACCTTCCTGGAGGATCATCCTGCTCCGAGTCCCACAAAGATAATTGATACAGGCCACTGTCGTCAGACAGACCAAGAGCCCCCAAATAGATAGGTCCTGAAAAGGAGTAGTCCAGCGAGATAGAGCCAACCTGAAGGCTCACCGCTTCAAAAGTAGATAGGTGTATGGACCCCTAAAGGCCCCACCTCCCCCGGAACCATAGGGGATTTTAGAAGAAACCCCCACCCCGTCAACCTGATAGATTTGGTATCCATCTACAGGAAGGTGCAAGGAAGGGGGTGCCCCCTGACTGGTTCCTTGAGTTCAACTGTCTCAAGAGGAACCACCGTACCAAGGGGGGGGAAGGTACACAGACCCAGCTCCAGGGATGCTGGAACCCTGTCCAGTATTAAAAAATATAAGTTGCAGAAGAGCCCAAGGGCACTGAGCATAAGGGACATCCTCTGAGCAGCCACCAACGGGCCCACCAGCTGCAATCCTGCCTGGTAAAGGGACGGGAACAGCAATGAGGGACAGAGCCCATGTAACCAGATTGTCCACTTTATAGCCAAGGAAGAAGGTTCTCGTCTGAACCGAATCCAAAATTCAACCCTAGGAATGGAGATACCAAATAAGGGGACAATGAGGAATTGAGGTGATTGAGCACCCATCCAAATGACTCCCAAAGGACACCACCAGCCGAGTAACCAACTCGGCCTGAAGTAGAGATTGGGAAGTAAAGAAGGACGACCAGGTAGGTCCTCGCGCGGACGCCCCTTGGTCTCATCAGAGACATCACCCCCGTCAGCGCCTTGGCAAGCACTTTGGGAGCAGAAGAGAGGCCAGATAACAAGGCCACAAAACAGCAGTGTTTGCCCTCCAACACAAACCTGAAGAGCCTTGGTGTCCAGAAGACACAGGGATGTGAACATAAGCATCTTTGATCTCCACATACAGCAATAGGCCCACTGGGCGCATGGCGCTGGCGGCCCAACTCAGGGTTTTCAAGCAGAAACTGCCAATAATTGTAAGATGCCGAGACCTGTGAACAACCAGAATGGTCCAGACTGACTCATCCTTTTGGGGGAATGTGGAAAGGCCGGTGTAGTGGACCCTTGCCTCTGCCCGTTAAAGGCAACCTGCAAGTGAGCCCAGACCCTGCAGGCCGTGCATGGCCTGCGCCGACACCTGGATAGAGACAGGGACCAGAAGTACCCTGACAATCTTGGGGGGAAGCCACCCAGCAAACTCTATCCTGCATCAGGAAGAGACTACCTCCCGCATCCACCAGAACAAGGCATGATGCCTCCTGATAGGAGCAAGGTGCTGCGGCCATCCCCTCACCCAGACGGGGGCGAGGGCGTCCCATCATGCTAGGGGGGTTTTGGTGAAAGATTTGGACTTAGTCCGGCCAGAGGGGCCAGGGCATTGTCTACCACTCCTGGGACAGGAGTCTACACCAAAAGGCTGGAAGGACACCCCTGGTTCGTGTTTAACACTAACATAGGTGGAGGGAGGGGTGCCCCTGCCCCTAAGAGGCCGAGACAGCCTTCTGCGTAGGGGTGTTTTGCCCTTTTTTCCAAACAGGTCCAGACAGGCCCCAAATAGGTGTAGCCCTCTAAAGGGAAGCCCAGTAAGAGTCTTTTTTGTAGCATCGTCAACACCCCACTGTCGCAGCCAGACCAAGCGACTTATAGCTACCACAAGGGCAGAAGTTCTTGCACACATCCTAATGGTGTCATCCAGCGCTAAAAGGATAAACCTTACAAATACATCACAACTGGAGAGTGCATTAAACACCTCCCAGGGGAGATCCTCAGGTTGATGATCAAGCATCTTTCTGATGAGGGTTCTAGCAGCCACTGCAGTGATGGCCGCGGCACAGACCGGGCGCAGCGCCGTCCCTGCACAAGAAAAGGCGTGGGAAGCCAGCCTATCAATGCGCCGGTCCTCAGCATCCCGAAGGGTACGATAAGTAGGGGCTGCAAGAAAGGGGGGGTTAAGAACCCCTATGATCGGTGCATCCACCACGGGAGGTGATGACCAACAGTTAACCACATCAGGGGGAAAAGGGTATTTCCAATCCCAGTCCCCTGGAACCCCTGGAAGTTTACTAGGGGATTCCCCGTTCTTTGAGTACAAGAGCCTGGAAGTGATCCTGCTCCAGAAATTCCAAGCGCGGTGTCGCTGTATGGAAACTCTCCCCTCTAGGCTTGGGAGCCTCACCAGGGAGAGAGATAGACAAGACCTCAAAGATCTTTATCAGTAATTCATCAATGTCACAAAGGCCCCAGGAACCAGGGCCAGTATCATCATGACTCCTCGGCCTCTCATCAGATGAGCCTGAGTCAGAGAACAGCTCACCTTCATCAGAAGGAGCAAAAACCCGCGGAGTAGTGAACTCCTCAATTCCAGGAAAAGGTGAAACCGGAGGCGCCAGGGACCGCTTCTTATCAGGGCCCAAGCGCTCTGCCAACCTCGAAATAATCTGATCAGCCGTAGGCAGTCTGCGTGGCACGACTTGCTGGCCATCCCCGTTCGAGTGCGACTCATCAGGAGCGAGATTTAAGCACAGGGAGACAGGTGTATTGAAACGAGGTGCAGCCACTGGCAACCCTGATTGCAGGGCCAGTACTTGTTCAGCACAGGGTCCGCAGACCCGTGCTCTGTCAGCATCAGCATGGGGCTGTCCACACGCTGTACACAGCTGGTCTTGTCCCAGAGGGACCCCGGTCACATAATTCTGAGATGCCTCCATATGTTGATTATCGAGGCAAATATGCTAGCAGGGATTTATGCAATAGGTAAACCTGGATGCCCCAAAGACCCGCTGTTTAATGTGGGAGAATTGTTTGTAAGCCCGCTAAATTTATGTCAGGCCGGGAGAGCCCACCGGAGTCTTCGACGTCTGAAAGACATAGAGGAAACAAGAGGTGTCAGGGCCATGCGCAGCAGAAATTTTTTTTTAATGAAATCACCCGCGAGGGCACTTACAGACCAAAGGAGGAGGGGGACCGCAACCAAGCGCGCGCGAAGATCATCAAAATGGCGCCCAGAGAACCTTGAAGGGCGGATCCAATCTTTGACCGTGACGCAGAGCGCGCCAAGCCAAGTCCCCGCCCACCCCGAAGAGCGCGAAGCTCTGATGTAGCAGTCAAACACACAAAGGATAAGATAAACTTAGTATAAGCCTTTGCTAATGGAGACGCCGCCGCCCGGCGCAGCACACTTTTAGTAAAAGAAAAGACACACGCACGGCAGCAGCCAAACAATTATAAAGAGCAAGCCGCGCGGCTCTGACACCCAGATGCAAGTCAAGGGCAATACTACGGCCATAAGCGTGACACTTCAGTACACGGAGACCGCCACACACAAACCCCCCTCCCTTTCCTTTCCCCCGAGCTACGGGGGAAACGAGGGAGGATGGCGACCCTTTACACAGGGTCCACCGCTACACGGGGCATAGGCAATAATGCGGGAGGGGCATCCACCAGAGCCTCACCATCAGCCTAAACCGCCTACCCTTTGGTGGGGGACTGCGGTGGAGCATGGCTCCATAAGCACGCATGGTGCTGCCTACCTTCACCCGACCATCGCAGCCCAGGCTGGGAGGCACATCACAGGGAGGACGGGTGGGAATAGTCCAACAGGCCCACAGGCTGTAATAGCCCCGCTCACCTGCGAGAGAGTGATACTTCATGTCTTCGCAGTCAGCACTGCAGAGAAATCTGGGGATTTGTGGCAGGTCACTGGGTATTTAAGGGGAAGGGAGGAGCCCGTTTTCTCATGTCTGCAGTGCACAGCGCCTCCTGGCGGAGAATACCCAAGTGTAAGTATTATATCTGGAGTAGGACGTACTGTATACTTAGAATATCTAACCCTTGATGGTGCAGATAGTAGTTGTATTTCATTTAGAAGGGTCATAGAGCGCTATTTTCAGTTAGGGAGAGTCTCCTGGGCAGTAACCAGGGGGTGGGGCTACCGATACATATATAGTTCCACTGTAATCAGGAGGGAATGGCGATGTGAAATTAAACGCAACAGAGTTTAAAAAAATATTTTTTTATTTTATTTAAGTATTTACAACCAAAATGGTTATGAAAGCACTGACAAAATGACAAACAAGGCATTTCATGGGAAAGCCTGAACTCTGAAACAATATATAATTTCATGGGAAAGCCCTGGACATTCCTTCAAAACTCACAGTTAAACATGTACAGTGAAAAATGGCAAAAATATGGTCTGGCAACAGAGGGTGACAACATCTCTAGGTAGGCTGGCCCTTAAAGTGAACCAAAATCCATGCCCCATCTATAAGATTCCCCCCGGAACATCCAAAATTGGGCTGCCCCGCTGTATTAACACCCCAGGTCGCATGGAGACTCCCCTTTCCTGGTCCAACGGTGCATGCATGAGCATCAGCCACGTTCTTGCAATCCCTTTAGCAGGATGCATGCCTGGGCTAGACATTTGTGAATGGTTGGTGCAGGCATGCTCCCTGTTAGAAGGTAGCAAGGGATGGGGCTGCCACCACGCTCGGGTCTGCTCGCCTTGGGCCTTGGCTCAAAGGCTTCAGTAAAAAAAATAAAAACAGGTTGTTTTGTGGCACTGAGCTGGGGAGGGAAGGTGACATAAACTACCTTTCTGGGTATAGGATAACTTTAAATCGGACCTTCAGCATCATTAAATGAAAAGCCCAAAACGTTAAAAAACTATTCTCCAGCATCTAAAAATAATATATTTTAAGTTTTTAGTCGCTTACTTATTATTCTTTCCCCCACTGGGCTGCAACTCTGTTCAGGGCTCTAGGATACAGCAGAGCTCGGGTCAGGAAAAGGACAGCAATCCCGGAATGCAGAGCAACATAGTCAGAAGACACTTCCTGTCTGCAGGCAGCCTGAAACTCCATGGGCTGCGATCTTGGATGTTAAAAGGCTCAGAAAATGCACTAGGTTCCGGTAGAATGATTTTTAAGAAACAAGGACTGCAGGGTTTTAGTTAACAATAAACTAAACTGGAAGTGACCAATGCAAGGCAGCAGCAGCGTGCGTGTGAGTGTCATTGGACTGGCCATAGGGGCACCTGGGACAATGCCCTTTGGGCTGCATTGCTTTTGGGGCCAGTTGGGCTGCTGCTTTTAACACCCACATTCAATTCAGCCCCCTTAGTCTCCCTCTCAGCCCCCTTTACCCAGACCCACAAGCCAAGGAACCACAGCCCACAACGTCGTTGCCGGGGGGGGGGGGGGGGGGGACCAAACCAGGAATGTCTCGGGCAGACCAGTGGCTGGTTAAATTCAGGGCAAATTTTTGGTCCCAGTCTGCCACTTAGTGTCCTGGTACAACTGAGGGACCACGAGACAGACAAAGTGGATGCAGGACCTCTTTTTTGCATGGTCCTGGACAAATAAAATTGAGACAAGGGCAAACTTTGGACCCTTTCTACGACTTTTGTAATAGGTAAGGTAATAAAGATGAAGCACATGGGACAGGCATCAGGTGAGCTGCTTGCTGGCTAATTATTGCTGTTGGGTTTAAAGTCCCTTTAAATCTTGGGTAAGTATCTAATGCCCTTGTATATTTTCTATGGCATAAAAACAGTTGAAAGTAAAGAATTAGGTTATGGTGCGCTTGTAGTTATATCATGAGTTTAAGATCTGGAGTAGGTTTTAAGGAGAAACTGGCACCCAAAGTATTTTTTGGGGGGAAAACAAGAGCGGAAATTACGGTAGATGAAAGGTTGTGCTTTTGGATAGTGCGTTGTATGTTTATTGTCACAGAAATTACCTTAAATCTTAAGGTTGATTAAGAATAAAAGTTACACATACAATTATGATAATAATTTACAGCAGAAATGAAACCCACTGTTATCAAAATGATTTTCAACAATTTGCCAAATACATCAACAATTCACCATATTCCAGGAACTTGGGGACAGGGTTGTTGAAGAATAATCCACACAGAAGTCTATTAAAGCGGACCTTCACTCTAAATAAGAGTCTATCTTATATGTTTCCCACACCCTGTACATACAGATTGCTCACATTAAAAATCATGCTACCTGCATCTACTGCATTTTATAAGCCTTTAAACATCCAAGATGGCGGCTTATGGAAGCTGCCATTTTTGCAGGCAGCCTGCAAACAGGAAGTGCCTGCAAACAGGAAGTGACTGTGCTGCTCTGCATTCTGGGACTGCTGACCTTTCCCTGACCCCAGCTCTGCTCTGTCTGAGCAAAGCACAGCTATAACCCGCCCCCCTGTACCTTATCCCACTCTCCTCCCCTCAGTAAGTGTGATGCTTTTGAGTCAAGATGGCGGCGCCCGTATCCTAAATTCCCGAACAGAGTTGCAGCCCAGTGGGGGAAAGTATAATAAATTAGTGACTAAACATGTAAAATATATTAATTTTAGATGCTGAGGAATTGTTTTTTAAGAGTTTGGGCTTTTCATTAAATCAGGGTGAAGGTCCGGTTTAAGAATGGACTTCTAGATGAGAGGAAATATGTCAACAATGTGCAGAGGTTAGGACAAAAAATACGTACTAGTCCTCTATGGGAAAACAAACTCAGATCAAGTACTAAAAAGGCGCATAGTATACATGTATGATAGGTATGATAGCAAGAATATCTATATGCAAACTATACAGGTAACATTGTACATTAATTAAGGACACACATATAAATATATCTGAAATTTCTAGACCGGTCATTCATTAGGTCAACCATGTGTGACTTTCTCTGTATATAGCCAATTTTACACAACTTTCCATGCGAAAATAATAATTTTCACCTTTTCTCCCCAGCGGCCGCTCAATCCTACTTGGGTTTGCTAAAACTCAATGGGTCGCGACATCCTGTTCCCATGGTGTCCACACCTACCACCACTCACCGTGACCCTCAACGTCAATCACAGTGCAGTAAATCTCAAGTTTGAGTACCATGGCAATCCTGCTTAGTACGATTGCCATGGTACTCAAACTTGAGACCCAGTAAGTTTAATTCAAGTGGAGAAAATTATTTTTTTTAACAGACATGTCCATCAAGTTCAACTAATAGCGGAAACATGTCCATCAAGTTTAACTAATAGAGGCACTGGGGAAAGTTACATGAAATGGTTTCCCCCCCCATATTTTTGGTTTTAGCCTTTTATATGTGGAAGTTCCCCCTAGATGTCTCCTCTAAAGGCTAAATGAACTGGTGAATTGTTTTGCCTGCACAAGGACTTGAAATATCTTCTGGGAGATGATTTGGCTTCTCCCCTGTATGAACTTTTTCATGTGTAATAAGGTCTGATTTCTGAGAAAAACATTTCCCACATTCAGAACATGAATATGGCTTCTCTCCAGTATGAACTCTTTTATGTATAGTAAGTTTTGATACTCGAGTAAAACATTTCCCACATTCAAAACAGGAATACGGCTTCTCCCCTGTATGAACTCTTTCATGTCTGTTTAAAACTGCTTTATCAGAAAAGCATTTTCCACATTCAGAACATGAATATGGTTTCACTCCTGTATGAACCCTTTCATGTTTGTTCAAGGTCGATTTATCAGAAAAATGTTTCCCGCATCCAGGACAAGAATATGGCTTCTCCCCTGTATGAACTCTTTCATGTTTGATAAGGTCCGATTTCTGAGAGAAACATTTCCCACATTCAGAACAAGAATATGGTTTCTCCCCTGTATGAATTCTTTTATGTCTCTTCAAAGCCGATTTATCACAAAAACATTTCCCACATTCAGAACATGAATATGGCTTCTCTCCAGTATGATACCTTTCATGTGTGATAACATCGGATTTCTGAGAAAAACATTTCCCACATTCAGAACATGAATATGGCTTCTCGCCTGTATGAACTCTTTCATGTCTGTTGAAGTCCGATCTATCAGAAAAACATTTTCCACATTCAGAACATGAATATGGTTTCTCTCCAGTATGAACTCTTTTATGCCTGTTTAAGTCAGATCTATCAGAACAACATTTCCCACATTCAGAACATGAATATGGCTTCTCCCCTGTATGAACTCTTTCATGTCTGTTAAAGACCGATTTATCAGAAAAACATTTTCCACATTTAAAACAGGAATATGGCTTCTCTCCTGTATGAACTCCTTCATGTTTTATGAAGGCTGATTTTCTAGAAAAACTTTTCCCACATTCAGAACAGAAATATGGCTTCTCTCCTGTATGAACTATTTTATGTCTGTTTAAGACCGATTTATCAGAAAAACATTTCCCACATTCCGAACATGAATATGGTTTCACACCTGTATGAACTCTTTCATGTTTGTTCAAGGTTGATTTTTCAGAAAAACATTTCCCACATGCAGGACATGAATATGGCTTCTCTCCAGTATGAACCCTTTCATGTTTGATAAGGTCCGATTTATGAAAAAAACATTTCCCGCATTCAGAACATGAATACGGCTTAACTCGCGTGTGAACTCTTTCATGTCTGATAAGCTTTGATTTACGAGAAAAAATCTTTCCACATTCAGAACATGAATATGTGATTTTGAACATATGAGCTGCATGATGTTTAAAGAGAACTGCAGGGCCAGCTCCATGTGTGGAGGGGGTAGGTAAGAAATCTACAGGATGCAGTGATTGATGATTTACAGTACTCAGGGCTTTGGTGTAATCTGTTGTCATGGCATCAGCTGTTCTTTTACCATCCAGAGAGAAAATGGCATGTTCTTTCGCATTATTGTGTGTGGATCTTCTGTCTGAAGGAAAACAGAAACGTAAGCAAGGAGAAACAAAGGACAAAGAGACATTATTCAAATAAAACGTGTCCAAAGGCCAGCAACAAAAATGGTGGAAGGACTTAAACTTAAAACTTATCAGGAGAGACTTAATTTGTACAGTCTGGAGGAAAGAAGGGAGGGGGGGCATGATGGAGACCTTTATATATGTGACAGGATTTAATAAAGTTCAGGAGGGAAGTGTTTTTAAGAAGAAACTTAGTGATAAACAAGGGGCCCAACCTGAAGCTTAGTCGGAGGGAACATCAGGAGCAACGATAGAAAATATTATTTTACAGAAAGAGTAGTAGATGCTTGGAACAAACTTCCAGCAGAGGTAGTTGAAAAATCAACAGTCACTGAATTTAAACATGCCTGGGATAAGACTCCATCTATCCTAAGATAAAGAGAACATACAGTATACACATAAGATACAGAGAACATACAGTATACACATAAGACACAGAGAACATACAGTATACACATAAGACACAGAGAACATACAGTATACACATAAGATACAGAGAACATACAGTATACACATAAGATACAGAGAACATACAGTATATACATAAGATATAGAGAACATACAGTATATACATAAGATACAGAGACCATACAGTATACACATAAGATACAGAGAACATACAGTATACACATAAGATACAGAGAACATACAGTATACACATAAGACACAGAGAACATACAGTATATACATAAGATACAGAGAACATACAGTATACACATAAGACACAGAGAACATACAGTATATACATAAGACACAGAGAACATACAGTATATACATAAGATACAGAGAACATACAGTATATACATAAGATACAGAGAACATACAGTATACACATAAGATACAGAGAACATACAGTATATACATAAGATACAGAGAACATACAGTATACACATAAGATACAGAGAACATACAGTATATACATAAGATACAGAGAACATACAGTATACACATAAGGGCAGACTAGATGGAGCGTATGCTCTCCTTCTATGGTTCTATGAATGATCTTCAAAAGGCAGAAAGTTAAATATTACACATTATCTCAGTGTTTTTAGCTAAAAACAATATTGTATTTTCCTTTTGAAAATAAAAAAGGTAAAATGGGCCAAAGCAAAATGTTGGCAAGTATCACATCTTGTAAAGTCAGCTTGTCTTGCATGCGCTGCTCTTTTAAGGGCTTTCCACAGATTTTCAACGATGGTCAGATCAGGGGATTGTGAGGGCCATAGCGAAACCTTCAGCTTGTGCCATTTAAAGTAGTCTATTGTGGAAGATGTTTGCCTTTAAAGTGGACCAACACCCAGGATTTTTACTATCCTGGGTTTTGGTCCACTTCCGCGCCCCGCTGCGTGAAACCCCCCAGAATGGCAGAAAAAACTCACCTTACCCCGCTCCTACGGCGCATGCGCGGGCCTCGTCCAATCAGCGCGCTCAGAGCCGCTGTGGTATGCACGTACAAGGGACGGACAACCACAGCGATAACAGGGAGCGCGCCTGCGACGGCCATTCATCTCGCGCTTCTCTCTAGCAGGGCGCGCGCATGCACCGTTGGAACGGGGGTAAGGTAAGGTGAATGGGGCGTCCTGGGGGGTTTCACACAGCAGGGCATCCCAATTTCAGATGCCCCGTGGGGAGGGATCTGATCGGCTCGGGAATCTTATAGATTCCTGGGCTGATCAGCCTGGGTGTTGGTCCACTTTAATTTGAATCAATAGCAGAATACAATACACATAACACAACCATGTACACAAACACTACAAATAATTTAAAAAACACACATAAGACAGCTGCCAAGAATTGCTGGACCTGACTGACTCATATAAATATTGCACAACGCCCTGATAATGCAGCATATAAAAATGCATATTAGCCCATAACTATAATGTGACAGAGTTACCACCTATTATTAAATATGTTAAAGTGCCAGTGTATATCAAGTAACAATTATAAACACGCTAAAGGAAAAGAATGGCTTTCCTAGAACGGAAAGTATTTGCACAGTACCCAGTCCAAGGACAGATAGCATTACCCATCTACCCTTGCAGTAGGCAGAGCTATGCAAATCATCTCTTTACATCTCTGTGCCATCCAAGGCCCTTAGAATTGCTAAGGGTGCAATGCCAAGGATTAGCTTTAAATTTTATACAGCCAGACACATCCAACTAGTGGACACGTGTTTCGAGCTTTAGACTCTTATCAGCACTAGGGCGGATGCCTCTTGCTGTATGGGGAGTGAGACTTGGTGAGTATCAAAACATAGTCGCAAGCCAGTATGTGGAGAGACCCATGTTAGGCTTAATATAGGGGGCTAAAGAGACCAAAAAAACCTCTATTTAGGTAAAGGAAAAGAGTGGCTTTCCTAGAACGGAAAGTATTGCCCCCTATATTAAGCCTAACATGGGACTCTCCACATACTGGCTTGCGACTATGTTTTGGTACTCACCAAGTCTCACCCCCCATACAGCAAGAGGCATCCGCCCTAGTGCTGATGAGAGCCTAAAGCTCGAAACACGTGTCCACTAGTTGGATGTGTCTGTCTGTATAAAATTTAAAGCTAATCCTTGGCATTGCACCCTTAGCGGTGTAAAGAGATGATTTGCATAGCTCCGCCTACTGCAAGGGTAGATGGGTAATGCTATCTGTCCTTGGACTGGGTAATGTACAAATACTTTCTGTTCTAGGAAAGCCACTCTTTTCCTTTACCTAAGTAGAGGGTTTTTTGGTCTCTTTAGCCCCCCCCTATATTAAGCCTAACATGGGTCTCTCTACATACTGGCTTGCGACTATGTTTTGGTACTTAACAAGCTAAATAATCAGTAAAAAAGCCAAAGTGACTAGTTATAAACAATGAATAAAGTGCAAATGTGCGCAAAAGGGATTTACATGTGCTTTACAAAAGAGAGTAAATATAGACGGGGTAAATATGTAATTACAAGATCACAGCTCAGGTCAAGGTTAAAGGAATTGAAACTATATCACCATATGTTTGGTCCAGGTCCTCATCGAGGCAGGTTGATTACGCACCAATGCGTTTGCTACAGTTGCCACATTTTGTGTCTTAGGTCCACTATAGACCAGCACCCATTTGTGATTTAAGCTGTGCTGAACCCCAAGTGTTTGTTTTAGTCTATTGTGGATTTTTGGAACCGTTCATTATACATTTGAAGGAGCCGTCCTTTTTCAAATCCAGACATTTTACAGTTGTGTAAGAGTTGCTTTCGGGAATTTGATTGAATCTATTCTTCCCTCTACCTGTGAAATGGTCCACATGCCAATGGCTACAACATAACTCTAAAGCATGACTGATCCACCCGTTATATTCTAACCCCATCGGTACACAGAAGATACGTTAGGCTTGTTTGGATGTTCTTTCTCAAAAATTCTGGTGCTGAATTTTGAGTGGAGGACGACAAGTGTAAGAAGGTTCCAGAGGAATAAAATGTTTATGATCTCAATTATTAATGAATTATTATTAAATCACTAATATTACTGGAAAATAGGTAACTAGGATGAATGGAGTCTGTGGATTTTTACCTGGTTATTATGATTCTGATCCAGGGCTGGCTGATGCACATATATTATAATATAAGGTTTATTTTGGTGAATTGCCTCAATGTTCATTATATATATGTGTGTGTGTGTGTATGTAGAGATATATGTATATGTGTATACACAGACTCAAGTAATGTTTGGGTTAGTTTCTCCTAGTAATTACTATAACTTCAACTATTTAACTGAACCCATATGTAAAGTATAGTGTTACATGCCTCCCCCTTGGGGGGAGGGGAAAAGGTATGGCGAGGGAGGATAACATTTTAAGAAAAGGACGGAGTCTTGCGCTCTATTTGCTTTGGGTCCCTGAACAGACAACATGTAGGAGATTGCCACATGGTCAGTATGGTGGGGGTTGGGCAAGAGAGAGACAAAGATCCTAGTTTGATTTAGCCTGAGAGGGAAAGATTGCTGCATTTTTCTATGGACACTGCTTACATTTCTGCTTTGTAACTTCATATCATATTTACTCCATTTATATTATTATTTCCCTGTAATGTAATCAGCTCTATTTTATATTAAATCCATTTATCGATTTTTGGTTTTGACCAATACTTGAAGCACGATAACTGAGATCATTTTTGGATGGCCCAGTCCTTGTTAAAAAGTCAAACAAGGAAAAAGAATAAGATCACAAATAATGATATTTTACAATGGCGAGCAGACAGTTATTTTGGAGCCTACTTCAGTTTAATGAGGGGGAAATGGTATGATCATACCAAATGACTTTTAAACTTTTCTTCTGTCTCTTCTATGAAGGCCACATTTGTGCAGGTGTCACTGAAGAGTACCGTAGATCTGCCTGAAGGTCCTTTGCAGCCAGGGGGAGGTTATGATTTGGCTTTCTAGCATTCCTACAAGCAGCTGATATTTTTCTGTGACCTTCTCTTGAACTTCACTGTTCCTGGTAACTGCCAATTACTTATCACATTATGAACTAAATAATTGGCAATCTGAAACCGCTTGTCTGTCTTCTAATCACCTTCTCTTGCTTTGTGGGCACCAATCATTTTTATATTTAGAGCGTTAGGCAGCTGCTTTAAACAACCCAGGACTGCTATGCTTTGGTACAAGGTTTAGAGAAGTCTGGGTATTTAAACTTGGACTTAAATACTTGGCATTTAAGCCTGGACATTTGTGTCACCAGGCCTTTCCTACAGATGACTCAACAAGATTTTACTCCAACAAGCTAACTAATGAGGAAATGTGTTGTTCTCTTGGCCTTGGGAGATCATTTCATCTATAACTTGTTTAACCAGACCTTTACCCTAAATGATAGTCTGTCTTATATGTTTCCCCCCTGTACATACAGATTGCCCACATTAATCCGGACCTTCACCCTGAATAAGAGCCTATCTTGTAAGTTCCCCCCTGTACATACAGATTGCCCACATTAATCTGGACCTTCACTCTGAATAAGAGCCTATCTTGTATGTTCTCCCCCTGTACATACAGATTGCCCGCATTAATCCGGACCTTCACCCTGAATAAGAGCCTATCTTGTATGTTTCCCCCCTGTACATACAGATTTCCCACATTAATCTGGACCTTCACCCTGAATAATACCTATCTTGTATGTTTCCCCCCTGTACATACAGATTGCTCACATTAACCCGGACCTTCGCCCTGAATAAGAGCCCTGAATAAGAGCCTATCTTGTATGTTTCGCCCCTGTACATACAGATTGCCCACATTTAAAATCATCCTAGCTGCATGTTATGAGCTTTTAAACATCCAAGATGGCGGTTCATGGAGTCTCAGGCTGACTGCAAACAGGAAGTGTCTTCTGACTATGCCGCTCTGCATTCTGGGATTGCTGTCCTTTTCCTGACCCCAGCTCTGCTCTGTCTGTGCAAAGCACAGCTATAATCCCGACCCCCTGTACCCTGTCATGTGATGATTTTGAGGCGTCCATATCTTAGAGTCCTCAACAGAGTTTCAACCCAGTGTGGAAAACAATAATAAGTGACTAAAAACTTAAAATATATTAATTTAGATGCTGGGGAATTGTGATTTAAATGTTTGGGCTTTTCATTAAATGATGCTGAAGGTCCGATTTAATTGTTTACAGTAACAGTAGCTGTGCATCCTACTGTACATTATGGTAGAAAGGAATATTCTGAAAAGCTTAATATTTTCAGGTATCTAAAATAATTTCTGCATTTCATTATCAATAACATTACCACTTAAATGATCAATATCGAATGTCTAAAAAAAATACATTCTGTCCCAAGAGGGATCCCAATTTGAGATGTCGTGCAGAGTACTAATTTTTTCAATAAAGAGTAATGCACACCATGCGCAAATAATGAGTTCAATTTGTATATATTATGAAATTATCAATGTACATTGTAAGAAGGTTCCAGAGGAATAAAATGTTTATGATCCCAATTATTAATGAATTATTATTAAATCACTAATATTACTGGAAAATAGGTAACTTGGATGAATGGAGTCTGTGGATTTTTACCTGGTTATTATGATTCTGATCCGGGGCTGGCTGATGCACATATAATGTAATATAAGGTTTATTTTGGTGAATTGCCTAAATGTTCATTATATATATATATATATATATATATATATATATATATATATATTATATATTATGTATATGTGTGTATGTAGAGATATATGTATATGTGTATGCACAGACTCAAGTAATGTTTGGGTTAGTTTATCCTAATAATTACTATTAACTTCAACTATTTAAGTGAATCCATATGTAAGGCATAGTGTTACATGCCTCCCCCTTGGGGGGGGGGGAGGGGAAAAGGTATGGCGAGAGTGGATAACATTTTAAGGACAAAGCACAGAGTCTTGGGGGGTCTTTGCTTTGGGTCTCTGAACAGACAACATGTGAGACATGTAGGAGATCGCCACATGGCCAGTATGGTGGGGGTTGGGAGAGAGAGACAAAGACCCTAATTTGATTAGCTTGAGAGGGAAAGATTGCTGCATTTTCCTATGGACACTGCTTACATTCCTGCTTTGCAACTTCAGATCATATTTATACCATTCATATTATATTTCTGTAATGTAATCAGCTCTATTTATATTAAATCCATTTATTGATTTTTGGTTTCGACCAATACTTTGCTTAAATTACTATAGCTGAGATCAGATTCTGGATGGCCCCAAAACAGTCCTTGTTAAGGAAAACAAGGGAAAGAAATATCACAAATAATGATATTTTACATACATACAGGCAAGTGGTCAGATCACAATTGATTTCGGAAATATTATCAGAACTAAAGCCCAGAGTTTATAAAAAAATAGATATCATATACTGGCAGGTGGTAGCGCCAGTATCTACATATGGACCGCAACATATATTTCAAGTGCCAAGTACCTGGTAGCCTGTATGTACATTGATAATTAATATATACATAATATATACAAATTGAACTCATTATTTGTGTATGGTGTGCATTACTCTTTATTGAAAACATTTTGTATGGTATGGACAGGTGTGGGTAACCAGCCGGAGTAATTAACTCCCAATATTTTTTGCTTATATATATGATTTTGAAGGTGTGCTGGGTCTATCTAAGTTTAACTCCCTGCAGAGTACTAATAAAATGAAAGCCTGACATGATGAAATTCCCTCTTTTTGCATTCAGCCGACACAGCCGTTAAATGCAGCAGAGAAGCAGCATTCCAGAAATTCCATGTGATACCACGCATGTGATACCAATGGTGAGGGGAAGTGCAATGAGTAATACTGGGGGCTGCATGGAGTGACTAGACAAGCGAAATATGAAAACATTCCTATAGAAGGTTTATTACTTACTGTAAACAAGGGGCCTTTATGGGTAATTAATACTTTTTAAAATATTATGTAATGTATATATCTATTTGTCTCTCTCGCTATGTATAATTAGTCGCATTTGATCAGTCATACATAGGTCAGGTCATTCAGGCAGGCTAAGATATCCCTCACAGGCACAGAGGCCCTCAGCCCACATTCCTTTCCCACCCTAATAAAAATAGGTTTTCATCAACAGAAGGTATTCCACCCAAGACCATAAACAAACAACCAGACTATAAAGTTATAAAAAAATCCTAAAACCATAATTAGGGTCTGGGGAAAAGCCAGAGGTTTCTCTACAAAGCGGGTTTCCACAAGTTTCAGGCTAGCAAAACTGGCATGGCAAGACTGGACATCAAAGGAAGATTGGGGTATAATTGAAAGAGAGAGGGCATTAGGAGGAAGGAGGCCATAAGAACGAGGGCCCAGGAGAGAGCAGAGGAAGAGGGCTCTAAGAGGAGAATGCTCTATGTTAGAGGGAAGCGGGGGATGTGGCTGCCGGCGCTCTCGGAGCCGCTGGCCTTAGACAACGCAAAGTCAGGGAGCTGATTGGACGAGCGTGCGCGCATGGGCCGTAGGACCAAGAAGAAGTGAGTTGTGCTCGGCGTTCTGGGGGTTTAAGCCTGACCGGGGTGCCCCGGGGGAAAGGACCTAAACCCAGGATAGTCAAAATCCTGGGTTTTGGTCCACTTTAAAATTGTTTACATAATCTGGGAGCCAGGAAAGAAGATATCGGTTAGGATTTTTTTAGAAGATTAAATTGTTCACACAAACCTGGGCTGTGCTGTACA
Organism: Gastrophryne carolinensis; assembly: GCA_027917425.1. NCBI lineage: Eukaryota > Metazoa > Chordata > Amphibia > Anura > Microhylidae > Gastrophryne > Gastrophryne carolinensis. Next base: position 14,083,682 of record CM051237.1, read on the forward strand.
TCTTTCTGCTCTTCCGTTTTACCATGTTGCACTGCAGTGTCTCCGAGATCTGTGAAACAAGAGGATTGACACCTCTGTATTGAGACGCATCCTAAAAAGCAGAGTGTGCACTGAATTAATGAACGGAGGGGACAGGGAATTCTTTACTACTGAAGCTTTTTCTACTCACCTGGGCCGATTTGTAAATGAACTTCCTCCTCTTTATTCTTCACAATAACGTCTTCTGCCTCCCGAGTCTTCATATTTCTCATTATAATATCTCCAGGGTCTGTAACGAAACAGGAGGGAGAACATAAAGTGGGCGTCGTCAGTAAAGGGGCCTATGTAGACGCAGGACAGCGACGTTCCCTCTAATCTTATAAAGCTCCCACGACACAAAGAGGTGAGGAGCTGCGGATTCTTCATAATGGCGTCCTTATAGAGAGCCTAGTGTCCTTCTAAATGCTCCCCCGTCCCCTCTCTTCAAATCTGCACCTGAGAGTAATGGCCACTCTCTAGGGCTTGTGCTACAACTTAATAACTTAAATACGATCTCAAACTATAGACATAAAGACCCTTTTATTTCTCTATTTTTAGAACTCACCCCTTTTGCATTAAACCGGACCTTCACCATGATTTAATGAAAAGCCCAAACTCTTAAAAAACGATTCCCCAGCATCTAAAATTAATATATTTTACATTTTTAGTCACTAACTTATTATACTTTCCCCCACTGGGCTGCAACTCTGTTCAGGAATTTAGGATACGGGCGCCGCCATCTTGACTCAGAAGCATCACACTTACTGAGGAGAGGAGAGTGGGATAAGGTACAGGGGGGCAGGTTATAGCTGTGCTTTGCTCAGACAGAGCAGAGCTGGGGTCAGGGAAAGGTCAGCAGTCCCAGAATGCAGAGCAGCACAGTCACTTCCTGTTTGCAGGCACTTCCTGTTTGCAGGCTGCCTGATAAAATGGCGGCTTCCATAAGCCACCATCTTGGATGTTTAAAGGCTCATAACATGCAGTAGATGCAGGTAGGATGATTTTTAATGTGAGCAATCTGTATGTACAGTGTGGGGGAAACATATAAGATAGACTTTTATTCAGAGTGAAGGTCCGCTTTAAATGGAAAGGGGAACAGCCTGTACAGAGTGGCAGGGGATGCTGCTATGTTGCTGTGACCAAGATGGCCACGACGCTAAATAGAAGCGTCAATGGATAGCACTGCACTGCAGAGACCAGGTGAGCCGTGGCTTAAGCTAAGAGGTGAGCGGTGCCAGCAGCGGCCAATAAGGTGCAGTGTGGTGGGATGTTTGGCAGAACAAGGTCCCAGCAGCGGCCAATAAGGTGCAGTGTGGTAGGATGTTTAGCAGAACGAGGTTCCAGCAGCGGCCAATAAGGTGCAGTGTGGTAGGATGTTTAGCAGAACGAGGTCCCAGCAGCGGCCAATAAGGTGCAGTGTGGTAGGATGTTTGGCAGAACAAGGTCCCAGCAGCGGCCAATAAGGTGCAGTGTGGTAGGATGTTTGGCAGAACGAGGTCCCAGCAGCGGCCAATAAGGTGCAGTGTGGTAGGATGTTTGGCAGAACGAGGTCCAGCAGCGGCCAATAAGGTGCAGTGTGGTAGGATGTTTGGCAGAACGAGGTCCCAGCAGCAGCCAATAAGGTGCAGTGTGGTAGGATGTTTGGCAGAACGAGGTCCCAGCAGCAGCCAATAAGGTGCAGTGTGGTAGGATGTTTGGCAGAACAAGGTCCCGGCAGCGGCCAATAAGGGGCAGTGTGGTAGGATGTTTGGCAGAACAAGGTCCCAGCAGCGGCCAATAAGGTGCAGTGTGGTAGGATGTTTGGCAGAACGAGGTCCCAGCAGCGGCCAATAAGGTGCAGTGTGGTAGGATGTTTGGCAGAACGAGGTCCCAGCAGCGGCCAATAAGGTGCAGTGTGGTAGGATGTTTGGCAAAACAAGGTCGCAGCAGTGGCCAATAAGGTGCAGTGTGGTAGGATGTTTAGCAGAACAAGGTCCCAGCAGAGGCCAATAAGGTGCAGTGTGGTAGGATGTTTGGCAGAACGAGGTCCCAGCAACGGCCAATAAGGTGCAGTGTGGTAGGATGTTTAGCAGAACGAGGTCCCAGCAGCGGCCAATAAGGTGCAGTGTGGTAGGATGTTTAGCAGAACGAGGTCCCAGCAGCGGCCAATAAGGTGCAGTGTGGTAGGATGTTTAGCAGAACGAGGTCCCAGCAGCGGCCAATAAGGGGCAGTGTGGTAGGATGTTTGGCGGAACGAGGTCCCAGCAACGGCCAATAAGGTGCAGTGTGGTAGGATGTTTGGCGGAACAAGGTCCCAGCAGCGGCCAATAAGGGGCAGTGTGGTAGGATGTTTGGCAGAACGAGGTCCCAGCAGCGGCCAATAAGGTGCAGTGTGGTAGGATGTTTGGCGGAACAAGGTCCCAGCAGCGGCCAATAAGGTGCAGTGTGGTAGGATGTTTGGCGGAACAAGGTCCCAGCAGCGGCCAATAAGGTGCAGTGTGGTAGGATGTTTGGCAGAACAAGGTCCCAGCAGCGGCCAATAAGGTGCAGTGTGGTAGGATGTTTAGCAGAACGAGGTCCCAGCAGCGGCCAATAAGGTGCAGTGTGGTAGGATGTTTAGCAGAACGAGGTCCCAGCAGCGGCCAATAAGGGGCAGTGTGGTAGGATGTTTGGCGGAACGAGGTCCCAGCAACGGCCAATAAGGTGCAGTGTGGTAGGATGTTTGGCAGAACAAGGTCCCAGCAGCGGCCAATAAGGTGCAGTGTGGTAGGATGTTTGGCAGAACAAGGTCCCAGCAGCGGCCAATAAGGTGCAGTGTGGTAGGATGTTTGGCAGAACAAGGTCCCAGCAGCGGCCAATAAGGTGCAGTGTGGTAGGATGTTTAGCAGAACGAGGTCCCAGCAGCGGCCAATAAGGGGCAGTGTGGTAGGATGTTTGGCGGAACGAGGTCCCAGCAACGGCAAATAAGGTGCAGTGTGGTAGGATGTTTAGCAGAACGAGGTCCCAGCAGCGGCCAATAAGGTGCAGTGTGGTAGGATGTTTGGTAGAACGAGGTCCCAGCAGCGGCCAATAAGGTGCAGTGTGGTAGGATGTTTGGTAGAACGAGGTCCCAGCAGCGGCCAATAAGGTGCAGTGTGGTAGGATGTTTGGCAGAACAAGGTCCCAGCAGCGGCCAATAAGGTGCAATGTGGTAGGATGTTTGGCAGAACAAGGTCCCAGCAGCGGCCAATAAGGTGCAGTGTGGTAGGATGTTTGGTAGAACGAGGTCCCAGCAGCGGCCAATAAGGTGCAGTGTGGTAGGATGTTTAGCAGAACAAGGTCCCAGCAGCGGCCAATAAGGTGCAGTGTGGTAGGATGTTTGGTAGAACGAGGTCCCAGCAGCGGCCAATAAGGTGCAGTGTGGTAGGATGTTTGGCAGAACAAGGTCCCAGCAGCTGCCAATAAGGTGCAGTGTGGTAGGATGTTTGGTAGAACGAGGTCCCAGCAGCGGCCAATAAGGTGCAGTGTGGTAGGATGTTTAGCAGAACAAGGTCCCAGCAGCGGCCAATAAGGTGCAGTGTGGTAGGATGTTTGGTAGAACGAGGTCCCAGCAGCGGCCAATAAGGTGCAGTGTGGTAGGATGTTTGGCAGAACAAGGTCCCAGCAGCTGCCAATAAGGTGCAGTGTGGTAGGATGTTTGGTAGAACGAGGTCCCAGCAGCGGCCAATAAGGTGCAGTGTGGTAGGATGTTTGGCAGAACAAGGTCCCAGCAGCGGCCAATAAGGTGCAGTGTGGTAGGATGTTTGGTAGAACGAGGTCCCAGCAGCGGCCAATAAGGTGCAGTGTGGTAGGATGTTTGGCAGAACAAGGTCCCAGCAGCGGCCAATAAGGTGCAGTGTGGTAGGATGTTTGGCAGAACAAGGTCCCAGCAGCGGCCAATAAGGTGCAGTGTGGTAGGATGTTTGGTAGAACGAGGTCCCAGCAGCGGCCAATAAGGTGCAGTGTGGTAGGATGTTTGGCAGAACAAGGTCCCAGCAGCGGCCAATAAGGGGCAGTGTGGTAGGATGTTTGGCAGAACGAGGTCCCAGCAGCTGCCAATAAGGTGCAGTGTGGTAGGATGTTTGGTAGAACGAGGTCCCAGCAGCGGCCAATAAGGTGCAGTGTGGTAGGATGTTTGGCAGAACAAGGTCCCAGCAGCGGCCAATAAGGTGCAGTGTGGTAGGATGTTTGGTAGAACGAGGTCCCAGCAGCGGCCAATAAGGTGCAGTGTGGTAGGATGTTTGGCAGAACAAGGTCCCAGCAGCGGCCAATAAGGTGCAGTGTGGTAGGATGTTTGGCAGAACAAGGTCCCAGCAGCGGCCAATAAGGTGCAGTGTGGTAGGATGTTTGGTAGAACGAGGTCCCAGCAGCGGCCAATAAGGTGCAGTGTGGTAGGATGTTTGGCAGAACAAGGTCCCAGCAGCGGCCAATAAGGGGCAGTGTGGTAGGATGTTTGGCAGAACGAGGTCCCAGCAGCTGCCAATAAGGTGCAGTGTGGTAGGATGTTTAGCAGAACAAGGTCCCAGCAGCGGCCAATAAGGTGCAGTGTGGTAGGATGTTTAGCAGAACAAGGTCCCAGCAGAGGCCAATAAGGTGCAGTGTGGTAGGATGTTTGGCAGAACGAGGTCCCAGCAACGGCCAATAAGGTGCAGTGTGGTAGGATGTTTAGCAGAACGAGGTCCCAGCAGCGGCCAATAAGGTGCAGTGTGGTAGGATGTTTGGCGGAACAAGGTCCCAGCAGCGGCCAATAAGGTGCAGTGTGGTAGGATGTTTAGCAGAACGAGGTCCCAGCAGCGGCCAATAAGGTGCAGTGTGGTAGGATGTTTAGCAGAACAAGGTCCCAGCAGCGGCCAATAAGGGGCAGTGTGGTAGGATGTTTGGCGGAACGAGGTCCCAGCAACGGCCAATAAGGTGCAGTGTGGTAGGATGTTTGGCAGAACAAGGTCCCAGCAGCGGCCAATAAGGGGCAGTGTGGTAGGATGTTTGGCAGAACAAGGTCCCAGCAGCGGCCAATAAGGTGCAGTGTGGTAGGATGTTTGGCGGAACAAGGTCCCAGCAGCGGCCAATAAGGGGCAGTGTGGTAGGATGTTTGGCAGAACGAGGTCCCAGCAGCGGCCAATAAGGGGCAGTGTGGTAGGATGTTTGGCGGAACAAGGTCCCAGCAGCGGCCAATAAGGTGCAGTGTGGTAGGATGTTTGGCAGAACAAGGTCCCAGCAGCGGCCAATAAGGGGCAGTGTGGTAGGATGTTTGGCAGAACGAGGTCCCAGCAGCGGCCAATAAGGGGCAGTGTGGTAGGATGTTTGGCGGAACAAGGTCCCAGCAGCGGCCAATAAGGTGCAGTGTGGTAGGATGTTTGGCAGAACAAGGTCCCAGCAGCGGCCAATAAGGGGCAGTGTGGTAGGATGTTTGGCAGAACGAGGTCCCAGCAGCGGCCAATAAGGGGCAGTGTGGTAGGATGTTTGGCGGAACGAGGTCCCAGCAGCGGCCAATAAGGGGCAGTGTGGTAGGATGTTTGGCAGAACAAGGTCCCAGCAGCGGCCAATAAGGGGCAGTGTGGTAGGATGTTTGGCGGAACGAGGTCCCAGCAGCGGCCAATAAGGTGCAGTGTGGTAGGATGTTTAGCAGAACAAGGTCCCAGCAGCGGCCAATAAGGTGCAGTGTGGTAGGATGTTTGGCAGAACAAGGTCCCAGCAGCGGCCAATAAGGTGCAGTGTGGTAGGATGTTTGGCAGAACAAGGTCCCAGCAGCGGCCAATAAGGTGCAGTGTGGAAGGATGTTTGGCAGAACAAGGTCCCAGCAGCGGCCAATAAGGTGCAGTGTGGTAGGATGTTTAGCAGAACGAGGTCCCAGCAGCGGCCAATAAGGGGCAGTGTGGTAGGATGTTTGGGGGAACGAGGTCCCAGCAACGGCCAATAAGGTGCAGTGTGGTAGGATGTTTGGCAGAACAAGGTCCCAGCAGCGGCCAATAAGGTGCAGTGTGGTAGGATGTTTGTCGGAACAAGGTCCCAGCAGCGGCCAATAAGGTGCAGTGTGGTAGGATGTTTGGTAGAACGAGGTCCCAGCAGCGGCCAATAAGGTGCAGTGTGGTAGGATGTTTGTCGGAACAAGGTCCCAGCAGCGGCCAATAAGGTGCAGTGTGGTAGGATGTTTGGTAGAACGAGGTCCCAGCAGCGGCCAATAAGGTGCAATGTGGTAGGATGTTTGGCAGAACAAGGTCCCAGCAGCGGCCAATAAGGTGCAGTGTGGTAGGATGTTTGGCAGAACAAGGTCCCAGCAGCGGCCAATAAGGTGCAGTGTGGTAGGATGTTTGGTAGAACGAGGTCCCAGCAGCGGCCAATAAGGTGCAGTGTGGTAGGATGTTTGGCAGAACAAGGTCCCAGCAGCGGCCAATAAGGTGCAGTGTGGTAGGATGTTTGGTAGAACGAGGTCCCAGCAGCGGCCAATAAGGTGCAGTGTGGTAGGATGTTTGTCGGAACAAGGTCCCAGCAGTGGCCAATAAGGGGCAGTGTGGTAGGATGTTTGGCAGAACGAGGTTCCAGCAGCGGCCAATAAGGTGCAGTGTGGTAGGATGTTTGGCAGAACAAGGTCCCAGCAGCGGCCAATAAGGTGCAGTGTGGTAGGATGTTTGGTAGAACGAGGTCCCAGCAGCGGCCAATAAGGTGCAGTGTGGTAGGATGTTTGGATGAACGAGGTCCAAGCAGCGGCCAATAAGGTGCAGTGTGGTAGGATGTTTGGATGAACGAGGTCCAAGCAGCGGCCAATAAGGTGCAGTGTGGTAGGATGTTTGGATGAACGAGGTCCCAGCAGCGGCCAATAAGGTGCAGTGTGGTAGGATGTTTGGCAGAACGAGGTCCCAGCAGCGGCCAATAAGGTGCAGTGTGGTAGGATGTTTAGCAGAACGAGGTCCCAGCAGCAGCCAATAAGGTGCAGTGTGGTAGGATGTTTAGCAGAACGAGGTCCCAGCAGCGGCCAATAAGGTGCAGTGTGGTAGGATGTTTGGATGAACGAGGTCCAAGCAGCGGCCAATAAGGTGCAGTGTGGTAGGATGTTTGGATGAACGAGGTCCCAGCAGCGGCCAATAAGGTGCAGTGTGGTAGGATGTTTGGCAGAACAAGGTCCCAGCAGCGGCCAATAAGGGGCAGTGTGGTAGGATGTTTGGCAGAACGAGGTCCCAGCAGCGGCCAATAAGGTGCAGTGTGGTAGGATGTTTAGCAGAACGAGGTCCCAGCAGCGGCCAATAAGGTGCAGTGTGGTAGGATGTTTGGCAGAACAAGGTCCCAGCAGCGGCCAATAAGGTGCAGTGTGGTAGGATGTTTGGCAGAACGAGGTCCCAGCAGCGGCCAATAAGGTGCAGTGTGGTAGGATGTTTGGCAGAACGAGGTCCCAGCAGCGGCCAATAAGGTGCAGTGTGGTAGGATGTTTGTCGGAACAAGGTCCCAGCAGCGGCCAATAAGGTGCAGTGTGGTAGGATGTTTGGCAGAACGAGGTCCCAGCAGCGGCCAATAAGGTGCAGTGTGGTAGGATGTTTGTCGGAACAAGGTCCCAGCAGCGGCCAATAAGGTGCAGTGTGGTAGGATGTTTGGCAGAACGAGGTTCCAGCAGCGGCCAATAAGGTGCAGTGTGGTAGGATGTTTGGCGGAACGAGGTCCCAGCAGCGGCCAATAAGGTGCAGTGTGGTAGGATGTTTGGCGGAACGAGGTCCCAGCAGCGGCCAATAAGGTGCAGTGTGGTAGGATGTTTGGCAGAACAAGGTCCCAGCAGCGGCCAATAAGGTGCTTGGTGTGATTGGTGTGTGCTCTGTTCACTGTGTCATGATTAAACAGCATCTCAGTCTCTGTTTCTCAGCCTCATTACTTTACTAATAAAGGAATCCCTCTGTGGAGAGATTCATGATAGCGAGCCACATCCCCGCTATCCCTCTGGCAGGAGCAGTGTGCCTGCGCCAGGCATTTGTGGGTGGCCTGATAGAGGGAAGCAGGGGATGCGGCCGTCAGTGAGCTCGGAGCCGCTGGCCTTAGACGAAGGGTTAGACGGCGTGACGCCAGCAGCTCCAAGCGCGCAGATTGGATGAGTGACCGCACATGTACCGTAGAACCAGGAAGAGGCGAGTTGCCTTAGGCGATCTGGGGGGGTTTCTCGCAGCGGTGGGTTTTGATCCACTTTAAAGGGTACAGTCCAGACAAAGGCAATAAGGCAATGGTCCTCTTCCCCATTCCATTACTTTGTGACATCTAGAAATGTGGTTGCACGGCTGCCAATGTTCCTAAGTGCTCTCAGCATTAAGGCAGGGGCATAGCCAGAGGGGAGCAGGGGGGGGGGGCACTTGCCCCGGGTGCAGCGGGGTGCCAAATGGGGGCCTGAGAACAGGTAGGGGGCGCCATTTCAAATCTTTGCCCCGGGTGCCAGAAAGCCCAGCTACTCCACCGATTAGGGAGCCTGGAAAGCCACAATGGTCGCACTTGCCGGGTTCGCTCAGGCTGGGAACGCTGCCGATCTTCTCCGGGGGGTCTAAGGAAAAACATGACTGCCACCTCTGAATGGATGGAGATCATCAGACATAGCAGAGTGTGCACAGAGTTACTGAAAAGGGGGTAGGGAAAACTTTTTATAGATTAATTACTCACCTGGTTCGATCTGTAGAGGAACTTCATTCTCTTTATTCTTCACAATTACATCTTCGGCCTCCTCCTCAGTTTTCATATTTCTCATTATAATATCTCCAGGATCTGTCAAGAAACACGAGGGAGAGCATTAAAGTGGCCTGAAACTGAGCGGGTTTAGTTTAGCGTTGCAGTGCAGTGCCACACAATTGTTTGCTGCGCTGTGTCTTTGGTACGGAGCAGGGATGGCATGGCATGGCGCTCTGCACTGCACCATTATTTCATGTTCCCTAGCGACGAGGCAACAGCTCTGGCTTGGGAATAAGGGGCGGCTCCGGCTGAAAACCAGTTGCAGCCCTGGCGGGGGATTAGTGGTGGCTCCAGGTGGGGGGAAAATTCACGGCTCTGGCGGGAGGATCACTGGTGGCTCTGGTGGGGGACCAGGGGTGGCTCTGACGTGGAACCAGTTGTGGCTCCGGCAGGGGATCAGTAGCGGCTCCAGGGGGGATCAGTAGCGGCTCCAGGGGGGATCAGTGGCGGCTCCAGGGGGGATCAGTGGCGGCTCCAGGGGGGGGGATCAGTGGCGGCTCCAGGGGGGGGGGATCAGTGGCGGCTCCAGGGGGGGGGGATCAGTGGCGGCTCCAGGGGGGGGGGATCAGTGGCGGCTCCAGGGGGGGGGGATCAGTGGCGGCTCCAGGGGGGGATCAGTGGCGGCTCCAGGGGGGATCAGTGGCAGCTCGGACTGGGAACCAGTTGCAGCTCCAGCAGGGGATCAGTGGCGGCTAGGACTGGGAACCAGATGCGGCTCCGGCAGGGGATCAGTGGCGGCTCCAGGGGGGATCAGCGGCGGCTCCAGGGGGGATCAGCAACGGCTCCAGGGGGGGATCAGCGGTGGCTCCAGGGGGGGATCAGCGGCGGCTCCAGGGGGGATCAGTGGCATCTCGGACTGGGAACCAGTTGCGGCTCCGGCAGGGGATCAGTGGCGGCTCGGACTGGTAACCAGCTGCGGCTCCGGCAGGGGATCAGTGGCGGCTCGGACTGGGAACCAGTTTCGGCTCCGGCAGGGGATTCAGCAAGCGGCTATGATGGGGGATCAGTGGCACTTCTGATGGGGAACCAGTTGCGGCTTTGGTGGGGGGGACCATGGGTGGCTTTGATGGGGAACCAGTTGTGGCTCCGGCAGGGGATCAGTGGCGGCTAGGACTGGGAACCAGCTGTGGCTCCAGCAGGGGATCAGTGGCGGCTAGGACTGGGAACCAGCTGTGGCTCCGGCAGGGGATCAGTGGCGGCTAGGACTGGAAACCAGATGCGGCTCCGGCAGGGGATCAGTGGCAGCTCAGACTGGGAACAAGTTGTGGCTCTGGCAGGGGATCAGTGGCGACTCGGACTGGTAACCAGCTGCAGCTCCGGCAGGGGATCAGTGGCGGCTCGGACCGGGAACCAGTTCCGGCTCCGGCAGGGGATTCAGCAAGCGGCTATGATGGGGGATCAGTGGCACTTCTGACGGGGAACCAGTTGCGGCTTTGGTGGGGGGGACCATGGGTGGCTTTGATGGGGAACCAGTTGCGGCTCCAGCAAGGGGACCAGGGGTGGTTCTAGCAGGGGATCAGGGGCGGCTCTGGTGGAGGAACCAGTTGCGGCTCCAGCAGGGGATCAGTGGCGGCTCGGACTGGGAACCAGTTTCGGCTCCGGCAGGGGATTCAGCAAGCGGCTATGATGGGGGATCAGTGGCACTTCTGACGGGGAACCAGTTGCGGCTTTGGTGGGGGGGACCATGGGTGGCTTTGATGGGGAACCAGTTGCGGCTCCAGCAACGGGATCAGGGGCGGCTCTGGTGGAGGAACCAGTTGCGGCTCCAGCGGGGGACCAGGGGCGGCTCCAGCGGGGGACCAGGGGCGGCTCTGGTGGGGAACCAGTGCTCAGACTCTGTACCCCACTAGCCACCCTCCCCCCTCTTATGTGGTGCCTCGGGATTGGCTGTCTGGGCAGAAGGCTCTTATGCTGGAACATTCTCTGCTCCCTAACCCAATCAATCTCTCCACTCCCCTATTCCTTAACCTGCCCTGTGCTGCAAGGCTTCCACCGTTACCCAGCATTCCCCTCTGCCTGTTATACTGACCCCGCCTCCGAGGATCTCCTATGCTGGGTTTTGGTCCTGATCGTGGATGTGTGTGTGAAACCTCCCAGATAGTCTGATCCAACTCACCTCTTCCCGGTCCTAGGGCACATGTGCAGCCGCTCGTCCAATCAGCACGCTCGGGTCCGCTCCCGCCCCTTTGTACAAGAGCTTGTCTAATGTGAGCGGATCCGAGCGCGCTGGCGGCCGCTTCCCTCTAACAGGGAGCGCGCCCGCGCCGGCCATTCACAGAGATATTGAGGATGCAGCCGCTGCTCAAGCATGCGCCATTGGACGGGGAAACAAGGTGAGTTTCCGGGCGACCTGGGGGGTTATGGTCCTCCCCTGGGGGGAGCAAGTATGCCTGCCCTGGAGTCTCATACACTCCAGGGTGGGTTTTGGTCCACCTTAACTTCTGCGATCTCTGTGAATTTCAAGGTGGAAGGCTGGCAAGCTAAAGGGGGGGGGGGGGTATTCACAGGGAAACACCCAGCTACTCCCAGGACCAGGTTTAGGTCCACATTGATACCAGGTGCTGCTGCAGACCACACAACTTCCTGCTGTCCCCCCATTATTTCCCACATTCCCCATCGTGTAAAAGTCAGCCACGCCCATAAGCCACACCCCTACCACTAGGTGAGGCACATGGAGGGTTAATACGTCCTTTCCCTCCGCCGCCGGGGGAAAATTCGCGGCTCTGGCAGGAGGATCACTGGTGGCTCCGGTGGGGGACCAGGGGTGGCTCTGACGTGGAACTAGTTGTGGCTCCGGCAGGGGATCAGTAGCGGCTCCAAGGGGGATCAGTGGCAGCTCCAGGGGGGATCAGTGGCAGCTCCAGGGGGGATCAGTGGCAGCTCCAGGGGGGATCAGTGGCAGCTCCAGGGGGGATCAGTGGCAGCTCCAGGGGGGGATCAGTGGCGGCTCCAGGGGGGATCAGTGGCGGCTCCAGGGGGGGGGGGATCAGTGGCGGCTCCAGGGGGGGGGATCAGTGGCGGCTCCAGGGGGGGGGGATCAGTGGCGGCTCCAGGGGGGGGGGGATCAGTGGCAGCTCGGACTGGGAACCAGTTGCAGCTCCAGCAGGGGATCAGTGGCGGCTCGGACTGGGAACCAGCTGTGGCTCCGGCAGGGGATCAGTGGTGGCTAGGACTGGGAACCAGTTGCGGCTCCGGCAGGGGATCAGTGGCGGCTCGGACTGGGAACCAGTTGCAGCTCCAGCAGGGGATCAGTGGCGGCTCGGACTGGTAACCAGTTGCAGCTCCAGCAGGGGATCAGTGGCGGCTCGGACTGGGAACCAGTTGCAGCTCCAGCAGGGGATCAGTGGCGGCTCGGACTGGTAACCAGTTGCAGCTCCAGCAGGGGATCAGTGGCGGCTCGGACTGGGAACCAGTTGCAGCTCCAGCAGGGGATCAGTGGCGGCTCGGACTGGGAACCAGTTGCAGCTCCAGCAGGGGATCAGTGGCGGCTCGGACTGGTAACCAGTTGCAGCTCCAGCAGGGGATCAGTGGCGGCTCGGACTGGGAACTAGTTGCAGCTCCGGCAGGGGATCAGTGGCGGCTAGGACTGGGAACCAGATGTGGCTCCAGCAGGGGATCAGTGGTGGCTAGGACTGGGAACCAGCTGCAGCTCCGGCAGGGGATCAGTGGTGGCTAGGACTGGGAACCAGTTGCAGCTCCAGCAGGGGATCAGTGGTGGCTCGGACTGGGAACCAGCTGCGGCTCCGGCAGGGGATCAGCGGCATCTCAGACTGGGAACCAGCTGTGGCTCCGGCAGGGGATCAGTGGCGGCTAGGACTGGGAACCAGCTGCGGCTCCGGCAGGGGATCAGTGGCGGCTCGGACTGGGAACCAGCTGCGGCTCCGGCAGGGGATCAGTGGCGGCTAGGACTGGGAACCAGCTGCAGCTCCGCCAGGGGATCAGTGGCGGCTAGGACTGGGAACCAGCTGTGGCTCCGGCAGGGGATCAGTGGCGGCTAGGACCGGGAACCAGCTGTGGCTCCGGCAGGGGATCAGTGGCGGCTAGGACTTGGAACCAGCTGCGGCTCCGGCAGGGGATCAGTGGCGGCTCCAGGGGGGGATCAGTGGCAGCTCAGACTGGGAACAAGTTGTGGCTCTGGCAGGGGATCAGTGGCGGCTCGGACTGGTAACCAGCTACAGCTCCGGCAGGGGATCAGTGGCGGCTAGGACTGGGAACCAGCTGCAGCTCCGGCAGGGGATCAGTGGCGGCTAGGACTGGGAACCAGCTGCAGCTCCGGCAGGGGATCAGTGGCGGCTAGGACTGGGAACCAGCTGCAGCTCCGGCAGGGGATCAGTGGCGGCTAGGACTGGGAACCAGCTGTGGCTCCGGCAGGGGATCAGTGGCGGCTAGGACTGGGAACCAGCTGCAGCTCCAGCAGGGGATCAGTGGCAGCTCGGACTGGGAACCAGCTGTGGCTTCGGCAGGGGATCAGTGGCGGCTAGGACTGGGAACAAGCTGTGGCTCCGGCAGGGGATCAGTGGCGGCTAGGACTGGGAACCAGATGCGGCTCCGGCAGGGGATCAGTGGCGGCTCAGACTGGGAACCAGTTGCAGCTCCAGCAGGGGATCAGTGGCGGCTCGGACTGGGAACCAGCTGCAGCTCCAGCAGGGGATCAGTGGCGGCTCGGACTGGGAACCAGCTGCGGCTCCGGCAGGGGATCAGTGGCGGCTCGGACTGGGAACCAGCTGCGGCTCCGGCAGGGGATCAGTGGCGGCTAGGACTGGGAACCAGCTGTGGCTCCGGCAGGGGATCAGTGGCGGCTAGGACTGGGAACCAGCTGCGGCTCCGGCAGGGGATCAGTGGCGGCTAGGACTGGTAACCAGCTGCAGCTCCGGCAGGGGATCAGTGGCGGCTAGGACTGGCAACCAGCTGCAGCTCCGGCAGGGGATCAGTGGCGGCTAGGACTGGCAACCAGCTGCGGCTCCGGCAGGGGATCAGTGGCGGCTAGGACTGGCAACCAGCTGCAGCTCCGGCAGGGGATCAGTGGCGGCTCAGACTGGGAACAAGTTGTGGCTCTGGCAGGGGATCAGTGGCGGCTCAGACTGGGAACAAGTTGTGGCTCTGGCAGGGGTTCAGCTGCGGCTATGATGGGGGATCAGTGGCACTTCTGACGGGGAACCAGTTGCGGCTTTGGTGGGGGGGACCATAGGTGGCTTTGATGGGGAACCAGTTGCGGCTCTAGCAAGGGGACCAGGGGTGGTTCTAGCAGGGGATCAGGGGCGGCTCCAGCGGGGGACCAGGGGCGGCTCCAGCGGGGGAACAGGGGCGGCTCCAGCGGGGGACCAGTGCTCAGACTCTGCACCCCACTAGCCACCCTCCCCCCTCTTATGTGGTGCCTCGGGATTGGCTGTCTGGGCAGAAGGCTCTTATGCTGGAACATTCTCTGCTCCCTAACCCAATCAATCTCTCCACTCCCCTATTCCTTAACCTGCCCTGTGCTGCAAGGCTTCCACCGTTACCCAGCATTCCCCTCTGCCTGTTATACTGACCCCGCCTCCGAGGATCCCCTATGCTGGGTTTTGGTCCTTATCGTGGATGTGTGTGTGAAACCCCCCAGATCGTCTGATCCAACTCACCTCTTCCCGGTCCTAGGGCACATGTGCGGCCGCTCGTCCAATCAGCACGCTCGGGTCCGCTCCCGCCCCTTTGTACAAGAGCTTGTCTAATGTGAGCGGATCCGAGCGCGCTGGCGGCCGCTTCCCTCTAACAGGGAGCGCGCCCGCCATTCATAGAGATAGTGAGGATGCAGCTGCTGCTCAAGCATGCGCCATTGGACCGGGAAACAAGGTGAGTTTCCGGGCGACCTGGGGGGGTTATGGTCCTCCCCTGGGGGGAGCAAGTATGCCTGCCCTGGAGTCTCATACACTCCAGGGTGGGTTTTGGTCCACCTTAACTTCTGCGATCTCTGTGAATTTCAAGGTGGAAGGCTGGCAAGCTAAAGGGGGGGGGCGGGTATTCACAGGGAAACACCCAGCTACTCCCAGGACCAGGTTTAGGTCCACATTGGTACCAGGTGCTGCTGCAGACCACACAACTTCCTGCTGTCCCCCCATTATTTCCCCATCGTGTAAAAGTCAGCCACGCCCATAAGCCACACCCCTACCACTAGGTGAGGCACATAGAGGGTTAATACGTCCTTTCCCTCCGCCGCACACTTACCGGTTTCCGCTTCCCGCACCGGATATGACGCCTGTTCTCACTCCCGCCTGCATTTACCACGTCTATGTCATGGCGGGAGGCGGGGTTGGGGGCGTGGCTGGGGCGGGGCCGCCTGCACTTACCACACCTATATTATGACAGGAGGCGGGGTTGAGAGCGTGGCTACGCTATGCAGCGAGTCCCCAGTAAGCATCGGGCCAGCGATTTACTAGGGGCGGGGTCAGTGGGCGTGTCCGCCAGTTTTTTTTCTTACCAGACCGGCCCGTCACCTAGGGGGCGTGGCCTGGCCTTAGATAAGCTAACTGAGCTGTCCCAGCGCCTGGCGGAGCGTGGTGACGACAGAGCGGTGGGCGTGGCGCGGCGGCCATTTTCCCGTAGCACAACTACAGGCGGTGTCCTCGATGTAGGGGGCGGCCATTTTTTCTGTAGAGCGGCGCCGCGGCCTTATATAAAGGTTAGCGACAGAGGATTTCTCCTTATATATACAGACAGGAGGCGTTCATCCCTCGCCTCTGATACGTTGCATCTGAAGCCTCTATACATCTCACTATGCCCCTCATATGTACACATATATATTTATGTAGGTATATATATATATATATTTCTGTATATATATATATATATATATATATATATATATATTTATTGACCATTTACCGGTGTCTCCTATACTCTTCTTTGCCTCCTTTTACTCCTGTTCACGCTTCTCTGTCCTTTTTGCTTTTCCTCTTCCCCATCTTGCTCCTCTTTTGCCCTCTGGTTCACTCTTGTACCTCATCTGCCCCCTCTTGTCTCTCTTCTGCCCCCTCTTGTCTCTCTTCTGCCTCCTCTTGTCTCTCCCTTCTGCCCCCCTTTGTCTCTCTTCTGCCCCCTCTTGTCTCTCTTCTGCCCCCTCTTGTCTCTCTTCTGCCCCCTCTTGTCTCTCCCTTTTGCCCCCTCTTGTCTCTCTTCTGCCCCCTCTTGTCTCTCCCTTTTGCCCCCTCTTGTCTCTCTTCTGCCTCCTCTTGTCTCTTCTGCCTCCTCTTGTCTCTTCTGCCCCCTCTTGTCTCTTCTGCCCCCTCTTGTCTCTCTTCTGCCTCCTCTTGTCCCTCTTCTGCCCCTCTTGTCTCTCTTCTGCCTCCTCTTGTCTCTCCTGTCTCCTCTTGTCTCTTCTGCCCCCTCTTGTCTCTCTTCTGCCTCCTCCTGTCTCTCTTCTGCCTCCTCCTGTCTCTCTTCTGCCCCCTTTTGTCTCTCTTCTGTCTCCTCTTGTCTCTCTTCTGCCCCCTCTTGTCTCTCCCTTTTGCCCCCTCTTGTCTCTCTTCTGCCTCCTCTTGTCTCTCTTCTGCCTCCTCTTGTCTCTTCTGCCCCCTCTTGTCTCTCTTCTGCCTCCTCTTGTCTCTTCTGCCCCTCTTGTCTCTCTTCTGCCTCCTCTTGTCTCTTCTGCCCCTTCTTGTCTCTCTTCTGCCTCCTCCTGTCTCTCTTCTGCCCCCTCTTGTCTCTCTTCTGCCTCCTCTTGTCTCTCTTCTGCCTTCTCTTGTCTCTTCTGCTCCCTCTTGTCTCTTCTGCCTCCTCTTGTCTCTCTTCTGCCTCCTCTTGTCTCTCTTCTGCCCTCTCCTGCTCCTCTTCTGCCCCATCTGTCTCCTTTTTTCTCCTCCTGCCCCTATACCACGCAGCGCGTGGGTGTTGTGCCTATGCCGCTTTGGTGACGGCCTCGGCTCAGCTTATTTGGTGATGTAACTACATTGTCCCCCGCACATAGCACATTATTGTATTGCTTGATAATTAGTGTTGCACCTTTATCTATTGCACTTAGCCCTTTATATATTTCTCCTTAATTTTTACCTTAATATTAAGGTTAATGGTACTGTGGGGGATCTTTGAACCCCACATTACCTTCTCTTTTGGAGGTGTCACATTGTTTATGTATTTCTAAATATTTCTTACACACATGAAAGCATTATGTATTTGTATTAATTTATATCGAGCACCTGTATGAACGTGTAAGAAGGTTCGAGAGGAATAAAATGTTTATGATCTCAATTATTAATGAATTATTATTAAATCACTAATATTAATGAAAAAATAGGTAACTTGGATGAATGGTATCTGTGGATGTTTATCTGCCATTTATTATGGTTCTGATCCAGGGCTGGCTGATACAGGGAAAATCATACAGATATAATATAACATGAGGTTTATTTTGGTGAATTGCATCAATATTCATTATATATATATATATATATATATATATACACAGTAATGTTATGTCTTAACTTCAACTTATTTAAGTGAAGCCATATGAAAGGTATAGTGTTACATGCCTCCCCCTTGGGGGGGAGGAGAAAAGGTATGGCCAGAGGGATAACATTTTAAGGACAAAGGACGGAGTCTTGCGCTCTCTTTGCTTTGGGTCTCTGAACGGATAACATGTGAGACATGTAGGAGATTGCCACATAGGCAGTATGGTGGGGGGTTGGGCGAAAGACAAAAGACTCTAGTTTGAATTAGCCTAAGGAAGGAAAGATTGCTGCATTTGTATGGACACTGCTTACATTTCTGCTTTGCAACTTCATATCATATTTACACCATTCATCTTACTATTTTTCTGTAATGTAATCAGCTCTATTTTATATTAAATCCAATTATTGATTTTTGGTTTCGGCCAATATTCCTTGAAGCACGATAGCTGAGATCATTTTTTGGATGGCCCAGTCCTTGTTAAAAAGTCAAACAAGGAAAAAGAATTATATCACAAATGGTGATATTTTACAGAACGTATATCCTATTTATTCAGCGGAACATTACTACAATAGTTTGATTTGATTAGAGCCCATTGTTTCTGCCATCATAGCATTAGTCTTTATTTTTTAACTTTGTCTTATATGTATTTTTTCTTATATGTATTTTTTGGTTGATAGATATATTTTTATAATTGAATCGGACCTTCGGCATCATTTAATGAAAAGTCTAAACCCTTAAAAATCAATTCCCCAGATTCTAAAATTAATATATTATATATAATGTTTGTAATCACTTTCTTTTGATTCTTTCCCCCGCTAGGCTGCAACGCTTTCAGCACTCTAGGATACGGGCGCCTCCATCTTGAATCAGTAGCATCACATACTGAGGAGAGGAATGGGGGGGATTGCAGAGGGCGGGGTTATAGCTGTGCTTTGCACAGACAGAGCAGAGCTGGGGAAGGTCAGCAATCACGGAATGCAGAGCAGCAGAGTCAGAAGACTTTTGCTGTTTGCAGGCGGCCTGAGACCCCATGGGCCACCATCTTGGATGTTTAAAGGTTTAGAAAATGCAGTAGATGCAGGTAGGATGACATTTAATGTAGGCAATCTGCATGTACAGGGGGCAAACATATAAGATAGGCTCTTATTCAGGGTGAAGGTCTGGATTAATGTGGGCAACCTGTATGTAGAGGAGGGCGAAACATACAAGATAGGCTCTTATTCATGGTGAGGGTCTGGATTAATATGTGCAATCTGTATGTACAGGGGGGGAACATACAAGATAGGCTCTTATTCAGGGTGAAGGTCCAGATTAATGTGGGCAATCTGTATGTACAAGGGGGGGAAGATACAAGATAGGCTCTTATTCAGGATGAATTTCCAGATTAATTTGGGCAATCTGTATGTACAGGGAAGAAACATATAATTTAGGCTCTTATTCAGATTGAAGGTCCGGATTAATGTGGGCAATCTCTATGTACAGGGGGGGACATACAAGATAGGCTCTTATTCAGGGTGAGGGTCCGGATTAATGTGGGCAATCTGTATGTACAAGGGGGAAACATACAATATAGGCTCTTATTCCGGGTGAAGGTCCGGATTAATGTGTGCTATCTGTATTTACAGGGTGGAAACATACAAGATAGGCGCTTATTCAGGGAGAAGGTCCGGATTAATGTGGGCAATCTGTATGTACAGGGGGGAACATACAATGTAGGCTCTTATTCAGGGTGAAGGTCTGGATTAATGTGGGCAATCTGTATGTACAGGGGGGGGGAAACATACAAGAAAGGCTCTTATTCAGTGTGAAGGTCTGGATTAATGTGAGCAATCTGTATGTACAGGGGGGGAAACAAGATAGGCTCTTATTCAGGGTGAAGGTCCGGATTAATGTTGGCAATATGTATATAGGGGGGGGAAGATACAAGATAGGCTCTTAATCAGGGTGAAGGTCCGGATTAATGTGGGCAATCTGTATGTACGAGGGGGGAACTACAAGATAGGCTCTTATTCAGAGTGAAGGTCTGGTTTAAAGGCACGGCACATCCATAACTTACTCAGTTGTCTGGGATTTAAAAGGCATACCACACAACTCGTGCTTGGTCTGGACTATGTGGAAATAAGCCCTGGCTGTACCAGGACCTCAGATGAACTCCACCTGGATAAGCGTCCAATGGTCAGCGGCCTTCTCCAGAACTCTGGAGTTTGAAAATAATGAACTAAAATAAAAATTGGCTGAAATCTAACACATCTTAGCACACTCTGTCCAGTGGTTTCCCAGGGAGGAACACAAAGGACTGAGGTGGGCAGGAAGGGGTGGGGCTTTTAGACTCTGATTCAGCTTGTTTCCTCCCAGGGGGTGGAGCCTCTCTCTCCGTGTGGTCATGCTGATGGATGACTTGGAAAAAAAAGGGCTCTGATTGGACGAGGGCCCACACATGTGCTCTTCCAAGTGAGGCGAGTTTTACTGGCCCAAAATATGTATTTTGGGTAAAAGACACTTAGGACTACCGTATTTTTCGCCCTATAAGACGCACTTATTTTTCCCCAAAAGTGGGGGAAAAATGTCAGTGCGCCTTATGGGCCAATGTAAAAAAAAAAAAAAAAACTCACCCGTCCCTGGCGCTCCTGCGTTGTCTGCCACACTGCGAGAGGCCAGAGGAGCGGCGGGGGCTCTGTCCCAGCCCCGCCGCTGCGATCGCTGTCTTTTCAGGCAGCGATGACAGCGGCGGGGCCAGAGACAGAGCCCCTGCCGCTCCTCCCTCTGCTGCCGGGCTTAGAGCACATGCGAGCACGAAGGTCCCGGCAGTGGGTGGGCGTGGCCTGCACGGCGCAGGCCACGTCCACCCGCTGCCCGGACCTTCGTGCTTGCATGTGCCCAGAACAGCAGCAGATGGAGGAGCGGCGGGGGCTCTGTCTCTGGCCCCGCCGCTGTCATCGCTGCCTGAAAAGACAGCAATCGCAGCGGCGGGGCCGGGACAGAGCCAGCCCGTGAATGGGGTGGGCGTGGCCTGCGTCGACGCTGCGGCACAGGCCACGCCCACCCCATTCACGGAGCCAGCCGCTCAGCGCAGCGGTGTCAGCGGACAGGTCAGTTTAACTTTTTTTTTTTTTAATATGGCGCCTGCCTATACTAATGGGGGGAGGGGGGTGGGAATGGGGGGATGGGGATGCCACACAGCCTTTGGGAATGGGGGGAGGGGTATGCCACACAGCCTATGGGAATGGGGGGAGGGGGATGCCACACAGCCTTTGGGAATGGGGGGAGGGGTATGCCACACAGCCTATGGGAATGGGGGGAGGGGGATGCCACACAGCCTTTGGGAATGGGGGGAGGGGGATGCCACACAGCCTTTGGGAATGGGGGGATGGGGATGCCACACAGCCTATAGGAATGGGGGATGCCACACAGCCTTTGGGAATGGGGGGAGGGGTATGCCACACAGCCTATGGGAATGGGGGGAGGGGGATGCCACACAGCCTATGGGAATGGGGGGATGGGGATGCCACACAGCCTATGGGAATGGGGGGAGGGGGATGCCACACAGCCTATGGGAATGGGGGGATGGGGATGCCACACAGCCTATGGGAATGGGGATGCCACACAGCCTTTGGGAATTGGGGGAGGGGTATGCCACACAGCCTATTGGAATGAGGGGAGGGGTATGCCACACAGCCTATGGGAATGGGGATGCCACACAGCCTTTGGGAATGGGGGGAGGGGGATGCCACACAGCCTATGGGAATGGGGGGATGGGGATGCCACACAGCCTATAGGAATGGGGGGAGGGGGATGCCACACAGCCTTTGGGAATGGGGGGAGGGGGATGCCACACAGCCTTTGGGAATGGGGGGGAGGGGGATGCCACACAGCCTATGGGAATGGGGGGAGGGGGATGCCACACAGCCTATGGGAATGGGGGGAGGGGGATGCCACACAGCCTTTGAGAATTGGGGGAGGGGTATGCCACACAGCCTATGGGAATGGGGGGAGGGGGATGCCACACAGCCTATGGGAATGGGAGGGGAGGATGCCACACAGCCTATGGGAATGGGGAGAGGGGGTGGCCACACAGCCTATGGGAATGGGGAGGAGGGTGGCCACACAGCCTATAATAATGGGGAGGGGGATGCCACACAGCCCATGCTAATGGGGAGAGGGGGATACCACACAGCCTATGGGAATGTGGGGAGAGGGATGCCACGCAGCCTATACTAATGGGGGGAGAGGGGGATGCCACACAGCCAATGGGTATATCGGGAATGGGAGGGGGGATGCCACACTGGATATACGGGGAATGGGATGGGGGCATGCTACACTGTCTATGGAATGGGGGCATCCCACACTGCCTATGGGAATTGAATAGGGGAATGCCACAATGTCTGTAATGGTGCGTTTTTGGTTTAAAATTTTTTTTTCTTATTTTCTTCCCCCAAATCCTAGGTGCGTCTTATGGGCAGGTGCGTCTTATAGGGCGAAAAATACGGTAATTAGGTTCATAGGTGATAGTCCCACCTATGATTAGTTTTCTAATAGGAGGAAAGATTGACCTGAACCAATTATCTGGTAATCATATACAGCCATCCTGTCACTTCATCAGGGCCAATTATTCACAACTGACCCTGATGAAGTGACGGGGCGGCCGTCACGCAACGCGTCGGCCGGGGGTATACAGTGCTATTACCAGCCTTCACTTATCATGGATTTGTAAGACCTACTATATGTTTGTTCCATTGTCCCTCTTCCTACCCGGTGTGGTCCTTATTATGAAATAGAAATGTGCACATTATAGATTTTTTGCACATAGGATGATTATGGATTATTGAGAATTATCGATTTTTTGCACATGCACTTTTGAGGGGGACTTTGTGAGATTGGGCATAGGAGCAGCCCTTTTTGATAATGATGTATATGATTACCAGATAATAGGAGGCTTGACTATAGCGCCCTCTCGTGCTTGTTTGTGAATACATGGTTTTAGAGGTGTTTTAAATTGTCTTTGTATGTCAATTAAGGCTGAATAAATATTGTGAGTGGTGCTCTTCTTGGGTAATTAGGTAGGACCCCTCCTTTTTCTGTTTTATTACGCCTTGTTTACCCTTGGGTGTGCACACTCCAATATATTTGTGGCTTGTGCGGTTTATAATTTTGGGACTTGGTTATACAGCTATTCCGACCGGGAGTTGTAGAAATATCAGGGTAGCTTGAGAAACATAACACAGATGGATTGCGTGTGATACTCTCTATTCATGGCCAACACTACACATAAGAACAAAAATTGTAGTGTAATATTATTGCACAAACGACAACATTTCCTGGCACAGCATGTTCCAAACTCTAGTTATTATCGTGTATGAATTCTTTCGCGTCTGATAAGGTCTTATTTAGCTGAAAAACATTTCCCACATTCGGAACACGTATAGGGCTTCCCTCCCGTATGAACTCTTGCCAGTTACAGATGATGGAGCACAGAGCTCCGTCACATGATCAGAGCTTCCCACCTGACCCTGCTATACACGTCAACACAGCTTTACCCCTGAGCTGTCTGCTGTGTTCCTGGGTTTCCATGATGCTGATGTTCTCTAACAAAGCTCTGAGGCCTCCACAGGACAGCTGTAGTTCTACTGGGAGGAAATGACGGGTACAGGACTCTACTAATTAGGTCACGTTAGAAGACAGTTGGTCACACTATATGTAGGGTATCAGAGGGCGGGGGCTGAAAACACCGGCACGCCACATTTTTTTCTTAAAAAATTTGGAAACGCGCGTTTCGTTTTCTTTACACCTCACACATACATGCTGCATCGTGTTGCTCAGTCACGTCAAAACTCAATAAAATGTTTAAGAATGTGGAGATACTTAAAGTGGAGCAAAACCCAGCATTTTGAGTATACTGGATTTTGTTCCTTGCCACCCTGGGCATCCCAGTTTTGGATGCCCCACTGTATGAACCCCCCCCAATTGCCTTTTACAACTCGCGCGTGGGCTCTCTTCCAATCAGAGCTGCGTGCTGTAACTATGTCATTCAGCAAACGCCTCCGATAGGCTTCAAAGCGGAACAAGAACGGGCGCGTAACCTGCGGCACACCCACTATGAATTCTTTCGTGTCTGATAAGGTCTGATTTAGCTGAAAAACATTTCCCACATTCGGAACACGTATAGGACTTCTTTCCCGTGTGAACTCTTGCCAGTTACAGATGATGGAGCACAGAGCTCCGTCACATGATCAGAGCTTCCCACCATACCCTGCTATACACGTCAACACAGTTTTACCCCTGAGCTGTCTGCTGTGTTCCTGGGTTTCCATGATGCTGATGTTCTCTAACAAAGCTCTGAGGCCTCCACAGGACAGCTGTAGTTCTACTGGGAGGAAATGACGGGTACAGGACTCGATCTACTAATTAGGTCACTTTAGAAGACAGTTGGTCACACTATATGTAGGGTATCAGAGGGCGGGGGCTGAAAACACCGGCACGCCACATTTTTTTCTTTAAAAATTTGGAAACGCGCGTTTCGTTTTCTTTACACCTCACACATACATGCTGCATCGTGTTGCTCAGTCACGTCGAAACTCAATAAAATGTTTAAGAATGTGGAGATACTTAAAGTGGAGCAAAACCCAGGATTTTGAGTATACTGGATTTTGTCCCTTGCCACCCTGGGCATCCCAGTTTTGGATGCCCCGCTGTATGAACCCCCCAATTTCCTTTTACAACTCGCGCGTGGGATCTCTTCCAATCAGAGCTGCGTGCTGTAACTATGTCATTCAGCAAACGCCTCTGATAGGCTTCAAAGCGGAAGAACGGGCGCGTAACCTGCGGCACACCCACTATGAATTCTTTCGTGTCTGATAAGGTCTGATTTAGCTGAAAAACATTTCCCACATTCGGAACACGTATAGGACTTCTTTCCCGTGTGAACTCCTGCCAGTTACAGATGATGGAGCACAGAGCTCCGTCACATGATCAGAGCTTCTCACCTGACCCTGCTATACACGTCAACACAGTTTTACCCCTGAGCTGTCTGCTGTGTTCCTGGGTTTCCATGATGCTGATGTTCTTTAACAAAGCTCTGAGGCCTCCACAGGACAGCTGTAGTTCTACTGGGAGGAAATGACGGATACAGGACTCTACTAATTATGTCACTTTAGAAGACAGTTGGTCACACTGTCACACTATATGTAGGGTATCAGAGGGCGGGGGCTGAAAACACCGGCACGCCACATTTTTTTCTTAAAAAATTTGGAAACGCGCGTTTCGTTTTCTTTACACCTCACACATACATGCTGCATCGTGTTGCTCAGTCACGTCGAAACTCAATAAAATGTTTAAGAATGTGGAGATACTTAAAGTGGAGCAAAACCCAGCATTTTGAGTATACTGGATTTTGTTCCTTGCCACCCTGGGCATCCCAGTTTTGGATGCCCCGCTGTATGAAACCCCCCCCCCCCCAATTGCCTTTTACAACTCGCGCGTGGGCTCTCTTCCAATCAGAGCTGCGTGCTGTAACTATGTCATTCAGCAAACGCCTCTGATAGGCTTCAAAGCGGAACAAGAACGGGCGAGGTAGCAAGTAACTCTTTCTTGAATAATCCAGATTTACAAACATTTAATAAGTAATATTATTGCACAAACAACAACATTTCTTGGCACATTCCACAATCTAATTATTATCGTGTATGAATTCTTTCATGTCGGATAAGGTCTGATTTAGCTGAAAAACATTTCCCGCATTCAGAACACGTATAGGGCTTCTCTCCCGTATGAACTCTCGCATGACTGATCAGGGCCGATTTATCAGTAAAACATTTCTCACATTCAGGACACGAGTATGGCTTCTCCCCCGTATGGATTCTTTTATGGATCACCAAGTGCGCCGGCTGAAGAAAACATTTCCCACATTCGGAACATAAATAAGGCCTCTCCCCGGTATGAACTCTTTCGTGTCTGATGAGACCCGAGCTGTGAGAGAAACATTTTCCGCATTCAGAACAGGAATAAGGCTTCTCTCCGGTGTGAACTTTTTTATGACTGATGAGGCCCGATTTGTCAGAAAAACATTTCTCACATACGGAACACGAATACGGTTTCTCCCCTGTATGCACTCGTTCGTGCGTCATGAGCTCCGATTTACGGTAAAAACGCTTCTCGCATTTAGAACATGAAAATAGTTTCTCTCCTGTATGAACTCTTTCATGGCTGATAAGGTTTCTTTTATCAGAAAAGCATTTGCTGCATTGGGAACAGGAATATGGCTTCTCCCCTGTATGGACTCTTTCGTGTGTGAGAAGGTGCGATTTCCAGGAAAAACACTTCCCACATTCGGAGCATGAATAAGGCTTCTTGCATTTACGGGTTGTGTGATGGGTAGAGAGAGCAGAAGGACTCCCTGCGTGTGTTGAGGGGTCAGGAGAAGGTTCTGCTGAATGAAGTGCTTGGTGGTTGTTTGCAGTAGTCGGGGTTCCGATGCAAACTACTGTTATGTCATCTTCTTTTTCACCATATGTAGAGACAGTGGCATATTCCATCCTGTTATTGTGGCTGTAGCTTCCATCTGGAGGAAAATAAAAATTAAGATAAGGAGAAATTATTATAGTGGGAAATACACAAATTGTAAACAAATTAAATATAGTCTCTGCCTCTTATGGGAGGATAGATAGCGAGAGAAAAAAAATAATATTTCGAAGGCCTTGTTGGTATATACCAGTGGTACACAACTGGCGGACCTTGGCGCCAGATTTCTGAACCCCTGCACTCAGTTGCTTCTGTGTTGCCGTGCTCAGAGCTGTCCCCTTTACTTGATCGGGGATGTGCTTAGTCTCCCTGCCAGTGTCATGACTCTGCTTCCTGGCACCCAGCATTGCAATCTGAAGTACTGCACCGGTGGGAAGTGGCACTGCAAGGTACACACAAACTTTGTTTCTCTGTCTCTTTGCCTCATCCAATCCTGTCCCGCTGCCCCAGCTCAGCCCCATCTATCCCTGTCCGAAAATCTCGTTTGTCCCCATCCATCTCCATCCCCCCAGCTCAGCCCCATCTATCCCTGTCCCACCATCTCGTCCCCATCCATCTCCATCCCCCCAGCTCACCCCATCTATCCCTGTCCCACCATCTCATCCCCCCAGCTCAGCCCCATCTATCCCCGTCCCACCATCTCGTCCCCATCCATCTCCATCCCCCCAGCTCAGCCCCATCTATCCCTGTCCCACCATCTCGTCCCCATCCATCTCCATCCCCCCAGCTCAGCCCCATCTATCCCTGTCCCACCATCTCGTCCCCATCCGAATCAGTCCCCCCAGCTCAGCCCCATCTATCCCTTTCCCACCATCTTGTCCCCATCCATCTTCATCCTCCCAGCCCATCCCCATCTATCCCTGTCCCACCATCTCGTCCCCTTGCATCTCTATCCCCCAGCTCAGACCTATCTATCCCTGTCCCACCATCTCGTCCCCATCCATCTCCATCCCCCAGCTCAGCCCCATCTATCCCTGTCCCACCATCTCGTCCCCATCCATCTCCATCCCCCCAGCTCAGCCCCATCTATCCCTGTCCCACCATCTCGTCCCATCCGAATCAGTCCCCCCAGCTCAGCCCCATCTATCCCTTTCCCACCATCTTGTCCCCATCCATCTTCATCCTCCCAGCCCATCCCCATCTATCCCTGTCCCACCATCTCGTCCCCTTGCATCTCTATCCCCCCAGCTCAGACCTATCTATCCCTGTCCCACCATCTCGTCCCCATCCATCTCCATCCCCCCAGCTCAGCCCCATCTATCCCTGTCCCACCATCTCGTCCCCATCCATCTCCATCCCCCAGCTCAGCCCCATCTATCCCTGTCCCACCATGTCGTTCCATCCATCTCTATCCCCCCAGCTCAGCCCCATCTATCCCTTTCCCACCATCTTGTCCCCATCCATCTCCATCCCCCCAGCCCATCCCCATCTATCCTGTCCCACCATCTCGTCCCCTTGCATCTCTATCCACCCAGCTCAGACCTATCTATCCCTGTCCCACCATCTCGTCCCCATCCATCTCCATCCCCCCAGCTCAGACCCATCTATCCCGGTCCCACCATCTCGTCCCCATCAATCTCCATCCCCCAGCTCAGCCCCATCTATCCCTGTCCCACCATCTCATCCCCATCCATCTCCATCCCCCCAGCTCAGCCCCATCTATCCCTGTCCCACCATCTCATCCCCATCCATCTCCATCCCCCCAGCTCAGCCCCATCTATCCCTGTCCCACCATCTCGTCCCCATCCATCTCCATCCCCCCAGCTCACCCCATCTATCCCTGTCCCACCATCTCATCCCCCCAGCTCAGCCCCATCTATCCCCGTCCCACCATCTCGTCCCCATCCATCTCCATCCCCCCAGCTCAGCCCCATCTATCCCTGTCCCACCATCTCGTCCCCATCCATCTCCATCCCCCCAGCTCAGCCCCATCTATCCCTGTCCCACCATCTCGTCCCCATCCGAATCAGTCCCCCCAGCTCAGCCCCATCTATCCCTTTCCCACCATCTTGTCCCCATCCATCTTCATCCTCCCAGCCCATCCCCATCTATCCCTGTCCCACCATCTCGTCCCCTTGCATCTCTATCCCCCCAGCTCAGACCTATCTATCCCTGTCCCACCATCTCGTCCCCATCCATCTCCATCCCCCCAGCTCAGCCCCATCTATCCCTGTCCCACCATCTCGTCCCCATCCATCTCCATCCCCCCAGCTCAGCCCCATCTATCCCTGTCCCACCATGTCGTTCCCATCCATCTCTATCCCCCCAGCTCAGCCCCATCTATCCCTTTCCCACCATCTTGTCCCCATCCATCTCCATCCCCCCAGCCCATCCCCATCTATCCCTGTCCCACCATCTCGTCCCCTTGCATCTCTATCCACCCAGCTCAGACCTATCTATCCCTGTCCCACCATCTCGTCCCCATCCATCTCCATCCCCCCAGCTCAGACCCATCTATCCCGGTCCCACCATCTCGTCCCCATCAATCTCCATCCCCCCAGCTCAGCCCCATCTATCCCTGTCCCACCATCTCATCCCCATCCATCTCCATCCCCCCAGCTCAGCCCCATCTATCCCTGTCCCACCATCTCATCCCCATCCATCTCCATCCCCCCAGCTCAGCCCCATCTATCCCTGTCCCACCATCTCGTCCCCATCCATCTCCATCCCCCCAGCTCAGCCCCATCTATCCCTGTCCCACCATCTCGTCCCCATCCATCTCCATCCCCCCAGCTCAGCCCCATCTATCCCTGTCCCACCATCTCGTCCTCATCCATCTCCATCCCCCCAGCTCAGCCCCATCTATCCCTGTCCCACCATCTCGTCCCCATCCATCTCCATCTCCCCAGCTCAGCCCCATCTATCCCTGTCCCACCATCTCGTCCCCATCCATCTCCATCCCCCCAGCTCAGCCCCATCTATCCCTGTCCCACCATCTCGTCCCCATCCATCTCCATCTCCCCAGCTCAGCCCCATCTATCCCTGTCCCACCATCTCGTCCCCATCCATCTCCATCCCCCCAGTTCAGCCCCATCTATCCCTGTCCCACCATCTCATCCCCATCCAAATTTGTCCCCCCAGCTCAGCCCCATCAATCCCATCCCCATCCAATCCTGCCCCCACCTAGCTCTGCCCCAGTCTTTTTTAGTTTTGCCTGTGAAATCTAAAAGACCCCCCCCAGTGCGTGGATTTCTAACTATCCACCCTCCACAACCTTGCCTGGACCTTCATCGCTCACTGGATCCTGTATATGGACCTTTACAAGCAGTGGTTCAGTACCTCGGTATATACAAAATATGTTCAAAGAGCTATCTATAAAAAACAAATTTTCTTAGAAAATTGTACATTCTACTTTTTAATGTAATCCCCGTGACTTTAACACACTTATTTCACTTCATTATTATTATTTTTATTCATAAAGATCCATCATAGTCTACATGCTGGACAAGGTAGAAGAAGTACAGGGAAATACTTATAATACAACAATGACGACAATGCATATAAAACATGCGGCATTATGAGTTAGTTATAACAGAAGAGTACACATAGGGGTCGATTGGGAGGCAGGTGAGAATTCTCACTCCTTTCTTAGGAGAGAAAATGGCCATTGACTTTCATTGTCTACCGGGTGTAAATTTCACCTGGCTCTGAATAAGCCCCAAGGTACACAATAAAACGGTATGGCAGTTTTTTCTCCCCAAAAAAGATTTAGATTTCCCACCCAATGTATTCCTGAATCTATGGGGTCGATTCAGAGCCAGGAGAGAATCGGCCATTCACTTTTATTTTCTACTTTGGAGCTAATTCAACACCAGGTGAAGATTTACATCTGGTAGACAATGAATGGCAGTTTCCTCTCCTACTCCTACTGAATTTACCCCATAGATACATAGAATTTACCCCATAGATACAGGAATACGTTAGGCCTGCCCTGGGGATCTTACAGGTAGGGGGGTGGAGACAATAGAGAGTATGTACTAAGCAGGTGCCCAGTGTTCTAAAGGGTTATAATATGGGTGGGTTTAGTCAGATGACAGGCTCGTCCTGGGGTGCATCAGAGTTGTGTCCACACTATTCAAACTGCATAGCGTGATTTCTGCCACACCCGCCGGGAATACCTTTGTTTATACCTGACCGATTGGAAATTTGAGCCAGCCTTAAAGGAGCAGTATCGCGAATTTTTCTTGGTGACTTATATTTAGACGGTACTTTGAATGTAGGTAAGTGTTGGAGTAAGAATTACAAATGTAGAAAAAAATGATGTCTGTGTTTAGCAGCTGGAGACTAATAGCTCATGTTTATGTCTTCTGAGTGTCGGAGCCCGACACTCTGGCCTGTTGTACGCTGAGGAGAGGGGGAAACAATGTAACAAAGTAATCAGCTGTTCAGTGCTGGCAGCCGTCCAGCATAAGATAATATTGCAACATTGCCTGGCCAGAACTCATATATCTAAAACAGAGAGAAAAGCTCTAGAAGTCATTTAGCTGATTTTGACAGTTTTCCCTTCATGTTGGCTCTGCTGCAGAATCTTTCAGTTTACCATTTTCTCTCTCTTTTCCCAACACATTTTTCCATATGATCTTTCTTTCAGCTTTGTGTGTTTTGAGCAAAGCCCAACCCAGGATTTTCACTATCTGGAGTTTTGTTTTGTGCCCCTAGGGGCATCCTGACTTGGGATGCCCTGATATGTGAAATCCCCAAGTTCGCCTGTGAAAACGTACCTTTCCCTGTCCCACAGCGCATGCGCGGGCTCTCATCCAATCAGCTCTGTTTGCACACAGATGGGGAGCCTGAGCAGTAACCTTCCTGGCCGCCCGGCCTGACTAAATGACTATCTGCGCGAGCGCGCCAGAAAAATGGGGGGATCTGTGGTTATCCAGGGGTTGTTTCACACAGTGGGGCATCCTGATTTAGAATGCCCAAGGGGGAAGGTCAATGGCTGGGTCTTATAGACTTCAGGGTCGGCCACTCAGGGTTTTGTTCCACTTAGATTTTCCTGCACAGTTATTCAAATAAGAATTTCAGGTATTTTCAGTCAATTTAGTTTATTTTGTATAGATTTTACATATTTGAGTCACCTGGTCTCATAACAAAAGCAGCACCTCACACACACACAGCCGTTACCACTGATTACAGTGTCAGCCTCTGAGGTAAAGTGTTGCTAGGAGACCAGTGGGCTAAATGAAGCAGCTCACTAAATACAACCCAGCAGATCCCCCTATTCAGCAAATGGACTGAGCCATTGGCATTATACAATTTAAAAGAAAGGCAGATATTTTTTCCTTTTTCTATCGCCACATTATTTATACACATGTTAGAAGCTATTGTGAGGCTATTTAATTATTTATCTTTTTTAATGCAAATTTTGCGATACTGCTCCTTTAATAATATATTACTCTTGTTAAAGTATGTGGGGTTTGAAGACCATCTCCCATTTCAAACAGAAAGCTCCATTTAGAAGTGTCAATTGCCAAGGTGTAGGAGTGTGTGTGCAGTGCCTGACCAGGGGGAATAATGGAATATATGTCATAGGTTTATTACTTACCCGAGCCAATCTGTAGAGGAACTTCCTCCTCCTTCTTTACAAATACGCCTTCTTCCTCCTCCATTTTCACAATAGTGAAGTTATAGTCTCCAGGGTCTGTGAATAAAGAGTGTGACACCTGTACTGCGATATTTGAGATACACCAGAGAGCGTAGAAAGGGCTTGAAGTGGTAGAATAAGGAAATCATTGCTAAATAAAGTTTGTTACTCACCTTGACAGATCTGTAGAGGCGCTTCCTCCTCTTTAGTCTTCACAATTACTTCTTTCTGCTCAGTTTTCATGTTTCTCACTATAGCGTCTCCGGAGTCTGTAAATAACACGTAGCATTAAAGAAATGAAAGGCCGCCACCAATAGGGGCACCTTGACGTGGCGTGGGGTTTTTTTATACATGTGATTGCAATTGTATGCAAACCAAGGCCCCTAGTTTCATTTCAGAATTCATTTGCCTGTTTGATGAATATTATACAGTGATTGAAACCAAGCGGGAATCCCACAATCCCCAAGGAAACCAACCCACAAGAAACTCAGTGGCACCACTATGTTATCAAAAAATAGAGATGTACAACTTTATTAATTCATATATATATATACACAATTCACAAAAAGACACTTTAAAACCAAATTAAAAAACACTAAACACATGAATCCAGAGGTGGAGGGACAGACAGATGACACAAATGTGCTGCTTAATCTAAAATACAAATCACAGGATAATAATATATATAAATATATTTGATGATGTCTGTATCCCAGGATGGAAATATATAAAGTGCAATTCAATGTCCTACAACATCATATGTGCCAAGAAATAAACCCTAACCACCATACGGGGAGCTATTGCTAATCTAACCACCTAATCTATAAAGTGCAATGTGCCATACCAATATATACAAAGATAAACAAGCCCATTCAAAATATACTATATCATCAGGACCAGCCGGGTAAAGAACAGAACAAACAAGCCCCCCAACACACCTCACCGCCGACGCATTGCGTGACGTCACCGCGTCACTTCTTCAGGGCGCCCTGGTTTCCTTGGGGATTGTGGGATCCCCGCTTGGTTTTAATATTTGGGCTTCTGCCGTACAGCGGGATGTGTCCTCACCCACCTTTACAGCCGTGATGTGTCCTCGCCCACCTTTACAGCCGTGATGTGTCCTCACCCACCTTTACAGCCGTGATGTGTCCTCACCCACCTTTACAGCCGTGGTGCGTCCTCACCCACCTTTACAGCCGTGATGCGTCCTCACCCTCCTATACAGCCGTGATGTGTCCTCACCCTCCTATACAGCCGTGATGTGTCCTCACCCTCCTATACAGCCGTGATGTGTCCTCACCCTCCTATACAGCCGTGATGTGTCCTCACCCTCCTATACAGCCGTGATGTGTCCTCACCCTCCTATACAGCCGTGATGTGTCCTCACCCTCCTATACAGCTGTGATGTGTCCTCACCCTCCTTTACAGCCGTGATGTGTCCTCACCCTCCTTTACAGCCGTGATGTGTCCTCACCCTCCTTTACAGCCGTGATGTGTCCTCACCCTCCTTTACAGTCGTGATGTGTCCTCACCCACCTTTACAACCGTGATGTGTCCTCACCCTGGGGAGGTACATGGCTCCCTGGGTTAGGCATTGCAGTACCATGCAGGGGTTAATGCCGATTCAACAGGTGGATAAATATGACAATATTACCTATTTTTCCAGCATACAGTGCCATACTCCTTTCCCCACCTTCCTGGTAAAAGGACGGAAGCTGGAATCCAGTAAACAGACCCCGTTTGGGGGGGGGGGGGTCAGCCACATTTAGGTTTAGGTCAGATGTACCTCTTTAAAGCGGACCAACACCCGTTTGCCCACTAACAGGTGTTGGTTAGCTTCCAGCCTCATTCAAACAGGATCATGGGAGGCCCTCCCTCATGCATCGTCCCCCCAGAACGCCAGCAAATCTTACCTGCCCCTTGATCCTCGGTCGGGTATTCAGCTCCGCGCTTGCCCACCAGAACTTCCTCCACTTTTTTCTTGATGTCTTCCTGCACTTCAGTTTTCATACTCACTATAGTATCTCAGGATTCTGTGAAAAAAAGAGGAGAGATATTAAGGTCTGTGCATTGTGTGGGATTGTGTCAGTGAAAGAGGTTGAACATCAACATCACTCTAACCCCAGGGAAGGGCTCAAACAATAAAGAATCCTCTAACCCCAGGGAAGGGCTCGAACAATAAAGAATCCTCTAACCCCAGGGAAGGGCTCGAACAATAAAGAACCCTCTAATCCAAGGAAAGGGTTCAAACAATCAAGAACGCTCTAATGCAAAGGAAGGACGCAAATAATCAAGATCTCTCTAATCTGAGAGAAGGGATCAGACATTCAAGATCCTTCTAATCTGAGGGAAGGGCTCAGACAATCAAGATCCCTCTAATCTGAGGGAAGGGCTCAGACAATCAAGATCCCTCTGATCCGAGGGAAGGGCTCTAACGAAAAAGAACCCTCTAACCCCAGGGAAGGGCTCGAACAATAAAGAATCATCTAATCCAAGGTAAGGGTTTGAACAATCAAGAATGCTCTAACCCCAGGGAAGGGTTCGAACAATAAAGAATCCTCTAACCCCAGGGAAGGGCTTGAACAATAAAGCATCCTCTAAGCTCAGGGAAGGGTTCGAACAATAAAGAACCCTCTAATCCAAAGAAAGGGTTCAAACAATCAAGAACGCTCTAATGCAAAGGAAGGACGCAAATAATCAAGATCCCTCTAATCTGAGAGAAGGGATCAGACATTCAAGATCCCTCTGATCCGAGGGAAGGGCTCTAACGAAAAAGAACCCTCTAACCCCAGGGAAGAGCTCGAACAATAATCATCTAATTCAAGGGAAGGGTTTGAACAATCAAGAACGCTCAAATGCAAGAGAGGGGCTCAAACAATCAAGATCCATCTAATATGAGGGAGGAGCTCTGACAACCAAGATCGCTTTTATCCAAGGGAAGGGCTTGAACAATCAAGGTCCCTTTTATCTGAGGGAAGAGCTCTGACAACCAAGATCCCTCTGATCCGAGGGAAGGGCTCTAACGAAAAAGAACCCTTTAACCCCAGGGAAGGGCTCGAACAATAAAGAATCCTCTAATCCAAAGAAAGGGTTCAAACAATAAAGAATCCTCTAATCCAAAGAAAGGGTTCAAACAATAAAGAATCCTCTAATCCAAGGAAAGGGTTCAAGCAATCAAGAACGCTCTAATGCAAGGGAAGGACTCAAACAATCAAGATCCCTCTAATCTGAGGGAAGGGCTCAGACAATCAAGATCCATCTAATTTAAGGGAAGAGCTCAGACAACTAAACTCCCTTTAATCTGACGGAAGCACTTGGACAATCAAGATCCCTTTTATCCGAGGGAAGAGCTCTGACAACCAAGGGCTCTAACGAAAAAGAACCCTCTAACCACAGGGAAGGGCTCAAACAATAAAGAATCCTCTAATCAAAGGAAAGAGTTCGAACAATCAAGAACGCTCTAATGCAAGGGAAGTGCTTAAACAATCAAAACGCTCTAATGCAAGGGAAGGGCTTACACAATCAAGATCCATCTAATATGAGGGAAGAGCCCTGACAACCAAGATCCCTTTAATCCAAGGGAAGGGCTCGAAATATAAAG
Organism: Gastrophryne carolinensis; assembly: GCA_027917425.1. Classification (NCBI taxonomy): domain Eukaryota; kingdom Metazoa; phylum Chordata; class Amphibia; order Anura; family Microhylidae; genus Gastrophryne; species Gastrophryne carolinensis. The sequence goes on from CM051237.1 coordinate 14,118,505, forward strand.
ATACCTCTAATCTGAGGGAAGGGCTTGGACAAACAAGATCCTTTTAATCTGAGGGAAAGGCTCGGACAACCAAGATCCCTCTAATCAGACGGAAGAGCTCAGACAATCTAGATACCTCTAATCTGAGAGAAGGGTTTAGACAATCAAGGTCCCTCTAATCTGAGGGAAGGGCTCAGACAATCAAGATCCCTCTAATCCCCTTTTATCCGAGGGAAGAGCTCTGACAACCAAGGGCTCTAATGAAAAAGAACCCTCTAACTACAGGGGAGGGCTCGAACAATAAAGAATCCTCTAATCCAAGGAAAGGGTTAGAACAATCAAGAACGCTCTAATGCAAGGGAAGGGCTTAAACAATCAAGATCCATCTACTATGAGGGAAGAGCTCTGACAACCAATATCCCTTTAATACAAGGGAAGGGCTCGAAATATCAAGATCCCTCTAGATTGAGGGAAGGGCTCAGACAATCAATATCCCTCTAGTTTGAGGAAAGGGCTCAGACAATCAAGATCCCTCTAGTTTGAGGGAAGGGCTCAGACAATCAAGATCCCTCTAGTTTGAGGGAAGGGCTCAGACAATCAAGATCCCTCTAGTTTGAGGGAAGGGCTCAGACAATCAAGATCCCTCTAGTTTGAGGGAAGGGCTCAGACAATCAAGATCCCTCTAGTTTGAGGTAAGGGCTCAGACAATCAAGATCCCTCTAGTTTGAGGGAAGGGCTCAGACAATCAAGATCCCTCTAGTTTGAGGGAAGGGCTCAGACAATCAAGATCCCTCTAGTTTGAGGGAAGGGCTCAGAATCAAGATTCCTCTAGTTTGAGGGAAGGGCTAAGACAATCAAGATCCCCTCTAGTTTGAGGGAAGGGCTAAGACAATCAAGATCCCTCTAGTTTTAGGGAAGGGCTCAGACAATCAAGATCCCTCTAGTTTGAGGGAAGGGCTCAGACAATCAAGATCCCTCTAATCCGAGGGAAGGGCTTGAACAATCAAGATCCATCTAATTTGAGGGAAGAGCTCGGACAACCAAGATCCTTCTAATCCGAGGGAAAGGGTTCGAACAATCAAGAACCCTCTATTCTGAGGGAAGGGCTTTGACAACCGAGGGAAGGGCTCTAACGAAAAAGAACCGTCTAACCCCAGGGAAGGGCTTGAACAATAAAGAACCCTCTAATCCGAGGGAAGGGCTCGAACAATCAAGATCCTTCTAATTTGAGAGAAAGGCTCAAACAATCAAGATCCCTCCAATCTCAAACAAGGGCTCAAACTATCAAGATCTCTCTAATCTAAGGGAAGAGCTTGGACAATCAAGATCCCTCTAAACTGAGAGAAGGGATCAGACATTCAAGATCCATCTAATCTGAGGGAAGAGCTTGAACAATCAAGATCCCTCTAATCTGAGAGAAGGGCTCGAACAATCAAGAACCCTCTAACCCCATGGAAGGGCTCGAACAATCAAGAACCCTCTAATCCAAAGAAAGGGTTCGAACAATCAAGAACAATCTAATGCAATGGAAAGGCTCAAACAATCAAGATCCCTCTAATCCAAGGGAAGGGCTCGAACAACCAACATCCATTTAATCCGAGCTAAGGGATCGAACAATCAAGATCCCTCTAATCTGAGGGAAGGGCTTGGACAATCAAGAACCCTCTAGTCCAAGAAAAGGGCACAAAAAATCAAGATCCCTCTAGGCTGAGGGAAGGCCTTGGACAATCAAGAGCCCTCTAATCCAGGAGAAGGGCTTGAACAGGGCTCAGACAATCAAGACCCCGCTAATCCGAGGGAAGGTTTTAAACAATCCAGATCCCTCTAATCCAAGGGAAGGGCTTGAACAATCAAGATCCCTCTAATCCGAGGGAAGGTTTAAAATAATCAAGATCCCTCTAATCTGATAGAGCACCCCTGACCCTGAAATAGGAGAAGCTGTAGATACTCCATAATGTTGTCCTTGAAAAGAGCCTTGTGTCCTTCCAAATGCTTATCCTCCTCTGCTCTTGGAGTAATGGTCACTCTGTAGAGCTCATATTTTAGGAACCAAATGAAAAACATCTTCCAATAAGCTAGATGGAGAGTCCTCCCAAAGAAAAGGGAATGCGATTTGGGGCAGTAGGGGTCCTCTGGTGAGCAGGAGGTGAGAGGGGCAGGAGGGGTCCTCTGGTGAGCAGGGGGGTGAGGGGGGCAGGAGAGGTCCTCTAATGAGCAGGAGGTGAGAGGGGCAGGAGGGGTCCTCTGGTGAGCAGGGAGGTGAGAGGGGCAGGAGGGGTCCTCTGGTGAGCAGAGGGGGGCAGGAGGGGTCCTCTGGTGAGCAGGGGGTGAGAGGGGCAGGAGGGGTCCTTTGGTGAGCAGGGGGTGAGAGGGGCAGGAGGGGTCCTTTGGTGAGCAGGGGGTGAGAGGGGCAGGAGGGGTCCTTTAGTGAGAGGGGCAGGAGGGGTCCTTTAGTGAGCAGGGGGTGAGAGGGGCAGGAGGGGTCCTCTGGTGAACAGGGGGGTGAAAGGGGCAGGAGGGGTCCTCTGGTGAGCAGGGAGGTGAGAGGGGCAGGAGGGGTCCTCTGGTGAGCAGGGAGGTGAGAGGGGCAGGAGGGGTCCTCTGGTGAGCAGGGAGGTGAGAGGGGCAGGAGGGGTCCTCTGGTGAGCAGGGAGGTGAGAGGGGCAGGAGGGGTCCTCTGGTGAGCAGGGAGGTGAGAGGGGCAGGAGGGGTCCTCTGGTGAGCAGGGGGGTGAGGGGGGCAGGAGAGGTCCTCTAGTGAGCAGGAGGTGAGAGGGGCAGGAGGGGTCCTCTGGTGAGCAGAGGGGGGCAGGAGGGGTCCTCTGGTGAGCAGGGGGTGAGAGGGGCAGGAGGGGTCCTTTAGTGAGAGGGGCAGGAGGGGTCCTTTAGTGAGCAGGGGGTGAGAGGGGCAGGAGGGGTCCTCTGGTGAACAGGGGGGTGAAAGGGGCAGGAGGGGTCCTCTGGTGAGCAGGGGGTGAGAGGGGCAGGAGGGGTCCTCTGGTGAGCAGGGGGTGAGAGGAGCAGGGGGGTGAGAGGGGCAGGAGGGGTCCTCTGGTGAGCAGGGTGGTGAGAGGGGCAGGAGGGGTCCTCTGGTGAGCAGGGGGGTGAGAGGAGCAGGAGGGGTCCTCTGGTGAGCAGGGGGGTGAGAGGAGCAGGAGGGGTCCTCTGGTGAGCAGGGGGGTGAGAGGGGCAGGGGGTCCTCTGGTGAGCAGGGAGGTGAGAGGGGCAGGAGGGGTCCTCTGGTGAGCAGGGGGTGAGAGGGGCAGGAGGGGTCCTCTGGTGAGCAGGGCGGTGAGAGGGGCAGGAGGGGTCCTCTGGTGAGCAGGGGGGTGAGAGGGGCAGGGGGTCCTCTGGTGAGCAGGGAGGTGAGAGGGGCAGGAGGGGTCCTCTGGTGAGCAGGGGGTGAGAGGGGCAGGAGGGGTCCTCTGGTGAGCAGGGAGGTGAGAGGGGCAGGAGGGGTCCTCTGGTGAGCGGGGGGGGGTGAGAGGGGCAGGAGGGTTCCTCTGGTGAGCGGGGGGGTGAGAGGGGCAGGAGGGGTCCTCTGGTGAGCAGGGAGGTGAGAGGGGCAGGAGGGGTCCTCTGGTGAGCAGGGAGGTGAGAGGGGCAGGAGGGGTCCTCTGGTGAGCAGGGGGGTGAGAGGGGCAGGAGGGGTCCTCTGGTGAGCGGGGGGGGTGAGAGGGGCAGGAGGGGTCCTCTGGTGAGCAGGGAGGTGAGAGGGGCAGGAGGGGTCCTCTGGTGAGCAGGGAGGTGAGAGGGGCAGGAGGGGTCCTCTGGTGAGCAGGGGGGTGAGAGGGGCAGGAGGGGTCCTATGGTAAGCAGGGAGGTGAGAGGAGGGGTCCTCTGGTGAGAAGAGGGGGGCAGGAGGGGTCCTCTGGTGAGCAGAGGGGGGCGGGAGGGGTCCTCTGGTGAGCAGAGGGGGGTAGGAGGGGTCCTCTGGTGAGCAGAGGGGGGCAGGAGGGGTCTTCTGGTGAGCAGAGGGGGGCGGGAGGGGTCCTCTGGTGAGCAGAGGGGGGTAGGAGGGGTCCTCTGGTGAGCAGAGGGGGGCAGGAGGGGTCTTCTGGTGAGCAGAGGGGGCAGGAGGGGTCTTCTGGTGAGCAGAGGGGGGCAGGAGGGGTCTTCTGGTGAGCAGAGGGGGCAGGAGGGGTCCTCTGGTGAGCAGGGGGGGTGAGAGGGGCAGGAGGGGTCCTCTGGTGAGCAGGGGGTGAGAGGGGCAGGAGGGGTCCTCTGGTGAGCAGAGGGGGGCAGGAGGGGTCTTCTGGTGAGCAGAGGGGGCAGGAGGGGTCCTCTGGTGAGCAGGGGGTGAGAGGGGCAGGAGGGGTCCTTTGGTGAGCAGGGGGTGAGAGGAGCAGGAGAGGTCCTCTGGTGAGCGGGGGGGGGGGGGGGGGGGGGGTGAGAGGGGCAGGAGGGGTCCTCTGGTGAGCAGGGGGGGTGAGAGGGGCAGGAGGGTGATAGGGGGAGTGGACACTTCTGGGTGGAGCCCCTCCCCCATCAGGCAGAGCTGGGGAGGGGACACATGAGGGGTTAATGCCTCCCGGCCCTGCATCTACCTGCTCTGTCTGCCGCCAGCACCGGAACTACGTCATCTACCGCCCCGGATCCACACCCTTTGGTCGCTATAGTAACAAGCAATGAGATGATGGAGGGAGGGTAAAAGACACGGAGAATTATTATATGATTCGGATGAGCTAAGGGAAGCTGCTCCGTGGCCGGGCGGACATTTTCCCGTAGTCTCCGGGTTCAGTAGACGTCGTCTTTGCCCCTATTAGCAGCCTTAGCGGCAGCGGCGGCCATTTTCCTGTAGCCCGTTTTAAGGCGCAAAGTATCGGTAGTGTCCTCTGCGGCGGGGGCGGCCATTTTCCCTTGGCCAGAAGGGGCGGGAGGCGGCCATGTTGGTGAGGTCGGCGCTACACAATAGTGTTTGGTTTTCTGTGCTGTGCTGAAGTACTGACCACTTCCCGGCTATAACATGATGTTACTGAGTGAGGGGAGGGGAATTTAATCAGATGCCTCGCCCCTGAGGAGCAGGGCTTACCCACTGGCTCCTTTTCTGCTCGTGAATCATTTCCCCTGTATTTTCTGTGTCATGGTGCTCAACTGCCCCTTGTTCTTGTCTTTATTATCCCACCATTATCTTCTAACATTTGGTCCTGCGTTGCTCCTTGATTCTTTGCTGCCTCTTCTCTTCTGCCATATCTTAGTGCTTTACTGCCCATCAGTCCTCACCTTCGCTTCTTCCTCTTCAGCCCCATCTTAGTCCTTTACTGCCCCTCAGTCCCCTGACACTACTCATTCATCATCTTTCTTCTCTTCTTCCTAGTTAGCCCCATCTTAGTTCTTCACCTACCCTAAGTCCCCTGACAACTCTCAGTCCCCACCTCTTCTGCCCCATCTTAGTCCTTTACTGCCCCTCAGTCCCTGACACCTCTCAGTCTTCACCTTCTCTTCAGCCCCACCTAAGTCCTTTACTGCCCCTCAGTCCCCCAACACCTCTCAGTCCTCACCTTCTCTTCTTCCTTTTTAGCCCAATCTGAGTCCTTTACTGCCCCTCAGTCCCTGACACCTCTCAGTCCTCACCTTCTCTTCTTCAGCCCCTTCTAAGTCCTTTACTGCCCCTCAGTCCCCAACACCTCTCAGTCCTCACCTTCTCTTCTGCCCCATATTAGTCCTTTACTGCCCCTCAGTCCCCTGACACTACTCATTCATCATCTTCTCTTCTTCCTAGTTAGCCCCATCTTAGTTCTTTACCTACCTCAAGTCCCTGACAACTCTTCGTTCCCACCTCTTCTGCCCCATCTTAGTCCTTTACTGCCCCTCAGTCCCCAACACCTCTCAGTCCTCACCTTCTCTTCTGCCCCATATTAGTCCTTTACTGCCCCTCAGTCCCCCGACACCTCTCAGTCCTCACCTTCTCTTCTTCCTCTTTAGCCCAATCTGATTCCTTTACTGCCCCTCAGTCCCTGACACCTCTCAGTCCTCACCTTCTCTTCTTCCTCTTTAGCCCAATCTGAGTCCTTTACTGCCCCTCAGTCCCTGACACCTCTCAGTCCTCACCTTCTCTTCTTCAGCCCCACCTAAGTCCTTTACTGCCCCTCAGTCCCCAACACCTCTCAGTCCTCACCTTCTCTTCTGCCCCATATTAGTCCTTTACTGCCCCTCAGTCCCCTGACACCTCTCAGTCCTCATCTTCTCTTCTTCCTCTTTAGCCCAATCTGATTCCTTTACTGCCCCTCAGTCCCTGACACCTCTCAGTCCTCACCTTTTTTTCCTCTTCAGCCCCATCTTGGTCCTTTACTGACCTTCAGTCCCTGACACCTCTCAGTCCTCACCTCTTCTTCTCCCCCATATTAGTCCTTTATTGCCCCTCAGTCCCCCAACACCTCTCAGTCCTCACCTTCTCTTCTGCCCCATATTAGTCCTTTACTGCCCCTCAGTCCCCTGACACCTCTCAGTCCTCATCTTCTCTTCTTCCTCTTTAGCCCAATCTGATTCCTTTACTGCCCCTCAGTCCCTGACACCTCTCAGTCCTCACCTTTTTTTCCTCTTCAGCCCCATCTTGGTCCTTTACTGACCTTCAGTCCCTGACACCTCTCAGTCCTCACCTCTTCTTCTCCCCCATATTAGTCCTTTATTGCCCCTCAGTCCCCCAACACCTCTCAGTCCTCACCTTCTCTTCTTCCTCTTCTGCTCCATATTATTCCTTTACTGACCCTCAGTCTTCTGACACCTCTCAGTCCTCACCTTTTCTTCCTCTTCTACCCCATCTTGGTTCTTTCCTGCTTCTCAGTCCTCTGACACCACTCATTCCCCACCTTCTCTTCCTTTTCTGCCCCCAGGTCCTTTGCCACATATGCTACTCCTCTGCTCTTGGGGTTTCAGTCACCACCCTTTGGTTCTGTTTCTTTTCCTGTTCTGCCCCTCCATGTTTTTCTCTCACTGCTCCATTGTCTTGTCCTGTCTGGAGCTTTTCTTCTTTACCTTTGACCATTTCTTTTTTTTTTGGTCCCCCTGGTGACTTTTTGTATTTATGCCTTCCTGCCATGATCGTTTGCACTTTGTTCCTCTGCCTCTCCTGAGTTTCTTTCTGCCCCCGGGTCCTCTTCTGTCACTCCTGCTCCTTGGTCCTCTTTTGTTTCTATGCTCCCTATTCCCCTCCCATGCTTCTCCTTTCCTTGGTCCTCCTCTGCACCTTGCTTCTTGGTCTTCTTCTTCCCTCCTTAGTCCTTTTCTACCATCTCCTGCCTCCCATTGGTTCCATTTTGCTTATTGGTCCTCTTCTCCCCCTTGGTTTTCTGCCATCATTTGGTTTTATCTGACTTTGGATCCTCTTGGCCTCACTTTGCTTTCTTCTCTCACTTTATCCTCTTGCCCCATGGTTGCCTCCCCTTGGTCCTCTGCCACCTTCCAGTACTTTTCTCCCGGTTTCTGTTTTGCCACCTCTTGGTTCATTTTTCTCTTCTTTGCTCCTGTTTTGTTCCTCCATTCTCTTGACCCTCGTCCTGTTTTCTTCCTTTGCTAGGACCCTTGGACCAATTCCTACCTTTTGGTCCTTTTCTGCCCCTCGGATTTCTGCCTCCCCATGGTCATCTTTTGCAGTTTGGCTCTCCGCCTCTTCTGTTACCTCTTGCCCCTCTGCTGCATTTTGTTCCTCTTTCTTTTGAGCTTCTGCCACCTGTCAGTGCTATTTTGCCCCTTGGTCCTCTGTTTCCTCTTTGTTCTCATGGCCTTACTTTTGTCCTTTTCCTCCCCTTGGTTCTCTGCCTCCTTCTATGTATTTTCTGCCTCTTGATCTTCTGGTCATAGTTTTCTGTCTTCCCTTGGTCCTCTTCAGCCCTTTGGTCGTCTTCTGCCCTTTTTTTGGCCCTGTTGTTATCCCCTGTCCATCTTTTTCTGCACTGTAGTTCTTGGTCTCTTCTGGGCAATTTTCTGTCTCTTTGTCCTTCTAGAGAGCCTTGGTTTTCTGCTGTCTTCTATTTCCACCGTGGTTCTTAGTCTGCCGTGCGTTCTTTTGCATTTTGTCTTCTTCTGTCCTTTTGATCTCTGTCTTCTTTTGGTTCTCAAATACCGATCTGTCTCTCCTTGTCCTCTTTTGCCCGTCAATCTACTTCCCTTTCTTGGTTCTTCATTTACATCCTGGTCCTCCTTCATTCTTTGATTCTCTGCCTCTTTCATGCCTTTATTGCCCCCTAGTCTTCTTTTGCTCTTAGGTTTTAGCCATCCCTTAATTCTATCTGACCTGGTGGTCTCTGCCATCCTTTGGTTTACTGCCACTGCCTGGTCCTCCTTTACTCTCGTTGCTTATGTCCTTCTCCTCTGGCCTTTTCTGTTTGGTCTTAATTTTTTACCTCCCTTATACATCTTGATTCTTCGCTGCTTCTCTTTGGCTCTCTTGTTTTTTTTACTAGCCATTGTCCTCTGCTGCAATTGGTCTTTTGCCCTCTTTTTGACCTTGGCCATTTGACCCCCCCTTATTTGTCCTTCCTTTTTCTGCCATTGGGTTCTTTTCTGCCGAGATTATTTTGCACCAGTTTTCTGCTGCCCCTTTTCTCTTTTGCCCCTTGCCTCTCTTCTGTCTCCTCTTGGTCCTTTGCTGGGTACCTTTTGGCTCTGAACCGACATACAACGTTAACTCCCAAATAGGAAAATAATCTGGATCAATTTTACAAGTGCCCTTATTGTCAATGTGGCCATTTTGCCTCCAACCTGAAGCCAATTAACACATTTCAGTGAGTGTTCCCAATTCAGCCATTCATGTTAAATGTGCTGAAAATGTTTACCTTGTACCACAGATTATGCCTGAAGAAGAAGCTTGAACAGCTTCGAAAGCTTGCATTTTCAATCTTATTGAGTTAGCCAATAAATGGTATTACCTTAACCTTGGATTTCCTGCTTACATCGATGGCTATCACGGTACAACAACTTACTGAAACCTTGTACCACAAAAACCCATTGTGTATGATCCCTCACAGTAATACCTGCTATCTTAATAATACGTAAATGTATTTTCCACTCCATAAAACGCAAAATAAAAGTCTCCTAAAAGTGTGTGTGTGTGTGTGTGTGTGTGTGTGTGTGTGTGTGTGTGTGAATGGGGGGTGTCTGTGCGTCTTATGGAGAAAATGTGGAGCCTTTGGTCACTGAATCCAGATTGCTCTGTAGGCAGGTGACGTGCCAGGAAGTATTTTCTCCAATTTCCCACTCCCCAGGAACCCACAAGGAAATACCAAAGATGTATCGGACTCTAGGCAGTGGCTGTAAGAGAAGGCGGCAATATGTGATGGAGCTGGAGGAGGTGTGGCTGTGGCCTAGGAGTTGGAGAAGGGGGCAGCAGTAGTCCACCTAAAGTACACAGTCCAGTGGCCCCAGGAGATGGAGAAGGCGGCAGCAGTAGTCCACCTAAAGTACACAGTCCGGTGGCCCCAGGAGTTGGAGAAGGGGGCAGCAGTAGTCCACCTAAAGTACACAGTCCAGTGGCCCCAGGAGTTGGAGAAGGGGGCAGCAGTAGTCCACCTAAAGTACACAGTCTGGTGGCCCCAGGAGTTGGAGAAGGGGGCAGCAGTAGTCCACCTAAAGTACACAGTCTGGTGGCCCCAGGAGTTGGAGAAGGGGGCAGCAGTAGTCCACCTAAAGTACACAGTCCAGTGGCCCCAGGAGTTGGAGAAGGGGGCAGCAGTAGTCCACCTAAAGTACACAGTCCGGTGGCCCCAGGAAATGGAGAAGGTGGCAGCAGTAGTCCACCTAAAGTACACAGTCCGGTGGCCCCAGGAGATAGAGAAGACGGCAGCAGTAGTCCACCTAAAGTACACAGTCCAGTGGCCCCAGGAGATAGAGAAGGTGGTAGCAGTAGTCCACCTAAAGTACACAGTCCAGTGGCCCCAGGAGTTGGAGAAGGGGGCAGCAGTAGTCCACCTAAAGTACACAGTCCAGTGGCCCCAGGAGTTGGAGAAGGGGGCAGCAGTAGTCCACCTAAAGTACACAGTCTGGTGGCCCCAGGAGTTGGAGAAGGGGGCTGCAGTAGTCCACCTAAAGTACACAGTCCAGTGGCCCCAGGAGATAGAGAAGGTGGTAGCAGTAGTCCACCTAAAGTACACAGTCCAGTGGCCCCAGGAGTTGGAGAAGGGGGCAGCAGTAGTCCACCTAAAGTACACAGTCCAGTGGCCCCAGGAGATAGAGAAGGTGGTAGCAGTAGTCCACCTAAAGTACACAGTCCAGTGGCCCCAGGAGTTGGAGAAGGGGGCAGCAGTAGTCCACCTAAAGTACACAGTCCAGTGGCCCCAGGAGTTGGAGAAGGGGGCAGCAGTAGTCCACCTAAAGTACACAGTCCGGTGGCCCCAGGAGTTGGAGAAGGGGGCAGCAGTAGTCCACCTAAAGTACACAGTCCAGTGGCCCCAGGAGTTGGAGAAGGGGGCAGCAGTAGTCCACCTAAAGTACACAGTCCGGTGGCCCCAGGAGTTGGAGAAGGGGGCAGCAGTAGTCCACCTAAAGTACACAGTCCGGTGGCCCCAGGAGTTGGAGAAGGGGGCAGCAGTAGTCCACCTAAAGTACACAGTCTGGTGGCCCCAGGAGTTGGAGAAGGGGGCAGCAGTAGTCCACCTAAAGTACACAGTCTGGTGGCCCCAGGAGTTGGAGAAGGGGGCAGCAGTAGTCCACCTAAAGTACACAGTCCGGTGGCCCCAGGAGATAGAGAAGACGGCAGCAGTAGTCCACCTAAAGTACACAGTCCAGTGGCCCCAGGAGTTGGAGAAGGGGGCAGCAGTAGTCCACCTAAAGTACACAGTCCAGTGGCCCCAGGAGTTGGAGAAGGGGGCAGCAGTAGTCCACCTAAAGTACACAGTCCAGTGGCCCCAGGAGATAGAGAAGGTGGTAGCAGTAGTCCACCTAAAGTACACAGTCCGGTGATCGACATAGCAATAAGGCATCAGCAACAGGGGTGTCATACAACAGAATTTTGAGATATAAATGAATATATTTTATAAAAAAAATGACATGTTATAAGCTTTTATTTGCTGAATTCGGTTTTAGAAGAAGTGCATTTTCTCTTTTGTTAACTTGAATTCTTTGTGATTGAGAAACAGAGACCTGCCATTGTCTCTAACTAGTCCTCAAGACGTGTTTGGTTAAATCATGTGTGCTCTGTTTAATACATACACACATTACACGGTGTTAAGTTAGGCTTACCTTTCCTGTCTGTGTGTTGTGTGTTAACCTGGACACTGAAGGTATAACTGTTGTCAGTATGTTTAAATTAGGCTTAATAGCCGACTATATGCTGTCCCTAAATCTTTGTAAAATCTCTGATGCAATTGAGAGAGTGTTATCTTTAAAGTGGACCAACACCCAGGATTTTGACTATCCTGGGTTTTGGTCCACTTCGGTGGGGCCCCACTGTGTGACACCACTCAGAAAGCCCCGAAAACTCACCTCACCCCGCTCCCACGTGACTGCTGCAGCCAATCCCCGCCGACGGACAAGCGAGAGGCAGCGACGGACAAGCAGAGCGCGTCCACCGCCGCCTCCTGCGCGCCCTGCTAGAGGGACGCGCGGGAGGCGGCGGACGCGCATGCGCCGCTGGAACGGGGAGAAGGTAGGATTGTGGGCTTCCTGGGGGGTTTCACCCCACAGGACATCCCGATTTCGGATGCCCCGCGGGGAGGGATCTGATCGGCCCGGGAATCTTATAGATTCCCAGGCCGATCCCCCCTGGGTGTTGGTCCGCTTTAAGAAGTCTTGCAACAAGTTCCTGTTTGATTAGTCTTACTTATGATGTTTAATCATGATGTAAGACAAGAAAATAGCTGACGCAGAATATTTGAGTTGCGTGAACTACCCAACACTGTCCTGTTATGTTACCATAAATAATAGGAGCTGGAGGGGACCAGATGTGTTTGTGTAGGTGTGTGAGCGCTGTTTGGGTGCCACAAGGAAGCTTACACTTGGTGTGCCAGGAAGTAGCAGAACTGGGCATCGTCTCCCATGGAAGCACACTCCTTTTTCTCACTATTCATACAGCTGATGCGGTGATCCTGCGGTGAAGCGATCCCATTGAGTCCCTGCAGGTGATGTTCTCTCAAATGGTGAAGTGGCTGTTACTTTTAATGTTTTTTAACCTTTCCAGCTTTTCTGTATATGAGTATATTATATATTCTGTTTATATCTTATTTAGAATTAAAAAAAAAAAAAAAAAATCTTTCTTGGTTATGCTGTGATGAAGTGGAAATGCCACTCAGAATGACTCAGAAACAAAGGTTTTCAGGAAATACAATGTTTATTCGGTCAACCGAGGGCCTGCTACTTCGATTGCCACTGCCCAAATCACTGCCTCTTTTGCTTGCTTAAATACAGTTTTAGATAAAGGAGCTTAAATGACCATCCTGATTGGATGCCTGGACACATGTCAGACGTCCATTGGATATTTCAAATATATACAGTCACATATATGGACAGTATAGCTCAGACATGAAGAAAATTTGTTTCTCATTAAGCAGGCATAACATTCTTTAGCGAGGGAAAACCCCTCCACACACTGAGAATGTGAGAGATGGCATAAAGACGACTAGAACTAAACAATTTATACTAATTATAATATTTCATTTTCCACCTCACTGATCTCATTAAAACAACAAACCTGCATTTATATTAGTAGCCCTGCCTTGGGCGTTAATCAGTAAAATATTTGGTATTTGGGTATGTTTTGGCCATCAGCAAAACACGGAGTGGCATTAAAATACCCAGGTGGTGAGTGTGGCAGGCCGGAGCGTCTACACAGCTGGGAACATATACGTGGTGCCGGCCTGGAAGATGTAAGTGGTGGCAGATGTGCCCCGGAGCATCTACATGCCGGCGGTGGCCATGACCATCTACACAGAGGTGGTCTGGAAGATCCATGTGGTGGGGGCGACCTGGAGCACCAACGCGGTAGCAGCAGCAGCCTGGAACAACTAGATGGCGGTCTGGAATCTTTGATGTAGCTGCAGCCCAAGTAAACTTTGCTGTGGCCAGTGAACTCAAAGTTAGGGACATGGATGCTATGTTTCCAAGCAGCCCAGTCTGACACATGTGGGTTTATGGGTTCTGGAAGGGGGTTTGTTGCACTTGGTGGTTTTGGGTTCGACCACACTAACTGTTATAGGGTTCTTAGCAAGGGGGCTCTGCCACACTGCCTTTTATTAGGTTCTGGGAGGGCAAATTGCCTATTATGTGGTTCTTGAGGGGTGGGTTCTGCCACAATGACCGTTACTAGTTTCAGGGAGGGGGGTTTGCTGCACTTGCTGTTTTGGGTTCTGGGTGGGATCTGCCACACTGGCTGTTATTAGGTTTTGGGAGGGGGGTTTGTCACACTTGCTGTTTTTGGGTTCTGGGTAGGTTCTGCCGCACTGTCTGTTGGTTCTGATTTTTACCAAATTATTTTCCTCCTGTAAACCTTATGCGTCTTATGGAACAAAAAATACAGTAAGACTGTGTTTCAGAAACATTTTCTAAAGGAAAGGGGGTCTGTGTCCACATTATCTCTATAAAATTGTACATTTTATCAGGTATTAGGGTTCCATGGGTTCAAACCAATTCAAAATTAAAAATTCAACCATTAAACAAGTTTTGCTGGATTTACGGATGTGCATCCCTTAGCTATTAAAAGCGTAGTAAATGCAAAATAAAAACCAAACCGACACCCACATTCTTTCCCGTGCAGCAGGTCCTGGCTGGTCGGCAGCTCAGAAAGCTTCCAGTTTCAAAAAACGGTGTTCCCGGTGCCTCACATACTGTTCTACCCCTCATGTTACAGCGCCATCCTTTCATTGGCATGGAGGGGCATGCCAGGAACTGCCTTGACACGCCTGTTTATTTAATATTTCCTATTTTGGGTTTTAATATTTAAAATAAATCACTTTTTACAAAAAATAATTTAAACTAAAAGCTTTGGAAAAATCTGGAGAATAATAAATATTTTTTTTGAAAAACCACTGTAATCACTGGAGATTATGAACGGTGAAGATTCATCGATCTCTCAACAAGGTATTTATCATAGGGCTCTATTTTTCCAAATATCATAAAAAAACAAAAACACTCCAAAAGCACCATTCCCGCCTGCATCTCAAGGGTGCAGTGCTGGATGGGGGTTTGAGGTCATTAGGTCTCCTGCAGGATTTGTTGTGATGTCATCATCTTCTCTTTCAGCATCTGGAAATATAACAGCATGACTGGTCATATTATTCAAGCTGCATCTTCTACTGGAAGATAAAAGGTTAAAGAGGAACTCTATTGCTCTATTTCACAGGCTGGACATGGGCTGCTGAAATAAACACGTCAAGTCAAGGATTTGACAAGTTGTGTGCCAACATGATGTCCTCATGGTGCTGATCTGCTCCAGGTTTAATTTTTTTCAGTGTTAGCAATTGTGTTTTATGGAAACACTCTCTCTTCTTGTACAGACTTGATGTACAGCTGACCAATAGCAACAGACTGGAGTAAAAACTGCTTCCATAAAGCCCACATTTGCTAACATTGTTAACAAAAACAGAAAAAAAAATACTAGATCATCTCAGCACCTTTAAGACATCCACAACAAAATATACACCTTGAGGGATATGGGAAATATCACTTTATTACTTATTCCTCCAGTGCCTGACAAATGCAATTTTCCCTACCTGCAATCTGTTGGAAGAATTAATGTCACTCTTACCCTGATTAATTGTATTGGGTGCTCTGGCCAGCGGTGGCACAGCCTAAACTGAAAAAAGCCAGCACTCCAGCAAGTAAAATGTATTGAGTAGTCCAAAAAAGCACATATAATAAAGTCCATATAATCTTTATCTGACGTTTCGGGTCGGCACACGCCCCTTCATCAGAGAACAAACACAAACAGAAGGGTTAAATAAACTCCAAACAGTAAGAAAGCCATGCCTCTAGCCCGCTATGGGGCTCTCACTGCCACCATAACTGGCTGAGATGGTATGGAACTTCCCGCCCTGTTCTCTTACCCGGTGTGAGCAAGCTCATCTCTGGTTACTGGGTAGACTTCAGACCAGGCTGCACGTGTCTCTCCTATCTGACACAGTGCGTGTTCTGCGTCCCCGGTTGCTTGGCAACCGCAGCACAGCAGGGCGACAGTGAGGTAGCCCGCTGGGCATAGTTGCCTGGCAGAACCGCGGGACAGGAACATTTTTTTCCCCAATTTGGGGCTACTATTGTATTTGTTGTATTTGTGTATGTGGATACACATAGATACACATATATGCAACTATGCAATGATGTATTATTCATCATGACGTCAGACGGGCTTTCTTACTGTTTGGAGGGCATTTAACCCTTCTCTTTGCATTTGTTCTCCGCTTGCTTGCACATCCCTGATGAAGGGGCGTGTGCCGCCCCGAAACGTCGGACAAAGATTATATGGACTTTATTATATATGCTTTTTTTGGACTTTTCGATGACTCAATACATTTTACTCACTGGAGTGCTGGCTTTCTGTCTTTTTACCTCCAATCTGTTGCTATTGGCATTTGTATGGCAAGTCTGTACACCAAGCTCTAAAAGAATAGAGACGAGTCCTGTACACACAGGACACTGCTGATGGGCGAGTGTGAGTGAGCTTCATCACCTAAGCAGTGGCCATAACGGCAATGTTTTCTCTTCTCTCTTCGTGGATCTCGCCGTACAGACTTGGTGTATAGTTGCCAATAGCAACAGATTGCAGGTGGTTCAAACTGTTTCCACAAAACAAATATTTGATAAGAAACAAAAGTGCCCTTCCCCTTAAATCATATAGATAACCCTACTGTAGTTACAAACACACAACCTTATCCTAAAAGAGAAAAAAACTGAAAGAAATACGAGTGTGGTCTTGTTTCTGTGTCTGAAAAATACATGTGAACAAAGGCCTGAGACGGGGGAAATAAAATAAGGGAGCTCTATTATTAAGATATGCTTACCAGACTTTAGTAGAACTTGTGGTCCTCAAAACCAAAGGATAAGGTCCGGATGGCTCCGAGCAGGTGGAACCTGTTATGTGCCGTTTAGGTGGCTAAGTCTGCCCACTATGAAATCTTCCTCGCTGCTGTAAGCATCCCAAACAGTTCTTAAAATTGCTCCATTTGCTGCAGCCATAGAATTTTTCCCCTCGCCCATTCTTTCCACTGGAAACAGAGATGGACTTCATAGTCAATTTAATAGCCGCATCTCTTTCCTTTAGATCTTGAATTTCCTCTAGCAGCCTGCTGTTACGAAGCATTAACAAATGGATAAAGTAATTTGTCCGCTATGCATGCATGCTGTTACGAAGCATTAACAAATGGATAAAGTAATTTGTCCGCTATGCCAAGTTTCTCTAACACAAAGAGGCTCATCAATATATTGTCTATGGCCTTCTGAGTTTTTAGGAGTCGTGTGTCGAGTCTTTTTTTCATCATTTTTCGTTTTCCAAAACATTAAGTCCAACTTCACAGATTTTGCCAACGATAAAATAATGCATCAAGGTCAAAAAATCTCCCGGTCTCCTATGTAGATGGTCATTGAGAGCAATTTTTTTTACAACACGTTTTCAACTGCTGAATTTGTGTCTCCGGTCTGCCCTTTGTTAATGCAATTTATCATTATGCCAGTCCACATTGGAATTGTTGCAAAATACGATTCCAATATAGCGACCAGAGGTGGGCACAATAGTTCATTAAAATCTCCAGGGAGCTCCAGCTTGCTTTCCTCCTGTGCTAAACTTTTTGCCTTTTCGGTTATTATGATAAACATTTGAAAAAATGGGGACTCTTTTTTTATATTTCCAGCCGTTTCTTGGAACTGCAATTTTTCCTGAATTTTAGGGACAGAATCATCTTCCAAATAGTCAGTTTGCTGACTTTCTATTTCCTGTCTTAATATAGTGGTATATTTTTGACACCTTTTGGTTAGTATTTTTGTCTCAAAAATATACACCATATGTTTTACTTTAGACTTAATGCCGTTAATGTCAACTATGTTTTGTAGCATTCCAAAGAGGTGCATAAAAAAAAAATCTTTTCTTGACCTATTTATATTGAGTCATTCTATGCCGGGACAAAACCCATGTATTATGGTATGTCCTGGTGAGCTGGCGACCCTCCACAGGAGTACGGTATTTAAATATTTTCTCGTTAATTTACAGAACACTTCATATAGAGGGGGTTTGGAATTGCAGGTCCTAACAAAGTTTACTACTGCAAAATTAATTGCTGGGGTTAGGTCCAACCCCCAAGTCTTATAAGGACCTAGCGTTCCCACCACACCTCAAAACTAGATTGGTTTAAAAATTCAAGATCACATTTATTTCATATTTTTAAGAGAACAAACAATTCATATATATACACAAATGATACACATAATTTACAATAACATTTGATTAATTTATGCAGTTGATGCAGCAAAGAATCTATTTATATTGAGTTTGGAAACTTTCATGCTTATTAATTTAATCATGTGTGCGGAGCAAATGTGCACAATAGTAAAATTACATTTGGGTTTTCCCTTCGCAACTAAAAAACATTTTTTTTAAGTATTCATTAATGCCAATGTTACAAAATGTATGGAGGGCTGCATGAATGAGGGCCCAGCTGAAATCCACCTCCACTTTTTGGGGCAAAAGTTTTTGCTTGCACACCTGGGAAAGACAGGACAGCCAGTGTTGTATGGTGGGTGTGCTTTGATCTGACGATAAAAGCTCAGCAAGAGGGATGGTAACTACAGCCTCTCCAGGCACCATCAAACATAAAGCGAAATATAATAGTTTATAGAAAATGAAATCAGTTTTTTTAATAGATCCCGTTGCATCCAAATAAAAACATTTTCTGGCAGTTTGTAAATCTTTTAGAACATAAAGTTGAGCTGTGTACATGTGTATTATAAATGGTACGACAGCGATATATTGTATGTATGCATTGTGGAGCTGCAATGGATGTGGCTCCTTTTCATTTTGATTTTTTTGCACTAACACACAGTCCAAAAAATTATCTTTGTTCAGCCTGTTCTCAAGATTTTTTTCCACTGGGTATTTTTTGGAGAATATTTCTAGCTTTAACAATATTGTAGTTACCAAATAAAAGTTCTTCGGCATCAGATTTGGCAATTTTTTTGATATGCAGTAAAGAAGGTTTAGTTTTCCTAATTCCATTTTTATTTTTTCCCTTTCTTCCTGGCGTGTATGTCTTTGAAAAGGATTGGCCACTCATGTGCTTCACATTTCCTGAAAGATTCACTTTAATTTCAACCTCTGGAGATTCTTTTTCTGGCTTTTTAACAATAGAAAATAGATATTTAGTGCAGCCTGTAAATTTACATAGGCCTCTGGCGTGCCAATACACAGATTTTTTTTCTTCCGTGAATTCTTGGTTCGTATACGATTATAGGTAAACTTGATAACACAAAACTTGTTTAAATCATATAATTTCTTAGCTAAAAGACCTGTCCACCCACGTCTTAAAATTCCGAATCCCTTTATTTTATGTGGTCTTATTGGTCTTATTTTTCTCCATTCATCCTTAGTAATACTTACAGAAAACTCTGCTGGACATTGTAGAGTGAAAATTTCATTTTGGCCGTCAGATGTCCCGTAATTCGAGGTGTTACCGCTGATGAGATTTTTGGGCTGTCTGAGGTTTAATTGTCTGTGTTGTGTTTGGTGAAGATTAAATAGCGGGGTTATCCGGGTAAGGGGATAGAGTCTTCCTCAATATCGGGGGAATCTATATGTTGGCCAGGACTTGGTTGGAGTGGCATCACAAACACACTAAACATAGAGTGCCTTGTCAGGGCGGTGCAGATTCAACATGCCGATATATACGACTAAACCTCAGTTTTTCTAACTGTAAGACATGTTTGTTGCTGAATACTTAGATGAGACCGATAGGTGGGCACACTTGGGGCCTTCCGCACTAATGACTTTAATTCCCAAAGCAGCTTGCCGTTTCTTTTATTTAAATGAAATCAACCCTGTTGGTACATGATAGAAGATGAAAAAAAGAAGATTAAAGAAAAATATGGATGCCGATAGAAGACTCATGAAGTCAAAGACAGGAGAAAAGAAAATTCCATCTGTCTGCACACGCACTCCATTCAATTCCCCCGAAACAGGCCCGTCATGGCACAGCCCCTTAATTAGATGAATTAAGTGGGCGTGTGGAGGGACAAAATTCCATCTTCGAAGAGGTAGAGTTTGAGACCAGCACAGGATGTTTTTTTGTTTTGCCTAGAGATTTCCTTTAGTGAAACTGGGAAGAAGAAAGAAAGGGGTGGAAGGAGAGAAAGAAATTATGGAATGAAAAAAGAAAGGTAAAAATCAGGGGAGGGAGGGAGGTGGAAGGTGAGAAAGAGCAGGAAAGGAGAGGTAAGGATGAAGAATAAGGGGTCGAAATCAGAAACATGGGAGAAAAAGTAAACGTTCTTTGTTCTGTCCTATCTGCTATGCAGAAGTAAAACAAAATATGATCCCACCCTCTGAGAAGAAAAAGAAGGAGATATCCCCCACAAGAGCAGCGTTGCCACTGTCGAAAGGAGCGACTGGACATGGGAGGAAGACAGAGGGCCCTCAGAGGAGGACAAGAGAGATGAAGAGGTAGAGGGGAACCAGAAGCAAGAGGGGAAAAACAAGGAGCATGGGAGAACCAAGGGTCATGGTACAGGGAAAGAAGAAAAGGAGGGGTGGTGTTGTCACTGTTGAGAGGACCGACTAGACCTGGAAGGAGCCCAAAAGACAAGAATACGAAGATTTGGAGGGGAACCAAGAGCGGAGAAAAACATGGAGCAGAAAAAGGTCATGTGACATGAAAACAAAAAAGATAGGTCAAAAGCCAAATGCTCCTATGGCCTCGTCAGCTTTTCTCCTCTCACAGAAGCTGCCAGTGGCCCAGCTCCCCCATTTTGTTCTGCTTCCTTTTCAGGTTGGGCCATAGTGAGGTCAGGAGAGTCTTCTCAGGGGTTACAGTGAAAGGTTCTGGGGTGCACTAGGTACTAGGCTCCTCCTTGTTCTTTAAACCAGAGCAGTCGGTGGATGGTACTCTGGAGAACACCCCTCTTCCCCACCCTTAGAGTCACTCCCCTGAGGAGACCCATCCCCTGGACCACGCCTTCACTCATCACGTTGCTAGGCCACCTGGACAAGGGGCTCATTGTTTACCTACCTAGACCCTCAATTTCCCTGGGCGAAAACCTTGGGGCTTCCCACGCATCCCAGCCTATCCTCACTTTCAAAGAACTCTATTGAAGACTGAGGTTTCTCATAGGACTCTGGGTGTAGAGTCTTGAGTTCTGGGTAGTAGTCTCTGGTGTCCGCCCAGCTCCAACAAGACCCTGGCCAAACTATTACTTTTCACCCTCCTCCAAAATACCATCAAGGTGCCCCTGTATTGTCCACCATGTTCTGTTCCATCTGCTCTACAGAACTCTGGCAGAAATAAAACAAAATATGATTCCACCCTCTGAGGTCTCAGATATATAGGAAGCTAGATGGTAAGATATCCCACCAGCTGAAAAGTTTGAATGCACTTATGCCTCTGTTAAAAAAAATGTAGGGCCAGGAACCTCCAAATTACACTAATCAGAAATGTTCCCATCAGGACCACTCTTTGATGGGTTCCTCAAGGCTGCTGATCCCATAACTAGAGACCTAGATCCTCAATTCCCCTGGGGGAAAACCTTGGGGTTTACCATGCAGCCCAGCCTATCCTCACTTTCAGATGACTCTATTGAAGACTCTTAGGACTCTGGGTCTTCGGGTAGAGTCTTGAGTTCTCGGTAGTAGTCTCCGGTGTCCGCCTAGCTCGCAACGAGACCCTGGTCAAACTATTACTTTTACCTGATCACGCTCCCGCCAGGGATCTTCCTAGATAACATCAAGGTGCCCCTGTATTGTCCACCATGTTCTGTCCCATGTGTTCTGCAGAACTCTGCAGTTTGAATGTACTCATGCCTCTGTTAAAAATGTAGGGCCAGGAACCTCTAAATTACACTAATCAGAAATGTTCACATCAGGACCACTCTGATGAATTTCTCGAGGCTGCTGATCCCATATCTAGCGACCCAGACCCTCGATTTCCCTGGGGGAAAACCTTGGGGCTTCCCATGCAGTCCAGACTATCTTCACTTTTAGAGTACTCTATTAAAGACTGGGGTTTCTCTTAGGACTCTGGGTCTTCAGGTCGAGTCTGGAGTTCTGAGTAGTAGTCTCTGGTGTCCGTCTTGCTCGCAATGAGACCCTGGTCAAACTATTACTTTTACCTGAACATCACCCTCCCGCCAGGGCTCCTCCAAGATACCATCAAGGTGTCCCTGTATCGTCCACCATGTTCTGTCCCATGTGCTCTACAGAACTCTGCAGTTTGAGTGCATTCATGCATTTCATTCCAAATTACACTAATCAGAAATTTTCCCATCAGGACCACTCTCTGATGATTTCCTCGAGGCTGCTGGTCCCATATCTAGAGACCTAGACCCTCGAAAACCTTGGGGCTTCCCATGCAGCCCAGCCTATCCTACCTTTCCAAGGACTCTATTGAGGACTCTTAGGAACATTACCCTTCCACCAGGGCTCCTCTAAGATTCCCAACAGACAGCATAGCACTACTTGCTAATAAACTAAAAGCATCTGTACCCAGCTCAGCATGTGGTTTTAGACCAACTACCAACTACCCCCTAGCGACAAAAAGTTCCCCAATGGTGTGATTAATTATAAATAGTATCAAAATAAGTAGGCCATAGGCCTTGCAGAACTTTTAAAGTGGACCAACACCCAGGATTTTGACTATCCTGGGTTTTGGTCCACTTCAGGGGGGCACCCCGATTTGGGGTGCCCCGCTGTGTAAAACCCCCCAGAAAGCCCCCAATACTCACCTCAACATGCTCCCACGTGGCCACGGACAAGCGGGTGACAGCGGCGGACAAGACAGTGCGCCCGCCGCCGCCTCCCGCACGTCGCTCTGACAGGGCGCGCGCCCGCGCCGGCCATTCACAAATGGCCGGCGCGGGCACGTCTAGAGGAGCGCGCGGGAGGCGAGTTTATTTGGGGTTTTGGGGGGGCCCTCACCGCGGTACATCCTGATCTCGAATGTCCCGCGGTGAGGGAGGTGATCGCCCCGGGAATCTTATAGATTCCCGGGCCGATCACCCCTGGGTGATGGTCCACTTTAAAGCAAGAACGATTGGGTGTCACTTAACATACCGGACCAGTCAGACCAGTTAAGGTTTGCCCTGGAACACTGCCAAGTACCCCATGGGGTACATGTACTGCAGGTTGAGAAACACTTCTCTAGACCACACAATGAGGACCCTGTGCACATAACTGCTCTGGAGGTGCAAAGAGAGAAGAGCAACTAGAGAGTTACGGGCACTCAATGAAGGCGTACATAGGTTTTATAGGGCCACATAGCCAAAGTCATAGTGGGCCCCCTCAATCCTCAGCATCAATAAAATAACCCCCAAACTTAAAGAGTAAATTAAATATGTTCCGCCCACCACACGCAGAGCCCAGCCCTCAGCATTAAATAAATTAAATGCCCCGCCCTCCACAGCACATTACCAGCTTGCAGGTAGCTAGGAAATAAGGAGGACCACCATCATTTGCCACAGACATCAGACCCCTGTGGACTGCCCTGCACCTTTTGAGCATCAAGCTGGCAGCTTCCTAGCTCCACCCTGCAGAACTTACAGCCCGGATCCCCCACTGCACCCAGTTGACAGTCCAAACATTGCCACAGGTTTAGCAAGGTCAGGGACACATCTTGCACGGGGCCTTTTTCTGCCATGGGCCCAGTAGCAGCTACCTTTCTTGCCTCTATGGTATGTACACCCCTGACTCAAGGAAAGACACACGAACCAAGCAGAGCAAGGTAAGTAAAGTACATGTTCAGCATCCTGGTAGTCAGAGACTGTAGCCCATGTACAAACGTGTGGGACACAAGAGTGTGAATGGACAGAACAGAGGGAATAGGAAATAAATATTACTCACCTGGGCTGAACTGAGCTTCCTCCTCTTTATTCATCACACATGACTTCTTTCCCGCCTCTTCAGTTCTCACATAGACCACAAGTGTCTCCGGGGTCTGTGAATAAAGACAAGAGAGTGACAACCCTCAGGGCTGTATTCAGAACTGGTGCTGTTCTAGTCACTTTTTGCCCCCCCCCCCATAGTTCCCCAGCACTTCACACACACACAGTAGTACAGGATGACATAAAGAAGCACCAAATCACCAGCTGCAGTATGTGATCCTAATATACTCACCAGGGCATGGAAGCCATCGGCAGGGCGAGAGTCCAAAGAGAAAAACAGAAGTCCTGCCACTGGGTGTCATAAAAGGATGCAGGGGGAATTGGCCGATCGTGATCCCTATTGGAAACAATCAGAGCTGTTTGGCGATTTATTATGCACAGCAAACGGCTCTGATTGGCCGAGAACATGTGCACTGGACTGGGGAAAGTTGAGTAAATATCAGCAACCTGGGTGGTTTCGCAGGTTGCTCACAGGGAGGGTTGGGTGTCACAGGTGGTGTTCTTCACCTCCCTCCTCTGCAGGCCGGAGGGAGGAAGCGGTTTGGTTCAGCAATTGAGGAGACACCTCCGTGTCCTCTGTAGGCCGGAGGGAGGAAGCGGTTTGGTTCAGCAATTGAGGAGACACCTCCATGTCCTCTGCAAGTCAGAGAGAGGAAACGGTTTGGTTCAGCAATTGAGGAGACACCTCCATGTCCTCTGCAAGTCAGAGAGAGGAAGCGGTTTGGTTCAGCAATTGAGGAGACACCTCCATGTCCTCTGCAAGTCAGAGAGAGGAAGCGGTTTGGTTCAGCAATTGAGGAGACACCTCCATGTCCTCTGCAAGTCAGAGAGAGGAAGCGGTTTGGTTCAGTAATTGAGGAGACACCTCCATGTCCTCTGCAAGTCAGAGAGAGGAAGCGGTTTGGTTCAGCAATTGAGGAGACACCTCTGTGGGCCGGAGGGAGGAAGCGGTTTGGTTCAGCAATTGAGGAGACACCTCCATGTCCTCTGCAAGTCAGAGAGAGGAAGCGGTTTGGTTCAGCAATTGAGGAGACACCTCCATGTCCTCTGCAAGTCAGAGAGAGGAAGCGGTTTGGTTCAGCAATTGAGGAGACACCTCTGCAGGCCGGAGGGAGGAAGCGGTTTGGTTCAGCAATTGAGGAGACACCTCCATGTCCTCTGCAGGTCAGAGAGAGGAAGCAGTTTGGTTTAGCAATTGAGCAGAAATCTCCATGCCCTCTGCAGGCCAGAAGGAGGAAGCGGTTTGGTTCAGATATTGAGGAGACACCCCTGTGGCCTCTGCAGGCCGGAGGGAGGAAGTGGTTTGAGTCAGCAATTGAGGAGACACCTCTTTGTCCTTTGTATGCCAGAGCGAGGCAGCGGTTTGGTTCAGCAATTGAGCAGATACCTCTTTGTCCTCTGCAGGCCGGAGGGAGGAATCGTATGGTTCAGCAATTGAGGAGACACCTCCATGTCCTCTGCAGGTCAGAAAGAGGAAGCAGTTTGGTTTAGCAATTGAGCAGAAATCTCCATGCCCTCTGCAGGCCAGAAGGAGGAAGCGGTTTGGTTCAGATATTGAGGAGACACCCCTGTGGCCTCTGCAGGCCGGAGGGAGGAAGTGGTTTGGTTCAGCAATTGAGGAGACACCTTCGTGGCCTCTGCAGGCCGGAGGGAGGAATCGTATGGTTCAGCAAATGAGGAGACACCGGCCATTTTGTTCCGCTGGTGAAAATCTTGTCCCAGGAGCATCCCAATTTGGGCAAAATCTGTGTGAAACCTCCCAGATTGCCCAAAAAAGATCCTCAAATTCTCTATAAATGCATGGAAGCTCTATGAATGCTTCTTAGCATTAAATAGCTAATATTTAAAGTGGACCAACTTCCATGCGGGTGCTGGTCCTGCACCTATAAAACAGTCTGGAGGGGGGGGGGGCATCCATAATGTTGGAGCCCGCCCGCACAATACCACCCTACTAATGCCCCCATCATTCGGCTGGGAAATCCTGCGCTGTGATTGGCCACCGGCGCTCACGTGAGCGTCGGGTGGCCAATCGTGATACTGGATTTTCAGCTGAGGAGCGTGGTTAAGGTAAGAATATTGGGTGTTTGGGTGGTTATGTGCCTCTCTTATAGTGGCAGTGCCAACAACCGCACCCACATGGGTGTTGGTCTGCTTTAAAGTGCACCAAAACCCAGGATTTTGACTATCCTGGGTTTTGGTCCTTGCCCCCGGGGCACCCCGTTGTGAGAAACCCCCCAGATCGCCAAAGCAAACTCACCTCTTCCTGGTGCAATCAGTGCGCTCGGATCCACTGATGTCCCTTCATTTAAGGCGAGCAGCTCCGAGTGCGGTGACGGCCGCATCCCCCGCTATCCTCTAATAGGGAGGCATTTGTGAATGCCTGGCGCCATACTAGAGGGATAGCGGGAATGCGGCCGTCGCTCACGCATGCGCCGCTGGACTGGAATAGAAGGTAAGTGTATGGGGTGACCTGGGGGGTTTCACACAGCGGAGCATCCCAATTTTGGATGCCCCAGGGGGAGGGAATCGATCAATCTAATTCCGGGGCCGATAGCGGTGGGTTTTGGTCCACTTTAAATAGGGTGTTGGTGCAGGTGTCCCCATTTGTTCCACTCTAATTTTTCTCTCTGCATTGTACGCTTAGTGGCTAATAAAGGTGAAATAAACCCTCAGGCGGCCACTTCTCTCTGCGCTATTTCTCTTTTGCTTGACGATGATGCTTAGGATTGTAAAGATAATAGAATATGCTGCTACTAATGTAGCTGTGGGTGCGCACCACAGACCTCACAAATGTGACACGGTACCTCGAAAAGGTGAGTGTTTGTATGGGGAGGGTTTCACACAGCGGGTGATCCCAAATCAGGATGTCCCAGGGTTTGTAAGTCGGATGGCTGTCATTTAGAGGATCTGTTAGACCCCAGAAGCTGATGTTCCTCTTTACAGAAGACCGAAACCACTTAGCTGGATTTGGAGCCTAAAATACTTCATAACCATCCAATTCCCTATCCCCGGGGTGTAGAACCCTCTGGGATCACCTGTGTACTCACCTCACCTGTCATCCCACAGCGCATGTGCGGCCCACAGCTACTTCCCTTGGCTGATGCACACTCGGCCAATCAGGCACACGTCAGCTGGAGGGAAACCGGGGGTGCCGCCCGCTCCCTTTCTATGCCGCTGAAAAGCAATAGGGGAAGACTCGGGGTCCTGTGGCCAGAAGAGGAGTGTCCCAATAGTATGGCTGGTCAGTATAGAATAAGTGTTATGGGGGAAGTACTGACTTCTAATGAACAGCACAAGGTTACCTCAGCTATACAGACCTCGCCTCTACATCAAGATACAAACGGACTACGGGAAAATGGCCGCCAGCTACGCAGACCTCGCCTCTATACCAAGATATAAATGGGCTACGGGAAAATGGCCGCCAGCTACGCAGACCTCGCCTCTATACCAAGACATAAACGGGCTACGGGAAAATGGCCGCCAGCTACGCAGACCTCGCCTCTATATCAAGATACAAACGGGCTACGGGAAAATGGCCGCCAGCTACGCAGACCTCGCCTCTATACCAAGATACAAACGGGCTACGGGAAAATGGCCGCCAGCTACGAAGTCTCACCTGTACACCAAGATATAAATGGGCTACGGGAATATGACCGCCAGCTACGTAGTCTCGACTCTACGTATAATTTAATATATGTATATTTATATGAGACATTTAGATTTGGTTATTTTGTGCCGGAACAAAAAAGTATTTTGTTAGGAGTTTTATACGTGGTTATACTAAGGAGTTTTCCCAGTAATTAATATGCTGTGGTTTAACAGCACTGGATTAATTATGGGGTATCGCAGTGGTTTTAATTTGTCAGTTTTGTGAATTGTATGTCATGTCTCGTGTGTTTTGATCTTTAATAAATGGTTTATTTTGATATTCCTTTTGGTGCTCCTGTTCTTTAGGCCTATGGGCTGTGTCCCATGAGCCTAACTTTGGTTTAGTCTCGACTCTACATCAAGATATTAACAGGCTACGGGAAAATGGCTGCCAGCTACGTTGTCCTCGCCTGTGCACCAAGATATAAAGCGGCTACGGGAAAATGGCCGCCAGCTAAACAGTCCTCGCCTCTATACAAAGATATAAACGGGATACGGGAAAATGGCCACCAGCTACACAGTCCTCGCCTCTACACAAATATATAAACGGGATACGGGAAAATGGCCGCCAGCTACGCATACCTCGCCTCTATACCAAGATATAAACGGGCTACGGGTAAATGGACACCAGCTACGCAGTCCTCGCATCTACACCAAGATATAAACGGGCTACGGGAAAATGGCCGCCAGCTACGTTGTCCTCGCCTCTACACCGATATAAAGCAGCTACGGGAAAATGGCCGCCTAGCCACGCCCACTGCTGCCCTACAGCGCCACGCCCATCCCAGGCTCTACCATGTAACGATGCAGGCGAAGGAAATGGGCGGAGACAAGGAGGCGGCGGTCACGCCCACTGCATTCGCCTCACAGTATTTATGACCACGCCCCCTTATCTGACGACAGCCCCGTAGCAACAGCGGCGGCTTTTGCTGACTAGAGGCGGAAGTGAGCATGTGAAGGGGCGGGACTTAGAGGGGTCTATATCCGGTGCAGGTAACACACAGCTCCGGTAAGTGCCGGAGCGTCTTTGCTCCTTCATGTTAGCTGTAGAGACGCCATGTTGGCCCTATCCTGCTTTTCTGCCCATTTCTCTAGTGACGGCTGTAACCTGAAATGACGTCAGAGGCGAACCATTGATTTGTATGGAAACCCCTTTTCTACGTCAGCGCCCCCTGCTGTTAATAGAGAAACAGTCACTTTAAAGCGGAACTAAACCAAGGAATGTGACCTTTGGGGGGTTTGTTCATTGTCGCTGTTCTCTCCCATAACGCCACTAAACAACTCGCCTCTTCCGGAACGCGCCGGGCTCAGCCAATCACAGCCATTTGCCGTGTCTCCCTCTCTCGGCGAGCTGCTCACGTTGACATTAAACCGGACCTTCACCATGATTTAATTAAAAGCCCAAACCCTTATAAAACGATTCCCCAGCATCTAAAATTAATATATTTTAGGTTTTTAGTCACTTATTATTCTTTCCCCCACTGGGCTGCAACTCTGTTCAGGACTTTAGGATATGGGCGCTGCCATCTTGCCTCAGAAGCATCACACTTACTGAGGAGAGGAGAGTGGGATAAAGTTCAGGGGGCGGGTTATAGCTTTGCTCAGACAGAGCAGAGCTGGGGTCAGGGAAAGGACAGCAATCCCAGAATGCAGAGCAGCACAGTCAGAAGACACTTCCTGTTTGCAGGCTGCCTGATGTTCCATGAGCCGCCATCTTGAATGTTTAAAGGCTCATAACATGCAGTAGATGCAGGTAGGATGATTTTTTATGTGAGCAATCTGTATGTACAGGGTGTGGGAAACATATAAGATAGGCTCTTATTCAGAGTGAGGGTCTGGATTAATGTGGGTAATCTGTATGTACAGGGTGTGGGAAACATATAAGATAGGCTCTTATTCAGAGTGAAGGACCGGATTAATGTGAGCAATCTGTATGTACAGGGGGGAAACATATAAGATAGGCTCTTATTCAGGGTGAAGGTCCGGATTAATGTGAGCAATCTGTATGTACAGGGTGTGGGAAACATATAAGATAGGCTCTTATTCAGGGTAAAGGTCCGGATTAATGTGAGCAATCTGTATGTACAGGGTGTGGGAAACATATAAGATAGGCTCTTATTCAGGGTGAAGGAGCACTTTAAAGAGGGTGAAAACATGCTCGGTGTGGCCCTGCAATCTAAAGGACTCTGGGGCCGGCCACCTGGGGCATCCCGTAATGCTGTGTGACACAGGGATTTGCCCGTTGGGCCCGCGGACCCTGTGGCCAGCCTTTCTGAATGGCGGATCCATCAGCCAATTGGCGATCTCAAAAGTGCTGATGGGCGTGGCTTAGGTGGTGGAAAAACATGGAAAACCAGGGCAATAGAGCGATCCTTAGACCATCTGCTTTCAAGTGGACCAAAGCCCAGGATTTTGACTATCCTGAGTTTTGGTCCTTTCCCCAGGGCACCCCGATTGGGGGTGCCTCACTGTGTGACACCCCCCAGATGTCCCAACAAAACTCACCTCACCCCATTCCTACGGTGCATGTGCGGGCGCTTGTCCTATCAGCGCACTCAAAGCGACGTCTTACCTCAGCGGCTCCGAGCGCGCTGGCGGCCGCATCTCGCACTTCCCTCTAACAGGAAGCTCGCCCGCGCCGGCCATTCACAAATGATTGGATGCCCCGCGGGGAGGGATTGGATCGATTCCCGGGCCGATCCCGCAGGGTGTTGGTCCACTTTAAGCCCAGAATGCTTTAAAGTGGAACTCTAGGCAGAGACCTTCCTCTCCACCACACCCCGGCACTAAGGGCTGATCAGTGCTCCAGTCCCAGAAAGCCACTGCACATGTGTCTCCATCAATCTGAGGTGTGTTGTGGGCGGCTCTGCTGTGCGCAGCGGCTTCCCATATCCCCTGTTGCTGGCTGGAAAGTAAAGCTGCTCGGGGGAATCTCTCCTGTATCTACTCACCTGCTGCGGTCACATCCGGCTGATTCAGGGCCCGATTCTCTGTCGCCGCCGCTGGCTTAGTCGCCTGTAAGCGTCGCGGCACTCTCGCGCGATTTCGAGCAGCTCCATTGCATCCCATTCATGGGGCACTGCGCAGGCGCAAGTTCGGGGGGTGTGCGCAGTGCCTGATGGGATGCAAGATGGCGCCGCCCGTTGGGAGGTCGCCCAGAATCCCAAGGATCCCCTGGCGAAGTGAGTAACACTAGAGGAGGGGGGGCAGTAGATCGGGGAGGTTTTAACCTCCCCCCGATGTTCCTCTTTAAAGGGTCACCCCAGCCCTAGTTTAAAAAAAAAATACCCCCTGCCAGCTCCTATTAACGCTGAAGCTTGGCTAATAAATAAAATAACAGAAGACACTCACCTGCACCCAGAATCCAGCGGAGAAGTCTGGCAATGCCTTGGATTCCATCCGATCTTCCACTGCCGTTCAAGTGAAGGGGCGGGCGGCCTGGACTTAAAATAAAATGGCGGCATCGCCTTCTCTGCTTATTGCAAACATTACTGGTGCTTGTTCCTAACGTGTTACTAAAAAGAGTTGGGGCATTGTTCTCTAAATTTATCTGGCTGGGGAAAACCCCTAGAATAAGCAGGAGGACCCTGATTAGGCCAAGGGACAACGGGGGGATAGGCCTTCCAGACCCCAGTCTTTACTATGCTGCCACGCACCTGACCAGAATAGTGGACTGGTGTAGACATTCACAGCATAAACAGTGGGTCCAGATAGAGCAGGGTGGCGCGTCGCTCCCACTAGCTTCGCTCCCTTGGCTGCCGAGACAGGCATTAGCTGCAGAACTGAAGCACCCCATGATAGGAGCATCACTTAAAATCTTCCGCAAATATCAATGAGCGAGATATCGCCGGCTTTCTCTCCTTTGTTCCCGGTTTTGGGGAACCCGGCGTTCCCCCCCTTGGGACAAGGGGGGGGGACTGCAGACGGTTACGGAAGGGAGTTAATAGGATCAGGCATTTTTATGGTCGAGATGGTTGGGTGTCCCTGGATGCTATCGCTGAATCTGGAGAGCTCCCGAGATGGGACAACTGGCAGCAATTGCAGTTTAGTTGTCAGGGATTTCCCAGCGGAGAAATCCCAATTGTAAAAAGTGACCAGAAATTGAGACTGAGAGGCAGAAATGGATATGGGGCAAACCGTGTTTAATAGTGAAAAAACCGTGGTAACTACACATCAAACACACTACAATCAAACTGCTGTACAGATTACAAAGGGGAACATATATGTGTAAGGGAACTATACATATTTACAGGTGAGATTAACACGCTCTGGCTGAACTATACACATACAGGTGAAACCAACACGCTCTGGCTGTACATACACAAGATGGAGTCCGGAAACAAGTATGCATAGGGATCAAAGGAAAGTCCAAAGGCGGAAACACGGCTGGTATAGGAGGAGCAAACACAAGAGCTGAGGCAGGAGTCCTGGGTGCAGGGTTCAGATTTCAGAGTACCTGGGATCTAGGTACAGTGTTCTGGGATCAAGATGACAAAACACAATGCTAATCCGCTGCCTGAATGGGCTGATCAGCTTATATAGGCTGAGGAGTCACAGGTGCTGGCTGATTACCAGCACCTCTGCAGGACAGAGCCATCTCCTGGTGGATCAGCATATTACAGGGGAACGTTCCAGAGAAGGAGCCGGCCAGATGCAGTATTAACCAGCGGCACACTCTGAAGCTTAAGGAGGAACTCCAACCCTGACATTAGTCATTTCTTGTCCACCCTGAAGCTCCAGGCCCGGCAGCTCAGAGAGCTTACGCTGTTCAAGAGGCTCTGTGAGGAGAAGGGGCCTGCCCAGCACGTGCTATCATTCACTTATAAACTATTGGGAGGCCACCAGGATCAGGACCCTCTGCCGTCTTTCGCAAAATGGGAGAGAGATCTGGGGACTACCTTCTCGGTGGAGCACAGGAAACGAATTGTTCGCCTGGCGCACAAAACAGCTACTTGCACCAGGTACAAGGAATGTAATTATAAAATTCTTACGAGGTGGTACAGAGTTCCCATGCTATTACACAAATGGTTTCCCGATGTCTCCCCCTCATGCCGGCGATGTAGCAGTGCTGATGGTGATCTCCTACATATCTTTTGGTCATGCCCGAGGTCGACAAATTTTTGGGCAATGGTTAGAGACACATTGCGGCACATGACGGATTGGGAGGTCCCTGAGGGCCCGGCCTTCTTCCTTCTCCACCACTCGGGGCTACCCACCAAGAGGTACCAGAGGTCCGTTCTTAGCCAGATGGTGAATGCCGCTAAGGCATGTATCCCTTCGCTGTGGAAGAGTCCAACCGCCCCCAGCATCTCTATGTTGCTGAGCAAGGTTGCAGAGATCGAGAGGTTTGAAGGCCTTATTGCAGCACAAAATGAAGCCTCGGAAGATCACCGCCTTAAGTGGGCCGGCTGGGATATGTTTGCAGCCTCTCGGGAATTTGAGGTGCTGATAGCGGAGAGTCAATAGTGGCTGCCGGTTCACAGCCCCCCCCCCCCCTTCTCCTGCCTTCTCCTGCCTTCTCCTATTCCCACTTTCTCACCTCCTTTTCCTATCTGTGTCTGTGTTACCTTTTACCCCCCCCCCTTAGTTCTAGTTTACACGACTTTCAGTTTAGCAGCTGAGGAGCTGATGTTGCCCCCCCAGTTCTCCTTGTTTGAGAAGTGCGCGCTCCAAAGCCTTCTGCAGAACGCTTCAGCTATTCGGGGGGTGTAGCTCTGGCTGCGGTTATGTCTTCCTAACTTTTGTGACTGTCTGTTTTTGCATATGCCTGACGTTGCTGCACTTATGCTGTCTGTGGATCACCCATATTTCCTTCTATGTTTGATGTAAATCTCGAAAATGACAAATAAAGAATATATTTAAAAAAATGGCGGCATCACTGAATTGGCCAGGCATTTATATATTATGGGAGTACATTCAAGTGGACCAAAACCCACGTAGATCGGCCCAGGAATCTATAAGATTCCCAGGCCGATTGCTTCCCGGTCCAACAACGCATGCGCGAGCCACATCCCTGCTGTCCCTCTAGCAGGGGCGTGCCAGGCATTTGTGAATGCCCATATGGCACGCTCCTTGTTAGAAGGTAGCAGGGGATGCAGCTGTCAGCGCACTCAGGTCCACTCGCTTTAGATGAAGACAAAGGGGCGGGAGCGGATCCAAACGTGCTGATTGGACGAGAGGCTGCGCATGCGCCGTATGACCGGAAAGAGGTGAATTTGTTGAGGAGACCTGGGGGGTTTCACACAGCGGTGCTTGGACCAAAACCCAGAATAGTCAAAATCCTGGGTTTTGGTTCACTTTAAAATCACACAGGAAAGGTGTCACAATGTCAGATTGGGGGGTTGAAACATCATTTTTCTTAAAATTAGACTTTACTACGGTGAGAAAATGACCTCCTCCAAGGATTCTCTTCTTTTATAGAGGAACATCGGGGCAGGTTAAAGCATCCCCCAAATCTGCTGCCCGCCTGGGTTTCGGTTTTGACAGTATTTACTCACCTCGCCAGGGCATCCATCTTCTGGGTTCCTCGGATTCCGGGTGACCTTCCAATGTGCGGCGCCATCTTGAATCCCATCAGGCAATGCGTGCGGCCCCGATCTTTGGGATGCAATGGAGCCATCCGAAATCCTGCGAGACTTTGCTGAGCTGCGCAGGACTTTAAAGAGAACTGTCACTTACAGATGGCTAAGCCGGGGCGGAGGGGCGGTCCCTGAAGCAGCCGACATCCAAGGGTAAGTAGGGACCGAAGGGGGGGGAATCGGCCCCTTAATATCTTAGGTCTGATGTTCCTCTTTAATTGCCTTTTGCAGAGAAGGTTGATGTCGATCATAGAGGATTTAGTAGGTGTTGAGAATTACTCTACCAGTGATGCTGTCTGTAGGGCTCCCCCATGATGAATCCAAGTAGGTGTCCACCATGGTCTCAGGTGCTAGATGTGGGAGGGGCAATATCTAGGGGTCCATCCTTCAGTTAACCTTTAAACTTGTGGTACAAGTATTTCTGAGGTTCCTGATTCCATTGAAGGCCGAGTCTGCTCAGACCCTTCAGCTGTGTGTGGGTGCTGCTGGCTTCTTACTTATCTCTGAGGCTGCAGAGAGCCCTTTTCTCCCTTCATCCCTCAGGATGGCCACAGGGTATATAGTGCACTCCGTCTTCAAGGACTCATAGAAATCCCATTACCGGTAAGTCTAACAGGGATTTTCAGGATGGCCCTTGCTATATACCCAGTGGTTGTCCTAAAGAAATTCTGGAAATCCCATTACCGGTAAGTCTATCAGGGATTTGCTTCCTTTGTCCTTCAGGATGGCCCTTACTATATAAACAGTGGCTGTCCTAAAGGGCTTCAAGAAATACCATTACCAGTAAGTACAATGGGGATTTTCTACCTCTGTCCTTCAGGATGGCCCTTACTATATACCCAGTGGCTGTCCTAAATGACTTCTAGAAATATTGTTACCAGTAAGTCTAATGGGGATTTTCTAACTCTGTCCTTCAGAATGGCCCTTACTAAATACCCAGTGGCTATTCTAAAGAACTTGTAGAAATACTGTTACCAGCAGTGGCAGACTGGGGCCAAAAATCAGCCCATTGCCGGCCCGAGACGTCCCTGCTGAGGCCCACCCTGACGCCATGATGCCAGGGCTATAGCATTAGGGGCTGGGGTTCCTTGGCTTTTGTGGACAGTGGGGCTGGGTACAGGGGGCTTAGAAGGAAAACTAAAGGGGCTGGGTTGAATGTGGGTGTTAAAAGCAGCAGCCCAACTGGCCCCAATGCAGTGCAGCCCACTGGATATTGTCCAGGGTCTCCCTATGGCCAGTCCGCCCCTGGTTACTGGGGATTTTTAGCCCTCAGGGCAGCCCTTACTACATACTCAGTGGCCATCTCGTAGTAATCCTGTTACCGGTACAGGGGTTTTCTTCCTTCATCTTTCAGGGCACCCACCGAGTAAGGGCTGTCCTATAGGACTCATAAAAATATCGTTACTGGTAAGTCTATCAGGGATTTCCTCCCTCTGTCCTTCAGGATGGCCCTTACTATATACTCAGTGTCCGTTCTGAAGGACTTGTAGAAATACCATTACTGGTAAGTCTAATGGGGTTTTACCTCCTCTGTCCTTCAGGGCTTTCCTTACTGTATACACAGTGGCCATCTCGAAGAACTTGTAGAAATACCGTTACTGGTAAGTCTAACTGGGATTTTCTTCCTTCACCCTTCAGAATGACTTTTACTATATACCTAGTGGCCGTCATGGACTACTTATAGAAATCCTGTTACCAGTAAGTCTTAACGGTGATTTTTCGTCATGTCTTCCAGGTTTGAGACCTACAGAGAGGTCTGACAGAACACTGTAATTGGCAGGACAGGTATATCTCTGTGGAGACATGATGATGGAGGGTCAGCAGCTCCCCCCATTACAGGGTAAGTGTTTGCAGAACCATTTGCGGTGCACCTTCCAGTTTCACACGAGTTCACACAAGTTTTTACCGTCTCATTTTCTTTTACAGACCCCAGAGACACTATAGTGAGATATGTAAAAAATGACGAGGAGGAAGAAGCATTTTTGGAGAGTAAAGGGGGAGAACTGACTCTACAAATCAGCCCAGGTGAGTATTAAACCTTATAAAGAAAAGGTTATCCCTGTTTAGTCACTCCACGTCCTCAGCTGTGTGCAAGGCTCATGTGCTCAACTCTCTGTTTAAAGAGGGACATCAGACCAAAAATAAAAAGGGTCCGATTCCCTCCCCCCCATCGACTCCCTACTTTCCTTTCTGTGGTCGCCCTGAAGGACGAAGGGAGAAAAAGGCTCTCTGCAGCCTCAGAGATATATAAGAAGCCAGGTGGTGAGATATCCCAGCAGCACCCACACACAGCTGAAAGGTCTAAGCATATTCGGCCTTAAATAGAATTCAGTAGAATCGCGAACCTCAGGAATACAGGACCACTGAAGGATGGACCCCTAGATATTGCTCCACCCACATCAAGCACATGAGACCGGGTGGACACCTATTTGGTGTCCATCATGGGGGAGCCCTACAGACAGAATCCGGCTGCTTCGGGGCCCGATCCTCTGCCCCACCGCACTGGCTTAGCTGACTGAAAACGAAAGCGTGGCTTTAGCAATGCTCTTCAAAGCCGGCAAAGTCTCCCGGGATTTTAAGCAGCTCCATTGCATCCCATTCATTGGCACTGCGCAGGCCTGATGTGATTCAAGATGGCGCCGCCCGTCGGGAGGCCACCCAGAATCCGAGGGACCCAGAAGATGGATCCCCCGGCGAGGTGAGTAAACGTTGCCCAAAGGTAAATTTGGAGGGGTGGTAGCAGATCGATTAGGTTTGGGGGAGGTTTTATCTGATGTTCTACATTAAGGGGCTTTGCAGGTCTCCACACAGATACACGGGTGAACCAATTTATGCTCAGGTGGAGCCAGCTATGTGTAAACGTCACAATATATGACCTGCTGGTGGCCCCTGAGGAGAGAGTTGCGCTACCGTGGCCTAATCCCCATGGTCTCATCCTTAGTTACAGACCCAGGAGTTGCTACAGTGAGACATGTGAAAACTGAGCACGAAGTATTTCTAGAGGATAAAGAGGAGGAAACACCTCTACAGATCAGCCCGGGTGAGTAATAATCCTATAAAAAACCTATCCCTCCCCCAGTTCATCCAATTTGCATGCACATTTTGTCTTTCATTTACAGAGCACGGAGACATTATTGTGAGAATAGTGAAAACTGAGGAGGAGGAGGAATTATTGAAGACTAATGAGACGGACGTTTCTTTACATATCGGCCCAGGTGAGTAATATCCCAAAGTCGCACGGGTAATACGGTTGAAAAAAGACATATGTCCATCAAGTTCGACAAAGAGACTGGGTGGAGGAAATTTTTTTTTTAATATTTACAGGTAACCGAGCCACCATGTGGAGAGACCCATGTCATGCTTAATATAGGGGGTATTCTGACTCACCAGGTGGCAGTAATGTGGATCTGAAGACAGCTTCACCTCGTCTGTGTGTATTTGTGGCGGATGTGTTCTTTCTCTATAAGGTTTGGCAGACAGCTTACTCGGATCACTTAGAATAAGTTTCAGAGGCTTTATTTCAGTACAGAATCTTGCAATAAACACTTCTTACATTAGGAATCTTGAAATGTACGTTCTGCCAGAAGGTCGCCCGGAATCTGAGGGACCCAGAAGACGGATCCCCCGGCGAGGTGAGTAAACATTGCTCAAAGGTAAAACCGGGGGGAGGGGGCAGCCGATCGGCAAAAATACCTACACAGAGTCGCGAGCCACCATGTGGAGAGTCCCATGTTAGGCTTAATATAGGGGGTATTCTGACTCACCAGATGGCAGTAATGTGGATCCTGGAAGTAGCTTCACCTTGTCTGTGTGTGTGTCTGTGACGGATGTGTTCTTACTCCATAAGGCTTGGCAGATAGCTTACTCGGCTGGTCATGAAGATAAGTAGATACGTTTCAGAAGCTTTATTTCAGTACAGAATGTATGCAAAAAACACTTCTTACTTTAGGAATCTTGAAATGTATGTTCTGTCGGAAGGTCACCCAGAATCTGAGGGACCCAGAAGATGGATCCCCCGGCGAGGTGACTAAACATTGCCCAAAGTTAAAACTGGGGGGAGGGGGCAGCCGATTGGCAATAATCCCTACACAGAGTCGCAAGCCACCATGTGGAGACCCATGTTAGGCTTAATATAGGGGGTATTCTGACTCACCAGATGGCAGTAAATGTGGATCCTGGAGGCGGCTTCTCCTCGTTTGTGTGTGAATGTGTTCTTACTCCATAAGGCTTGGCAGATAGCTTACTTGGTTTGTCATGAGTCACGTGATAAGCTGCATGTAGGAACCAGGACTTGTATGTAGGCCTCATGCTGCACACTCTGCAGCGGCACCCGTCTGCCCCCAAGCTGCTGACAGGCACAGTAGCACCCATAGAAAAAAAACTTGAATGGCGTGGTGCCCGCCATGGACGTGGGGGAGGGGGGTTGGGCAGCCATATTACAGTAGCTCTATCAATTTTGGAATATAAATGGGAAGTAATTGTAGATTGTTTATGGAAAAATAAGAGACCCCTTGAAAATAAGCCGTTTGAAACAAATATTAATAGCCTGTCTTATTTTCGGGGAAACAAGGTATTTGCTTAGCTGAAGCTTAAACTGTTTCTCTATAACTATAGGCTTTGGTGCTAATCATAAATATGTTTTTCTATCAGCCCTTTTCACACTGGTTAATTGGCTTTTTAGCTTTTTTTCTTCCTTCCATCTTTTATTGTCTCTAGGTGAAAGATTAATTTTGAATACTATGGATTAACATGCTGTTATCTCTGCAGATGTTAAAATAGAAGATGACACATCAAAGGCTACAGGAGACTTGTTTACCTTAAAGGCCCATCCAACACTGCACCCCGCGCATCTCTTATATCACCCCTCTACACGGAAGCAATGCCAGACTGTTTTCTTAACCCATCATACTGCTCATAGATCTAAGAAGACATATTCGTGTTCTGAATGCGGGAAAATTTTCTCACACAAATCGGACCTAGTCAAACATAAAAGAGTTCATACAGGGGAGAAGCCGTATCCATGTTCTAAGTGTTGGAAATCTTTTTCTCGGAAATCAAACCTTATCACACATGAAAGAGTTCATACAGGGGAGAAGCCACATTCCTGTTCTGAGTGTGGAAAAAGTTTTTCAGATAAGTCGGCCCTTAACAAACACGAAAGAGTTCATACAGGGGAGAAATCCTATCCCTGTTCTGAATGTGGGAAATGTTTTCCCCATAAATCTGCTCTTATCAGACATAAAAGAGTTCATACAGGGGAGAGACCGTATTCGTGCTCTGAATGTGGGAAATGCTTTTCTGATAAGTTATCTCTTCTCAGACATGAAAGAGTTCATACAGGGGAGAAGCCATTTTCCTGTTCTGAATGCGGGAAAAGTTTTTCACAGAAATCAGCCCTTGTCAGACATGAAATAGTTCATACAGGGGAGAAGCCATATACCTGTTCTGAATGCGGCAAAAGTTTTTCTCACAAGTCGGCCCTTATCAGACATGAAGTAGTCCATTCAGGGGAGAAACCATATTCCTGTCCCGTATGTGGCAAATGTTTTTCTCGCAAATCAGATGTTATTAGACATAAACGACTTCATACAGGGGAGAAGCCGTATTTGTGTTCTGAATATGGGTCATGTTTTTTATGAGAAATCATTTTATCATGCATTAAATAATTTATCAGATGACAAACTGTTTGAAATGTCTGAAATATTTTTTTCTGGTAAATCTGCTTTCAATGCAGGAAGAAGCTGTAATAATGCTCTAAATGTTGTACATTTTTTTTCTATGAACTTCTGGTTCTCTTACACGAAGTGGATTGTATAGACCAGAGGTTCCCAACAGGTGGTACTAGTACCACTGGTGGCACTCAAGCTCCCCTTCTGGTGGTACTCAAGGTCCCTGGGGGTGTGGGGTGACATAAAGCACTGCACAAAAGATACTGCTCCAATAGGATGTGACAGATAGTCATGTCAACAAGCTGTAGGAGGGAATAAAGCATCTTGGGAGGACTGCATTACTGGCAGAGGATCTTGCCTTGTTGGGCCCAAAAAGGGCCTTTACCCTTGTGGGGAAGTCTGTATTAGTGATGGTACTTGGTATTATTGCAAAATGGGAAATGCTACTTCAGAAAAACAAGTTGGTAAACCCTGGCCTATGCCTAAATGGTACAGGCTTAGTTCCTCTTTATAAGAAGAGCCCGCCAACAGGGCTCTTGGTTCTGGTTCTTGTTGTTATTCTTTTTGTTAGTCCAACATCAACTAGTACCACTGATGCTACTCAAGCTCCCCTCAAGGAAACAGATGGACATAAATCACTGCAGACAAGCTACTTCTCCAGCAGGATGTGGCAGATGGTCAACAACTGTAGGAGTGCAGAACATATTCCTGTTCTGAATGCTGGAAATGTTTTTCTCACAAGTCGGCCCTTATCAGGCATGAAGTAGTTCATTCAGGGGAGAAACCATATTCATGTCCCGAATGTGTCAAATGTTTTTCTCGCAAACGTTAATAGACATAAAAGACTTCATACAGGGTAGAAGCCGTTTGTGTTCTGAATATGGGTCATGGGTCATGTTTTTTATGAGAAATAATTTTATCATGCAATAAATAATGTATCAGATGACTGTTTGAAATGTCTGACATTTTTTTTCTAGTAAATCTGCTTTCACATGAAAGCATTCAATGCAGGAAGAAGCTGTAATAATGCTCTAAATGTTTTTCTATTAACTTCTGGTTCGCTTACATGAAGTGGATTGTATAGACCAGAGGTTACCAACTGGTGGTACTCAAGCTTCACTCTGGTGGTACTCAAGGCCACTGGGGGTGTGGGGGGACATAAAGCACTGCACAAAAGATACTGCTCCAATAGGATGTGACAAGTCTACAAGCTGTAGGAGGGAGTGAAGCATCTTGGGAGGTCTGCATTACTGCATTGCCTTGTTGGGCCTGAAAATGGCCTTTACCCTTGTGGGGAAGTCTGTATTAGTGGTGGTACTTGGGATTATTGCTAATTGGGAAATGCTACTCCACGAAAACAGGTTGGGAAACCCTGGCCTATGCCTAAATGGTACAGGCTTACTTTCTCTTTATAAGAAGAGCCCGCCAACGGAGGTGGTTCTTGTTGTTACTCTTGTTGTTACTCCAGCATCAACTAGTACCACTGATACTCAAGCTCCCCTCTGGTGGTACTCAAGGAAACTGATGGACATAAAGCACTGCACACAAGCTACCTCTCCAACAGGGTGTGGCAGATGGTCAGCAAGCTGTATGGGTGCAGAAGTTGTAATCGCATTGAGGTCATGATAATGTTAAACTGTTTTATAAAATATTTTGTCAACAGAAAAATCAAATTATTTGTTATAGGTGTGGGTATTAAGCATTTTCAATTTAAGCTGAGGGAGACTTAAAGCATTTCCACACTTGCTCCTAGTGAACGGGACAGGGCCACTGGGGGACTTGGGGGGGGAGATCGTAGGACTGCATTTAAGACGAGGATCAAGGTAAGGATTTTAGGGTTTTGCGGGGGTATTGCACCGGAGGCTCCAGCAATCTGGATCCCCCCCACTCTGAGTCTGTCATGATGCAGCCCTGCACCTGTTTGCTGGGAAAGGAATGTGGGACCATTTTAAGAGAAGGTGGGAACCTCTTGGAAACATGTATGTACATGTTCTGAGGGTCATCCCTGACACCCAGGAAGAAATATGATTTAAGTTGTAGTACGTAAAATTTACAATATTTCTTATAATGATAAAGATGTAATATTTATAAAAATACTTTTGTATTTATATTCTATTAATGTATATTTATTATTCTAGTACAGTAGTCGGCAAACCATGAAGTCATACATTTCTTATAATGCATGGATTCCTCCAGGGCGATAGCTGCCACTGAAGGAAGCCTGTGAAACATGAACATGCCTTAGAATAGGCCACTTCTGTAAATATGTCCCATCTTAATGAGAAACAAGGCTTCCCAACCCCTTAGGCGGACTGTTGAGGCCACAAGGGGTGGAGGGTCATGTCAACGTGATTCCTTGTGTCCGCATTCAGTTTTTAGCCTCTAGGCCAAACAACCCCAATGTAGTCAAAGTGGGAAGACGTCCCATCTGACGATTTCCTGGTAGCATTTACAGCATTTTTTGAAAACAATAAAAGTGGGGTCAAGGCCGCAAGATGCCTCCAGGGTGATAGCTGCCACTGAAGGAAGCCTAGGAAAAACTGTACATTCTTTAGAAGGGGCCACTTCTGGAAACACTGTTGTGGCAGCATTGCCAGTGTGGGGTTGAGGTGACATGATTCCTCCAGGGTGATAGCTGCCATGAAGGAGGCCCGTGAAACCTGTACATTCCAAGACTACTTCTGGAAACACTGTTACAGTCGTATGGCTGCATCTAATTAAAGTTTGGCTTCCTTGACTGCACCAGGTGACTTACTGAACATTGATCCATGGGCCACCTAGCAGTGGAAAAGGAGAATGACATGCTTTTTTCACTTTTGGGATATCGCTGACAATCGAATCACTGAACATGTCTGCGAAAAAACCATTAACTCAGATCCATCTCTATCTGCTGGATCCAGTTCTGGTGCAAACAAAAAATGCAGGTTTATTTATTTAAAAGACATTTTTAGATCAGGAGGGTGGGGCCCAATCTGTAGGGCTGTCTGTCTATTTCACACATCCCCAGGATGCTTCTCCTTGAAGTCTGTGTATCATCCCATGCTGTCCAGGATTTGTGTTTGTACTCATCAAGTCAATGAGGAAAACTGAACTGATTGGGTGCAGGGCCTGTATAAAGGTCAGGGCTCTGATATGTGGGGCTTGTGTGGTTTTGGGTGTAAGGCATGTTGGAAGTCATAGATATGGGTTTTGGGGTTGGTATGGAGGTCAGTACTTTGGGATGTAGGGGTGGTATAGAGCTCATGAACAGCTTAACAAGGCTACAGTCACCTTGCGTGACAGCTGAAGTAATGTG
Organism: Gastrophryne carolinensis; assembly: GCA_027917425.1. NCBI lineage: Eukaryota > Metazoa > Chordata > Amphibia > Anura > Microhylidae > Gastrophryne > Gastrophryne carolinensis. Next base: position 14,160,668 of record CM051237.1, read on the forward strand.
CTTCAGTATCTGCTGGAGTCCTGCTCCCACGCGTGTTCTCCACCAACCAAACTTAGCTACTGCAGGCTCAGAATCATCAACTTTATTGCTGTCAAACCCGAGGTCACCCGTCTTCTTGGTGAGTTCACAACCCCCAATCTCAGCAGCTAGTTTCACCTATAGACAAGCCCCCGTTTGCCGGGATGCTCTAAACGCCTCACCGGACACGGTTGCCCCCAGGACTTGGTAGCTCAAAGATTGTAAACTCACAGGGATGAAGACTGATGAACCGAAGGTAAGACTGGGCGTTATCGAGTAAGCCAGGGTCATATACAGATAAATAGTCCTCACGATTAGCAGCTCAGAGGGAGAAACACCAAGGGTCAAGCTGGGAAATCAGAGAGCTAGTAGTACAAGTGCTGAGACAGGTTCGTAGTTAGGATCCAGTCAGGAGTTGGTTCAGGCAGCGGTCATGGAATGGTCAGGCAAGTTAGGTCGGCAAAGATAATCAAACATGATTATCAGGAACAATAGCACCCAGCTATACACTATGACGGGCAGTGAGAGAGTGAGACAGGAACACTTTAATAGGAGGGGAGTGTACAGGATTGGTTGAAGAAACACCAGTGCTCACTGACACAGCTACAACCTATGGGCCCAATTCCTAATTATCACTCATAAGTATTACTAGGGCTCATTGGCCCTTTAAACTAACCTCTGCCGACCATGCTGAGTGTAGCGCCACCGGAGGACATAAATCAACTGTGCTTGCGTGCACGTGAGCACGAGCAGAGGAGCGAAGGATGCCGGGGGAGAGGAGGAGGCGGAAGCCGGTGCTCGCTGTCGGTGCAGCTGCCGGGCGGAGGGGAACCGGGCCAGCCACCCAAGCACGCCCTGCCCGACGACACCCCGGGACTAGAGGGGCTCAAAATATTGGGTATGGAGGGAGAAGTTACAGCATGGAGAATAAGATTTGTAAAGGGAGGTGCTTTAGTAGATCTGCATTTAGGTGTTCAATAGTAGCTTAGCAGTTCAGAGGTGGCAAAGATTCTGCTGACTCAGGAAGTACTTGCCCAGGCAGTCATTCCAGGAGTGGCTACTCAATTGAATGGAGTGGTTTGGAGGAGTGGCTACTTCATGGAGAAGGAGTCCTGTTCAATGGAGTGGGTGATAGGGCCAGGATTGGGTAGTTGGGAGGAAAGAAGGGTGAGAGATGAAAGGTTAGAATGGAGGGTTTTCCTTGATTAAGAAAATACCTACCCAGGCAGCCATTGCAGAATACCGCATGGAGGTGTCTTGGCCCAGGGAGTGGCTACTAGGTAGCAGAGCCACGATTGATATATTAGCATCCTGACGAAGTGGTGGGGGCCTCCACCACGAAACGCATCATGGCCATATTGGATGGCGGCTCTATTCTGGTGATATATTTCATTATTTATTAGTTCCCGGTTAATGGATTGCTTTTGAATTACTTGGATTGTATCACTCCAAATATTGTTTTGTTATGGGTATAGGATACAAATTAGTAGGGACTTTACGTTCTATATAGCACTGGTCACTTTTTGCATTATTCTAATAGTAGCACTGGCACTTAATGTTTATTTATTAAGTAGGGTTATTGTATAGACATATTAATTGGTATAAGGAACAGCTCCTATACCAGGGGCCAGGGGAATGTAATCAAGCCAGGATTTAAACTGATTTACTTTTTCCAGCCTAGGTCTTTGTGGCAAGGGGGTGGTGGGGGGCTGGAAGCACACACTGCAGTAGCTGGATTTTTTCCTTGGCCTTGAGTCCCCTGTCTCCTGGACCCCCAACCTAACCAAGTTTAGCAAAATGCAGGGCTGGGCTCAGAGATGGTATTATTCTGTCCCCCCATCACCATAGTTGGCTATACTGACATCTGAGGACTATCACCTCTTTTCTAGGTGCCCTGGCCTGGAGTACTGGTTTGGATTGAGTGGCCAGAGAACCCACCCAGCATCCCTTGCTGGCCAGAATCCGGCGCTTTACAAAGTGCCTTACTAACCTACCCCCATCAATTCTTTAAGACTCTTGGGAGGTTTGGTCTGCTTCTTTAAGGGGCATGTGGAATTGGGATACCCTGCAGTACTGACCTGGTCTAGCTTTGGTCCACGAGACTGATTTTCTTGCAGCTCAACAGCTTGCTTTGGGAGCTTCACCCTCAGAATCCATTTGTGCATACTGTACAAGCATAGTTGGCTGTAGGCCTCTCCTTGCCCTGGCCCCTGGTTCCTCATGTACCTGATCAGTCCAAACAGCAGCCCACATCCCAAGAGTATCACCTCTTTTCTAGGCGCCCTGGCCTGGAGTCCTAGTTTGTGATGAGCAGCCAGAGGACCCAGGCAGCATCCCTTGCTGGCCAGACTCCGGGGCTTTACAAAGTGCCTTACCCAACCTCCCCCATCAATTCTATAAGACTCTTGGGAGGTTTGGTCTGCTTCTTTAAGGGGCATCTGGAAATGGGATGCCCAGCTGTGTGAACCCCCCCTCTTCCACGAGGCCTTGTCACATCTCTGCACCTTGGCCACATCCCAAAGACAAACCCCGAAAAGTCAAATTCTTGGGCTTAGTTCCTCTTTAAAGAGGCAGCCTGGAGTCTACTCTCACCCCACACCAGTAATCCAGCATAAAGATCACAATACAATTTGTCAGACAACCTTTTATAACCCTCCCCCATTTTGAACCGAATGGGGGACCAACACACCTTCTCAGGGGTTCCAGGCTGGCAACAGTATGGGGTCGAGATGGGACCCCTTCTGAGGTCTGCCGCCCTGTAGTCCTAAATCTTTTTTGTAACCACTGAAATTTGTAAGGCTGCCCCCCCCCCCCTTTTCTTTGCTGGCTAAGACGCCTCACTTCGCAAGAACCCTCTAGAACAGCGATACTCAACTGGCAGACCGAGGTCCGAATGCGGACCTCAACGCCAGTTTTTCGGACCCCTGCCCTGACTGCCCGCTGCCCGGCACTTGGTTGCATTTGTGGTGCCGTGCTTAGAGCTGCCCCCTTGATCAGTGATTTAGTTCTCCCTGCCAGTGTCATGGCTCCCTGGCACGTAGCATTGCAATATGAAATACTGCACCGGCAGGAAGTGGCATTGCAAGGTGCACACAAGCTTTGTTTCTCTGTCTCTTTGCCCCATCCAATCCTTTTCCCCCCGCCCCAGCTCAGCTCCATCCATCCTATCCCCATCCATTCCTGTCCCCCCCAGCTTTGCCCCATCCATTCCAGTCTCTCTGCACCATTCATTCCTGTCCTCCCTGTTTTGCCCATCCAATACCCGGCCACCCAGCTTCGCCTGTAGGTTCTGTGGTGCCCTTAGGATTTTGGAGTGGGGTGGGGAGCAAGCAGCCTTTTTTTTAGTTTTGCCTGGAGAATCTATAGCCCCCAGTGTTCTGATTTCTAACTATCCACCGTCCATGACAGCCCTCCACCCAGACCTTCACCTCTCTCTCCAGATGCCTTTAAATGGACCTTTACAAGATATGGTTGAGTACCTCTGCTCTAGAATCACTCTTCTATAGGGCTAGGACACCAGCAATGGTACACACACTTTGTTAGCAAACTCTGTACATTGTGGGGACAGTGTTCCCTTTAAGCTGAGTAGCTACGCGGACGCTCAGCAAGGAGGTTATCCCGCGTAAACAGCAGCAGCAGCAGGAGGAGAACTTTGGGAGCCGGGAGAAGTCAGCTCCTCTCTCCATACACTGTATGCACGCTGCTGCCCCCTGTTGACACAGCCTGATTCTATGAGCTGCGTTTAGGAAAGATGGTCGGTGGAGCACACACGTGGGAGCAGGACTTGTTACGATTTGGCACCAACAGATACTGGAGCACACTCCTTTAGCTTTCACCCAAGATGATTGTAGCCTTGTTAAGCTGTTCATGATCTCTATTCTCAGGGCCGTATTTGGTGTTCATGGTGCCCTAGGCACTTTAAGTGCTTGTGTCCCCCCCCCCCCTTTTTTTAAGTAAGATTCTAAAAAAGGTCTATATAAAAAAGTGTGGAGGGGGAGAGGGTGCAATGGGTTAGATGCAGAGTATGTGTGTGGAGGAGGTAGAGGGCACAGATTGAGAAATTCTGAGAAGCATGTTCCATCTTTCCATAATTTTGACACACAGGAGTCACATGACCACAGCAGTAGAGGGGAGATGCTGTGATCTTTGTCCAACCCATTGCACCCTAACCCCCTCCCCCTTTACATAAATACACTCTGCATTGTTCTGGGGCGGGGGGTGTTTGTTAGGAGGCATTCATGTACCGACTATGGGAGTTTTAAATTATTTTCTTTACTACAGTAGTAAGGGCAGCCTCCACCCCCCTCCAGGTTGCCACCCTAGGCACGTGCCTAGGGTTGCCTAATGGGAAATGCAGCTCTGTCTATACCATCTCTACATCCCAAAGCAATGACCTCCATACCAACACCAAAATCCAGATCTGTGACCTCCAACATGCCTTACACCCAAAACCACACCAGCCCCACATCTCAGAGCCCTGACCTTTACACAAGCCCTGCACCCCATAGCACAGCCTTTAAATCAGTTCAGTTTTCCCCGTCGCCTTGATGAGTACAAACACAAATCTTGGACAGCATGGGATGATACACAGACTTCAAGGAGAAGCATCCTGGGGATTAGCAGACAGGCCTACAGATTGGGCCCCACCCTCCTGATCTAAAAATGTCTCTTAAATAGAAGAAAGAGTAGTAGATGCCGGGAACAAACTTCCAGCAGCACTTCCACTGAATTTAAACATGCCTGGGATAAGCACACATCTATCCTAAGATAAAGAGTACATACAATATATACATAAGATAGAGAGAACATACAGTATACACATAAGATACAGAGAACATACAGTATATACATAAGATACAGAGACCATACAGTATATACATAAGATACAGAGAACATACAGTATACACATAAGATACAGAGAACATACAGTATACACATAAGATACAGAGTACATACACTATACACATAAGATACAGAGAACATACAGTATACACATAAGATACAGAGAACATACAGTATACACATAAGATACAGAGAACATACAGTATAGACATAAGATACAGAGAACATACAGTATACACATAAGATACAGAGAACATACAGTATACACATAAGATACAGAGAACATACAGTATAGACATAAGATACAGAGAACATACAGTATACACATAAGATACAGAGAACATACAGTATAGACATAAGATACAGAGAACATACAGTATACACATAAGATACAGAGAACATACAGTATAGACATAAGATACAGAGAACATACAGTATACACATAAGATACAGAGAACATACACTATACACATAAGATACAGAGAACATACAGTATACACATAAGATACAGAGAACATACAGTATATACATAAGATACAGAGAGCATACAGTATATACATACGATACAGAGAACATACAGTATATACATAAGATACAGAGAACATACAGTATAGACATAAGATACAGAGAACATACAGTATACACATAAGATACAGAGAACATACAGTATAGACATAAGATACAGAGAACATACAGTATACACATAAGATACAGAGAACATACAGTATAGACATAAGATACAGAGAACATACAGTATATACATAAGATACAGAGAGCATACAGTATACACATAAGATACAGAGACCATACAGTATATACATAAGATAAAGAGAACATACGGTATACACATAAGATAAGATAAGGTGTTCGGGATGCCCCGCTGTGTGAAACCCCCAGGTCGCCCTCTACACTTACCTTAGATCCCAGTCCAACGGCGCATGAAGCTTTGGTGCATGAGCTCCAGTTACTTATCGCAATAGTTCAGCCAAGAAACATAACAAAAAGAAAAAAAAAATATATATATATAACATTTTCTTTTTTTTTTGCGGGGGGGGGCGCGATTTTCTGGGCTTGCCTCGGGCGCAAGAGAAGCTAGCTACAGCTCTGTCTGAGCCTATACTTGGTGTCCCCCGAGTCCAATAGCGGCATAAGCGGGCCGCATCTCACGCCTCTCTCTAGCAGGGCGGCCATTTGTGAATGGCCGGCGCAGGCGCGCTCCCTGTTAGAAGGAAGCGCGAGATGCGGCCACCAGTGTGCTCGGAGCCGCTGTGGTTGTCCGTCCCTTGTACGTGCATACCACAGCGGCTCTGAGCGCGCTGATTGGACTAGGCCCGCACATGCGCCGTAGGAGGTGAGTTTTTTCTGCCATTCTGGGGGGTGCCCCGCGGAAGTGGACCAAAACCCAGGATAGTGAAAATTCTGGGTGTTGGTCCACTTTAATCAGCCAGCACCTGTGCTCTATATAAGCTGATCCACCCATTCAGCTAGTGGATCAGCATTAAATCTGTCTTCGGACTTCTGAACCTGAACTTGAATCTGAACCTGAATCTTGTATGTATGCACTCTGACTCCACATGTACTGTATGTACAGCAGCCTCTTTGATGTGTGTGTGTTGTTCACTGGTTGTCACAATTAAACACAGTTTGCTGCATATTCATAGTCTCTCTGTCTCACAGTTCTCGAATTTCTGGTCACTAGAGGATTTCTCCATTGGGAAATCCCTGACAGAATGTGTCAATACATTCACTCTTTCTTTGTGTCTAGTGTCTAGACTTTTTTTTACTTTACCTACAGTTAAAGATGAAGTAAAGTCAGCATAGACTTTATATCCTTCTTACAGTGCCTTACACTGCCAGCGTAAGGAATTGGGATGCTCCTCTGCCCAGTGTGCCCCTGCAATCCTGATGCCAAGCCTGATACTCACCACTTTCACAATCCATCAATGGCACGCTGGACTATCAGATGGTTGGTGGTCATGTGGACGCTGGCTGGAATACGGAAGAGGGGCGTTCCTCTATGCTGAGAACCAGTGCCCATGATTAGTGGGTGGCACTGCACAGAGGGGCATCCCTGATTCGTGATGCTCTATGCAGCCAGTATGAGGCACCATAAGTAGAAAGTAAAGCTTATCCTCTTTTAAAGTGGACCAACACCCAGGATTTTCACTATCCTGGGTGTTGGTCCACTTCAGCGGGGCATCCGAGATCAGGATGCCCCGCTGTGTGAAACCCCCCCAAAAGCCCCAAAAAACGTACCTTTTTGGCGACGGATAAGCTGCCGCCGCCGCCTCCCTCTTACAGGGCGCGCGCCCGCGCCGGCCGCTCACAAACGGCCGGCGCGGGCGCGCGCACTGCTAGAGGGGCGCGCGGGAGGCGGCGGCGGCTGATCCGTCGCCGATAAGGTAAGGTTTTTTCGGGCTTTTGGGGGGGTTTCACCCCGCGGGACATCCCCATCTCGGATGCCCTGCGGTGAGGGTGGTGATCGGCCCGGGAATCTTATAGATTCCCGGGCCGATCACCCCTGGGTGTTGGTCCACTTTAAGAGCGGCTGATTGCTGTAGCATTCTGGGATCCCAGAAATTGTAAGTATGGTGATAGTCAGGAGGGTTCCCTAGGAAATAACAGTGCAGGTTATTCAGATTTGTCCCCCAGAAATTTTCTTGTCTGGGCCAAGTGTCTAAATTAGGTGCATTAAAGAGGAACAACACCAAACTCCTGATTTGGGATGTCCCACTACGTGTAGCCCCTGGATTGCCCATGAAGCCACCTTCTCCCTGTCTCCACGGTGCATGTGCAGAGCACTCAGCCAATCAGCGGTGCTCATTCCATTCAGATTTACTTACTGTACTGACATTAGAGCGGCAAGTAAATCTGAATGGAGCACAGCCACCTGCATCCCCACCCCTGCTTTTAGCTGATCATTCAGAAAGGCCTGGTGCAGGTGTGCATCTGGCTACAGGTATGCTGGGGATGCAACAGTGGCACAGAAATGTGGCGTGGGCTTGTGGAAAAGATGAGCATCGGGCAATCTGGGGCATCCCCATTCGTCATGCCACATAACGTGGTAGACCAACCTCCCCAAGAGCTTCATAGACTCAAGGGGGTGTTGCTCTGCCTTAACTTGACTCACACATAATAGTTAATACGGTTGAAATAAGACATATGACCATCAAGTTCAACCAAGGGTGTTGGGGTAGGGGAAGTTATTTTTTATTTTATTTTTTACTGATAACAGCTAATAGTAACTGTTAATGTTATTTTCTTCTAAATAAGCATCTCATCCTTTTTTTGAAGCTGTCAGCGGTTGATGCTGTAACAAGCTTCTGTGGGAGGCTATTCCATAGATTTATAGTTCTTATGGTAAAAAAATGATTGTTGCCTCCAGAGACTACATTTCCTTTTTTCCAGGTTGGTGGAGGAAGCGTGCCCTTGTGTTTAAAGAGGATTTTACCTGAAATAGTGTTTCCCCATACTTTTTTGTATGGGCCATTTATATATTTATACAAGTTAATCATGTCCCCCCTCAGCCGGCTCCTCTCAAGACTAAACAGATTTAATTCCCGTAATCTTTCCTCATAACTAAGATCTTTCATTCCCTTTATTAGTTTGGTGGCTCCTCTGCTCCCTTACCATAGTCAGAGCGTCCTTTCTATGAGTGGGTGCCCAGAACTAGACGGCATATTCCAGTTGAGGGAGCACCAGTGCTATGTAAAGAGGCGATATTACTCACCTATCCGGTGATTCCAGGCCTCTATTAATACATGATAATATCTTGGTGGCCTTGGAAGCAGCTGCTTGGCATTGCTGCTGTTATTTAGCCTGTGATCTACCAGTACCCCCAGATCCTTCCCAACAAGTGACTCTCCCAGTTTTACTCCCCCGAGGACATATGTGGTCTTCAGGTTGTTAGACACCAAGTGCATCACTTTACATTTCTCCACATTGACCTTCATTTGCCAAGTGGATGCCCAGACACTCAATGTGTCCAAGTCATCCTGAAGCTTGTGAACATCTTCAATAGACACATAGGGCCTGATGCAGAGCCTCCTCTGAACTGCCCTTAAAACCTTCCGATTGTCCGGGTCTCCCGTTTGAATCGTGGCTCAAATGTGATGCAGAGCCTCCGTCGGAATGGCTCCCTAACTGATCCGTCAATTTCACTTTAATCTGAAAGCTTTTTTTGCTCTCTCGGGTGCCTTCAATTTGATCGGGGCTCCCGTTCACGTTCACACTGGCGGCCCGTTTTTCCCTGATTTTTCCTGCCTTTTTGAACGTACCTGCTTGGTTTCCGTCGTATTTGACCTTCCATTTTGGTGGTTTTAGCTAGTATACTTACATCTCCATGGCTCTTCAGTTGCCAATCTGGCTACACGCAAGCGCACATCCCTCAAACTCCATTGGAATATACATATGGCAACCACTGCCATTTTGACACATATTTTTTGGGGAACAATAAATTTGGTTTCTTGCTTTTTCCTTGCCATTAATGCATACCTTAATTCTTTCTGATTGTTTAGGATTTATTGTACCATAGCTAAACTTTTTGTGTCATGGAAATGTGTGATGATGTTGTGTGATTGTACATTTGCAGGAAACACAACTTTTTTTTTTTTTTTTTTTTTATTCTAGCGTTTGAAATTGAATTTTTTAAACAAAGTTTTTTTATAAATAATTGTATCTAAATGTTTAAACAAATAAACTATTTTCATTTTAAGCCAAATTAAAATTCTTTATGCCTCGGTGTCTTGTGCCTGTGATTTTCTTGTATCTGTGAATGAAAAACAACATTAGTTTAGCATTGTTTATTTGCTTTGGTTGTGCGTGTTTTTTTTGGGGCCCTTTTTAAACCGGACCTTCTGCGTTTTTTACTGAAAAGGCCCAACTCTTAACCAAAGATTCCGCAGCATCTCAAAATAATAGATAGTAATTTTTTAGTCAATCAATAATTATTCTTTCCACCACTGGGCTGCAACTCAGTTCAGGAATTTAGTATACGGCCGCCGCCATCTTGACTCAGAAGCATCACACTTACTGAGGAGAGGAGAGTGGGATAAGGTACAGGGGGTGGGTTATAGCTGTGCTTTGCTCACACAGAGCAGAGACCTCTTGAAAAGGTCAGCAATCCCAGAATGCAGAGCAGCACAGTTAGAAGGCACTTCCTGTTTGCAGGCTGCCTGATAAGATGGCGGCTTCCATAATCCGCCATCTTGGATGTTGAAAGCCTCATAACATGCACTAGGTGCAGGTAGGATGATTTTGAAGGTGGGCAAACTTTATGTACAGGGTGTGGGAAACATATAAGATAGACTCTTATTCTGAGTGAAGGTCCGCTTTAAGGGCTTTTTAGACAAAGTCTTTGGTTTTTTTTTTTGTTTTTTACATTTTGTGGCCAATGGAATTGTTGGTTCATTTACTTTGGTAACCAAAAACGCCACTTACCATGTTTTAGGCGCATATTGCGTCAGGGGCGGAGTCTCCATTCTTGCTCCCTTGCTTGCTGCTGTGAATCTGTTTGCATGACAAAGACACAGATATTAGAGACTGTTGTTGTCTCATGTACACAAAAAGCATTAACAAGTTTGCTGGCCTAACTAAAGTCACTTTTTGAACCTCTTGCTGCCTCACATTGCCCTAGTTCTGCTATCTGCATGTAGCCTAGTTTTGAGCTGCGTACATGTGTTAAACTAAGGTGGGCTTGTATGTAACGTGAAAAACTAAGTTGTTTCAGACTATTCTGGCGCTTTGATTTTTTTTTATTACAAGGAATGTGTGCGCGCACATAAACACACGCGCGCATACTCACATCCATGATGATGTCGTCCTGCTCCGGGGTAAAGATTGCGGCCGACAGCTTTTCTGGGTTTGCAAGGTATAGCTCTGACGTTCCCCCGCGGAGACGTAGGTGCGTTCGTGCGTGCGCGCAGGCGCGCACCCGCTGTTGACCACGGCCACACGGAAAACATATTTAAAGCACAAGGCACTCAGCTCTGTGTTGGATACCATATCAATATGGGCAGACCTAAAGGGAGCAAAAAGAGCCAACCAAGGGCCGAGGCACATAGCAGCCGCACACATGCCTCATCCTCCACAAGACAGAAGAGCAGGCACCAGACACATGCCGAACATGCCCCCACTAAAACGGTGGATACTCCACACAAACAGGCACATTCCAAAAAACGCAGGACCAAGGGTACATTAACCCATTCACCACCACCTGCAAAAAAACCACGCACACACAAGGGTACCCCATCTAGTCAGACCATGCAGCATCCTCCACCTCCACACACCAAGCATACCCACAAATCCAAACACATAAGCAAGGGTAAGCGCATTGCAAAAACCACCACCCCACCCAGGTCACCCACCCCTCCACCTCCACCCTCTGGTTCCCCCAATTCCAGTACCTCAGATTCCACATGCAGCTCCACATCTGATAGCTCAACAGGAACCCAGACATTAAGCCAGAGAAGCACACACACAACATCCCCCTCCCCCATAAGCCAAAGAAGCACACATGACTCCCCAGATACCCAACCATCAATTTCCTCAGAGGCAGGGGAGACCACACACCCATGTGGCAGACAACTACGGCGTGGCTCACTAACTGCCCGATTTTGCGATGCTCAAAGCATGGCGGTGGCAAATGCAGTTTGCGAACATTATGATGCCTTATTTGGCCGCACCTCCAAAACAACCACAAAGCAGGCTAAGATGGAAATCTGGACTAATATTTGCAGGCAGGTCAATAGTGTGGGATCAGTCCGGAGAGATATTCAGCAAATAAAAAGGAAATTTGGGGACCTGAAATACTACAGCAAAAAAAAAATGGACATGCGCCGTCAGCAGAGGTAATGGACAATTTTTAGTCACATTGTTAAAAGGATGTAACACTTATTAGGTGTAATTTAATCTTCCCCAGCCAACAGACAGGGGGTGGAGCAGAAGTAAAGGAAAAAGTAAAATGCATTTTTTGTAACATTGATAAAAGGATGTAACACTTATTAGGTGTGATTTAATCTTCCCCAGCCAACAGACAGGGGGTGGCTTACCCACTAAAATTATCCTTACGCCCGCCGAGGAACATGTATATACATTCATACACCCGGCCAGCATCCAGGGACTGGCAGAGGCACAAGACACAGACCGGAATGTAAGGTCCCAAGGTGAGTCTGATTTTGCCATGACCTATTACAAAAAGTTCAAGAAGGCAGTGTTATGCTACACAACACACTGTACTTGGCCATTTACCTAATCTTCCTATCTACATTCTAAGGACCAAGTCAACAGGACACACCAGGCCCCCAAACCCCTGCGTTAGCACCGAGGCCAAGGGCACACCAGGCTTCTACACCACAAACCCAAATTGTGGATTGCGATGAGGTAAGTCAATGGGCCTTGATGTGTACTTTTAACATTGATATTTGCGAGCTTTTGTGGACAGAAATAAACTAAAAGGATGCTATATTTCTTAACAGACCACAGGAAGCCCACCCATCATCGACCATATACGAGATTTGGAGGAGGACACCCCACATAGGTCACTAACCACTACTGCACCAGTGGCAGCAACGCAGGCAACCCCGGCACAGCCACCACATCCACAACCACCTTCGGAACCAGAACCAACCACCCGTCCCACTGCTCCTACCCAGTCTAGACGCCATATTTCCCAAAGAAGGCATCTTCAAATTTTGGAGGAAACATGGAGGCAGGAAAATATTGCCTTTGCTGCGACAACACAGCAATTCAATGAGACTGTGTGCACCCAACTCACAAACCTCACCGCCCAAGTAGAGGTATTAAACAGCAATATCTCTGCCCTAACCAGCCATATGGCTGAGATTAATCAAAGCCTGGCCCACATTGCAGCCAATTTGCAGGCACAACATCATTCCTCGTCACCATGCAACCCAGCATACCACTAATTTGTGGGGAATACATTTTCTATGCCCACGTGTAATTTTTCTTTTGGGCCCAAAAAAACAAATGACAAAACCAAATTTGTTTGAAAAAAAAAAAAAAATTGTGGTCTCTGAAAAAACACTAAACACTAGTTGTGCACGTATGGTTTGCGCGGTGCCACTTTGGGTGCAAGAAAAAGGAGGGGTGGGGAGGGCTGAAACTAAAGGTGGTGGAGTAGCCCACAAGCCATGATTAGGTTTAGGACCGTTGCAGGCGTCTATTGTAGTGCCCCCCCCCCAGTCTCATCAAGACAACGGAACCTCATCTTCAAGAGAACAAAGCCTGGCTCCAACACAGAGCGAGTCCTCCTGGGGGCAGTATTGTAGCGCTCCTCTGCCTGTGAAGATCGGTGCAGGATGGGGGTCTTCATCCAGGGGACCAAAGGATAGGCAGAGTCTCCTGCCCTAAAACCAAAAAACAGAAAAAATTAAAAAAAGGTGTACATTGCAACAATAGAAAAGAGGGACAAATAGGTGAGCGGGGTAGGGTGGGAGGAAAGGACATTTGTAATGAGACTACATGCACATCCAACCTGTACTCTGATTAAAAAAGTCTGGGGAATACTACTTACATAAGAGGGCAAGAACATGACGCAATAGGGTACAATCACTTAACCCATTTAATTTGTAGATCAATAATTGGGCTCCAAATATACTACGCCAAAAGTTACCAAATAGTGTGTTACGGGAACAAACACAGTCAGAGAGGGTGGGCAACCAATACAAGTTTCAGACACATACCCAGTAGCCAGCCACCAAATAGATCGGCAGATTTGAATCGCTCATGTAGGCAGGAATTCCTAGGCAGGGAAAGCCAGAAAAACGACTCCCAAAAACCAAATCAGGCCCAGCCAGTGCCTGCACATTTATCCTATGTCCCATCTTCAAATGCCTGCACACAAACAATAAAATAAAAATGATGGAGACCCTGTAAAAAGGATACCCAAAAAAAAACCCTAAAAAATATCAAATACTCATGCCATCGATGTCCAAAGGCGTGCGGTGCAGCCTGGTTTCTGCCATACTCAGCAGGACAAGACCGCGGAGCTGGCGCCGCTGATGTGCTCCAACAGAGGACTGCATATTATTGCCCGAGTGCAAATACGGCTGCTCTGACTTGCCGTAAGTGAAGGCTCGGTGGCCCCGTTTTATTAGGGTGATTTCAATCGGAAATCAAGGCTCTTCATCACTGAAAAAAACGGACCAATGAACGAGGCGTCCGTTTTCCCGGGAAACAGCCTCGCGCGAGCCGACAATCGGAAAGGCGGCTGAGCGCACACCTGAGCGCATAAGCGCACACTAAAATCAACGTAGCACCCTTTCCTGACCCGATCAAAGCCCAAAACCAACGGGGAAACGCACGGGGGAGTTGAACGGGGAGGCTCTGCATCGAGCCAATAGGCACTGTGCTACATATCTTTGTGTCATCTGCAAAAATAGAGACAGTGCTTTTAATTCCATCTTCCTGTCGTTCATAAACAAGTTGAATAATAGTGGGCCCAGCACTGAACCCTGGGGTACACCTCTTACAACCAGTAACCATTCAGAGTAGGGATCATTAACCACAACTCTCTGCACATGATCCTTCAGCCAGTTTTCAATCCAGTTACAAACTGTATTTTCTAATCTTGAAGACCTCAGTATCCCCAATTATTTTCCACTTTTATCAGCCTAGAACAATGGGGATCAGACCCAACTTCCGCTGATCCCTCCCAGCCTCTGTTCACCAGCCGCCAGTGGGAGTGAGATGACATCACCGCACTCCTAGTATAAAAGGCCCCTCCCTGCAGCGGCCGGTGAGATGCCAGAAGCCAGTGTGTGGGACAGGGAATGGGCATGCTCTGCTCCGCTGAAGACCCTGGACCAATCACAGGCCCCCCTGGTGCTGGAATCAGGACAGAAGTTCGTTTTTTGTTTTGGGGTTAGTGGGGGAAACTGACAAGACACGTAGATTCTATGCGCTCAGAAAATAGGGGAAGCGAGCATGTAGAATCTACGTGTTCGGCACTGCAAGGGTTAATGCCTACCGTATTTTTCGCCCTATAAGACGCACTTATTTTTTCCCCGAAAATGTCCATGCGTCTTAACAGGCGAATGTAAAAAAAAAAAAAAACTTACATTCCGCGGATCCCCCGCAGCCTTGGTAGTTGCCGCTACCTGTCTGCCTCCCCCTTCATCTGGTTCCGGCCCCTGGGTAGAGCGTGGCCTGTGACGCTAACAAGCGTCACAGGCCATGCCCACCCAGAAGCTGGAACCGGCTCGCTGTGAACTTAACGGCTGACTGCCGCTTCCATGGCCGCAGCTCCCTTCCACTTCCTGCAGAGGCGGTGAGGAGCGGCGGCGGGAAGCGGCAGTCAGCCGCAAGTTCATAGCGACCACAGTGAGCTGACATTGGGCCGGGGTGGGCGTGGCCTGTGTCTCCTACCAGCGTCACGCTGGTAGGAGACACAGGCCACGCCCACCCCGGCCCAATATCTGTTCACTATGAACTTGCGGCTGACACTCTCACAGAGGCGGTGAGGAGCGGCAACGGGAAGCGGCAGTCAGCCACAAGTTTATAGCGAGCAGATATCAGGCCGGGGTGGGCGTGGCTTGTGACTCCTGCTAGTGCCATTGGACGCTGGCAGGAGTCATAGGCCACGCCCCCCGGGTGGGAATCGGCCCGCTCTGAACCTGTGGCGGCGAGCGGCAAAAACGCGGGGGAGTACAATGTAAGTTTTTTTTTTGGGGGGGGGAATGCCTGTGCACATGAGGGATGCCTGTGCACATGAGGGGTGCCTGTGCACATGGGGGATGCCAGTGCACATGGGGGATGCCAGTGCACATGGGGGATGCCAGCACATGGGGGAAGCCTGCACATGGGGGATGCCTGTGAACATGAGGGATGCCTGTGCACATGGGGGAAGCCTGCACATGGAGGATGCCAGCACATGGAGGATGCCAGCACATGGGGGGTGCCTGTGCACATGGGGGATGCCTGTGCACATGAGGGATGCCATCACATGGCAGATGCCTGTGCACATGGGGATGCCTGCACATGGGGGATGCCATCACATGGGGGAAGCCTGCACATGGGGGGGAGCCAGCACATGGGGGGGGAGCCAGCACATGGGGGAAGCCTGCACATTGCCTGTAATGTGGGATATTGCTCACTACCTGTAATTGGGATACTGTTTACTGCCTGTAATGTTGGGTCTCTAATGGTGTGATTGGGGGGATTTCTGCACACTGTCTATAATGGGGTGATTGGTAAGGGATATTTTAGCACATCATTTGGTTCAGAATATTTTTTTCCAATTTTTCTCTTCCAAATCCAGGGTGCGTCTTATAGGGCGAAAAATGCGGTATTTTTGGGCTTTGAGAGCTGGGTGGAATGTCACAGACTAATCTCCACATGAAGTGAGTGTAAGTGTCAGAGAGGGGCACAAAAAAGTCAGATGAAAGCCCTGGCCGGAGGGCTGGTTTGGTGTCTCCACCGGTGGGGATCAATGGGCAGCGTGTTCTCTGAACGCGTGTCTGATGCATTTCTTTTGGAACATTTTGGTTTGCTGCTTGATACATGTTGTGAAGTAGAGCCAAGCAGCATGTTGGGGGGCTGGATGTGGTTTGGTCGTCAGCCTCTTGCCCTAGCAAATTGACAAGGGTCATAAGAAAGGGGCACAACTCCACAAATACCATAAAATAATAATATTTTATTAAATGTTACACTATAGCAAAAATAAAAACACACATGCAACACAAACACGCGATGAACAAGCAGGGTTTACAGCATAATAGCATGGTTCACGGCTGTGTTGGATTCAGTGTGCGAGCGTGGGATGCCCTCTGCACAACTTCATTCTCTCCTCTTGTGCTTGGATAGTGGTCGGTGACAGAAGACGGGCCCGCTGGATGACTGAAACTAGGACCCAGATACCTTGGATACAACATATATAAAAAATGTTTTTTTTTGTTTTTTTTTTTAGGCCCACATGAGTTAGGTTGACTCCTGCAATTATTTTAAGGTCATTATAACACTCCAAAGATCCATTACATTTTACTCTACTGTATGGGTCATATATATAGAGGGATGCTTATGGAGGCACCTCTGGTATTTTACATATATGTATAAAAGGGTAGGTGGACCCGAATAGATGGTTATTATGTATATTTAATTATGTCTGTTATTGTACAGAGAAATAACACAAGTTTATTATATAAGGTGACCTCTAAACACCCTATCATATACCCACACAGAGACTGACCATTGCACTCAAAGGGTAAATTTACAAATCCATTTTATTATGATATAAATTAAAACCACAATAAAGTGGACCAAAACCCAAACGTTTTGACTATCCTGGGTTTTGGTCCTTTCCCCGCGGGCACCCCGATCAGGGGTGCCCCGCTGTGTAAAACTCCCCAGGACGCCCGAACGGACTCACCTCTTCCTGGTCGCACGGCGTGTCTAAGAGCAGCGGCTCTGACAGCCACATCCTCCGCCTCCGTCTAACAGGGAGCATGCCCGCACCGGGCTTTCACAAAAGCCTGGCGTGGGCATGCGCACTGCTAGAGAGAAGCGAAGGTGCCCGCGGATCAGGGTGCCCGCGGGGAAGGGACCAAAACCCAGGATAGTCAAAATCCTGGGTTTTGGTCCACTTTAAAGTGGACCAACACCCAGGGGTGATCGGCCCGGGAATCTATAAGATTCCCAGGCCGATCACCTCCCTCACCGCGGGACATCCGAGATCGGGATGTCCCACGGGGTGAAACCCCCCCAAAACCCCAGTGCCCCCCCCGAAGTGGACCTAAACCCAGGATAGTCAAAATCCTGGGTGTTGGTCCACTTTAAAAACCATAATACTGAGCCATATGCCTGATTAACCATCAGGGGGCGCACTTCCTCACAATAAATACAGTGTATCTCCTAAAGTGATTTTATACAAAATTCATACATATTATATACACACCTATAAACGTCCTAAACCCAAACTCTAAACTAATACGCGTTTCGAGTCCCGAATGGACTCTTGCTCACAAGCCTTGATGAGCAGCAAATACTGGCCGTGAGCAAGAGTCCATTTGGGACTCGAAACGCGTTGGTTCCAGCCGGGGGGGGGGGCCCTCCTCTCCACGGGATACTAGTAAGCACTTCTGTTGCTACATGTTGCTTGTGCCTGCTCTTTCACTCTGAATGGGTTTGATTAATATTTTTTGCACAGATTCTAATTGTGATGGAAGCACTGACACTTTATTAGGTATGGGATAGGCTTTACTAATAGATGTATTCATTTAGAATTTGGGTTTAGGACGTTTATAGGTGTGTATATAATATGTATATATGTATGACTTTTGTATAGAATCACTTTAGGAGATACACTGTATTTATTGTGAGGAAGAGCGCCCCCTGGTGGTTAATCAGGCATATGGCTCAGTATTATGGTTTTTAATGTGGTTTTAATTGATATCATAATAAAATGGATTTGTAAATTTACCCTTTGAGTGCAATGGTCAGTCTCTGTGTGGGTATATGATAGGGTGTTTAGAGGTCACCTTATATAATAAACTAGGTTCTATTGGGTGATAGCCCACAGAGCAGTGCACCAATAATATACTGTGTTGGTGCCGCCCCCATTTCTTTGCCCCTGCCCAACGGGCGTTCTACAGAGAAATAACACATGCTCCTTGAATATATATTTAGATCCAGTACAATTGTATTATGTAGTGAGTGATTTGAATGGCTGTATACCATGTAAATAGTTGAGTTACACTTTGTTTATAGTTGACCTTGATAGCATATCTGCCTCCTGCCCTCCCCCACTCTTTATGTGCAGCCTTCCTCTATCCAGGATTGATTGATTGATTTGATCTTGCTCAGAGGGGGCTCGGCTGCACATATGGTGCTAAGTTGCAGGTTGAGGTTGCCTATTATGGCTCCCTCCAAGTGCGTGACCCTTTAGGACCTAATCTTGCTTAGTGCCTCAATAGGGCGTTGGTATATTATCATGCTCATTAATTATTTGGTATAAATGATGTTCTGTTAACATATATTTGAATATGCTGGATTGTAAAAGATGGAGACCATCTGTGAATCAATTTAACTATTGCACAGGTATCCTACTGGATTGCATGTACATATATATATATACATCGTTGAATGCATTGACAAACACTAGTATGACACATCTACCACGATGTCTAATACACATACGTTATCTCTTTTTCCATTTCACAAGGGCATTGAGAAAGCCAATTTGGTGGCGAAACATGTCTGCCCACTAAAAAAGACAATCCGAGCAGGAAGGTGTTTGCACAACCAGTAAGGAAACGAGAGAACGTGTGATAGAATATTTTCTCTGCTGGGAAAGAAGTAGAATTGGTTCATTGCAGACTATGTATTAATGTAACATAAGTGTTGTAAAAGAATGCACTAATGAAACACATATGATGCAAAGTGTTTTGTTTTTAATATGATACTGTGAAATAAATGTAAAGAGAGAAATCTTTTTTAAATTTAAGAACAGTGTGGTCATTATCAAATGCTCAATGCCAGATACCGGGGGTAGCCTTAACCTGGATTCAGATAAAAAAAAAACATATGGTGCTTAACCGCCAACCATCAATACAGTTCATGGGCGCATCCTTGTCCAATCGGACACGCTGCATCAGGGGGCGGGAGTTACACCTCGCACTGGGGGGGAGGGAGGAGGGTGGCCTGATGCTCTGCCATGCCACATAAAAGGAGACACCATTCAAAGAGTCAGCACCCCTGGAGAAGCCGTAGCGGATTGGCGGAAAGTGTGGGGTCTCCTGCCTTTAATCCACTGCCTGATGATTAGTCACCTTTGACCACAAGGACAGTATGGTCTTTACTTTGTCTTTCCAGTGATTGCTTACTACCTCAGCTCCCTTAAACAGCCCTCTGCACCAACAGCACTTTTGTGTATTGGGTTTACATTGGGGGTCTCATCCCCCGCTTTACTTGGTGAATATCGCCTTCTTATCTAGCATTTGCACTTTAGATTTGATTGATTGCACAGGTTTATAGTCTTGATGAATTATTTGTAGTGATTACTTTTTTATACTTGTATTTTTTGCACTAAGTGGAGTAATTGAATTAGAAATATCTAAAAAAAAATATATATATTTTTTGGGCTATTTGTGGAGCTATTTAATACTGACTTCTATTTGTAGTTTTTGATACCTTGTGGTCTTCTATAATATGGATTGCTAAGGATTTTAGCATCACAGGAATAGTGGATTAATTGATTTTAACAGTGTCTTTGTGTTGCATGTGTGTTTTTATTTTTGCTATAGTGTAACATTTAATAAAATATTATTATTTTATGGTATTTGTGGAGTTGTGCCCCTTTCTTATGACCCTTGTCAATTTGGTTTGGCCCATGTTCTAGTAGCTTGACGGGTTGGGCAGCACACTCAGTTATCAATATTAAAAGCTGTGCCTGCTATTTTGTATAAGTAGCCTCTTGCCCTAGGGTAGCTGTGTGGGGCCTATGTGGCTACAAAAACAGGCAGAGGTTTGTCAGTTACTGATTGATCTGTGGGATTTATTTTTTTTTAGGCAGAGATGGTGTATTTTGACAGATTATTACAGGGATATATTTAATAGACCTGTCAGGTGATTCAGGATTATGCCACAAGTACAGTTTATTTGGTCAGTTTTCAGATCTCCCACCATTGATGGAGCATCGCCCCGGCTCCATAAACCCCATTGCTCAGCAGCTGCCAGTGGGAACGCTGAGTGGGGAGATATCTTCCATTGCAAGGACATGGGAGACCCCTTTCATTATCCTTTCCATCTGCCAATTTTTTGCTGCTCTCACCAAAATCACTGCAGCCAGAAGGAACACATTTGTTGGCAGTAGCTTAGAAGTGACTGACGCCGATGGTGGGGGTATCTGGCAGGAATCAGTTACCCTGCCCACCCGCCTGCTGCTTCTCCATCCTCTGGCTTCCCGTGGCTGTGGTGGACCGGCAAGCCGCGCAGGAGCGATGTATTTGTGAGTTTACTTTTTGTTTCGTTTTTTTCTTTGGCCTACGAGAATGGGAGGGGGGATGCCACACTGCCTATGGGAATGGGATGGAGGAATGCCACACTGCCTAAAGGGAATGGGAGGGGGGGTGCCACACTGCCTAAGGGGGTAGGATGAGGGAATGCAACACTGCCTATTGGAATGGGAGGGGGGAATACCACACTGCCTGTAGGAAGTGGGATGCCACACTGCCTAAGGGAATAGGAGGGGGGGAATGTCACACTGCCTAAGGGAATGGGAGAGGGGAAATGCCACATTCCCTAAGGGAATGGGAGGGGGAAAGCAACACTGCCTATGGGAATGGGAGGGGGATACCACACTGCCTGTAGGAAATGGGAGGGGGGCATGCAACACTGCCTATGAGAATGGAAGGTGAAATGCCACACTGCCTACTGGGAAAGGGAGGGGAATACCGCATTGCCTATATGGGGAAGGCCACACTGCCTATGGCGAAGGGGGCGATGCCACACTGCCTATGAAAAATGGGAGGGGTGATGCCACACTGTCTATGAGAATGGGAGGGGGAAATGCCACACTGCCTATATGGGGAATGGGAGGGGTGATGCCACACTGTCTATGAGAATGGGAGGGGGGAATGCTACACTGCCTATGGGGAATGGGGGGATGCCACTGTCTGTGAGTGGGGAATTTTGCCTATTATTTGGTACTTGGGTAGGGGGGTTTGAGCAATTTTTTTTATTTTTTTTTATTTTATTTTCTTCCTCCAAGTCCTAGGTGCATCTTATAGAGTGAAGAATACGGTAATTTAGGAGGCTTAGTAGGTTCGAGTTCCTTGGCATTATGGTGCCTCATCAGAACCCTCTCCAGGAACTGAGATATGTATATTAGTCAGTACAAAAACATGCTCCAAATAATCACTTGGCTGTAAACAGACAAAAAGAATCAAATTTCATGTAATCTAATGCAATTTATAGAAATCCATAGGAACCATTGATATATAATCTGATCTGTCTTTTGAGATAAATAGAACAATTCCTGCATTTGTATGAACCCAATATGATAACTGTGAACTACAGTACTATGTAAAAATAGAATTTTATTCAGAACATGACTACGATTTCTTTACCATGTGAACCCTTTCATGTGTAATAAGACTTATTTTACGACAGTAACATTTCCCACATTCAGAACATGCATAGGGCTTTTCCCCTGTATGAACAGTTCTATGTCTCATAAGGTGTGCTCCCTGAGAAAAACATTTCCCACATTCAGAACAGGAAAATGGCTTTTCCCCTGTATGAACTCTTTCATGTGCGATAAGCTCTGATTTCCGGAAGAAATATTTCCCACATTCAAAACAGGAATATGGCTTCACTTTTGTATGAACTGTCTTATGCCTGTTAAGGTCTGCTATCTGAGGAAAACATTTCCCACATTCAGAACAAGTATAAGGCTTCTCCCCTGTATGGTCCCTTTCATGTATAAAAAGGGCCGATTTCTGAGAAAAACACTTCCCACATTCAGAACATGAATATGGCTTCTTTCCTGTGTGAATTCTTTCATGGACAATAAGGTTAGATTTCTGGGGAAAGCATTTCCCACATTCGGAACACGAATATGGCTTTTTCCCTGTATGAACTCTTTCATGACTGATGAGATTTGATTTCTGAGGAAAACATTTCCCACATTCAGAACATGAATATGGCTTCTCTCCTGTATGAACTCTGCCATGTATATAAAGGGCCGATTTATGAGAAAAGCATTTCGCGCATTCAGAACATGAATATGGCTTCTTCCCTGTATGAACTCTTTCATGTGTGATAAGGTCTGATTTCTGAGAAAAACATTTTCCACATTTAAAACATGAATATGGCTTCTCCCCTGTATGAATTCTTTCGTGACCAGTAAGAGCATTTTTATGAGAAAAACATTTCCCACATATAGAGCAAGAATATGGCTTCTCCCCTGTATGAACTCTTTCATGACTGATAAGAGCTGATTTCTGAGAAAAACATTTCCCACATTCAGAACATGAATACGGCTTCACTCCCGTGTGAACCCTTTCATGATTGATAAAATGTGATTTCCGAGAAAAGGATTTCCCACATTCAGAACATGAATATGGTTTCTCTCCTGTATGAATTCTTTTATGTCTGATAAAGTTTGATTTATCAGAAAAACATTTTCCACATTCAGAACATGAATATGGCTTCATAGATCTATCAGCAGTATGATGGGAAAGCATATCAGAGAGACACTCCTCCTCTGCAGAAAGATGAGACGAGAGATGTGCAGAATGTAGTGCTGGATGGGGATCATCTTTTCTTTTAGCATCCGGAAAGATAACATTGCGTTCGACCATCTTATTCCAGCTGGATCTGCCATCTGGAAAAAATAAGAAATGGAGGGGAAGAGAGAAGGTTCACAAAATAGACATAAAAAGATAACAGCTGATGATTAACTCATAAAGAAACTACTTAAAGGTATTTAACAAAGATACCAAAAGTCAAACAGTGTAAGAAGGTTCCAGAGGAATAAAATGTTTATGATCTCAATTATTAATGAATTATTATTAAATCACTAATATTACTGAAAAATAGGTAACTAGGATGAATGGAGTCTGTGGATTTTTACCTGGTTATTATGATTCTGATCCGGGGCTGGTTAATAAGGAAATCATACAGATATAATATAATATAAGGTTTATTTTGGTGAAATGCATCAATGTTCATTATGTATATATATGTGTGTGTGTGTGTGTGTGTGTGTGTGTGTGTGTGTGTGTGTGTGTGTGTGTGTGTGTAGAGATATGTGTATACACAGACTTGGGTCAGGTTTCTCTTAGTAATTACTTTAACTTCGACTACTTAAGTGAAACCATATGTAAGGTATAGTGTTACATGACGTTTTGAAATAGGAAGAGTTGGAGGAGGGGAAAAGGTTTGACCATAAGGACAAAGGACCGAGTCTTTCGGGCTCTTAGCTTTGGGTCTCTGAACGGACAACATGTGAGACATGTAAGAGATTGCCATACAGTATGATGGGGGTTGGGCGGAAGACAAAAGACTCTAGTTTGAATTAACCTGAGAATGATTGCTGCATTTTTCTATGGACACTGCTTACAATTCTGGACATTGCAACTTCATATCATATTTACACCATTCATAATATTATTTCCCTGTAATGTATCAGCTCTATTTTATATTAAATCCAATCACTGATCTTTGGTTTCGGCCAATACTTAAAGCACGATAGCTGAGATCATTTTTGGATGGCCCAATCCTTGTTAAAAAGTCAAACAAGGAAAAATAATAATATCACAAATGGTGATATTTTACAAAAAGATATGTATAAGTTTGAAGGTGAGTATTCCCACAGAGTAGTGTAGTAGATCTTCTCAAAATCATTTCTCAATCACTCAGTGTATAAAATAATTCCTAAAAGGTAAACCTCCACCAGTAAGAATTAAAGCGGACCAAAACCCTCTGAACTTGTGAAATACATTTGGCCACACAGATACTCTCCTCTTAGGGTTTTGAACTAGTAATGGATATTTCTGCTTTTCTAATCATCCTTGTCACGGGGACCTCGCACTCACCCGGCCTTCGGTCCCACGCCGGCTGCACTCAGTCGGCCGGAGCGCAGGCTGGGCGGCATCTTCGGCAGGCGGCGGCGGCTCGACGGCTTCCATCCCCGGCCGCCTCTCGGCTGTTTCCGCCGCGAGCAGCCGCTCGGCTGTTTCCGTCGCGAGCTGCGGCTCGGGCGGCTCTGTCACTAGCAGCGTCTGGAGCGGCCGCGTCCCTGGCATCGCGGCGCGCTCCTGACGCTCAGGATCGTGCTCGCGCGCGCGAGCACTCAGGCTTTATGCCCTCCGGCGGCACTGCACACAGCACGCCCGCCGGAGGTAATCAGTTCTGGGCCAATGAGCCCAAGGTTGCTTTGGGCGGAACGCCCTTGTGGTTTGAATGGGGCAATCAGCCCCAGGTTCCTAAGTTACACCAATCATGTCCCTCAATCTGGTCGGCCACTTCCTATAAAGGTGTTCCTATTGCATTTGATCCTTGCCCGTGTTAGCGTGCTGCTGGGTGTGAATTGGTGTCTGTTCCGTTTACGTATCTTGCCGTGTATGACCATCCTCGATTGCTGCCCGGACTGACCTTAGCCTGTTTTCCTGACCACGATTTCTGC
This sequence comes from Gastrophryne carolinensis, assembly GCA_027917425.1. Classification (NCBI taxonomy): domain Eukaryota; kingdom Metazoa; phylum Chordata; class Amphibia; order Anura; family Microhylidae; genus Gastrophryne; species Gastrophryne carolinensis. Next base: position 14,185,671 of record CM051237.1, read on the forward strand.
CTGCTCCTCTGTACTGCGTATCTGTGATTCCCCGGCGTGACCTTTGGCTCGACTCGACTATTCTTCTGTCTCATCCTCCTGTACCGCGCTTCATTGGACTGATCTGCCGTGTATGACCTTTGCCCGTTTGACCTTACCCAGTCTCGTTCCTGGTTCGTTTGCCTTCCCCTGCATAAGTCTGCATCCTTTGTGCTAAGAAGTCCTGGGGGCAACCGTGTCTGGTGAGGCGTGTCCAGCGTCCCGGCAAACGGGGGCTTGTCTATAGGGGAAGCTAGCAGTGGAGATTGGGGGTTGCAGACTTAATTGGAAGGTGGGCGTCCCACAGGACCTGACATTATCACGGGCCATCAACATTATTTCCTAGATGGAAGAATTAATGCAGCAGGTGCAAGCTATGGCCACCGCCATCAACCAGCTGGCCCAGCGAGTGGCTACGCAGGAAAGTCGCCAACTACCTGCGCCACTGGATCCTGGACCTACAGTCAAGCCAAAGATTCCTCTTCCAGAGAAATTCTTCGGGGAACGGATGAAGTTCTCTAACTTTAAGAACTCTTGTGAGCTCTACTTCCGTCTACGGCCCCACTCATCTGGGTCAGAAACTCAATGAGTGGGCCTAGTCATCTCACTTCTCCAGGGTGATCCTCAGACCTGGGCATTTGGATTGGCACCTTCTGATGAAGCCTTACAATCAGTTTCCTCCTTTTCTGCCATGGAGCTATTATATGCAGACCCTGATCGAGCTTCAACGGCAGACTCCAAGCTACGGAATCTTAGACAGGCAAAACGCTCAGCGGAGGAGTATAGCTCAGAGTTCTGTCGATGGGCCATTGATTCTAAGTGGAATGACCCAGCTTTGTGCAGCCAATTTAGAATTGGACTCTCAGAAAACATTAAAGATGTTCTAGTGAACTATCAGCTACCCAAAAGCCTTGATGAATATATGCAACTGACAATTAGAGTGGATAGACGTCTCAGGGAAAGACGCCAAGAAAAAGGCAAGGATCAACCTTGGGGACCCCCACGCCAAGAGTCAAGCCCTAGGGGTGCTGCCGCCCCTTCTTCTATGACGTCTGAAGAACCCATGCAACTTGGCGTAACCCATCTTTCTCAGGCAGAGAAAGTTCGGCGTAGAACACAAGGCCTTTGTCTTTATTGCGGAAATCCTGGCCACTTCGCAAAAAATTGCCCAAACAAGGCTCCGGTGGCGGGAAACTACAGCGCCTAGATCCTGCTGAGGGACTTCATCTAGGCGGTCAGGTATCATTCCTTCATGTTAATCGGTTACTCCTACCAGTTATGGTCTCTTGGGGCCTTTCCAAGACTTTTGTCTCCGCTTTCATAGACAGTGGAGCGGCTGGCAATTTCTTGGATAGGTCACTAGCCTCCACCCTTAATATTCCATTGATTCCGTTATAAAATTCCCTTCGAGTCCTGGCTGTCAATAACAAGCCCATCATGGGAGGGTTGGTCTCCTTTAAGACCCCCTTGGTGAATTTAATTGTGGGTTCTGCCCATTCTGAAGAATTAGAGTTTTTTATTATTGAGAGTCCTGTTTCTCCTATTGTATTAGGTTTCCCATGGTTAAAAACCCATAATCCGGTTATTAATTGGGAATCTGGGGATCTTGTTAAATGGAGTCCATTCTGTTATGAGCATTGTTTCTCCACATCCCTCAGGTCCTCACAGGTCATCCTTGATGGTTTACCACCAGCCTACGCAGATTGGGCGGATGTTTTCTCTGAAAAATCCGCTGACACTCTTCCCCCGCATAGGACCTATGATTGTCCCATCGATTTGCTTCCAGGTACTATGTCCCCTAGGGGGAAGATATACAATCTCACACGATCTGAAGAGCTGGCCATGAAAGATTATATTTCAGAGAACCTCAAGAAGGGATTCATCCGTCCTTCTACCTCACCTGCTGGTGCAGGATTTTTCTTTGTCGAGAAGAAGGACGGCGGTTTACGCCCCTGTATTGACTACCGGGGATTAAACAAAATGACTGTAAAAAATAGATATCCATTACCGTTAATCAATGACCTCTTTAATCAGGTATCTGGGGCTCAGATTTTTTCCAAACTTGATCTTAGAGGGGCATATAACCTTATTCGTATACGCCAGGGAGATGAATGGAAGACAGCCTTCAATGTCAAAGATGGCCACTATGAATACTTGGTGATGCCCTTTGGCCTATGTAATGCCCCTGCAGTCTTCCAAGATTTCGTGAACGACATTTTTCGCGATTTCTTGGGTCGGTTTCTGGTGGTCTATTTAGACGACATACTCATTTTTTCCCATTCCCTGTTGGAACACCGTCAACATGTGAAAGTGGTGTTACAAAGGTTACGGGAGAACCATCTGTATGCTAAAATCTCTAAATGTGTATTTGAAGTTTCTGAAATTCTGTTTCTAGGATATTTAATCTCTAAGCGTGGGTTGGTTATGGATCCCTCCAAAGTATCCGCAATACTGGAGTGGGAGCAACCTAGAACCCTAAAGGCGCTTCAGAGGTTTTTAGGATTTGCAAATTTTTATAGACAATTCATAAGGGGGTTCTCTTCCATTGTGGGTCCCTTAACAGATCTTACTCGAAAGGGCGCTTTTGTTCAGGAGTGGCCTCCCTCAGCAACAAGCGCCTTTCATCTATTGAAAAAGACCTTTACTTCAGCTCCTGTCTTGATCCATCCCAATACTAACCACCCGTTTCTGTTGGAGGTCGACGCCTCCGAACTTGGGGTGGGAGCAGTTCTCTCTCAGTACTCTGGTAATCCGGAGAGACTGCATCCCTGTGCGTTCTTTTCACGTAAATTTTCTCCTGCTGAACTTAATTATGATGTTGGTAATAGGGAACTATTGGGTATTAAACTGGCCTTTGAAGAATGGCGTCACTGGCTGGAAGGTTCTCTACACCCCATTACCGTATATACAGATCACAAGAATCTAGAATATTTAGAGTCCGCCAAGAGGCTCAACTCCCGTCAGGCTCGCTGGGCACTCTTTTTCTCTCGTTTCAATTTCATTATCACCTACAAACCAGGGAAAAAGAATACCAAAGCAGACGCCTTATCTCGAAATTTCGGAGATTGTAAGGATCGATTTGATCCTGCTGAACCGATTCTGCCCTTAGGTTGTATAGTGGGCGCCCTTCTCCCTGATTTGTCTAGTTCTTTGACGCCATATCAGATTGATACTCCTCCCGGTAAACCCTCTGAATGCTTATTTGTTCCACCTCATTTACGTCTCGCCGTTTTACAGGAACTTCATGATGCCGGCTTCCTCTGATGACGCGTCCTCTGATGACAGCGCAGCCGGCCTCCCCGCTCCCACCAAGCCCTGAAATATGGAAAAAAAAAATGCCGGCATGGTGGGAGCTGGGAGGCTGGCTGCGCTGTCATCAGAGGACGCGTCATCAGAGGAAGCCGGCTTCCTCTGATGACGCGTCCTCTGATGACAGCTGACAGCGCAGCCGGTCTCCCCACTCCCACCATGCCGGCATTTTTTTTTTTTTATTTCAGGGAAAATTTGGTCAGCACGAACCACTAAAAATTCGGGTTCGTGCTGAATCGAATTTTCCCTGAAATTCGGAGCGAATTCAGGTTCGTTAGAACCGATTCGCTCATCCCCAATTACCACCTTCAATCAATCTTGGTGGTATAAGATGGCTTGCACATAAGAACAAGGAGTATATCAAGCAAACAAAGGAAAAAGCAAAAAGTATAATTACTGTCCCTTTATGGCCATCTCTACAATAACCGGGGGTCTGTGCCAATCCAACAATCCTTTTGCGGAACGCGTGAGATTGTTGGATTGGCACAGACCCCCGGTTATTGTAGAGATGGCCATAAAGGGACAGTAATTATTGGCTTAGAGATATGGGATGGTCTTAGGAGCCTGTTTTAATATTGTCTGTACATGTTTTTTAATGCGTTTTTTTCTTTTTGGAACCTTAATAAATTATTAATATCTATAAATGAGCTGTGCCCGTCTACTTGGGTTTTATGTGCCTATTGTCTATATGTGTTTCCAATATTGGCACAGACCCCGGAGCACGCTTGATTGTTTTTGATTTGAGTAAGGCTGTGCCCACTAATATTTACATACATTAGCTCCATTCATCTTACTAGCGACCCAGCAATCGATCATGGAAACAAACCTTTAACAACTTTTATGGATTCAAAGCCTTCATCAGTAACTTGATAAATGAAAAGCTCACGGCTATCCTTCTGAATAAACATGATGTTTATCTAAAGATTTGCTCCCCCTGGTTGCAATATGCCCACCACGGTGAACCCTACACTAGTGTAGGTGCCACATAGCCAGGGAGGTGTTACTGGTTGTGCAATCTCTCTCCCACTCCTTTCTCCGCTGGTCTTTTTCTGCTCTCTCCTTTTCTTCTACCTTATACTTTCTCCTGCTCTTCAAGATTCAGGTCACATAGATCAGTGGTCCCCAACCTTTTTTTTCACCGTGGACCGGTTCAGGATTTGGTAATTTTACCCCGGGGGGGCTGACTGGGGGCGGGGCAAGGAGAAAACGGAGGAAGAAAAAAAGAGAGGGAACATGGGGAACAGAGAAAAAAATGAGAAAGTTAGGAGGTTGGGAAGAAGAGTAAAGAAAGAAAAGGAGAGAAAAAAAAGGTGAGAAATAGAGAGAAGGGAAAATAAAAAGAAGGAAGTGAGTGAAGCAAGGAAGAGAGGGAAAACAGAAGTGGGGGAGGTAATGAAAAAAAGAGAGAAAGAATGTATAGCAACAGTGAGTGAAAGAAAAGAGAAAGGGAAGAAGAAAGAAAAAAATAGGGGGAGGGAGAAATAAATAAATAAAAAAGAGAGAGAGTAAACGGGTAGACGGGAAGAAGACAGGATGGAAAGAGGAGAGGAGGAATGGAGTAAGAGAAACAGGGAGGGAAAGGAATGAGGGAGAGAAGGAAGTGAGAACTGAAGAAAGGGAGAGAGAGAAGAGCAAGGACAGAGAATAAGAAAGAGGAAGGGGGAGTGAAAGAGCAAAAGGAAGGAAGAAGGCAGTATGGGAGTGAGGGAGAAAGAGAGTGAAAGGCAGAAAGGGAAGAATTTAAGGAAGAAAGAAACGGTGAGAAAAAGAGAGGATGGAAGGAAGGAGTGGGAGAAGAAAAAAAGAGAGGAAATGCAGAAAGGATGGGAGAGAGGGAAGGATGAAAGGAAGGAATGAGGGAAAGGATGAAGGAAAGAGAACAAGAGAAAGAGAGATAGAAAGTTGAGAAAGAGATATAATAAAGTGTGGTGCAGAGAGAGAGAGAAAGAGAGGCAGGGAAGAAGGGGGAAAAAAAGAAAAAGAGGACAAAGGGAGAAAGATAGAGGAAGAGAAAAATGGAAGGAAGGGACAAATAAAAGAAGCAAGAGAGGACAAAAAATTAAAGCAGGGAGAAAGAGAGAGAGAGAGAGAGAGAGAGAGAGAGAGATGGGGAAGGAAGGGAGAAATAAAAGGACAGTGATAAAGTGAGAGAGGGAGAAAAAGACAGAGAATGGAAAGGAAACACAGAATAGAAGAGAATGAGGCAGACTGGCCACAACTAATACATCATGGGTGGGACTTGCCTTTTCTCTCCTTTACTGTTGTGTCCTGCCAGTCTGACACCTCCAGGACACTGATGATCGCAGAGCAGGGGGGGGGGGGCAGGTATCTGGCCAGCCAGAGATGATTAAACAAAAGTCTCCGACGGCTGGTGGGAGCTCTGAAGCTTTTTTATTTTTACCTTATCTTCCCCGTCTTCGGCAGAGCCCGGGCACACCGCAATTGTGCCCCGCCCACTACTCCATCATTGACCCAGCCGTCATTGGGCCTCCCTCCGCCTCTACAAAGCACCTCCTCCAGTTCTTCTGATGCCGCGCGCACAGCGCGTTATTACCCTGGCCCCGGGCACACAGCGGGGGCAGCCGGGACATCTCTTAAAGGGGCGGGACCGCGGGACATGGGGGGGATCCCGCCTCAGCGCCCGATACCATTTTAACCACGGACCGGTAGCGGTCCGCGGCCCGGAGGTTGGGGACATAGATGGATAACGTAAACATGATTAGAGGGCCTATACAGCTCTGTCCACGAGTTTTCAGATGTGTCAATTAGTTAACAAAGAATTACAGAACTATCGAGTATTCGAGTGCACCTTACACTATCTCATTGTACCAACAGGAATATGATTGTACTCATGTGGAATATGCTGCTGAGCCTTGACTATACTGTATGTTCCATTGTTGTGAAGTGACAAATCTGACATGTTTAGGTTATATTCTGGAAATATATATTATCTTCCATATTAAAAAGATATTGAACCAGTATGTAGTAATACTACGGAAGTTCACTCTACCTCAGTTCTAACAGCTGATGTTCAGACAAATAATGGCCATTTCCCCTTTTCTGTGTTGTTTACCATTGAGTCCCTTTCAAAAGATCATGTTTACTCAGTGGTGATGTAAGTTGTTTCATTTTTCATTTCATATATTTATATATTCATTTTCTTGTTCACTTGTCTATATGTTAATCTGTACGTAGTTATTCCACAGAAGCTCTCTCTTGTCTTTCGCTGTACCCCACTTCCTACAACTGATGTTCAGACAAATAATGATTCCCCCTTTTCAGTGGGGAAAATGTGTCATAGATTCCTGCTCAAAAGATGTTTACTCAGTTGTGATGTAAGTTGCTTTTCCCATTGTATAGCTTTATATATGAATTTATTTGTTCGCTTCTTAAAGTGGACCAACATCCTCCTCTGATCGGCCTGGGAATCTATAAGATTCCCGGACCGATCAGTCGGGGGTGCCCCGCTGTGTGAAACCCCCCAGAAACCCCTAAATCCCTACCTGTTCCTCGATCCAGAGGCGCCCGCCGCCGCCTCCCGCGCGTCCCTCTAGCAGGACGCGCACCTGCGCCGGCCGTTTGTGAATGGCCGGCGCGGGCGCGCGGCCTGTAAGAGTGACGCGCGGGAGGCGGCGGTGGGCGCTGCCTCCCGCTTGTCCGTCGGCGGGGATTGGCAGCAGCGGTCACGTGAGAGCGGGGAGAGGTGAGTTTTTGGGGCTTTCTGGGGGGGTTTCACACAGCGGGGCACCCCCGATCGGGGTGCCCCACCGAAGTGGACCAATAGTCAAAATCCTGGGTGTTGGTCCACTTTAAAAACATATTGAACCAGTATGTAGTAATACCACGGAAGTTCGCTCTACCCCAGTTCTAACAGCTGATGTTCAGACAAATAATGGTGATTTCCCCTTTTCCATGGTGAAATGGTGTTGTTTACCATTGAGTCCCTTTCAAAAGATCATGTTTACTCAGTGGTGATGTAAGTTGTTTTTTTTTTCATTGTGTATATTTATATATTCATTTTCTTGTTCACTTGTCTATATGTTAATCTGTACGTAGTTATCCCACAGAAGCTCTCTCTTGTCTTTCGCTTTACCCCACTTCCTACAACTGATGTTCAGACAAAAAATGATTCCCCCTTTTCAGTGGGGAAAATGTGTCATAGATTCCTGCTCAAAAGATGTTTACTCAGTTGTGATGTAAGTTGTTTTTTTTTTCATTATGTATATTTATATATTCATTTTCTTGTTCACTTGTCTATATGTTAATCTGTACGTAGTTATCCCACAGAAGGTCTCTCTTGTCTTTCGCTTTACCCCACTTCCTACAACTGATGTTCAGACAAATAATGGCCATTTCCCCTTTTCTGTGTTGTTTACCATCGAGTCCCCAACAAATGATCATGTTTACTCAGTGGTGATGTAAGTTGTTTTTATTTTCATTGTGTATCTTTATATATTAATTTCTGTGTTCACTTGTCTATATGTTCTGTATAGACATGTTCTGTATATAGTTATATAGAAGCTCTCGCTTGTCTTTCGCTGTACCCCACTTCCTACAACTGATGTTCAGACAAATAATGATTCCCCCTTTTCAGTGGGGAAATTGTATCATAGATTCCTGCTCAAAAGATGTTTACTCAGTTGTGATGTAAGTTGTTTTTCCCATTGTATAGCTTTATATATGAATTTATTTGTTTGCTTCTTAATATGTTAATAAGTATGAAGTTACACGTCACACGTAAGCTCTATATAGTTATCCCACAGAAGCTCTCGCTTGTCTTTCACTGTACCCCAGTTCCTACAGCTGATGTTAGGTTAATAACAATAATTCCTCCTTGTCCATGGTGAAGTAGTGTTGTTTCCCATTGAGTCTCTCTCAAAAGATGATGTTTACTCAGTTATGATTTAAAGTGGACCAACACCCAGGATTTTGGCTATCCTGGGTTTTGGTCCACTTCGGTGGGGCACCCCCAGAAAGCCCCAAAAACTCACCTCTCCCCGCTCCCACGTGACCGCTGCAGCCAATCCCTGCTGACGGACAAGCGGGAGGCAGCGACAGACAAGAGAACGCGCCCGCCGCAGCCTCCCGCGCGTCACTCTTACAGGGCGCACGCCTGCGCCGGCCATTCACAAACGGCCGGCGCGGGTGCGCGTCCTGCTAGAGGGACTCGTGGGAGGCGGCGGCGGGCGCCGCTGGATCGAGGAGCAGGTAGGGATTTAGGGGTTTCTGGCGGGGTGCTCCGCAGTCAGGGACCTGATCGGTCCGGGAATCTTATAGATTCCCGGGCCGATCAGGGAGGGTGTTGGTCCACTTTAAGTAGTTTTTTCCACTGTATATCTTTATATATTTATTTGTTTGCTTGTTAATAAGTTTGTAGTTATACCACAGAAGCTCTCGCTTGTCTTTCACTGTACCTCAGTTCCTACAGCTGATGTTCACACAAATAATGATGATTCCTCCTTTCCCATTGAGTCTCTCGAAAAAGATGATGTTTGCTCAGTGGTGATGGAAGTTGTTTTTTTAATTGTATATTTTTATATATTAATTTCTTTGTTCACTTGTTTATATGTTAATACGTATGTAGTTCTTTATAATAAAATGACATCTTTATTGTCATGTTCTGATCCTCTTAAAAACAATATATGAACCTGCATTTGTCAGTGACCCTGTCTTGGTCTGCCTTGTGCAGTATCCAAACATTTGATCTGGATTGAGCATAAGCAAAACAGACGTCACAAGTGAATGCACCTATCCCAGACGCTAGGATTTCCTCAGTGGCTTTGTCCACGTCCAGGGTCCCCCATCAAAGACACAATTCACTGAACAATGTCGGTTAAGAAAGTCTGCTTATCTGTGCTGTGGATGGGATGTGGACTGCTGACTTCAGAACATACCAAAAGTTAGGCTAGCTTCTGTAATAGCGACCCTGCACCTTGTGCTGCGATGGTGATTGATTTATGCTGCAGCATAGGAATTGTCTGACTAGATACTTGGGCCCAAGTGTAGTTGTAAGAGACACACTCACCTGGGTTGATCTGCAGACTCATTTCTTCCTCTTCGTTCTTCACAAAAAGTTCTTCCTCCTCGGTTTTCACTTTTATCACTAAAAAGTCTCCTGGTTCTGTGAATAAGAATGAGAGTGATGCCCCTGTACTGAGATGTACGAGACACACCAGAGCGTGTGCTAAGTAACTCAAGAGGAGAAATAAGAACCTCTTTTCTACCGAGGATTTATTACTCACCTTGGCTGATCTGTAAGGGAACTTCCTCCTCTTCATTCTTTACAGATACGTATTCCTCTTCCTCCTCAGTTTTCACTTTTATCATTAAAAAGTCTCCCCGTTCTGTGAATAAGAATAACACCCGTGTACTGTATGGGACACAATGAGTAACTGAACAAGAGGGGCAGGATAATCTTTTTCTATTGAAACACAAAAAAAAATTGGTCATTGGGGTACAAAAGACCACCAAGGACCCCTTTTCTATAGGTTTATTACTCACTGTGACAGAAAATACCCTAGGTGTAGTTTATTTCTCTATGTGTGTATGTTGGTGTGTGTATCGGTGTATATATATATATACATATATGTGTGTGTGTGTGTGTGTGTGTGTGCACACACCTACATGGACATATATGTATAGTTGTGTTTTTCGGCCTAGCTCTATATAACTCCCCTCATGTCTTCCCCCTCCTACCTGCTCGCCATATAACCCCCTGCATGCACACAGGGTCAACTGGGATGGCTTTCCTCATAAAAGTCCCCAGAGGTCGCTGGTACCGGGTCCCGGCGGTATTGACGAATATGTTTCCCTCTTCCTCCCCCCCCTCTGTTGGAGATGCTTGCATGCTAGGGGGACCATGACACACGTCTTTTGGGAGTGCGAGAAGCTGTCTGGTTTCTGGGGAGGGGTAAGAGAGGTTGTTAGGAAATTAACGGATATCAACTTGGGTGAGGACCCCGCCTGCTACCTGCTTAACTTGGCCCCGGTATCCATGAGATCCAGGCGTGAGTCCCTCCTCGCTCCCCTCCTGAATGCTGCCAGAACATGCATTCCGGCTAAATGGAAGTCCTCTGAGCCCCCCGTTCAGGATATTTGTAGGATGGAGGAACTCACTGCCTCGCTCAAGGGGACCCTGGAAAAACATAGGAAGACCTGGCAGGAATGGGACTGGTTCACTTTCTCTTCCGACCTTCCCCTTTATACGTAACTTAGCCTTGTTGGGCTTCTCGAGGGATGGTTTTCTCTTTGATCCCTTTTTTACCCCTCTTTGCCCTTCCCCTTCTGCCTTTCCCCGGATGTTTCTGTCTTGTCTCCCCTTCCCCTATCGCCCTCTGTTACTTGCCCTTATATAGTTTTGATATACCCTGTTGTTTAACCCAATAAAAAGAAGGTTGGGGGCATGGGTTGCAGCTGCTATAACACATCAACAAACAGGATTGCAGCCTAAAACATACGGAACGGGGCTCAGCGTAGCCCTGCACATTATCTCTCGATCTGCTCTCGATCCATAGAGATTGTGGATGTGTGGTTGCCCATGCCTTTCCGGGCAGCTTGATACGATGTCTTACTGTTTTTATATTGGTTGTAATGTCTGTATTTAAGTGGCACTGCGTTGTTGTGCACTGTAATTTTTGCTTCCTTCAATAAAAACTTTTAATTACAAAAAAAAAGTCCCCAGAGGTAAGGGTTATCAGAACTACAGAGTGGTTGGAAAGCAAAAATAAACAAATCACATCAATAGATCCCAGATTGAGACAACAAGGTTCCGCTGCTGCTTGTGTCACCCCCTCCCTTGGAATGTGTTCAGTCGGTATCATCTAGCAGAAATGAGATTGGAATATTCTGAGACAGAGTGTGATACCAACACCAGCCCCCTGGTAGGAGGGGGCGGGAGACCCCTGCGCTGGGGCCTATAAGTATGGCTAGCCAGATTGGCCAGAGACACTGGAATCTTACCATCAAGAGTGACACAGGCTCCATTTTAATATCTAAGGAGGAAACCTGGAACCGTTCATTGGGAGACATGTGAGGACTGAGAGACAACTGATTTGATCGAAATGCAGCTCAAACAGACTCTTAAGCATTTTTCCTCTTTTTATTTGTATTGATATCTATTTATTTGTACTGTGTTTTATAGTTAACCTTGTATTCTAAGTATGTCACACACCCCACTTCAATCATTAAATATTACACTTGGGGGTAACTCCACCAGCAGGTGGCGACGTGCAGAGAAGTCATGAAAAACAAGCCCCTCCTGGTCTATACATTCCTGGCACCTCTCACTCATTCCCCAGTGTTTCTTCTCTGCAAGATGGCGACAAGACAGAAGAAAGAAGTCTCCTGCTTGCAGGTAGCCGGGGTAACACCCCGGCCCCCCCTTTCTGGTCTATTTCTGCCCAGTCCTTTTTTGTTTGCCTAATAGATAACAATAGAAGCCTCCCAGCTTAGGCTGCTGGCTGGGTAATGGTAGATGCCACCTAATGGTGCCTAGGAGATTAGCTCCTCCGCTAGACCCCACAAGTGGGACAACGCGGTTATCCGGCCTGGTGATCCGGATTTGGGATGCCCCGTCCCGCTGTCACCTTATTGGTGCTGTCCCTGTCCCCCGCTTGGTCCCTTTCTCCCTGCGCTAGAAAGAGGGGGGGGGGGGCGCTATGTGATTACTAGTACTTGCTGAGTGTGATTGCTGTGTGTTTTTATTTTACTGACATGAGGTGGATTTTGGAGAGCCTCCCCACCTCAGGCGGTGGGCAGTTGTATGGTGCCTCCTGACTGTACTACTATTTCGTGCCTGGGTAGGTTCTGCCTTGATGGGGGGCGGGGGTTTGGGCGGCGCGTTTTGTCACTTTTCCGCCCGCTCCCGTTTTGCACAGGTTTTTGGGTAAGGTGCGGAGGTGAGGCTGGGCGCCATGTGTGTGCGGTGCCCGCTGCCTCCACTTGCGTGGTGTTATGCGGCTGTCTGGCGGGGCCGCGCCTCGCGCGGCCCGCGCTGCACTGTGTCCGGGAAGGGGGGTGGGGCCGGAGCGCTTCGCACGCTTGTGACGGCCCGCCTTTCTTCTCTTCCTCGTTCATTCTCTCCCCCCCCCCATCTTGACGCAATCGCATACTGCGATGGGAGTACGCTGCCTTTTGCCGCCGTGGTGAGTTTATTCTTGTTGTGGGGCACATGTACGCTGTTGATGTAGCGCTTTTGGAAGTATTCCCTCAATGAATTGGTAGCCTGCTGCACGGTCCAGCGGTTAGAGCATACGCTTATGGAGTTTGTTCCCCGACGGTGCTGGTTCGAATCCCACTCTGTCCTTAGGTTTTAATATGTATGCATTTAGTTGCCCGTTAGTTTTTGTTGTGCATAACTTTGCATTTTTTGTTCCTGTGCTGCTGCATGTTTGATTGTCTATGGGCCATGGAGTGAATGTCTTCTATTCCATAGCAGATCCTGGGTTCCCATACTGAAGGGGTCTCCCGGTTTTTAGATGCTTGGCTAGTTGGGGTACTGTCCCTTTATAATTACAATTCCCCCACACGGGACATTTAAAAGGGGCATCCCGGGTCGCTTATGGCATAAATCCCTGGGTAATTGCGAATACCATAATTTCACCATTATGGAGGCTTCTAGTAAAACGGAAACGGCCCTTGGGGCAATTCAGGCTTTTTGGGGGTTGTGGGGCTCCTCTCCCAGGGGATGCTGTCATAATATGCATTCCATGTGTACGGTGGAATATTAAGCGCCAGTCCGGTACTCCGGCTTCTGGCTCCTCGCCGCCCGTGTCATCACCTACCCCTCCCCGCCTGTTCCGGACCCCATGTGACGTGGTCATGGGTGGGGATTCGCATTCCGAGGTGTGCGCCGGGTTGGCCAGCCTTGAGATAACGTTTTCCGCGGTGGTTGCTCAGAGGGCCACGGCTAGCGGAAACACTTTCCCCCGCTCCGCAGGGTCACAATGTTGATGTGTTTGAGTCCTTGGACTGGGCCGATTGCCCCCCGGCTGAGGAGGGGGAGCTCTTTGAGGATTCGGATGGGCCTGATGTCCAGCTGCGGGTGGCGCTGCGGGTGACCAGGTTGCTGGGGTGGCCTTCGACACCCCTTCAATATTGGCTCAATTGTTGAGTCGGTTCCTACGCCTAAGGGTGAGTTAATTGACGTGGTCTGGCCACGCTTGGAATTCCCAGTCCACGAATTTTTGAGGATGTCATACTTAAGGAATGGGAGCAGCTTACCCGTTTTGCTGGTGTTACGCCTAGTTGGGATAAAGAGTATCCTTTCCCGGCGGACTTGGTTAAGCAATGGTCTTCTTCCCTGTGGTCGATGCTCCGGTTTTGGGGCTGTCCAACACGGCTGTGTTGCACTCTCCTGACTGTACTACTATTTAGGATGGTGAGGATCGCCGGAGTGACCAGCTGGCTAGCCACGCCTTTGTCGGTTTTGGTTCGGTTTTGTGGCTGGTTTTTGTGCTTCGGCACTTTTGATGTTGGCTGCAAGGTCCTTTATCAGGGACTTGCCGTCGGGCCTTGATCCTATTTGTGAAGAGTTTGTGGCTCTCAAGTGTTGTGAATCTTTTGTTCTTGCCGCTCAGGTTGATGCCACGGTGATGTGTAGTAGGACCTCGGCCTTGTTGGATGGCTATCCGGCGGTTGGTGTGGCTGCGGTAATGGACTGCTGATTTTTATTTAAAAAAAAATAAAAAAAAAAGACCATCATGACTCTTCCCTTTTAGGGTTTGTGACTCTTTGGTGAGAAATTGGATTCTGTTGCCAGAGGAGGTAAGTTGCCTCAGAGCAAGTGACTATGCCGTTCCTTTCGGGGGGGCGGCTTCTTTTAATCTCTCCTTTTGGGGAGCCAGAGCTGGCAGGGGCGCGGTCTTTCCCTGTCTTTAGGGGTGCCGGTTGGAACCAGGGTAGTGGCCGTCCCGGTCACTCCTGGGGCTCCAAGCCAACACCCGCTGCCAGGCCCGCTCAGCAATGAGGGGGCGCCCTCATCCATGCGGGTGGGGGGACGGTTGCGACACCTCTCCCAGGTAAGGGACCAGGCGGTCTCGGTTAGATGGATTCGGGAGGTGGTGTCGTCCGGTTACAAGCTGGAGTTCGAGTCCCGACCTCCTCCAAGGTTTTTCAGGTTTCATGTGCCCACGGATCCTTTGGCCACGCAGGGGCTCCTGGCGGCGGTAAGAAATCTTCTGGACATGGCAGTCATCTGCCCGGTTCTGTCCTTGGTTGTGGGCCTCGGGTATTATTCGAATCTCTTTACAGTGTCTAAGAAAGATGGATCGGTGCGTCCTATCCTGGATCTGAAGTTCCTCATCAGGTTTATACGTTCTTGGAAATTTCGCAGGGGAACTCTGCGCTCTGCCTTCACTTCTTTTCGGCAGGGGGACTTCATGACGTCCGTAGACGTCAAGGCTGCCTGCCTTCATGTTCCTATCTTTCCGGCTCATTAGGCCTTATCTCGGCTCCAAAGGTGTTCACCAAGGTGCTGGCCGTAGTGATGGCCCTTCTCAGGGCTCAGGGGATTCGCATCGTGCCTTATCTGGATGACCTTCTCATCATGGCTCCTTTCTTCGGTCAATCGGAGACGGACACCAGGTGTCCTCTCTGGAGAGTGACGGCTGGGTGATCGACTATCCCAAGTCCTCCCTCGCTCCGGCCAGGGTGGTGTCCTTCCTGGGGATGTCCTTGGATTTTTGTCAACACAAAGTGTTTCTGTCTCAGCCCACGGTTCTCTCGATTCAGGAATTGGCGCAGTTTCTTATATCCAATCCTTGCCTGTCCGGTTGGGGATGAGACTGGTGGGGTTGATGGTAGCCTCCTTCGAGGAGGTGCCCTTTGCTCATTTTCGCACAAGGACGCTTCAGCTTCATCTTTTGGCGTCTTGGGACCGGTGACCGCGGTCGTTGGATCGGTCCTTCCGGATGTCCCCTCGGGTTCGGCAGTCTCTTCTGTGGTGGATGGTCTCGGACAATCTTCTGAAGGGTAGGTCATTTCTGACCCCGCTTTGGGAAACTGTCACCACGGACGCCAGTTTGTCAGGATGGGGAGTTTTCTGGAAGGATCTTCGGTTCCGGGGGCGGTGGGGCCTTCAGGAAGCCCACTTGCCCATCATTGTTCTGGAGTTGAGAGCCATCAGGTTGGTTCTGTCTCACTTGACGCAGCATTTACAGGACCTGCCGGTTCAGGTTCGGTCGGACAATCGGACGGCGGTTGCTTACATCAATCACCAAGGAGGGACTCGCAGTCTGGGTGCTCACAGAGAGGTGTTTCTGATTCTAGTTTGGGCAGAGACTCATTTCCCTTGCATTTCGGCAGTGTACATTCCAGGAGTGGAAAACACGGAGGCGGACTTTCTGAGCCGGTGTTCGTCTCGCCGGGGGGAATGGTCTCTCCATCCCCGGGAGTTTCGGTCGCTTTGTCTCCGGTGGGGGACGCCGGAGGTGGATCTGTTTGCCTCTCGTCACAATCACAAGCTTCCGACATTCGTGTCGCTGTCTCAGGATTCTCTGGCTCTGGCGGCGGATGCCATGTCCCTGAGCTGGAGGGACCTGGGGTTTCTTTATCTGTTTCCTCCGATTCCCATGCTAGGCAGGGTGCTGCGAAAGTTGTTTCTGGAAGGAGTTCCCGCCATTCTCGTGGCCCCAAGGTGGCCAAGGCGGGTGCGTTTCGCAGACATCGTTCGTCTGGCGGTGGATCAGTTCGATCTGTCTTTTCGGCCGGATCTTCTCACTCAGGGCCAACTGTGTTACCCCAGTTTACTAACGCTGGCTTTGACGGCTTGGCTGCTGAGACCTCCATCTTAAAGGAGGAGGGTCTTTCGGATTAGGTCATTCGGACTCTTATTAGTGCCAGGAAGAGATCCTCTTCTTCCATCTATTATAGGTCTTGGAGATCTTATATTGATTGGTGTGAGGCTAGGTCTTTACCTTGCCGGGTCTTTTCTGTTTCTAGGATTTTGGAATTTCTTCAATCAGGGCTGGACTCTGGTCTTCAGCTGAGTACTTTGAAGGGGCAGGTCTCTGCCTTGGCTATCTTTTTTCAGGAGGTCTTTTGCAAGTCATCCTTTGATCAAGACTTTTTTCCAGGGGGTTTTGCATCTGCGGCCTCCTGGGAAGCCGTTGCTCCCTGTTTGGGATTTGAATTTGGTTCTCTCTGCTCTTCAGGCTCCTCCTTTTGAGCCTTTGCAGGATATTGCTCTGTCCACTCTGACTCAGAAGGTTGCCTTTCTGGTGGCCATCACTTCGGTTCGGCGTGTTTCGGAGTTGGCAGCCTTGTCTATTCAGGCTCCTTATTTTGAGAAACTTCAGGACAAAGTGGTTTTTCGTTTCAAGCCAGACTTTCTCTCTAAAGTGGTTTCTGCTTTTCATCTGAATCAGGACATTGTCCTTCCCTCCTTGTGTCCTAGACCTGGGAATGACAAGGAGAGGGCGTTGCATTGTTTGGATGTGGTACGTTGTGTCAAGTACTATTTGTGTATTACGTCTTCGTTTTGTAAGACTGATGCCTTTTTCGTGGTGCCCTGTGGGGCTAGGAAAAGTTTTGGCTCCGGCTAAGTCTTCCATTAGTAAATGGATTCGTCAGGCGTTTGTTGGGGCCTACTCTGCCAAGGGGAAGGATCCCCCTTTTCGTGTTACTGCTCATTCTACTCGTGCGGTTGGAGCGTCCTGGGCTTTTCAGCACCAGGCTTCTGTTGAACAAGTTTGTAAGGCTGCTACTTGGTCTTCGGTTCACAGTTTTTCCAAGTTTTATAAGGTTGATGTGCGGGCCTCAGCGGATGCTGTTTTTGGCCGCAAGGTTCTGCAGGCTGCAGTGGTTTGGGTTTTGCATTATTGCCTGGTTGGATACCCGCCCTTTTCTGGACACTGCTGTTGGATGTCCCAAGTGTAATATTTAATGATTGAAGTGGGGTGTGTGACATACTTAGAATAATACCATTTTGTGAATACTCACCTGTAAAATGGGTATTGTAAGTATGTCACACACCCCACTTCACCCGCCCTTTTTGGTATCCCGGATTCTTTATAGGGTGAAGTTTTCGTTTACAGTTTGAGGGTTTTTTCCTGGTACCTTGTCTTTACTGCTGTTTGAATACTGGGGAATGAGTGAGAGGTGCCAGGAATGTATAGACCAGGAGGGGCTTGTTTTTCATGACTTCTCTGCACGTCGCCACCTGCTGGTGGAGTTACCCCCAAGTGTAATATTTAATGATTGAAGTGGGGTGTGTGACATACTTACAATACCCATTTTACAGGTGAGTATTCACAAAATTGTATTTTTAACACCTTGCACCGTTTTTCTCATAGTTTTTTTTAAATAAATTCTGAAAATACAGCAGAGGGTCACTGATGTTCTGAATTAAGGATCTAAAAAGCTCACGCTAGTTCTGAAGAGACATTACCTACCTAGGATGCTCCATCACCCCTTGCCTGAAAGTGGTTGTGGGTCGAGCGATTTGTTCGATCTGATTGTGTTGTGTGCGGCTTAGATAGTGGAGAACACTGTTTGTGTTCTGATGACAGCATTTTATAGCCACGCATGTTGCCAATTAAATGAGGCCTAAAGTTGCAGTGACACGTGTGGGGTGGCCGGTTTGATCAGATGAACGATCAAGAGGTCTGATCAACCCGTGTGATCGTCACACTCACCTTGGTTGATCTGTAGAGGAACATCCTCCTCATTCTTCGTAAATACTCCTTCTTTCTCCTCAGTTTTCATGTGTCTCACTATAGTGTCTTGGGGATCTGAGGATAAACACAAGAGTGAGAGCTGTGAGATGTGTGTACGGTAACCGGGAGTCAGTAGGTAAGGAGACCGGTGAAGCCCACTGTAACAAGATAAAGACCCCCTTTTACCCTGTGATGGTAGGAGCTGGTGCTCCTCAAACGTGATCGTCTGATATTGATCCATATGTCCTCTTCAACTACTTCACTCTGGAAGACATGAAATGACATGTGACATTGTGATGGGTGGAGGTCAGAATCAATAAAATGAATATATACATATGTGTGTGAACATTCCCGCTCCATTAAAATAGATTCCTATTTTTTGCATTGTATGCTTTAGTGGCTAATAAAGGTGAAATAAACCCTCAGTAAGCCACTTATCTCTGAGCTGATTCTTTACTTTTCTTGTACTGAATTAGAGCAATAAAGTTAATGAAGCACACTGCTATTAACATATTACTGTGAACAAGATTGCCCTGAGAAGCTGGACACACCTTATTTTGTCCGGCCCCCTAGGCATCCCTAGCATTATTAAGAATATGATCTGTGGCTGTGATGGCCAATCTTTGAGCCAGTAATTAGATTTTTCCTTATATGATGATGTCCAATAGATGACGTGTGCTGTGTTTTTTTTACTAAAGTGTGACTGGGTGGAGCGGCAGAGAGCGCTCTCCCGTGTAGCATCGAGCACATACTGTTATGTCTGTGTCCTTCGTTACGCGTATATTTCACTCACTTAGATTATTTTGGAAGACCGAACGACACCAGAAAAATCTCTGAACCGTGAGAGCAAAAGGGATCTGCCCACAGTTTCCTTATCAACATCTAGTGGAGCTTCAGATATATATATAGAAGGCAGATGGTGAGATATTTCAGCAGTAGTGTTGGGCGAACTCAAACATTGTAAGTTTAGGTTCCCAGACCCAAACACGGACTTCAGTCAGAAGTCCGTGTTCGGCATAAGCCCGAACCCAGAAAAGCTGGTTGATGTGCTGAGCAGCCTATAGGGGCGGATGACATGATACTGCTGACGTTATCCCGCTCCAGCTTGACCGCCTGTGATCGGAGCACCCGGCAAGGGGGCTGTTCTGGCCCACGCCTAAATCTGGCTATCGGGGGAGGGGGGAAGAGAGACACATACAATTTACGGGGCATTTACTGGCATTTAACAGTAGGAGAGGCAGCCGTGTAAAATTCGTTAGAAGGGTTAAAGCGGACCTCCAGTCAAAAAATCATAGTTTAGTAAATTGCTCCCCTAAAGTGACAGTGACATAAGCTTATTGAGAGGGATTAACATCATGGCAGGCAGGTTTTGAAGTGGCAGCGGCCATCTTGCCACACACACGAAGAAGCCGATTCTGAAAAACCGCAGCTCTGGGTCAAAATTGCCTCATAGCTCTGTGCAATCATCCCTTATTTCTATTATTTCTAGCCATAAGTAGTACACCGTCAGCTGTAATGACTCATCTTTGAATATATTGTATACATTGTATCCCCTGAATAAGTGCTTTTGCGGCCACCGCCATAGATATACATTTTAACAGTTTCCCTCACACAGAGTTCCTTTGCTACATTAGCTGTTTATTCAGTGTTTGCTTGTGTGAAACATGAATTGCTGCTGGCACAGCACCCCCTAATTCTCATGGGTAAGCAGGACTATCAGGTGTGTGGCAAGATGGCCGCCATTCCCCAACATCTGCATGGGGTTAAAGTGGACCAACACCCAGGATTTTGACTATCCTGGGTTTAGGTCCACTCTGGTGGGGGAACCCCGCTGTGTGAAACCCCCCAGAACCACCTCACCACGCTCCTACGCGGGCGCTCGTCCAATCAGAGCGCTCAGAGCCGCTGTGGTATGCACGTACAAGCGGCGTCCAACCACAGCGGCTCTGATCGCTGGAGGCCGCGTCTCGCGCTTCCCTCTAACAGGGAGCGCGCCCGCGCCGGCCATTCACAAACAGCCGGCGCGGGTGCGCGCCCTGCTAGAGGGAAGCGCGAGACATGGACGCGGCCCGCGCATGCGCCGTTGGAACAGGGTTAAGTTAAGGTTTCTGGGCTTCCTGGGGGGTTTCACACCGCGGGGCATCCCGATTTTGGATGCCCCGCAGGGAGGGATCTGATCGGCCCGGGAATCTTATGGATTCCCGGGCTGATCCCCCATGGGTGTTGGTCCACTTTAAGCTCTCTCAGACTGCCTATGCCACTGATCATAAGAAGGGAAACAATTTACTAAACTTTATTTTATTGAATGGAGGTCCGTTTTAACAAACCTCTCACCCCTGACCTTTGGCCGCCCGCTCAACCAATCAGTGTGCTCGCTTTCACTTATCTCCTTTCAAAAGCCAAGTGACAGTGAGTGCGCTGATTGGTGCTGGTCCACTGCGGAGACATCTTGATTGACGGGTCTTCGATCGAGCGATGTAACGCCCGCACACCTTACCTGTCAACTCGCTCCCTCAGGGAAGAGCAACCCCGCTATTGGCCGGCAGCGGTCACATGGCAAAGCGGCAGCCCGTGCATGGGAGATGTGACAGCCGCTGGCCAAAGTTTGCATTTTCCAGAGGGAGATAATTGTCAGGTAAGGTTTGTGGGCTTTACAGATTGAGAAGGGGAGACACGGAACCCCCCCCCGCATTGTCCATTATGCCAGCAGCATGGCTGAGATGCTGGGAGAGGAATTTCCAAAATGGCCGCCGCCTTTCTATTCCAACTGTGCCAGGCTGTTGTTCCAGTTAAAGAGGAACATCAGGCCTAAAATAAAAAGGGGCGATTTCCCCCCTATCGGTTCCTACTTACCTTTTGGATGTCTACGCTGCCTGCAGAGCTCAGTGGCAGCCACGGCTTTAGCTGTGATCTTCAACGTCCCACGCTGATCTCGCAGCTCCGCAAAGTCTTGTGGGATTTTGTGTGGCTCCATTGCATCTCATTAATGGACACTGCACAGGCGTGAGATCGGGACAGGCGTGAGATCTTGGGCGGCATGCAGTGCCTGATGGGATGCAAGATGGTAACACCCACCGGGAGGTCGCCCGGAATCCAAGGGACCCCCAGCAAGGTGAGACACTCCCCAATTGTGAAACCGGAGGGGGGTTGGAAGAGGAGGCTTGGGGTAGGTCTTAACCCCCCCCCGTTCCTCTTTAAAGCGGACCTTCACTCTGAATAAGAGCATATCTTATATGTTTCCCACACCCTGTACATACAGATTGCCCACATTAAAAATCATCCTACCTGCATCTATTGCATGTTATGAGCCTTTAAACATCCAAGATGGCGGCTTATAGAAGCCGCCATCTTATCAGGCAGCCTGCAAACAGGAAGTGCCTCCTGACTGTGTCGCTCTGCATTCTGGGACTGCTGACTTTTCCCTGACCCCAGCTCTGCTCTTTCTGAGCAAAGCACAGCTATAACCCGCCCCCCTGTACCTTATCCCACTCTCCTCTCCTCAGTAAGTGTGATGCTTCTGAGTCAAGATGGCGCCGCCCGTATCCTAAATTCCTGAACAGAGTTGCAGCCCAGTGGGGGAAAGAATAATAAGTTAGTGACTAAAAACGTAAAATATATTAATTTTAGATGCTGGGGAACCGGTTTTTAAGAGTCTGGGCTTTTCATTAAATCATGGTGAAGGTCCGGTTTAAGTGTGGTGGTATATTTGTGAGCAGCTACTGCTTCTCACTTCCTTTTTGTACATATTTATGGTGAGGGGGCGGGGCACGCTGTGCTCAAGTGAAGTAGCAGTCTGTTCTAGCCAACTGTCTTTTTGATTGCCCCCCCATGTAGAATAACACCTCTCCACAGGCAGTGCTGACGTATGGTGGGCGGTGCATTTGCGCGCGCTGAAGCCCTCCTTGGAAGGCAGGGCGCTGAGTTTCCGTGTTGTCGCTAGGTTGTATGACATCTCGCAGCACGGGATTGGCTATTCTCATCTCTTACCCCTCTACAGGGACACACCGATTGGTAGGCATTTTCGATGTCCTCTGCGATTGGTTCATTGATGATTGCGGAGGCGGGGTGTGGGGAGTGTGTAGAGGGTCATCTCTTGACCCTCTACACAGACACACCGATTGGAAGGCGTTTTCGATGTCCTCTGCGATTGGTTCATTGATGATTGCGGAGGTGGGGAGTGTGTAGAGGGTCATCTCTTGAACCTCTTCACAGACACACTGATTGGTGGGCGTTTTCGATGTCCTCTGCGATTGCTTCATTGATGACTGCGGAGGTGGGGAGTGTGTAGAGGGTCATCTCTTGACCCTCTACACAGACACACCGATTGGAAGGCGTTTTCGATGTCCTCTGCGATTGGTTCATTGATGATTGGGGAGGCGTGGAGTGTGTAGAGGGTCATCTCTTGACCCTCTACACAGACACACCGATTGGTAGGCATTTTCGATGTCCTCTGCGATTGGTTCATTGATGAT
Source organism: Gastrophryne carolinensis (assembly GCA_027917425.1). Lineage (NCBI taxonomy): Eukaryota > Metazoa > Chordata > Amphibia > Anura > Microhylidae > Gastrophryne > Gastrophryne carolinensis. The sequence goes on from CM051237.1 coordinate 14,208,124, forward strand.
TGCGGAGGCGGGGAGTGTGTGGAGGGTCATCTCTTGACCCTCTACACAGACTCACCGATTGGTAGGCGTTTTCGATGTCCTCTGCGACTGGTTCATTGATGACTGCGGAGGCGGGGGGGTGGGGAGTGTGTAGAGGGTCATCTCTTGACCCTCAACACAGACACACCGATTGGTAGGCGTGTTCGATGTCCTCTCCGATTGGTTCAGTGATGATTGCGGGGGCGGGGAGTGGTGTGATACCGCTGCATCCATTTATGTAATACTATATATGTAGGGAATGTGATGCATTAAGATATGTGACTAATGGGGCTGTGACCGACGAAACGCGCCATGAGAATGCTTGTCACATTTGTGGGATCATCGGATGTAGATTTTAATTGTTCACAATAAATCCTCAATGTTTTTAAGATGATTAGAGCGGGATTATCATTTGTTGGCTGTGTACCCCCCAACTTGTGGCACGTACCCCATTTACCCCGGTCCAGAGAGCCCTCACCAGCATCTCCTCCATGTATGTAATGTCCTCTAATGTAGGATCATCGAGATCATGGTTGGGGTCTTGGTGAGCAGCACAAGGGGAAATGGCCACCACCTGGAATGCTCAGGGGCCACCGCAACACTCAAGAAGCTCCACCAGGAAGAGGAGTATCGAGAGGAAGAAAGAGGCAAGAAGGAGCAGAAAAAGAGCAAGAGGAGGCAGAAGAGAGAGACAAGAGGAGGCAGAAGAGAGAGACAAGAGGAGGCAGAAGAAACAGACAAGAGGAGGCAGAAGAAACAGACAAGAGGAGGCAGAAGAAACAGACAAGAGGAGGCAGAAGAGAGACAAGAGGGGGCAGAAGAGAGAGACAAGAGGGGGCAGAAGAGAGAGACAAGAGGGGGCAGAAGAGAGACAAGAGGAGGCAGAAGAGAGACAAGAGAAGGCAGAAGAGAGACAAGAGGAGGCAGAAGAGAGACAAGAGGAGGCAGAAGAGAGACAAGAGGAGGCAGAAGAAACAGACAAGAGGAGGCAGAAGAAACAGACAAGAGGAGGCAGAAGAGAGAGAGACAAGAGGAGGCAGAAGAGAGAGACAAGAGGAGGCAGAAGAGAGAGACAAGAGGAGGCAGAAGAGAGAGACAAGAGGAGGCAGTAGAAACAGACAAGAGGAGGCAGAAGAGAGACAAGAGGAGGCAGAAGAGAGAGACAAGAGGAGACAGAAGAGAGAGACAAGAGGAGGCAGAAGAGAGAGACAAGAGGAGGCAGAAGAGAGAGACAAGAGGGGACAGAAGAGAGACAAGAGGGGACAGAAGAGAGACAAGAGGGGACAGAAGAGAGACAACAGGGGACAGAAGAGAGAGACAGGAGGGGGCAGAACAAAGAAGAGGAGGCAGAAGAGGGACAGGGGGGGCAGAAGAGAGAAGAGGAGGCAGAAGAGGGACAAGAGGGGGCAGAAGAGAGACAAGAGGAGGCAGAGGAGGGACAGAAGAGAGACAAGAGGAGGCAGAAGAGGGACAAGAGGGGGCAGAAGAGGGACAAGAGGGGGCAGAAGAGAGAGACAGGAGGGGGCAGAAGAGAGAGACAGGAGGGGGCAGAAGAGAGAAGAGGAGGAAGAAGAGGGACAGAAGAGAGACAAAAGGAGGCAGAAGAGAGAGACAGGAGGGGGCAGAAGAGAGAGACAGGAGGGGGCAGAAGAGGGACAAGAGGAGGCAGAAGAGAGAGACAAGAGGGGACAGAAGAGAGAGACAAGAGGGGACAGAAGAGAGACAAGAGGGGACAGAAGAGAGACAAGAGGGGGCAGAAGAGGGACAAGAGGGGGCAGAAGAGAGAGACAGGAGGGGGCAGAAGAGAGAGACAGGAGGGGGCAGAAGAGGGACAAGAGGAGGCAGAAGAGAGAGACAAGAGGGGGCAGAAGAGAGAGACAAGAGGGGGCAGAAGAGGGACAAGAAGGGGCAGAAGAGAGAAACAGGAGGGTGCAGAAGAGAGAGACAGGAGGAGGCAGAAGAGAGAGACAAGAGGGGGCAGAAGAGAGACAAGAGGGGGCAGAAGAGAGACAAGAGGGGGTAGAAGAGGGATAAGAGGGGGCAGAAGATAGACAAGAGGGGGCAGAAGATAGACAAGAGGGGGCAGAAGAGAGACAAGAGGAGGCAGAAGAGAGACAAGAGGAGGCAGAAGAGGGACAAGAGGGGGCAGAGGAGAGACAAGAGGAGGCAGAAGAGGGACAAGAGGGGGCAGAAGAGACAAGAGGGGGCAGAAGAAATAGACAAGAGGGGGCAGAAGAGAGAGACAGGAGGGGGCAGAAGAGAGAAGAGGAGGCAGAAGAGGGACAAGAGGAGGCAGAAGAGAGAGACAAGAGGAGGCAGAAGAGAGACAAGAGGGGGCAGAAGAGGGATAAGAGGGGGCAGAAGAGGGATAAGAGGGAGCAGAAGATAGACAAGAGGAGGTAGAAGAGGGACAAGAGGGGGCAGAAGGGAATGGATGGTGGTGCAATATATTGCTATGATAAGTAGTGTATGTAGATGAGGTGGGAGCTGGTATCACAGGGTGAGAGGAGAAATAAATGGCGGCTTACCTCAGAAAGGGGCGCCGCTCTACGGCAAAATGGCGGCCAGGCCACACCCCTGACCCCGCCCCTCACACACCATCCGCCCGCCGAACTGGAGCCTCCCAGCAAAATCCGTGAGTCGGGTTTATTAGGTGATTCCGCCGCTAATAAAACTCGTCTCGCTCTCTGTGTGAGGAAGTGTCCTCAGTGCCGGGGGCGGCCATTTTGCCGTAGCCCAGCGCTGCCTATAGGCGAGGTAAGATGGCAAACCTTTTCGCTCCTGACAAAGTAGTTTGACGGGGCCCCCCTCAGCTGCCAGGAGGAGGAAGTGCTGGGGTTGAGATACCCTCCTGTGATTGGCTGATGGCGGCTCCTCAGGGGTGTGATCTTCACCCTCACTTACTGAGGAATATACCCCAAGATGTCTCCCTTTGTTGCTTGTCTTTGGACCTCTGGGTATTTTAACCCCTTATTCTCCTTTCTGCCCCTTTGCTTTTACCCCATCCCTGCTCCGCTCCTTTTTATTCCAGTCATTTGGTCTTTTTCTTCCCCTTGGTACTCGGACTCCCTTTTCCTGCCTTTTGGTTCTTGGTCTATTAACCCGGACCTTCACCGTGATTTACTGAAAAGCCCAAACCCTTATAAAATGTATCCCCAGCATCTAAAATTAATATATTTTAAGTTATTAGTCACTTATTATTCTTTCCCCCACTGGGCTGCAACTCTGTTCAGGACTCCAGGATACGGGCGCCGCCATCTTGCCTCAGAAGCATCACACTTACTGAGGAGAGGAGAGTGGGATAAAGTACAGGGGACGGGGTTATAGCTGTGCTTTGCTCAGACAGAGCAGAGCTGGGGTCAGGAAAAGGTCAGCAATCCCAGAATGCACAGTCAGAAGACACTTCCTGTTTTCAGCCTGCCTGATGTTCCATGAGACGCCATCTTGGATGTTTAAAGGCTCATAACATGCAGTAGATGCAGATAGGATGATTTTTAATGTGGGCAATCTGTATGTACAGGGTGTGGGAAACATATAAGATAGACTCTTATTCAGGGTGAAGGTCCGGATTAATGTGGGCAATCTGTATGTACAGGGTGTGGGAAACATATAAGATAGGCTCTTATTCAGGGTGAAGGTCCGGATTAATGTGAGCAATCTGTATGTACAGGGTGTGGGAAACATATAAGATAGGCTCTGATTCAGGGTGAAGGTCCGGATTAATGTGGGCAATCTGTATGTACAGGGTGTGGGAAACATATAAGATAGGCTCTTATTCAGGATGAAGGTCCGGATTAATGTGGGCAATCTGTATGTACAGGGTGTGGGAAACATATAAGATAGGCTCTTATTCAGGGTGAAGGTCCGGATTAATGTGAGCAATCTGTATGTACAGGGTGTGGGAAACATACAAGATAGGCTCTTATTCAGACTGAAGGTCCGCTGTAATACCCCTGTTTTCTCAGGTTTCTTGAGAAAGGAGAAATTTCTTTGTAGGACATCCCAAAATGTGAACATGGCCCCCCTTCGGACGTCTTCTTTTTTTTTTTTTTTTTTTTTCTTTGTCCTTGAGTTTTGAATGGATCCTGGTTTGATCCTTTTCTGCTGCCTGTCACTCCAGTGTTTTAGTGCCTTGATCCTCTTCCACCTGCTGCTGGTCTTCTGCCATCTCTTCATCCTTCTCTGGCTCCTTTTGCTTCTCTTCCCAATGTCCTTTTGGCCCCCTGGTTTTGTGTTGCTCCTCCGTTCAGCTCTGCTTTATTATTTCTCTTCCATTCCCTGGTTCTCTTCTTCCCTTAGCCTTGATCTGTTCCCCTCCGCGAGTTCTGGACCTTTTCTACGTCCAGGTCCTCGCCCTATAATTCTCTTTTGTCCTCTTAGTCCTCTTCTCCTCCTAACCCTTGGTTCTCTTCGACTCCCATTGTTTTTTCTACCACCCCCTGGGTTCCGAACCTTTTCTACGCCCAGGTCCAAACCCTATAATTCTGTTTTGTCCTCTTCTCCTCCTAACCCTTGGTTCTCTTCGACTCCCATTGTTTTTTCTACCACCCCCGGGTTCCGAACCTTTTCTACGCCCAGGTCCAAACCCTATAATTCTGTTTTGTCCTCTTCTCCTCCTAACCCTTGGTTCTCTTCGACTCCCATTGTTTTTTCTACCACCCCCGGGTTCTGGACCTTTTCTACGTCCAGGTCCTCGCCCTATAATTCTCTTTTGTCCTCTTAGTCCTCTTCTCCTCCTAACCCTTGATTCTCTTCGACTCCCATTGTTTTTTATACCACCACCCCCCCCCCCCCCCCCCCTGGGTTCTGGACCTTTTCTACGTCCAGGTCCCCACCCTATAATTCTCTTTTGTCCTCTTAGTCCTCTTCTCCTCCTAACCCTTGGTTCTCTTCGACTCCCATTGTTTTTTCTACCACATCCCGGGTTCTGGACCTTTTCTACGTCCAGGTCCTCACCCTATAATTCTCTTTTGTCCTCTTAGTTCTCTTCTCCTCCTAACCCTTGGTTCTCTTCGACTCCCATTGTTTTTTCTAACCCCCCCCCCCCCCGGGTTCTGGACCTTTTCTACGTCCAGGTCCTCGCCCTATAATTCTCTTTTGTCCTCTTAGTCCTCTTCTCCTCCTAACCCTTGGTTCTCTTCGATTCCCATTGTTTTTTCTACCACCCCCCAGGTTCTGGACCTTTTCTACGTCCAGGTCCTCACCCTATAATTCTCTTTTGTCCTCTTAGTCCTCTTCTCCTCCTAACCCTTGGTTCTCTTCGACTCCCATTGTTTTTTCTAACCCCCCCCCCGGGTTCTGGACCTTTTCTACGTCCAGGTCCTCGCCCTATAATTCTCTTTTGTCCTCTTAGTCCTCTTCTCCTCCTAACCCTTGGTTCTCTTCGATTCCCATTCTTTTTTCTACCACCCCCCAGGTTCTGGACCTTTTCTACGTCCAGGTCCTCACCCTATAATTCTCTTTTGTCCTCTTAGTCCACTTCTCCTCCTAACCCTTGGTTCTCTTCGACTCCCATTGTTTTTTCTACCACCCCCTGGGTTCTGGACCTTTTCTACGTCCAGGTCCTCACCCTTTAATTCTTTTTTGTCCTCTTAGTCCTTTTCTCCTCCTAACCCTTGATTCTCTTCGACTCCCATTGTTTTTTCTACCACCCCCCCCCCCCTGGGTTCTGGACCTTTTCTACATCCAGGTCCAAATCTTATAATTCTCTTTTGTCCTCTTCTCCTCCCAACCCTTCGTTCTCTTCGACTCCCATTGTTTTTTCTACCACCCCCCAGGTTCTGGACCTTTTCTACGTCCAGGTCCTCACCCTATAATTCTCTTTTGTCCTCTTAGTCCTCTTCTCCTTCTAACCCTTGGTTCTCTTCGACTCCCATTGTTTTTTCTACCACCCCCCAGATTCTGGACCTTTTCTACGTCCAGGTCCTCACCCTATAATTCTCTTTTGTCCTCTTAGTCCTCTTCTCCTCTCAACCCTTGGTTCTCTTCGACTCCCATTGTTTTAGTGCCTTGATCCTCTTCTGCCATCTCTTCATCCTTCTCTGGCTCCCTTAGCTTCTCTTCCCATGGTCCTTTTGGTTTTCTATTGCTCCTCGGTTCAGCTCTGCTTTATTATTTCTCTTCCTTCCCCTGGTCCTCTTCTTCCCTCAGCCTTGATCTCTTCCTGCTTTTCAATTAATTTGTTCTTTTTCTACCACCCTATCGGGTCCTCAACCTTTTCTACCTCCAGGTCTTCACCCTATAAGTCTCTTTTGTCTTCCTACCGTTTGGTTCTTGTCCTTTTCCTGTCCTGTTCATTTTCTCCCACCCCTTGGTTCTCTTTGACCACCCCCCCCTTGTCCTGGTCCGGTCCTGGAATCTCTTCATCCTCCTCTGGCTCCTTTTGCTTCTCTTCCCGTGGTCCTTTTTTTGCCCCTTGGTTTTCTATTGCTCCTTGGTTCAGCTCTGCTTTTATTCCTCTTCCTCCCCCTGGTTCTCTTCTTCCTTGATCTTTTTTCCCTTCACTTTTCCCTTCACTTTTCCTTGCTTTACATCCTGCTTTTCTATTAACTTGTTTTTTTTCAACACCCCCCCCCCCCCGGGTTTTCGACCTTTTATACCTCCAGGCCTTCACCCTATAATTCTCTTTTGTCTTCTTAGTCCTCTTTTCCTCCCCTCACTCCTCATTTTCTGCTTGCCTCTCCTGCCCATTGGGTCACTTCCTCTTTTTCTCCCACCTCTTCGACTCCATTGTTTTAGTGCCTTGATCCTCTTCTATCTGCTTGTCTTCTGCCATTTCCGTTGGCTCCTTTTGCTTCTCTTCCCGTGGGCCTTTTTGGCTTCTTGGTTTTCTATTGCTCCTTGGTTCAGCTCTGCTTTAATATTTCTCCTCCTCCCTGTGGTTCTCTTTATCCTCCAGCCTTGATCTTTTCCCCTCCTCTTTGCCTTGCTGTACACCCTTCTTTTCCATAATTTTGGACTTTTTCTACCCCCCTGGGTTCTACGGCCCCCTCTTGGGCCACCTCTACTGTTTGGTTCTCCTCATTTTCCTGTCCTGTTTATTTTCTCCCACCCCTTGGTTCTCCTCTGCATGGATGGGAAGTGGCATTGAAAGGTAGACACAAACTTTGTTTCTCAGTCTCTTTGCCCCATCCAATCCTTTCTCCCCAGCCACAGCTCAGCCCCATCTATCTCTGCCCCACCATTTCGTCCCCCCAGCTCTGCCCAATCCATCCCCGTCCCCTCAGACCTTCCCCATCCAGCCCAGTCTCTCTGCCCCATCCAAACCTTTCTCCCCAGCCACAGCTCAGCCCCATCTATCTCTGTCCCCCCAGCTCTGCCCAATCCACCCCCGTCCCCATCCATCCCAGTCTCTTTGCTCCATCCAAACCTTTCTCCCCAGCCACAGCTCAGCCCCATCTATCTCTGTCCCCCCAGCTCTGCCCAATCCATCCCCATCCCCATCCAGCCCAGTCTCTCTGCCCCATCCAAACCTTTCTCCCCAGCCACAGCTCAGCCCCATCTATCTCTGTCCCACCATCTCACCCCCCCCCAGCTCTGCCCAATCCATCCCCGCCCCCTCAGACCTTCCCCATCCAGCCCAGTCTCTCTGCCCCATCCAAACCTTTCTCCCCAGGCACAGATCAGCCCCATCTATCTCTGTCCCACCATCTCATCCCCCCAGCTCTGCCCAATCCATCCCCGTCCCCATCCAGCCCAGTCTCTCTGCCCCATCTAAACCTTTCTCCCCAGCCACAGCTCAGCCCCATCTATCTCTGTCCCACCATCTCGTCCCCCCAGCTCTGCCCAATCCATCCCCGTCCCCATCCAGCCCAGCCTCTCTGCCCCATCTAAACCTTTCTCCCCAGCCACAGCTCAGCACCATCTATCTTTGTCCCACCATCTCGCCCCCCCCCCAGCTCTGCCCAATCCATCCCCTCTGTTCTTCCCCATCCAGCCCAGTCTCTTTGACCCATCCAAACCTTTCTTCCCAGCCACAGCTCAGCCCCATCAATCTCTGTCCCCCCAGCTCTGCCCAATCCATCCCCGTCCCCTCAGACCTTCCCCATCCAGCCCAGTCTCTCTGCCCCATCCAATTCTTTCTCCCCAGCCACAGCTCAGCCCCATCTATATCTGCCCCACCATCTCGTCCTCCCAGCTCTGCCCAATCCATCCCCGTCCCCTCAGATCTTCCCCATCCAGCCCAGTCTCTTTGCCCCATCCTTTCCTGTCCTTCCAGTTTTGCCCATCCAATCTCTGGTCCCAGCTTTGCCTATCCATGACTATTTCTTCCAGCTCTGGCCATCTACTCCCCCCCCCCCCCAGCTCTGCCCATTCATTCCGGTCCTTCTAGTTCTATGCATCCATCCCTTCCCCCAGTTCTCTCTTCATCCCTCCCTGCCCTTCCTGTTCTGTCTATCCATCCCTCTTCCTTACAGCTTCTCTCCCATTCACCCCCCTCCCCTGAGCCCTATTTATCCAGAATTGTTACCAGACTTTATTACCAGTAACATTTTGTGCCCTAGTGCACCCCTGTACATGGCCAGAATGCAAGGGGGGGGGGGGGGTTGAAGCAGTGTGCCGCCGGCCAAAGCTGCAGGTTCTGTGGGGCCGAAAAAAAGCTCCTGTTCTTTTCCAGTGCCCAATCGGATTTTTGGGGTGAGGGGGCAAGCAGCCTTTTTAGTTTTGCTTGGGGAGTCTATATCCCCTCCCCCAGTGTCATAATTTGCTACTATCCACCCTTCGCCCAGACCTTTACCTCTTACCGGATGCCTTTAAATGGACCTTTACAAGAAGTGGTTGAGTGCCCCTGATCTAAAGGATGAGGCTGGAGACAAGATGTTGGGTAACAAATAGTATTTACTAAGCATTGGTAGCAAGTGCTTATAAAAAGAGCATGGCCTCCTCCCAACATTCCTTTTCCTGTATCTGTTCCTCTAGAGGAGGTTGGATGTCCAGCATGGAGGATTCATTTAACCCTTGCGTATGTAGGTCCCTTCTATAATAAACCCACATGCGTGTCTCCCAACTGTCCCTTATTTGGACGGACTGTCCCTCTTTTAAGTCCATGTCCACTTGTCCCTCGTTCTCCACAGTCCCTCTTTGAGGTGTAACATGCAGATCTGCATCAATAAATGATTCATTTGCCTCTTCCAAGTGTTTATAGTGTTGTAACTATTACATTCTATCTCCTATCCTTCCCTCCGATGATGGGTTGTGGCCTCATTTAACACCTGTCCCTCCTTCACATCCTAAAAAAGTTAGGAGGTATGCACATGTGAGAAATGTATATTACAAATGAGGGGGGGGGAGGGAGTGCTTTGAGTGAAGATAAACATTTCTCTCTGGACTTCCTGTCCATAGATGTGGAAGGTTCAATCTTTTGGTCTTGCCCAGGGGTGCAAGGTTTCTGGTGTACAGTTAAAGGAGCAGTATCGCGAAATTTGCATTAAAAAAGATAAAAAATTAAATAGCCACACAATAGCTTCTAACATGTGTATAAATAATCTGGCGATAGAAAAAGGAAAAAATATCTGCCTTTCTTTTAAATTGTATAATGACAATGGCTCAGTCCATTTGCTGAATAGGGGGATTTGCTGGGTTGTATTTAGTGAGCTGCTTCATTTAGCCCACTGGTCTCCTAGCAACACTCAGAGGCTGACACTGTAATCAGTGGTAACGGCTGTGTGTGTGTGAGGTGCTGCTTTTGTTATGAGACCAGGTGACTCAAATGTGTAAAATCTATACAAAATAAACTAAACTGACTGAAAACGACTGAAATTCTTCTTTGAATAACTGTGCAGGAAAATCTAAAGGTATTAAAGTGGAACAAAACACTGAGTGGCCGACCCTGAAGTCTATAAGACCCGGCCATTGACCTTCCCCCTTGGGCATTCTAAATCAGGATGCCCCACTGTGTGAAACGACCCCTGGATAACCACAGATCCCCCCATTTTTCTGGCGCGCTCACGCAGATAGTCATTTAGACAGGCCGGGCGGCCAGGAAGGTTACTGCTCAGGCTCCCCATCTGCGTGCAAACAGCGCTGATTGGATGAGAGCCCACGCATGCACTGTGGGACAGGGAAAGGTACGTTTTCACATGCGAATATGGGGATTTCACATATCAGGGCATCCCAAGTCTGGATGCCCCTAGGGGCACAAAACAAAACTCCAGATAGTGAAAATCCTGGGTTGGGCTTTGCTCAAAACACACAAAGCTGAAAGAAAGATCATAGGGAAAAATGAAAAATAAGAATATGAAAGAGAAAATGGTAAACTGAAAGATTCTGCAGCAGAGCCAACATGAAGGGAAAACTGTCAAAATCAGCTAAATTACTTCTAGAGCTTTTCTCTCTGTTTTAGATATATAAGTTCTGGCCAGGCAATGTTGCAATGTTGTTATCTTATGCTGGACGGCTGCCAGCACTGAACAGCTGATACTTTGATACATTATTTCACCCTCTCCTCAGCATGGAACAGGCCAGAGTGTTGGGCCCCGACACTCAGCAGACATAAACATGAGCTATTAGTCTCCAGCTGCTCAACACACACACCATTTTTTTCTAAATTTGTAATTCTTACTCCAACACTTACCTACATTCAAAGTACCATTTAAATATAAGTCACCAAGAAAAATTTGCGATACTGCTCCTTTAAGGAAACAATGGAGGGGGTGCTGGGGTGGGAGATCCCGGGGGGGTCCGGCCTTCTTCCTTCTCCACCACTTGGGGATACCCGTCAAAAGATCCCGGAGGTCCATAATGGGTCAATTAATTAATGCAGCATTCACGTGCAGTGGAAGAAATCGGATCCACCTAGCATTCTGCTCTAGCCCAACAAGGTCTCTGAGATGGAGCGATTTGAGGGCATCATTGCTGAGCGCAACGAAACATCGGAGGCGCACCGTCTCAGATGGGCGGGTTGGAACGCATTTACTTTTTCGCCAGATTATAAGGGGTTAGTCGAAAGAAATCAGTAGGAGCATTAATAAGGGATGCTGATATCACCCTACTTTTGCTTTTTCTTCTGCTCTTTTCCCTCTTTGCTTTTTCTCCTCTGGGTACAGTACTTCTGGATCGTTTACTTCGTGCCCTGTGGGGCGAAAACAGGTCTCGAACCCTCGGGGGTGTAGCTCTTTCGTTTGGGGGTGGTCTGGCGGCGGGGGGGGGGGGGCGCGTGGGGGGACTGGTCTCGCAGGAGCAAAATATAGCTAGGTCTGGCGCAGAGACAAGTAAAAAAAAAATAGACCAAATGGAAGCTTACTTGATAATTCCTTTTTATTTTAATTTGCTGTACCACTTTGTTGGTTATATCTTAATGCTGTCTTTATATACGTTTTCTATATGTAAATCTATTTTGAACATGCAATAAATAAAGAATATATAAAAAAAAGATGTGGGTGTCACGCTCGGGTAACTCCAGCCCTCCAGGTAAGCCCTCAACCCCCAATCTCCGCAGCCAGCTTCGCAGCCGCCGGCTGAGGTGGAGGAGCGCGCAGGCGCGCCAGCAGAGATGTGAGCAGCCGCGTGCGTGGCGGGGACACCGCTGGACCGGGACCCAGGTAAGTGATTTATGACAGTGGGAGGTGCAAGTCTAGAGGTCAAGTATTTCTGAAGCTCGTAATCCTAAACTCTCAACTTGAAGGCCGAGTGCCCTCAGACCATTTAGCTGTGGTCGGGTGCTGCTGGGTTATCTCACCGCCTGACTTCTTGTTCATCTCCGAGGGTGATATCTTTATTCGTGTCTTCTAGGGTGAGCCCTACAGAGAGGACGGGCAACACCACACGCGTACACAATATTCTCTACAGAAACACCTTGATGGAGGGTCAGCAACTTCTCCCATTGCAGGGTAAGAGAGGGGGGCCTTACTTGATTACATGGTTTTCACTGTATTCCTAACTTACCCTCCCCCCTGAAGTGAGCCCCCCCCCCCCTTCCCACACACACACTGATTTCTCATCTTTTGGCACAGACCCTGGAGACACTATAGTGAAAAATGAGGAGGAGAAGGAGGAAGTATTTGTGAGAAGTAGAACTGAGGAAGTTCATGTACAGATCAGCCCAGGTGAGTAGTAAACCCTTTTTATAGAAAGATCCCTCCCCTTCAGTCATGTCATACAAACTATTTATCTCATACATCTCAGTACAGGAAAGTCACTCTGATCTTTGTTGACAGACTTTGTAATAAGAAATGTGAAAACTGAGGACGAGAAAGAAGAAGGATTTCACAAGAGTAAAGAGGAGGAAAATAATCTGCACATCAGCCAAAGTGAGTATATAGAAATATTTTACCCCATTCAGTCACTCTGCACCCGCAGGGGCCTCACTCATCTTTATTTACAGAGCTTGGAAGCGCAGTAGTGAGAAGTGTGAAAACTGAGGAGGAAGTATTTGTGAAGACTAAAGAGGAGGAGATTAGTCTACAGATTGGTCCAGGTGGGTAATAATATTCTCATATCCCTTAAAGTGGACCAACACCCAGGCTGATCTATAAGATTCTCGGGCCGATCAGCAGTGGAAATGAATGGAGGAGGCGGAGCTTTACAGCTAAAACAGGCGCCATTATCCAGGACTAGAGCAAAGCGGGAGCAGTAAAAATAGGCAAAAGTTACGATTCGTAGGGTGAGCAATTCAGGGGATGCTAGTTAAAAACGTGGGTTTTGGTCCACTTTAAGCCTGAGTAGGTAAGTTTTAATGGTTGATAGGTAAGGATCTCTTCTGTGTGAATCCAGTGGGTTGCTTTTTCAGAATTAACTAAAAGGATTATAATTTACGTGTATTAGATGGGGAACGGATGCACAATGTCTATTGCATGGATGACCTGTTGATGGACGCCCCATTGATCGCACTGTAAGGGCAGCATTTTGGTAGGTGTGGAGTTTCTTTTCTTGGTAGGAGAATGTTGTGTGAGGATAACCTGCTCCACCATTATGCCACACAGTAAAAATAAATTTTCCTCAGCTGACACTTTACCCTTGTTTCTTTCAACCATAAGATGTGCCCTTTATGTCTTTGGTGGTGACCCTACATAATTCACTTCCAGGTTATCTCAGCACCTCCTCCCTTAGGTGGGCCAAAACTTGTTTTGGTGTGACCCCCTTGCTTGGGATTCCCCGCTATGTGAAACCCCACCATTAGCCCGCTGTCCTTACTTTTTCACAAACGTAGGGGCAGCTTTCCTCCAATCTGTGCAGCTGGAGAAGCAGAATAAAAAACTATCCACACACACAAACTCCCCTCCTTCGGCTGTGTGCAACCAGGCACAGCCATTCAGTTGGAGCGGGCATGGCCACGCACAGCCTAGAATGGATGAAGTGGGGGAGAGGGTTACACACAGCGGGGTAACCCAAATCAGGATGCCCCAGGGAGAGGAATCAGGTGGCCCTGGGTTCTCAGACTTTTCGTTCACTTTAATATATAGTGCAAAATTGCATTTTAAAGGGCCTGTCCAGCCTAACTCTTATTGTTCATGGGAGCAGCCATGATGGAATTACTGCACAATCCTGCACCATTGTCTTCTATTGAGAGAAGGGAGAGGTAGTGCTTGGTCTCATACATCTCTATAGAAGACAATGGTGCAGCATTATGCAGCCCCCGCATGCTCCCATGAACAATATTAGTTAGACTGGACTGCCCCTTAACATTCTCTCCTTTTTTCTCTCAAGGTGGAACATCCATCCGGAATAATATGGACCAATATTCCATTACTTCTTCAGAAGCTAAAAAAGAAGGTGATTTGACAGCTTTGTCTAGAGGAGACCAAACTCCCCTGAACCTCCATCCAGCATTGAACCTTGCGCATCTCTCATCCCCTGCCTCTACACAGAAGCAGTGTCCTAATGTTTTCCCTACCCATCATAGATCCAAGAAGCCATATTCTTGTTTTGAATGTGGGAAATGGTTTTCTCATAAATCGGTCCTTATCAGACATGAAAGAGTTCATACGAGGGAGAAGCCATTTTCCTGTTCTGAGTGTGGGAAATGTTTTTGTCATAAATCGGGCCTTATCACGCATAAAAGAGTTCACACTGGAGAGAAGCCATATTCATGTTCTGAATGCGGGAAATGTTTTCCCCATAAATCAGCTCTTATCAGTCATGAAAGAGTTCACACAGGAGAGAAGCCGTATTCATGTTCTGAATGCGGAAGACATTTTTCTCAGAAATCAACCCTTCTCTGTCATGGAAGAGTTCATACGGAGGAGAAACCGTTTTCATGTTCTGAATGCGGGAAACGTTTTTCTCTTAAATCAACCCTTATCTGCCATGAAAGAGTTCATACAGGAGAGAGGCCATTTGCATGTTTCGAATGCGGGAAATATTTCTCCCAGAAAGCGCACCTCGCCAGGCATATAAGGAATCATACCGGAGAGAAGCCATTTGCGTGTTCTGCATGTGGGAAATGCTTTTCTCACAATTCAGATCTCATCAAACATGAAAGAGTTCACACGGGAGAGAAGCCATATTCTTGTTCTGCATGTGGAAAATCTTTTGCTGGTAATTCGCAGCTTAACAGACATAAAAAGGTTCATATAGTGGAGAAACAGTAATTATATTAAGATTGTAGCAAATGTTTTTCCAGGAACCTCAAGCTCTGCAGATGTGGACTAAAGCCTATTGGAATCATGTAAATGGGGGAAAAGTCTTACTATAAGTTCTCTCAGCAGACAGAGGGTATTGATCATATAGAAACTGATGTCAGATGTTCCTTTGTTCTACTTTTTCAGTATTGTTTTTGTTTCTAGCCCTGTGATTATACTGCACATGTTACGCTCACTTCCTGGTTCTGTTCTGAAAGACACCACAGAAGATTGTATATTTGGTCTGAATAATTTACTCGGTTTTACTGTACTTCACATCATGCTGAATGGCATTAAATTCATAAACGTATACAGTATATTTCTAAGGTTTCTGTACAGTAAGAAGAGGAAAATGCTTTATTGTGCCAAATCAGAGAATAGGAGTGGAACGAGTGACAGGGGCAGGAGATGGTCGATACAGGATTGGCAAAGTATTAAAGTGATTGGCAATTAAAAAAATAAATATCAATAGCTTACCTTACATTGAGCCCCCCAGCACTCTCCTTCCTGCTATGTCTGTGTCTTAGTGAGGAAATCACTTCCTCATTCAGCTTTTAGTCTCCGCCCCGCTGACCTGGTCCTTTAATCAACCTTCAGTGGACCAAGAACGGAAACACCTTCACTCCCTCCCCAGACGTCCTGATTGGCTGCCTCTCTGTAGTTATCAAACCCTGCCATCCTTCCTCCTCTCTGGTCACACTATGTTCTGGCAGACTGGAGACACTCTTAGCCTGCAACATCTCTCAACCCCTTCACACTATGTTCTGGCAGTAATAACTAGAGGCACTGCACTTATTTACCATGATATATGTAAAGCACACAGTGTGCTTACATCACATCACTGTGGCCACACCCACAGTTTTTCAATTTTTTTTTCTCAGCATCTCCAATGCTCTTATGCTTTTACATATAACTCAGGAACTACAGGGTCTTTTTTTCATTTTGATTACATTTTAGGACAGTGCAACGTGTAGCCCAATGGGGCAACTAACATTAAGTATACAGAGCCACTGAACACCCAGACTCACCCTGTCCCTAAATCTATAAACGAGCTGCAAGAACACCCTGCCTCATCCACCTGGAGGTACAGAGTGATAGGGTCTGGGCATGGCAGCGTGACTGACACCACCAAGCGACAAAGCAGAGAGTTCAACAGGATCAGGGGTAAGGGCAACACAACACAAAAGCCAAGCAGGGGTAAAAGGCAGTCAGCACAGATTCAGAGTCCAAAGCCGAGTAAAAAATAAACAAAATCGAACCAAAGGGAAGTCTCCGAGATCAGAGACGAATTCAAAGCCAAGGTTAATAACAAGTAAATGATCCAGAGATTCAAAGATGCAAGCAGGGCCGGATTATGAGAGGAGCGCAAGGGGCTCTAGCCCCGGTGCCTCCACCACTTGCCCTGCAAAGGGGGCCTCCACCAACCTTTGGGTTATGGTCTAGTCAGGAAGCTTTTCAGTCTTTGGTTTGACGGGCTGCAGGGCTGGCAACAACGCTATCAACGGCAGTGGGGGCCCCCCGCATTTAAGCAGCCAAAGCCACCACAGGGCAGGACGGAGAGTCTAGAGCAGCAAAGGCGCCGCCAGCAATGCTACAGTGATGAGTGCGTGCAGAGTAGTCAATGGATGGCCGCTCACTATACAAAAGCCTTCTGCTTAAGTGTTCTGCTGGACCAGCTGGGTGACTACACTACCCCCCATCCAGAAAGGCAAAGCAGGAGTTCCCGAGCAGCACGCACCCGCACACGGGACTTGATCTGACGTTCCAGTAAGTAGGCGGGGGGCAGACAACCATCAGTTAATTGGCTGGACTATTATTTTAAAAGGAAATAAATACTGTATCTGGGTCCAGGAAAATCATACTCCCGGTCCTGGTTCTGATAACCAGCTAGTCCGAAGGGCTCACAGCTATTTTCTGAGGTCAAGGGCCAGCCCCTCTCTTGAGCCCTGATGGGAGATGCCGAAAAACCTGTTTCCTCAGGCAAACAATAAGACGAATGACCGGGTGATGGGGAAAACCGCACAAACTACAAACAAGACAAGTTAAATGTGGGGCTGGCACAAGGAGACAGGCGGCTACAGTTGATGTCATCTATTACATCTATCACATCTATTAAAAAGGACAAGAAAAAACACCCTGCACCACCCCAAATATCAAAAACACACAATTCAAAAGGGGTGTGCCAATGTGGGAAGCCCCAAGCAAATAGTCAATTTGAAACAACAAGGAAGACCACAGCGGCACCACCAACCCAGTCATTTCACTTATCAAACATTTACGTCATATCATAATCATGGATTTATTAAAAAGTTAAAGACTTACAACAATTATCTAAAAACATTCCCAACAGTAGGATCATAAGGCCAAAAAGTGCCATACCCAAAGCCAGTGAAGTATCTCAAAATAAATACAAAGTATTCAGAAAACCATCTCATGTATGAACAGTGCGTGTAAAAACAGTTTGTGCAAACACCTATGCGTACCTAAAGTGCAAATGCCTAATACAGAAAGAGAAATGCTTTAAAGTGCCCAAGATAATTCAACATAAAAGAGTATCACCCTGTATAATGGCGGAATGAAATCCCCACTGGAGCCTGGTATTCCTTTACCCACGCGTTCCATAGGGTAAGCCCACTTCCTCAAGGTGCCAGGAAAGAGCCAGTGGGGATTTCATTCATACCTTAGGGTATTTACTCACCTCACCAAGAGACCCATCTTCTAGGTCCCTCGGGTTTCCGGGTGACCTTCCGACGGGCGGTGCCATCTTGCTTCCCATAAGGCATTGCGCACGGCTTTCCATCTTGCACCTGCACAGTGCCCATGAATGGGATTAAATGGGGCAACCCGAAATCCTCCAAGACTTCGCTGATAGATGCGGGACTAAGAAGTCACTAACAGACAGCTAAACCAGCACAGGGGGCAGCAATTGGGCCCTGAAGCCTCTGGATGTCACCGCAGCAGGCCACGGCAACATCCAAAAGGTAACTTTAGAAAAAATGTCCGCACCAACTAATATTAAAAAGGGGTGTGCAGACTTAAGCAATTTATGCTAAACACAAACCACAGGAGGGCTTCCGCCAAGCCCCCAATACCCAAGTAACAGTTAAAGATGAGTGACCTTTTGAAAAATTCGATTCGGCCGATTCGCCGAATTTTCGGGAAAAAAATTTTTTCGGTCGGCATTTATTCGCGACGAATCGCTATTAAAAATGGCTATTTCTGGGCTTTCGAGAGCATCCATAGGGTTGCAGAATGTTTTGTTTGGCTGTAACATGCATAGGATGCATGCTGGGTTAGTGAAATAATATTGTAAAGAAGTATGACATGCAGATCAGAGACGTCGCTATTAGATTCGCTGTCACAGAGCGGCACAATTAGAGAGCCTCGAGGTGGCATCAGCATGATGAGCCCATATATTGCCTGAAAAACACACCCTGAATTTGGCAGCAGCATAGGGAGCCCATATATTGCCTGAAAGACACATTGGAGTTGGCAGCAGCATTAGGAGCCCATATATTGCCTGAAAAACACACCCTGGAGTTGGCAGCAGCATTAGGAGCCCATATATTACCTGAAAGAGACACTGGAGTTGGCAGCAGCATAGGGAGCCCATATATTGCCAGAAAAATACACCCTGAATTTGGCAGCAGCATTAGGAGCCCATATCTTGCCTGATAACACATTGCAGTTGGTAGCAGCATTAGGAGCCCATATATTGCCTGAAAAACACATTGGAGTTGGCAGCAGTATTAGGAGCTCTTATATTGCCTGAAAGACACACCGAGGAGTTGGCAGCAGCATTAGGAGCCCATATATCGCCTGAAAAACACATTAGAGTTGGCAGCAGTATTAGGAGCTCATATATTGCCTGAAAAACACATTGGAGTTGGCAGCAGCATTAGGACCCCATATATTGCCTGAAAAACATACCCTGGAGTTGGCAGCAGCATAGGGAGCCCATATATTGCCTGAAAAACACATTGGAGTTGGCAGCAGTATTAGGAGTTCGTATATTGCCTGAAAAACACATTGGAGTTGGCAGCAGCAGAAGGAGCTCATATATTGCCTGAAAGACACACCCTGGAGTTGTCAGCAGCAGCAGCATTAGGAGCCCATATATTGCCTGAAAGACACACCCAGGAGTTGGCAGCAGCATTAGGAGCTCATATATTGCCTGAAAGACACACCCAGGAGTTGGCAGCAGCAGAAGGAGCTACCATGCATCAGCTACTCGCATGCATCAGCTATTGGTGGGTGGAAATCCTGGCTGATCTATGCCTGATTCATCTTCACAAAGGTGAGTCTCTCCACATTTTTCGTGGACAGACGAGTTCTCCTTGGCTTTACTATGGCCCCCGCAGCAATGAAGACCCGCTCAGATGGCACACTACTGGCCGGACAGGACAGCTTTCCCAGGGCAAACTCTGCCAGTTGCGGCCACAAGTCAAGTATGGCTGCCCAGAAGTCCAGCAGATCCTCAGTGCGTTGGCATGGTCATTTCAAGGTATCATTTCAGCATGACACCGCCGTGCCCTGCAAACATGGTAGGCTGAAGGGGCATTGAGAATTGATATCGTATAGTGGAGGCTGAGGAGACGGCAGAGGATGAGGAGGCGGAGTTGCACACTGTAACAGGCAAAACAGCCTGGGAGCGTGGAGGCCGAAGCAGTGCCACCTGTCCAAGTTGCTGTGCAGGAACCACATTCACCCAGTGGGCCGTAAAGGACATGTATTGTCCCTAGTTACAGCTTCAGATGTCGGTGCTGCTGTGCACTTTGGTGCACACCGACAGGCTCAAGGACTGGCCCACCTTCTGCTCAACAAATTTGTGCAGGGCTGGTACTACCTTCTTTGCAAAGAAATGACGGCTTGGGACTCTTCACCTTGGCTCGGCACTAGCCATCAGCTCTCTAAAAGGTGCAGAGTCCACCACCGTAAAAGGGAGGGACTGCAGCACCAGCAACTTAGACAGGAGCACATTTAGCTTCTGCACCGTAGGATGAGTGGGCGCATACTGTTGTCTCTTGGACATTGCTTCGCTGATGGATTGCTGGCAGGATGACTGACTTTTAGTAGGAGGAGCAGGAGCATCTGGAGTGGCAGAGGATGGGTATGGCGCACAGCTACCTTCGGCTGAGGTGCTGGAGCCTTGGCTGTGTGAAATTGGAAGCAGCATGGCACTGGCTGACGCAGCAGGCTGGACCCCCACTTTGGAGCCTTGGTTCTCCCAGGCCGCTTTATGATGACGCTGCATGTGTTGCCGCAGGGTACCAACATTGGGGCTCTGGCCACGCTTGACCTTCTGTCTACACATCTTGCATGTGGCCAGGTTACCCTCCTGCGGATGCTTGATGAAAAAGTCCCACACTGCCGAGTAGCTCATTTTCCCTCCAACAGTACGCACTAATTCACTGCTACTGCTGCCAATTCCAGGAACCCCTGCCCCACTACCTTCCGGGAAGGCAGCCTGCCGCGCAGCAGGTGGTCTACCCTGCCCCGGCCACGTGTGGCTCCAGACATCCCAATTCTGCCACCATGCTGACTGCCAACCCTACTACCACCTTGCCTCAGCTGCTGACTCTGGGGCAACCTGGGACCCTCTTCTGATGATGATGAAGCCTGCACCGGGCTCCCAAGTGCGATCGGCTTCATCATCATCATCATCGAGTTATGTCTGCACGTCACTGATGTTTTCCTCCACAAGAGCGTGTGCTGCAGGAGACCGAGCTCGCCACACCACACCACCTCCCACGCCACTCTCCTCCTCAGTGTTTGTCTGCCTAGCGAAAGAAGCGGTGGATGTCTCCTCCATTTCTTGGCTGGGCAGTAGCTGCTGACTGTCCTCTAACACATTGTCCTCACTGAATAGTGGAGCTGAACCCAAAGCATAAGATACGGCGGCTGGAGGGGGGGCGTAGGACAGAGGCAATGGAAGGACAGGGGCTGCTCCCAGGCCATGCCAACAGAGGGTTGTGTCCGAGGAACCTACCGACTGTTGACTGGGGGTGTCAGATGTCACTTGTGATGTTAACCAATCGATGACGGCAGATGCGTTGCTGGTCGAGATACGACCGCTAGCAGATAACGGGAGATCAGGCCTCTCACCGCGACTCCTGCTGCCACTCGCCCCTAGTCTGCTGTGACCTCTGCCTGATATATCTAGGCCTCTCCTCGGTGCACATCCTGGCACATCTCTGCCTGACATTTTTACTGCGTTTAGGAGGGGAAAACAATACACTACACTACACCTACAACAGTATTTTTGTAACAGCAGGTGTGTTTAGATCAAAATAGGCAGACACTGTAGCTAAAAACTAATGCAAAAAGACACTGTCAGATGGTCTTACAAAGGATGCCCCTGGTCAGAGTTAAATGCACCACAGGCAGTTTTAAAATGTGGTTTTTTTTTCAAAATGTAAAAAAGGTAAAGATGCAGGTACTCTTAAAAGCTAAGTGCTAGTATTCGGGATGCCCCCCCCCCCCCGGTGAAAGGCAATGGGTGCTTTAAACTTGAAAACCAGACTTTTTTATACAAAAGGCAAAAGGTAAGTCGGCCGGTACTCTTAAAAGATAAGTGGTAGCACTGACAGTGGCCCCCGTTGAAAGGCAATGGGTACTTTAAACTTGAAAACCATACTTTTTTTATACAAAAGGCAAAAGGTAAGTCGGCCACTACTCTTAAAAGATAAGTGGTAGCACTGGCAATGGCCCCCGGTGAAAGGCAATGGGTGTTTTAAACTTGTAAACCAGACTTTTTTATACAAAAGGCAAAAGGTTAGTAGGCAGGTACTCTTAAAAGATAAGTGCTAGCACTGACAATGGCCCCCAGTGAATGGCAATGGGTGCTTTAAACTTGTAAACCAGACTTTTGTTGTACAAAAGGCAAAAGGTTAGTAGGCAGGTATTCTTAAAAGATAAGTGCTAGCACTGACAATGGCCCCCAGTGAAAGGAAATGGGTGCTTTAAACTTGTAAACCAGACTTTTTTTTACAAAAGGCAAAAGGTTAGTAGGCAGGTATTCTTAAAAGATAAGTGCTAGCACTGACAATGTCCCCCAGTGAAAGGCAATGGGTGCTTTAAACTTGTAAACCAGACTTTTTTTATACAAAAGGCAAAG
The DNA here is from genome assembly GCA_027917425.1 of Gastrophryne carolinensis. Classification (NCBI taxonomy): domain Eukaryota; kingdom Metazoa; phylum Chordata; class Amphibia; order Anura; family Microhylidae; genus Gastrophryne; species Gastrophryne carolinensis. The sequence goes on from CM051237.1 coordinate 14,229,817, forward strand.
GGTTAGTAGGCAGGTACTCTTAAAAGATAAGTGCTAGCACTGACAATGGCCCCCAGTGAATGGCAATGGGTGCTTTAAAATTGTAAACCAGACTTTTTTTGTGCAAAAGGCAAAAGGTTAGTAGGCAGGTATTCTTAAAAGATAAGTGCTAGCACTGACAATGGCCCCCAGTGAAAGGCAATGGGTGCTTTAAACTTGTAAACCAGACTTTTTTATACAAAAGGCAAAAGTAGGGGCCGATGGGTGGGGGAATTGTCCCCTTTTTATTTGCGGTCTGATGTTCCTCTTTAATGCATTACAGCTACCACCTACATCGCCCCTCGCGGATCTGAGCATGAATACCTTTGTGGATGTGGACGTGCTCATCTGCAGGGGGGAGTCACCAACTGGCAGCATTATAAGTGTAGCCGCCATGCTGTGTGGGTATATGGCTTGTTGCTCTAATGAACCCCTCTCCCCCCTCCCCTCCGTGACAGAGACAACCGATTGTAAGTCAGGGTCCTGGAATAAGAATAAGAGTGCTGCCTGGAACATTCATATGTGGGTATTAGTGCACCTGTCACATGAGAGCAAAGCCAGACCTGCACCGCTTTCAGCCGATTCAATCAGATAAGCACTTCCACATCCCAGCATCGTGGGCGCTTAGTAATGTGATCAATCTGTATGTACAGGGGGGAAACATACAAGATAGGCTCTTATTCGGGGTGAAGGTCCGGATTAATGTGGGCAATCTGTATGTACAGGGGAGGAAACATACAAGATAGGCTCGTATTCAGGGTGAATGTCCGGATTGATGTGAGCAATCTGTATGTACAGGGGGGGAAACATACAAGATAGGCTCTTATTCAGGTTGAAGGTCTGGATTAATGTGGGCAATCTATGTACAGGGGAGGAAACATACAGGATAGGCTCTTATTCAGGGTGAAGGTCTGGATTAATGTGGGCAATCTGTATGTACAGGGGAGGAAACATACAAGATAGGGTCTTATTCAGGTTGAAGGTCTGGATTAATGTGGGCAATCTATGTACAGGGGAGGAAACATACAGGATAGGCTCTTATTCAGGGTGAAGGTCTGGATTAATGTGGGCAATCTGTATGTACAGGGGAGGAAACATACAAGATAGGCTCTTATTCAGGGTGAGGGTCCGGTTTTAAGGTGGGAGAGGCACCATCTTAGATTCTACAATATGTGATAGCAAAGTCACTCTTACCCGCAATATGGTCGGGTGCAGTGGCTAGCGATGGCGCCACATATCCAAGAAGAACAAGAAATCCAGCGCTCCAATTTTCAGTCACTTATATTAAAAAAACGTGAATAAAGTGAATAAATTCCATGAACATAATTGAGTCTGTATTTGTCTATATGTCCAACGTTTCGGGGCCACAACGCCCCTTCATCAGGGACCAGCAAAGCAAAGACACGGGTCACTTAATTCACGTTTTTTCAACATAAGTGACTGAAAATTGGAGTGCTGGCTTTCTTGTTGATCTTAGATTCTACGTTGCTGGCATTTAGTGGGTTAAATGTTTGGGGAAATGAATTCATATAAAAAACAACAGAGATACATTTAATAGTAAAAGTAAGAGCACAACAAATCAACGGGGACTCATGGGATTGGTACTGGATAGCTTTGTAGTCATAAGAAAACCACTGTTCAGTAAGGCTTACTGGCAAAAACTGTTTCAGTTTGCTAGGGAGCATTAAGATTGGACTCTGGAGCAATGGAAGATGGTCATGTGGTCTGATGAGTCTAGATTTACCGTGTTCCAGAATGATGGGCGCAGCAGGATAAGAAGAGAGGTGGCTAAAGTGATGCACCAGTCATGCCTAGTGCACCTACTGTACAAGCCTGTGGGGGTTATGCCATGATCTGGGGTTGCTGCAGTTGGTCAGGTCTCGGTTCAGCAGCATTATGTGCCCAAAGAAGGAGGTCAACTGACTTCAATAGAGTTAGTTCTCTTCTGATGACACAATGGACAGATCCCCGGGTTCATCTGGACTCATGAAAGGTTCAGGGATCATGAGACATCATTTTTACACATGGATTGGCCAGATCTGAACCACATTGAGAAGCTTAGAGAAATACTGGAGATGACTTTTCTCAAATCTTCCATCTTCAATAAAAGGTCTAGGGCAGGGGTACTCAACCGCCTCTTATGAAGGTCCATAAACAAAGAAGGAGTTCAACTGACTTCAATACAGTTAGTTCTCTTCTCTTATGAAGGTCCATATACAAAGAAGGAGGTCAACTGACTTCAATAGAGTTAGTTCTCTTCTGATGGCACAATGGACATATTCCAAGATGACAATGCCAGGGTTCACCTGGACTCATGAAAGGTTCAGGGATCATGAGACCTCATTTTTACACATGGATTGGCCAGATCTGAACCACATTGAGAAGCTTAGAGAAATACTGGAGGGGACTTTTCTCAAATCTCCCATCTTCAATAAAAGGTCTAGGGCAGGGGTACTCAACCACCTCTTATGAAGGTACATAAACAAAGAAGGAGGTCAACTGACTTCAATAAAGTTAGTTCTCTTCTCTTATGAAGGTCCATATACAAAGAAGGAGGTCAAATGACTTCAATAGAGTTAGTTCTCTTCTCTCAGAAGGTCCATATACAAAGACGGAGGTCAACTGACTTCAATAGAGTTAGTTCTCTTCTGATGGAACAATGGACATATTCCAAGATGACAATGCCAGGGTTCACCTGGACTCATGAAAGGTTCAGGGATCATGAGACCTCATTTTTACACATGGATTGGCCAGATCTGAACCACATTGAGAAGCTTAGAGAAATACTGGAGAGGACTTTTATCAAATCTCCCATCTTCAATAAAAGGTCATGTTGCAATGTGAGGTGCCAGGGAGCCATGACGCTGGCAGGGAGACTAAGCACAACATCACCAATCAAGGAGGCAGCTCTGAGAACCACAACACAGAAGCAACTGAGTGCAGGGCTGTCAGGGCAGGGGTCCGGAAATTTGTCACCGAGGTCTGCATTCGGACCCCAGTCCGCCAGTTTAGTACCACTGGTCTAGGGGAAAAACGAAGCGTCTTGGGACAGAAATAATATGACATTACTGTGAAAACAATGCCACAACAATAATGCGTGCCATTATAAAAGCTAAACGCGGGCCAACCAAAAATAAGAGAGTGTGTGTGCATATGATCTTTTTTTGGCCAGGCAGTATATTTCAAACTCTCAACCCCAATATGTTAGGAGGTGGTGGGATAGTTTGGCCCCTTTGGGGATAGGAAAAACAGTAGAATATCCAAGAACAACAAGAAAGCCAGCACTCCAATTTCCAGTCACTTATATTGAAAAAATGTGAATAAAGTGAATAAACATAATTGAGCCTGTATTTGTCTATACGTCCAACGTTTCGGGGCCACGACGCTCCTTCATCAGGGACCAGCAAAGCAAAGACACGAGTCACTTTATTCACGTTTTTTCAATATAAGTGACTGAAAATTTGAGTGCTGGCTTTCTTGTTGATCTTAGATTCTACTTTGCTGGCATTTAGTGGGTTAAATGTTTGGGGAAATCAATTAATCGAAGAAAAAAAGGGAAAATATAACTTTTAATAAATCTGGTTAAAAGTAGTCCAATCCCAACGTAGTCAAAAAATACTAATACGCTGACCCAGTTCCACGAACAGTCCCACTGCGGGGACCCGGTGACGCGTTTCGGGCTCTTAAAAGCCCTTCATACAAGTCATACAAAGCAGCCAAATTCAGACAGCCTTAAATAGTAAATAAACTATACTGGTTTTGCTGCTTGAGTAGACCACAGCAGGGGATCTTCTTCATCCAAGCTTCGCAAGTGAACTGGGTGAGCTGGTTGGTCTTGTGTCTGTTTATCCTCTGGGGATAGGGGCCGTCATCGGGTGTGGCAACAGTCTGTGAAAGCTGCCATAAATGCAAGCTTGGATGAGACCTATTTCCCAGATGGCCCCTGCCAGAATCATACAGTTTGTCCCAGACTATTCCCCTAGGGGGTGTCAGTCTCATGTCACACCTCTAATGCTTTTCGTTGCCAGGGGCAACTTTCACAAGGCTTGTGAAAGTTGCCCCTGGCAACGAAACGCGTCGGCGGTGGCTACTGGCAGACCTTCTATACAGCTGTCATCCGGATCTTGTCTCTGTTCCCCATTCTCCATCCATGGTTGTTGGATTCCAGGGCTGGCAAGTTTGTGGCTATTTTAATTCATGAGATGTGCTTTTCAATTCAACTGCTTTTGTGAGTGTTTTTCTTGTGCTATCTATTAAAATTGGGGACTGTTTTTACAGAGTTAAGCTACCCTTTTTTTTTGTCCCTCTTTATATGTGATTCATTTCATTGTGGAGGAGCAACCAAAGTTTGTGTTATTATCACTTGTGGAATTGGCCTTATCAGCTTCTGACCGTGCCAACTTAGAGGTCGCCATCAGAGTGGGATCTTAAAGTGGACCAACACCCAGGGGGGATCGGCCCGGGAATCTTATAGATCCCTCAGATCAGATCCCTCCCCGCGGGGCATTCGAAATCGGGATGTCCCGCGGTGAAACCCCCCAGGAAGCCCACAATCCTACCTTTTCCACGTTCCAGCGGCGCTTGTGCGTCCGCCGCCGCCACCTCCCGTGCGTCCCTCTAGCAGGGCGTGCTCCCACACCGGCCGTTTGTGAATGGCCGGTGCGGGTGCGCTCCCTGTAAGAGGGACGCGTGGGAGGCAGTGGTGGACATACTCTGCTTGTCCGGCGCTGCCTCTCGCTTGTCCGCCGGCGGGGATTGGCTGCAGCGGTCACGTGGGAGCGGGGTGAGGTGAGTTTTCGGGGCTTTCTGGGGGGTTTCACACAGCGGGGCACCCCCGATCGGGGTGCCCCACCGAAGTGGACCAAAACCAAGGATAGTCAAAATCCTGGGTGTTGGTCCACTTTAAGGCCCATATATTCCTACCAGTTGGTAAGCGGCTGTGTTATCGGTGGCGGGAGCCGTTCGGGATAGCGATACTTCTGGTGGACTATTGCTCATTCACAGTGTACATCTTCCTGCTGTGTGTCGCCTTTCATCTGAAGTGCATGTGTTATGGGACATTTATTAATCACCTTTGGCTTGATGCAGAGCCTCCCCGTTCACTTCTCCCGTGTGTTTTCCCGTTGGTTTTAGGCTTTGATCGGGTCAGGAAAGGGTGCTACGTTGATTTTAGTGTGCGTTTATGCGCTCATGTGTGCGCTCAGCCGCCTTTCCGATTGTCGGCTCGCACGAGGCTGTTTCCCGGCAAAACGGACGCCTCGTTCATTGTTCCGTTTTTTTCAGTGATGCAGAGCCTTGTTTTCCGATTGAAATCACCCTAATGAAACGGGGCCGCCGAGCCCTCACTTACGGCAAGTCAGAGCAGCCGTATTTGCACTCGGGCAATAATATGCAGTCCTCTGTTGGAGCACATCAGCGGCGCCAGCTCCGCGGTCTTGTCCTGCTGAGCATGGCAGAAACCAGGCTGCACCTATCTGAGCTCACCCGCCTTACTGGGTATGTGTATGAAACTTGTATTGGTTGCCCACCCTGTCTTTTATTTTTTTTTCGCTTAACACACTATTTGGTAATTTTTTTGTTAGTATATTTTTTGCCTAATTTTTTAACTTTAAATTAAATGGGTTAAGTGATCGAACCCTATTGCGTCATGTTCTTGCCCTCTTATGTAAGTAGTATTCCCCAGACTTTTTTAATGAGTGTACAGGTTGGATGTGCATGTAGGCTCATTACAAATGTCCTTTACTCCAACCCTACCCCGCTCACCTATTTGTCCCTCTTTTCTATTGTTGCAATGCACACCTTTTTTTTTTTTTTTTTTTTTTTGGGGGGGGGAGACTCTGGCTATCCTTTGCTCCCCTGGCTGCTGACCCCAATCCTGCACCCATCTTCACAGGCAGAGGAGCCCTACAATACTGCCCCCAGGAGGACTCGCTCTGTGGTGGAGCGAGCCTTTGGTCTCTTGAAGATGAGGTTCTGTTGTCTTGATCAGACTGGGGGGGGGCACTACAATATACACCTGCAAAGGTCATTAAACTAATCATGGCTTGTTCCGCTTTAAGAGAGGGAGTCTGCCATTTCTGAGTAAAGTCTCAGTAAAAAGGGTTTCACACAGTGGGGCATCCCGATCTGGGATTTCCAGGGGGAAGACCAGTGGCCGCTCTGGGTTTTGTTCTGCTTTATGTGAGGGAACCTGTGTTACTTTAATCATAATGTAAAGGAGGTGGGTTATTCCATCCTAACCTGATTTGGTCATGATGTTTTAAAGCAGGCCAAAACCCATGTAACCCAGCCCTTTGGAGTGTGAAGAAATCCAGGGTTGGGTTACAGGCATCATGTCTCTGGGGCATTCCAATTTGGGATGTCCTGCACGTCACTGCGGGGGAACGTCAGAGCTATACCAGGAGCTATGCCATCTTTACACAGGAGCAGGACGACATCATCATGGATGTGAGTATGCGAGCGTGCGTTTATGTACGCGCACACATTCCTTATAATAAAAAAAAAGTGCAAGAATAGTCTGAAACAACTTAGTTTGTCACGTTACATACCAGCCCACCTTAGTTTAACCCATGTACGCCGCTACAAACTAGCCTACATGCAGAGAGCAGAACTAGGGCAATGTGAGGCAGCAAGAGGTTAATAAAGTGACTTTAGTTAGGCCAGGAAACTTGTTAATGTATTTTGTGGATTAATGGTGGGTCCTTGTATCTTTTTTTAACAGATGATGCTGCGGAATCGTTTTTTAAGAGTTTGGGCTTTTCATTAAATCACGCTGAAGGTCCGGTTTAAAAAGTGCCCCAAAAAAAACACGCCCAACCAAACCATAAAAACAATGCTAAACTAATGTTGTTTATCATTCACAGATACTAGAAAACCACAGGCACAAGACCCCAAGGCCTAATGTTTTTTATTTTGCATTGAAATTTTAATTGTTTTTTAGTTTTGGCAAAAAAAAAAAATAATATGAAAAATCCAAATCCAAATAAAAAATTAAAACAACGTTTGAATTAAAAACAAATAAAAAGATTTGGTGTGTTGTCTTTCCTGCAAATGTACAATCACACAACATCATCACACATTTACATGACACAAAAGGTTTAGATATGGGACAATAAATCAAAAACAATCAGAAAGAATTAAGGTATGCATTAATGGAAAGGAAAAAGGAACACAAAGGAGATTAAGGTATGCATTAATGGCAAGGAAAAAGGAACACCAAAAATTTAACAGAAATATATATATATATGTGTCAAATTGGCAGTTGGTGCCATATGCATATTCCAATGGAGGTTTAGGGATGTGCGCTTGCGTGTAGCCAGATTGGCAACTGAAGAGCCATGGAGATGTAAGTATACTTGCTAAAACCACCAAAATGGAAGGTCAAATACGACGGAAACCAAGCAGGTACGTTCAAAAAGGCAGGAAAAATCAGGGAAAAACGGGCCGCCCGTGTGAACGTGAACGGGAGCCCCGATCAAATTGAAGGCACCCGAGAGAGCAAAAAAAGCTTTCCGAGTAAAGTGAAATTGACGGATCAGTTAGGGAGCCATTCCGACGGAGGCTCTGCATCACATTTGAGCCACGATTCAAACGGGAGACCCGGACAATCGGAAGGTTTTAAGGGCAGTTCAGAGGAGGCTCTGCATCAGGCCCCTTGTTCCTTTGTTAAAATTAACCTTTTATTGCTCTGTGTCTTTTATATATACTACTTTCAGTGAAGGTCCACTTACCGGGGTCTGTCTATCGCGGAATGAAGGTCCGAGCTGAACACCAACAGTAAAGAACTCTGCTCCAAAGCAATAAGCCCAATTCATTGGGGGTCCAGTGAGGGATGTAGGACAGCAGTGGGGGAAGGGAGTTAGGTGAGGCATGCAGGCCAGTGCTGGTGTGGGGTTTAGATGAGGGTGTAAACCAGTGACTGGAAAAAGTGTGGGTTAGGTGAGGGGTTCAGGTCTGCAGTGGGGGATAGGTGAGGGGTGCAGGCCAGTCGCGGGGAGAATTAGGTGAGGATGCAGATCAATGGCTGGGAAGGGGAATTAAGTAAGGGTGCAGATCAGCAGCTGCAGAGGGGGTTAGGTGAGGGTTTAGCCCTATCCTCCAAAATGGTCAGCCTTACCCCCCGGGCATGACCAGCCAGTTCCCCCTACCCGAAGTGGTCACCCTTACCCCACCAAAATGGTTAGCCCCACTCTGCCCACAATGGTCACCCTTATTCTCCTCTTCCTGATAATGATTAACTTTATCCTCCTCTTCCACCACAATGGTCAGCTTTACACCCCCCCTCCACCATCACAGTGTCATCACCCCACCCCCATAGCAATTCGGCCCCCCAAAGTGACAAGTTATCAGCTAAGCCCACCCCTTTCGCACCAATAACACTTCAATCATACAGACCATTCACAGGCATGTAAATGTAACAATCGTACATAGCACGCACACACACACATGTAAACGTAACAATCGTACATAGCACGCACACACACACACATACACACACATACACACACACATACACAGCAGCCTTACCACAATGCCAAAGCAGGCCGTGTCTGCAGTGAGAAGTTGCTGGTGGCCGGTCTGACGTTGCAGACGGAACTCAAAAGCTGCCAGCCTGTTCCTGGGAGGGCACTAAAAGGGAGAGCACCTAGATAAAAGAGCACTCGGATGGAAGCAGGCACTGAATTAAAGGCGCTGTCACACTAGCGGCGCAATGGAACCTGTGCAGCGGCACGCAGGGCACCACACCAAAGCTGGGAAGGGGTCCGTAAAACTGGTGCCCATGGTCTACATCCGGACCGGGGTCCACCAGCTGAGTACAGCAAGCCTAGGGCCTGAAAATCATCCTCTCCTCTTTAACAAAGTCAAGGTTTGTGTCACAGACATCCTTCTGCTTCTTCCTCTGTTCCCATTTGTGCTTGGCGGCCCCAGGTTTGCCTCTGCAGTTCTGGTTCGACCTTCGCTCTGTGTGACTACAAGCTTGGTTCCTGGCCCTTTAGCTTCGTCTGACTACTCGCACGAGCTCCAGACACTTTGGCTCGTTGTCTGAGTAATGATTGTGGGACCCTAGCGGTGCTTGCAAGCCACTCTGCCCTCCCTTTCGGGGGGTTCCAGTGAATAACAGGCCCGTCGGCAGACTCCTCACTCCGGAGCTGGTGTACGGTAGCATCCAGATTCATCACCTTTACACACCTGTTCACCTTTTCTTCTTGTTGGTTCTTGCTTTTCTCATCCATCTCTCTTCCAGCAAACCATCTATTGACTCTTCGACTTTTCTCCCGGCTCTCCCTGTCCTCCATTTCATGGAGACTCACAGTGGGCATTGCTGGTGGCAGCCATGTTGCTTTGTCATCTGGTCCACTATAGATACGTGACAAATTGACTATGGTCATTAAAAAGATTGCAGCCATCCTTACTGACACTATACCGGGGTACTCAACCACTTCTTGTAAAGGTCCATTTCAAGGTATCCGGTGAGAAGTGAAGGTTCAGGCGGAGGGGCTGTCACGGAAGGGGGGGGGGGGTGGATAGGTATAAATCAGTGCACTGGGGGAGGGGCTATAAAACTAAAAGGGGCTGCTTGACCAACACCCCCGCACTCTACCCTATAAATCCTATTGGGCACTGGGAAAAAACAGGAACTTTTTTTTTGGAGAGACTGGGCTGGATGGGGCAGAGCTGAGTGGACAGGGTTGGATGGGGCTAAGCTGGGGATGAGATGGCGGGATAGTTGGGGTTAAACTGGGGCAGGGGGAAAGGATTGGATGGGGCAAAGAGACAGAGAAACATAGTTTGTGTGTACCTTTCAATGCCACTTCCCGCCTGTGCAGTACTTCATATTTAATGCTAGGTGCCAGGGAGTCATGACACTAGCAGGGGGGATAAGGACCACATCGCTGATCAAGGGGGCAGCTCTGAGAATGGCAACACAGAAGCAACTGAGTGCAGGGCTGTCAGGGCAGGGGTCCAGAAATCTGGCGCCGAGGTCCGCATTAGGACCTCGGTCTGCCAGTTGAGTATCGCTGCAGTATACAAAGGTTCCACAAAGCCCAAGAGGACTATCGATGGTCCAATGATAAAAATACTTTTTAGAATGCTGCTGCATCTACCTTCCACAAAGTTCTTTATTCCATTCATTCAAATATACATTCATATACACGACTCAAAGCTTGTTTTTCACTTGTACTTCAAACATTAGTCATTTGGTACTTTACTTCTTAATCTTTGTACAGGTTTTCTGGAAAAAAGCTTAATAAAAAATTACTGTGGCCTAAAACACCTACAACCTCAACTTATCAATAATCTTATTTATCTTTTGACAGTTTTGACAGAATTTCACTCAGGCTGACAGGGAGCCATCTTGCAACCAATTCATCAGGGATTACTGCCAGGTGGACCACACAAGCAAATAAACCCAGTGTGAAGCACCCAACAGACACACACACACACCATAAAAAATGCATAAAATTACAATTATACATAAAAGCAAGGAGAGGCCAGTGAAGACGCGCCAGCCACACCTCCCTCCCCCCCCCCCCCGAGGGAGTAAGGGACCCGGAGGGAGAAGGGACAACTCGGCCAGTAATAAGGCCGCATGCTAGCAGGGACGGGGGCATCCCATACCAGGATCACCACAACCTGGTTGTACCGCCTGCCCCATAATGAGGTCTCGCGGTGGAGTGCGGCTCCTACTGCACCCACAGGGTGCTCCTACCCTTGCCAGGGCCCGCAGCCTAAGCTGGGAGGCTCAACAGGGTAAATTTAGAATGAGCCCTGGCAGCAATAGGGACAAAAAAGGGGGCCGGGCGCGAGCCCGGCTTACCTGGAAGTAAGAGAAGCTTCATCTTCTGTCTTGCTCACTCCCTGCAGAGAAGACAACTGGGGAATTGGTGGGAGGTCCCAGGTAGTTGTGGACCGGGAGGGGCTTCTTTTTTGCATTCATCTCTGCAGAAGTTCGCCCTCTGCTGGACATAACCCAACTGTCAAGACTCCAGCTCCACTGATCACATTCTTAATTCTGGTGGGTGGGTGTGGCCTATGATTGTGAATAGGCCACCCAATAAAGCTAAGCATGCAATCAATGGCATGGGAGCCTGTAAGGTATGGCATTTGGTGTGTGTCTGTGCATGGCTTTGTGTGTCTGTGTGGGGAGCGGTGGGCATTGGAGGACCATCAGGCAGCAAGTATAAGTTTATTTGTTTCGTGCCTGCTGGTCCCCCATTGCGCTCCCTCCTTACACATGTGATTTGGGGGGATGCCCCACATAGGCTGTAATGAGGGATGTCACGCACTGGCTGTAATGAGGGCTGATGCACACTGCCTGTAATGGGGGATGCTGCACACTGCCTGTAATCAGGGATGCCACTCACTGCCTGCAGTGGGGTTACTGGGAGGATTCTGCACATTAGGGTTGATTCAGAGCCGCTTGCTCGACATTTTTTATGAGATGTTGCGCCCAAACGAAAACCACAGAAAAATAAAAAACCTTTCACACAAAAATTCTTGCGGAAATAAAAGCTCTGCTGAATCAGACGAGAAGGAAAAATGGCCGAGAATGGAAATTTTCACGTAAAAAAATGTTGAGAAACAGGCTCTGAATCAACCCTTTTGTCTCTAATAGGGTAATTTTTAAAATTTTCCTCTAAACATTAGCTATGTCTTATGGTCAGGTGCATCTTATGGAGCGCAAAATACGGTACATGGATTTGCAAAAGAAAACAATTGCCCAATTCAAAACACAAATAAGTATTCACTCCTGTATGCATTTATTCATGCATGAAAACACTTTAAGAACATAAATACGGTTTCTACCCTTTATGAATTCTTTCATGTGTCATAAGAGCTGATTTCCGGGAAAAACATTTTCCACAGTCAGAACAAGAATATGGCTTCTCCCCTGTATGAAGTCTTTCATGTCTGATCAGGTGTGATTTATGAGCAAAACATTTCTTACAATAAGAACATGCAAATGGTTTCTCTCCTGTATGAACTCTTTTATGTTGGATAAGGTGTGATATACTGTAAAAGCTTTTCCCACATTCAGAACACAAATATGGCTTCTCCCCTGAATGACCTCTTTCATGTTGGATAAGGGCTGACTTCTTGTAAAAACATTGCCCGCACTCAGAACACGAATACGGCCTTTCCCCCGTATGAATGCTTTTATGAATGATAAGCGTTGATTTCTGCGTAAAAAATTTCCCGCAATCAGAACATGAATACGGCTTCTCCCACGTGTGAACTCTTTCATGTCTGTTAAGAGCCGATTTGGAAGAAAAATATTTTCCACATTCAGAACAAGAAAATGGCTTCTCCCCTGTATGAACGCGTTTATGCCTGATAAGATCCGATTTAAAAGGAAAGAATTTCCCACATTCAGAACAAGAATGCGGCTTCTTCTCTGTATGGAGACTTTCATGACTAGCGAGGTTCGATTTTCTAGAAAAACTCTCACCGCATTCACTACACGCATAAAGATTATCGACTATATGAACTTTGACATGTCTGATAAGCTTTGATTTGCAAGAAAAGTTCTTCTCACATTCAGAACAAGCGTATGGCTTCTCGCCTGAATAGATTCTTTCACGTATATGAAGGTTTGGTTTGCTAGAAAAGCCTTTTCCACACTCACTACATGAATACAACTTCCCTCCCGTAGGAACATTTTCAAGTCCGATAAGCTCAGAATGATCACATTTAGAACAAGAATATGGCTTCTTAGAAATTTGAGCTGTATGATGGGTACGAATAACTGGCTGACAATCTCCCTGTGTAGATAGAGGAGATGAGAAATCTGCAGGGTGCAGTGCTGCATGGTGGACAGAGGTAGTCGTTTCTGTTGCTGTGATAACACGGTCTTCTTCTTTAACATCTGGAGAGATGACAGTGTGTTTGACCATACTAATCTTAATCTGGTTGGATATTCCACCTGGTGAAATTAAAAAAAAAGAAAGAAGGTCAGGATCATGCTATTTCACATGATGGCCAAAAACACAGGCTGCTTAAACTGTAAATACACAAAGATCAGAAATGATGATGTAGCGGTGCCTACGTGTCGTGCATTGACAACGCTCATTTTAAGGTATGCTTGGCAGGCGAGTTTGTCAGTGGCTGGAGGTAGAGAGCTAGCTCTGCGGCGCCGGGTGCCAATCAGAAAGCGCCTGGGCGTTGCGTCACTTGTCACCAGGTAGAGTTTCCGGAGATGAGTGACGTAAGACCCGACCTTCCACCTATCAGGGGATGGTCGACTAGCAACCTCCCCGCCAACTGTAGCAGCGGTGCCCCGCTGATTCGGGAAACTCCGGATGAGGTGGGGGCCTCCTCAGAGGGGTAAGTATGTGTTAAATTCGCGGATTAGAGACGAAACGCGTCAGCGGTGGTGAGTGGCGGAGTTCTTCATATTGGTACCAACTTCTTTGAGACGGTCGTCCCCTTGGGCTGTCAGATTCCAGGGCTAGCGTATCTCTAAATTTTATTCAATGCAATTTTTATCTACTGTGTTTGTGAGTGCATCTCTTTTTTATCAATTAAATGTTTGATAATACAGAATTACACTAGATTTGCTCCCTAGTGCATAGCTCGAGGCATCACCAGTAGGAAGAGGGAGGTTGTGATGCCGCTGTATAGAGCCCTGGTGAGGCCACAGCTAGAATACTGTGTGCAGTTCTGGAGACCTTACCTGCAAAAAGACATTATTCAAATAGAACGTGTCCAAAGGCGGGCAACGAAAATGGTGGAAGGACTTACACTTAAAACTTATCAGGAGAGACTTAAAGAACTTAATTTGTACAGTCTGGAGGAAAGAAGGGAGAGGGGGGACATGATTGAGACCTTTAAATATGTGAAAGGATTGAATAAGGTTCAGGAGGGAAGTGTTTTTAAGAAGAAACTTAATGATAGAACAAGGGGGCACAACCTGAAGCTAGTCGGGGGGAAGATCAGGAGCAATGTTAGAAAATATTATTTTACAGAAAGAGTAGTAGGTGCTTGGAACAAACTTCCAGCAGAGGTAGTTGAAACATCAACAGTCACTGAATTTAAACATGCCTGGGATAAGCACACATCTATCCTAAGATAAAGAGAACATACAGTATATACATAAGGGCAGACTAGATGGACCGTATGGTCTCCTTCTGCCGTCAACCTTCTATGTTTTCTATGTTTCTTTTGTTTTGTCTGTCTGTGCCTTGTTAAAACTTGGTCCTGCATCATCATTGGTGAGCCTCGAGCTTTAAAGGAAACCTGTTTGAAATTGATTGCGGCTACCTAGGAATAAATTGATGCCTTGTCTCCCCCGCTAGCTGGTAAGAGTTTGCACTATCGGTGGAGGATTGCAACTATGCACATGCCAGTGTGAAGTGCACGCGTTGTGGGACAACGGCTTACTTTGTAATTAGTGTAGTGCTCTGTGTCATACCAATATCTATGATGTGTTTACTCTGCATTTTTGTATTATTTATGCATTATTAGTACTGTGTAATTGCGAAACCCTATTAAGTATTCTATAGCGCCGATGGTGTCACTAGTGACGTCAGACGCAAATTTTTTAACTCACAGAGGCCTTATTATGCATGGTATCTTCTCTGCATCTGCTTGAATATGGGTGATCCTGAGGAAGGGGGCCCCAGTGCAACCCGAAACGTTGACCAACCATCACTACTGTGTTTATTACTTCTGCACTTGAACACAATTAGATGTTTAAAGTGGACCAACACCCAGGATTTTGACTATCCTGGGTTTTGGTCCACTTCAGCGGGGCCCCCCGATCGCTGTGTGAAACCCCCCAGAAACCCCGAAAAGCTCACCTCTCCTCGCTCCCACATGACCGCCGCTGCCAATCCCCGCCGGCGGACAAGCGGGAGGCAGCGACGGACGAGAGAGCGCGCCCGCCGCCGCCTCCCGCGCGTCACTCTTACAGGCCACGCGCCCGCGCCGGGCATTCACAAACGGCCGGCGCGGGGTGCGCGTCCTGCTAGAGGGACGCGCGGGAGGTGGCGGCGGCGGGTGCCAATGGATGGAGGATAAGGTAGGGATTTTGGGGATCCGGGGGGGTTTCACACAGCAGTCAGGGGTCTGATCAGTCCGGAAATCTTATGGATTCCCGGGACGATCTTGGGAGGGTGTTGGTCCACTTTAAGGACTTTTGGAGTGCTGGTTCTTCACAATAGACTTGGATTCATGCAGCGTCTCCACGAACCGTGCACCCACACAATAGGATTGTGACGAGGTAAGAGTGCTGCAGTCACCAAAACTGTTTTTGCCATATTAATGTACTAGGCTTATCTTTTTTGGTGCCTATACGTCGCGCATTGACAGCGCTCATATCGGCGGCTGCTCAGGTTTGCGTATTGCGAACCTGGGGTAGGCATTGCCCTGTTGCTGCTCTATCATTGGTCCCTCCTTCACCAATCAACGCAGTACCTCCCGTGACCTCACGCTGGGTCTCTTCCGGCTTTCAGTGGCTGATGACGAGCAGGTGAACCTTTACCATTTATTACAAATAAAAAAAACGATTTGATCTAAAGATCTTATCGGGTCGCACTCGTAACAATAATACACCAAGCTGATCAAAATGATATAAAAATAATTAAAAATTAAGTATAACCAATCTATCACTCATGCGTCAGGACTCATTGTTATGTGAAAATGGAGGAATCTGAGGTTTTGATATCATCGGTCAAAAATCTCAATCCCGCGCAATAATCTATTAAAATTTAACGTAAAAATTCCGATCAACATATTAAACACAATACTTTACAGCCACGTTTATAAAGGAATAATGAGATATAGAGTCTATGAGAGCAAGGAGGGGTTATAACTCTTGTATCCACCCCATGTGCTTGAACTTCTTCCACATGTGATTTCCCAGCCACCAATTCTCAAGATTAAACTTACCAGATAGCAGATGAAGCCTTTCAATCCTCCTCCACCTTTTTTATTGAGCTTGGATACTTACGCACACCAGTGAACAAGTCAATTGACGAAACGCGTCTGGGGTGGTGGACGGCAGCATTTTTACTTTCGGATTTTTTTCTCCCCCTCTCCTTGTCAGAGCCTCTCTTTCCATGGCTTTATCTGCAGTGCGGTGTGGAGGGATCTTTTGTATCTTGCTTCCCCTTGGGGTATATCATAAATGCGCTTTACTGTGAGCATTTTTAGATCTCTGTGCGCATATTTTAAGCTTTAACAGTGTTGCTCTATGTGATTTTTTTGTGCTTTTTACTTTATTAGTGCATGCTCCTACATTAAAATTCAGTGATTTTAAACAAACCACTGCCTGGAAATTAATGAGAGAGTATATCCAGGAAACACAAATTATATAAGATATTCCTAGTGCATCTATGGGGAGCTAAATTCTCCACCCATGGAGTCTCTGGAAAGGTGGTGACCAGGGCCGAGGTGGAGGAGGATTGGAAGGCATTGCTTCGTCTGCTACCTTGAGAATTGGTGACCCCGGAAATCACGTGTGGATAAGAAGTTCAAGCACACGGGGTGGTTACAAGAGTTATAACCCCTCCTTACTATTTATTATTTAAACCAACCAGAAAGAAGGAGGGGTCCTACCTGCCCCCCCAAAAGCCCATAAACAAGAGATTTTTTTACATCAAATCATCACGAGAAATGGGCTATAGGACAAGCAAGGCATGATGGGAGGCAGCCGGCGCAAGCTAAGCGTGTGTCCATCATCCTGACATAGGGAGCCTATACCCCGAATGTAGATGTAGGAGACACAGCTTGAGAAGGGAAAGAAAACCGGATAATATTACTCACCTGGGCTGATGTCTACACCAATATCTTCCTCTATAGTCGTCACATATAATTCCTCCTCCTCCACTTTTACACGTCTCACCATGGTGTCTCCGGGTTCTGTGAATAAAGATGAGAGTGACGCCCTGTACTGACATGTAAGAGATATACACCTGATCAGAAACTCGTGGTCTATTACTCACCTTCACTGATCTGCGGTACTTCCTGCTCTCTGTTCTTCACATGTATTTCCTCTTCCTCCTCAATTTTCACAATTCTCACTATAATGTCGGGATCTGTGAATAAAGACGAGAGTGACTAAACCGGGGGTCCCCAGGGGATACCCTCCACCCTGGTGCGAAACCCTCCCTGAGTCCCCTAAAAAAAAAACACGTACCTTCTCCCTGATCCAATGGGGTGTGTGTGAGCTGCGTCCGCCATTAGCTATACCATCAGCACCATGCATTTGTGAATAGTCCATGCAGGCACATACCCTGTTAAAGTGGACCAAAACCCACCCTAAGTTTATGAGACTCCAGGGTAGGCATACTCACTTTCCCTCGCTGTGTCAAACCAGCCAGGTCGCATGATAACTCACCTTCCTTCCCGGTCCAAAGGGCGCATGTGCGAGCAGCGGCCGCCATCAGCTATACCTTCAGCAGGGGGCGCTCATCTGCACCATGCATTTGTGAATGGCTGGCGCGGGCACTTACCTTGTTAAAGTGGACCAAAACCCACCCTGGAGTCTATGAGACTGGGCAGGCATACTCGCTCCCCCTCGCTGTGTCAAACCAGCCAGGTCACACGAAAACTCACCTTCGTTCCTGGTACAACGGCGCATGCCCGAGCAGCGGCTGTATCCCTGCTATCCCTTTACCAGGTATTTGGGAATGGATGGCGCGTGCACGCTCCCTGTAAAAGTGGACCAAAACCCAGGATTTTGACTATTCTGGGATTTGGTGTATGCTCCGCCCCGCTGTGTGAAACCCCCCCCAGGACGCGGAGACCAGCTGACCTCTTCCCAGCCCCACGGCTCTGACGGCCGCATCCTCCGCCTCCCTGTAATAGGCAGCGTGCCTGTGCTGGCCATTCACAAATGACTGTTGCGGACACGAGCCCTGCTAGAGGGATAGCGGGATACGGCCACTGCTCTTAGGCGCGCAGTGGGACCGGGAAACGCGGTAAGTGAACAGGGTGACCTGGGGGGGGGTTTTCACACAGCGGGGCATCCCGATTTAGAATGCCCGGGGGGGGGGAGATCGATCCGCCCGGAATCTTATACATTTGCGGGCAGATCGAGCTGGGTTTTGGTCCACTTTAAGGGGTAGCGGGGGGATGCAGCCGCCAGCACATCCGGATCCGCTTGCCTTAGAGAAGCTCTAGGATGAAGGGGCGGGATGGATCCGCGAGTGCTTTCTGGACGCAAGGCCGTGCATGCGCCATAGGGCCGAGGAAGGGTGAGATTGGGCAACCTGGGGGGTTCACACAGCGGGGCATCCCCGATCGGGGTGCCCGGGGGCAAAGACCCAGGATAGTCAAAATCCTGGATTTTGGTCCATTTTAAGAGGGTAGTGGGGATGCGGCTGCCAGTGCGCTCATATCCGCTGACCTAAGACGAAGGGGCAGGAGCGGATCTGAGCGTGCTGACTGGACGAGAGGATGTGCGCTGTAGGACCGGGGAAGGGTAAGTGAGATTGGGCGATCTGGGGGGTTTCACACAGCTGGGCATCCCCCGATCAGGGTGACCCAGGGGCAAGGACCAAAACCCAGGTTAGTCAAAATCCTGGGTTTTGGTCCATTTTAAGTGGGCAGCGAGGATGCGGCCGTCGGCGCACTAGGCGCCCTCTGGCTAGACTCAGCCCTTAGCCAATATTGACGTGTGCAGTCAAGCTCACTGATTGGAGGAGAACCTGTGCATGCGCGGCAGAGCCAAGGAAAAGGGAGTTTACTGAGTGACTGGGGGGTTTCACACAGCGGGGCATCCCCGATCGGGGTGCCCGGGGGCAAAGACCCAGGATAGTCAAAATCCTGGGTTTTGGTCCACTTTAAGAAGGAAGCAGAGGATGCGGCTGCCAGAGCCGCTTCTCTTAGACACACCGTAGGACCGGGAAGAGGTGAGTTGCTGCGGCAATCACGGGGGTTTCAAACAGCGGGGCATTCCCAATCGGGGTGAGGATCAAAATCCTAGGTTTTGGTCCACTGTATAGCGATCCTATACCGATATGTTAACAACTTCCTCATTGACGAGTGGCTGGCAATCATGTGACTGCCATCAACCAATCTGGACTTCCCAGCCGGCTGGCCAATCAAACCTGAATGGTTTCTGTTGGCCGCCTGATTGGCTGCCATTTGGTGCCATACACCATGAGTGTAAGGAAGTGGTGGCAAGAAAGCAGAACAAGATCCTGTTTTTGTTCCGTGGCCATCCCGAACTGGGATGTGTTATACCCCCAGGGCGCTATTTACTCACTTTTTCTGGGTCCAACGGTGTATGTGAAGGCTCTCCTCCAATGAGAACTATGTCAATCAGCAACCGTTTTGTTCAATGGGTAACGAGAGCTGTCGCATCCCACCGCTCCTGCCCTGTACTGTAAACAATCAGAGCCATTTGTTGAATGACATAGGCACCAGGGAAAGGTGAGTAATTCTCAGAGCCCCAGGAGGTTTCACACACCAATTCTGGATGTCCCGTGGGTAGAAGGTCGGCCCGGGTGGGGTTTGCTCCGCTTTAAGTATAGATGGCTGCAGATCAGGTTGGTGATCATTGTGCAACCTTGATGAGTATCACCGGATCTCAAGTGCCACCAGTGGAATCCATGCCACTGGTTGGGAACCTCTGGTGGGAATACTCACCTGGACTGAAACCTTGATGAGTACCACCTGATAGGATCTCAAGTACCACCAGTGTAACCTCTGGACTAGACAGTGGGAATACTCACCTGGGCTGAAACCTTGATAGGATCTCAAGTACCACCAGTGGAACACCTGTCACTAGTTGGGAACCTCTGGTGGGAATACTCACCTGGACTGAAACCTTGATAGGATCTCAAGTACCACCAGTGGAACCTCTGGACTAGACAGTGGGAATACTCACCTGGGCTGAAACCTTGATAGGATCTCAAGTACCACCAGTGGAACACCTGTCACTAGTTGGGAACCTCTGGTGGGAATACTCACCTGGACTGAAACCTTGATAGGATCTCAAGTAACACCAGTGGAACACCTGTCACTAGTTGGGAACCTCTGGTGGGAATACTCACCTGGACTGAAACCTTGATAGGATCTCAAGTACCACCAGTGGAACCCGTGCCACTGGTTGGGAACCTCTGGTGGGAATACTCACCTGGACTGAAACCTTGATGTGTACCACCTGATAGGACCTCAAGTACCACCAGTGTAACACGTGTCACTAGTTGGGAACCTCTGGTTGGAATAATCACCTGGACTGAAAACTTGATGAGTACCACCTGATAGGATCTCAAGTACCACCAGTGGAACCCCTGGAGTAGACAGTGGGAATACTCACCTGGGCTGATCTGCAGAGAAACGTCCTCCTCTTCGTCCATAAACACCTCTTCGCCCTCAGTTTTCACTATAGTGTCCCCGGGGTCTGTGAAGAAAGATGAGAGTGATGAGATGTACAAGACCTCAGAGCATGTGACTATACTGAAGGAAAAAAAGGACATCTTGATTATTACTCACCCGGGCCGATCTGTAGAAGAACTTCCTCTTCTTTATTCTTCACAAACACTTCCTCCTCCTCCTCCTCAGTTTGCACATGTCTCACAATAGTGTCCCCGGGGTCTGCGAAGAAAGACAAGAGAATGAGGACATCAGGGTGCACGTATGGGTGGTGCTCAGTGATGGGGGAAGTTAGTGAAGCTCCTGTAACCCAGTTCACCTCTTACCTTGTGACGGGAGATGCTGCTGACCCTCCATCATGGTGCCGCTGTAGATAAGTGTCCTGCACTGTAGGGCTCACTCTGAAAAAGCCCCAAAATTGTCAGAGCGCGGGGTAGTCCTACAAACATCATTACTGCTCAGCGTCCAAGGACCCGATATCCACCTCCTTCTGCAATACCCATACAGGAATATTTGGAGGACCTTAGTCCTGTAGCCTCCAATTTATTGGCCACCTCTGGATATTGAGTCATTGGTCCTCCAAATATAAATAAAAAAAGGATTTTTAATAAGAAAGCTTATAAAGCGATACACAAGGGATCCCCAACCCGTATCTCAGGAGACACATGTGGCCAGGAGAGCGACCATAGGGCATAGCACCAGGGAGGGCTACAGACGGTAAGCGTCAGATGCGGGAGGTTGGGTGGTGGACAGTGAGCGGCCCCGAGTACTGTACAATAAGGCGGCGGGCAGGCAGGCATAAATCAGTTACCCTGCCACAATCTTATTGTTGTACAGAACTCGTGGGACGCTCACCGTCAGCCGCCCCCGCTCACACACTCACTTGTACATTTGCCCTCCTCTAGTTACGGGCGACTGGTGGGAATGGCATGTGTCTATGGGCACCAACCATATGGGCCACGCCCACCGGGAACAAGAACCCTAACGACTGGGAAGTGTGTGTATGTATGTGTGGCGGCGCCGGGGGGGGAGGGGACAGGGTGGCATGAATTGGTTACCCTGCCTGCCTGCTGCCTTATTATTGTCAAGCACGGGGGGGGGGAAGAGGGGGATGGACGCCGCTCACTGCCTGTAAAGGGAGATGCTGCACACTGCTTGTGGTGAGGGATGCCCTTCACTGCCTGTAATGGGAGATGTTGCACACTGCCCCCAATGTGGGATGCCATACACTGCTGGTACAGAAGAGAACCAACCAATAGAAGAGAACAAACAAGAGGCAGAAGAAACCCAAAAGGTGAGAGGACCAACGGGAGGCAGGGAACCAAAATGCAGAGAACACCAAAGGCAGGCAGAGAAATAAGAGGCGAAAGAGAATGGAAAGGATGAAAGAAGACCAATAGGAGGCAGATAACCAAAAGAACAGAAAAGCAAAGGAGGAAAAAAACAACGGCAGACAGAAGAAAACAAAAGGAGGATGAAGAGAAATAAAGCGAGGCACATAACTGAGAACTAAAAAGAGGAGGAGAACCTCCATGGGGAGGCAGAGAAATAAGAGGCCAACGGGAACCAAATGGCAAAATGGGAGAAAAAGGAGGCAGAGAATAGACAGAAAGAAGATGAAAAGCAGCAGAGAACCCAGGAGGTTGTGGAAGAGGATCAAGGGGATGCAGAGAACTGAAAGGAACCAAAAAACAGAACTCTGAGGGGAGGCAGAGAAATAAGAGCCGAAAGAGAACCAAAGGGCAAAAGAGGACCAAGGGGAGGCAGAGAACTGAAAGGAACCAAAAAGCAGGGGAGAACCAATGAATCACAGAAAAGAACTAACAGGGGGCACTGAACTATGAAGTGAGAGGAACATCGGGAGACAGAGAACCATGAAGCCGAGAACCCAGGCGGTCTTAGAAGTGGATCATGGGGAGGTAGAGAACAAAAATGCTGAGAACCCAGGGGATGGTAGAAGAAGATAATGGGGAGGCAGAGAATCAAAAAGCAGAGAACCCAGGAGGTGGTAGAAGAGGACCATCGGGAGACAGAGAACCAAAAAGCCAAGAACCCAGGAGGTGGTAGAAGAGGACCATGATTTAGAGACAAAAGAGAATGTAAAGGGCAGAATGGGATCGAGAAGCAAAAGGAAAACAATCAGGAGACAGAAGAGAACAAATGGGATGTAGAAAATAAATAAAGGGAGGCCCCAAGTTAAGAGGACCAAGGGGAAGCAGATAAAGGGAACCAAATGGCAAAACAGGAGGCAGAAGGGAACTGAAAATCAGAATATTACCCAGGAGATTATAGAAGAGGATCAAGGGGTGGTAGGAGAAATAAGAGTCCAGAGAACCAAAGGGCAAAAGAGAGTGCCAAGGGGAGGCAGAGAACTGAAAGGAACCAAAAAGCAGAGGAGAACCAATGGATCACAGAAACGAACTAACAGGAGGCACTAAACTATGAAGTCAGAGGGACATCGGGAGGCAGAGAACCATGAAGCCAAGAACCCAGGAGGTCGTAGAAGAGGACCAACGAGAGAACCAAAAAACATAGAACCCAGGAGGTGGTAGAAGAGGACCACGGGGAAGCAGAGAACCAAAAAGCCAAGAACCCAGGAGGTCGCAGAAGAGGACCATGGGGAGGCAGAGAACTGAAAGGAACCAAAAAGCAGGGAACATCGAAGGGAGGAAAAGAATTAAGAGCAGAAAAAGAATAAAAATGACAGAAGGGGATCAAATAGCCAAAGGAAAACAAACAGGAGACAGAAGAGAACAAACAGGATGTAGAAGATAAGTAAAGGGGGGCCCAAAGTTAGGAGGACCAAGGGGAGGAAGAGAAAGGGAACCAAATGGCAAAACAGGAGGCAAAAGGGAACTAAAAAGCAGAAGATTACCCAGGAAGGTTGTAGAAGAGGATCAAGAGGAGGGAAAGAAATAAGAGGCCAGAGAACAAAAAGGGCAAAAGAGCGCCAAGGGGAGACAGAGAACTGAAAGGAACCAAAAAGCAGAGGAGAACCAATGGGTCACAGAAAAGAACTAACAGGAGGCACTAAACTATGAAGTGAGAGGAACATTGGGAGGCTGAGAACTATGATGCCAAGAACCCAAGGAGAGACAGAGAACCAAAAAGCATAGGACCCAGGAGGTGGTAGAAAAGTACCAAGGGGAGACAGAGAACCAAAAAGCAGAGAACCCAGGAGGTTGTGGAGGAGGACCAGGGGGAGACAGAGAACCAAAAAGCAGAGAACCCAGGAGTTCGTAGAAGAGGACCACGGGGAGGCAGAGAACCAAAAAGCCAAGAACCCAGGAGGTGGTAGAAGAGGACCACGGGGAGGTAGAGAACCAAAAACCGAGAACCCAGGAGGTGGTAGAAGAGGACCATGGGGTGACATGGTACCAAAAAGCAGAGAACCCAGGAGGTTGTGGAGGAGGACCACGGGGAGGCAGAGAACCAAAAAGCCAAGAACCCAGGAGGTCATAGAAGTGGACCACAGGGTGGCAGAGAACCAAAAAGCAGAGAACCCAGGAGATTGTAGGAGAGGACCACGGGGAGGCAGAGAACCAAAAAGCCGAGAACCCATGAGGTCGTAGAAAAGGACTATGGGGAGGCAGAGAACCAAAAAGCCAAGAATCCAGGAGGTCATGGAGGAGGACCACGGGGAGGCAGAGAACCAAAAAGCCAAGAACCCAGGAGGTCATAGAAGAGGACCAAGGGGAGGTAGAGACCAAAAATGCTGAGAACCCAGGAGATGGTAGAAGAGGACCACAGAAGGCAGAGAACCAAAAAGCTGAGAACCCAGGAGGTGGTAGAAGCGGACCACAGGAGGCAGAGAACCAAAAAGCTGAGAATCCAGGAGGTCGTAGAAGAGTACCAAGGGGAGGCAGAGAACCAACAAGCAGAGAACCCAGGAGGTCATAGAAGAGGACCACAGGATGGCACAGAACCAAAAAGCTGAGAACCCAGGAGGTGGTAGAAGAGGACCAAGGGAAGGCAGAGAACCAAAAAGCCAAGAACCTAGGAGGTCTTAAAAGTGGACCATGGGGAGGCAGAGAACCAAAAAGCTGGGAACCCAGGAAGTGGTAGAGGAGGATCATGGGGAGGCAGAGAAACAAAAAGCTGAGAACCCAGGAGGTCATAGAAGAGGACCATGGGGAGGCAGAGAACCAAAATGTCGTGAACCCAGGAGGTAGTAGAAGAGGACCACAGGGAGGCAGAGAACCAAAAAGCCAAGAACCCAGGAGGTCGTAGAAGAGAAACACAGGGCAGCAGAGAACCCAGGAGGTCGTAGAAGAAAACCACATGGTGGCACAAAACCCAGGAGGTTGTAGAAAAGGACCACAGGGTGGCAGAGAACCCAGGAGGTCGTAGAAGAGAACCACAGGGCGGCCGAGAACCCAGGAGGTCGTAGAAGAGGACCACTGGGAGGCAGAGAACCCAGGACGTCGTAGAAGAGGACCACAGGGCGGCAGAGAACCCAGGAGTTCGTAGAAGAGGACCACTGGGAGGCAGAGAACCCAGAAGGTCATAGAAAAGAACCACAGGGCGACCGAGAACCCAGGAGGTTGTAGAAGAGGACCACAGGGAGGCAGAGAACCCAGGAGGTCGTAGAAGAGGACCACATGGCGGCACAGAACCCAGGAGGTTGTAGAAGAGCACCACAGGGCGGCAGAGAATCCATCAGGTTGTAGAAGAGGACCACTGGGAGGCAGAGAACTAAAAAGCATAGGTGAACCCATAATGTTGTAGAAGAGGACCAAGGGGAGGCCAAGAAATGAGGGGAGAAGGAAAGCTGAAAAGTATAAGAAGAGGGAGGAAATAACCCAAAAAGTCAATGGGGGGGGGGCGGAGGCAGGTTGAGACAAAAGAAAATCAACAAGAGCAGCAGAGCTGATGAAAGAGGTCCAAGGCGAGGCAAAATCAGATCAACTAGAAGCTTGAGAAGACCCTCTCAACCCTGGAGAGCCATGAATGAAGGGGGTGGGGGGGATTTGCGGTTAAAGATGAGCAAAACAAATACCGAGAGCTTTAAGATACACACACCCTAACATCACAGAAAGCCAAGGGGCAGTTGTTTCCAACGCCACAAACCTTTCCCGACGTCACACTGCTGCAGCTCCGCCGCCTCCTGCAGCAGCGCAGCGCCGCCCACGAGGAGCCGGTGAGAGAGAGAGCGCAACTCACCGCCTGGCTGCTCAGCGCCGCTCTACACCAACATGGCCGCCTGCTCTCCAGCTGAGGACACTTCCCACCTTCCGGGCTACGGGAAAATGGCCGCCGCGTCACCTCACCAGCCGACAGCTGGCCCCAGGCTCCGACCCGAGTGGCCAGGCCAACACCGCGCTATTCTGCCACACCTCCCGACAGAAGCGCGTAACAGAGAGAAGGCCCCGCCCACATACGGAGGAAGCTGGAGGAGGAAAGAGGCAACGCACTCACTCAGTAGAACGCTGCTATGTGCTGGGGGGGGGTATAATCCCCCATATGCCCCTCTCAGGGATTATATACAGCAGTAATGCCCCCCCCCCCCCCATACCTACCAACTTTTCAGGGTGTTAAATGAAGCCGCGCCCCTTCATTGATTGATGGATAAGAGATAGGGAATAAGTTCAGTTACAATAGAAACACTTTGAATAGGAATCATTTATTGATGCAGATCTGCATGTTACACCTCAAAGAGGGACAAATGAGAACGAGGGACAGGGGGACATGGACTCAAAAGAGGGACAGTCCCTCGAAATCAGGGACACTTGGGAGGTATGCAGCAGGAATTATACAGCAGCAATGCCCTCCATACCTACCAAGTTTTCAGGGTGTCACATGAAGCCACGCCCCCTCATTAATTGATGGATAGGCGATAGGATATAACAGTTACAACAATAGCAACACTAATGTTACACCTCAAAGAGGGACAAATGAGAGACAGGGTAATGTAGACATAAAAGAGGGACAGTCCCTACAAATCAGGGACACTTGGGAGGACTGAGCTGGGTCTGATTTTGGTACAGAGAAAATAAATAATCACCTGCATCTACAACCCTCTGGATACTTTAACGTGGCAGCTGTGTGTTTGAAGTGGACCAAAACCCAGGATTTTGACTATCCTGGGTTTTGGTCCTTGCCCCCGGGGCTCTCCGATATTGGGGGTTCCCTGCTGTGTGAGACTCCCCCCCCCCCCAGATTGCACAAACAAACTCACCTCTTCCTGGTCCCACGGCGCATGCGTGGCCGCTCGTCCAATCAGCGCAGCCCAGAGCCACTGACGTCATGGCATCTAAGATGACGTCTAAGGGCAGTGGCTCCGAGCACGCTGGCGGCCGCATCCACTGCTTTCCCCTAACAGGGAGCGTGCCCACACCAACCATTCACAAGTGTCTGGAGAAGGCACACGGCCTGCTACAGGGACAGCGGTATGCGGCCGCAGCTCACGCATGCGCCGTTGGACCGGGAAGCAAGGTAAGTGAACGGGGCGACCTGGGGGTTTCACATTAATCTGGACCTTCACCCTGAATAAGAGCCTATCTTATATGTTTCCCTCCCTGTACATACAGATTGCTCACATTAATCCGGACCTTCACCCTGAATAAGAGTCTATCTTATATGTTTCCCACACCCTGTACATACAGATTGCCCACATTAATCCGGACCTTCACCCTGAATAAGAGCCTATCTTATATGTTTCCCCCCCGTACATACAGATTGCCCACATTAATCTGGACCTTCACCCTGAATAAGAGCCTATCTTATATGTTTCCCACACCCTGTACATACAGATTGCCCACATTAATCCGGACCTTCACCCTGAATAAGAGTCTATCTTATATGTTTCCCCCCCGTACATACAGATTGCCCACATTAATCTGGACCTTCACCCTGAATAAGAGCCTATCTTATATGTTTCCCACACCCTGTACATACAGATTGCCCACATTAATCCGGACCTTCACCCTGAATAAGAGTCTATCTTATATGTTTCCCCCACCCTGTACATACAGATTGCCCACATTAATCCGGATCTTCACCCTGAATAAGAGCCTATCTTATATGTTTCCCACACCCTGTACATACAGATTGGCCACATTAATCCGGACCTTCACCCTGAATAAGAGCCTATCTTATATGTTTCCCACACCCTGTACATACAGATTACCCACATTAATCCGGACCTTCACCCTGAATAAGAGTCTATCTTATATGTTTCCCCCACCCTGTACATACAGATTGCCCACATTAATCCGGACCTTCACCCTGAATAAGAGTCTATCTTATATGTTTCCCACACCCTGTACATACAGATTTGCTCACATTAAAAATCATCCTACCTGCATCTACTGCATGTTATGAGCCTTTAAACATACAAGATGGCGGCTCATGGAGCATCAGGCAGCCTGCAAACAGGAAGTGTCTTCTGACTGTGCTGCTCTGCATTCTGGGATTGCTATCCTTTCCCTGACCCCAGCTCTACTCTGTCTGAGCAAAGCACAGCTATAACCCTGCCCCCTTTACTTTATCCCGCTCTCCTTTCCTCAGTATGTGATGCTTCTTAGGCAAGATGGCGGCGCCCACATCCAAGAGTCCAGAACAGAGTTACAGCCCAGAGGGGGAAAGAATAATAAGTAAGTGACTAAAAACTTCAAATATATTAACTTTAGATGCTGGGGAATCGTTTTTTAAGGGTTTGGGCTTTTCAATAAATCATGGTGAAGATCCACTTTTAAGTGGACCAAAACCTGGGGTTTTCACTATGCTGGGTTTGTTGCTTGCCCCTGGGGATGCCCCGATGTGTGAAACCCCGCGGTCGCCCATAAGACTCACTTTCCCCGGCCCTAGGGCACTGGCACACAGCCAATCAGCATGCTCGGCCCTTTCGGCTAAGAATCCGCTAAGGGGCCAAATGGAGAGGATAGCCACATCCCACGCTAGCCTCTAGCAAGGGGGCGTGCATGCACCAACCATTTACAAATGCCACCAGAACTGCCCCACCCAAGTCCTGCCAATAAATACAGCCCCACTGCTGAAATAAAAGGGATAACCCTTTATTAAATATTATGGGTACATACAAAACTAAAATATGACTTCACACTACATATATATTTAAAAACATTACAAACACTGGACTACTGGATGGAATTAATTTGAAATTAATTAACAAGTTCCTTATTAAGTTGTTCAAAAAGTACAAATAAATAATCCCACAATTAATACCCCCAAATAAACAGCTTCTACCAGATTTTGTGGAATCACAGACCCACATGAAGTGACAAGTGCTATAAATCAATTTCACTCCTATACTCTCTAATTAAAGTGATGAATAAATCTAATAACCAGCAGTGCTGCGTACTCGTCGCAGTAAATAAAAGTGCAACAGGAACTAAGTAATAAAAAGTTACATCACCAAATGTTTAAAGTGGACCAACACCCAGGGGGGATCGGACCGGGAATCTATAAGATTCCCGGGCCGATCAGATTCCTCCCCGCAGGGCATCCGAAATCGGGATGTCCCGCGGGGTGAAACCCCCCAGGAAGCCCACAATCCTACCCTCTCCCCGTTCCAGCGGCGCATGCGCGTCCACCGCCCCCACGGCGTCCCTCTAGCAGGGCGGCCGTTTGTGAATGGCCGGCGCGGGTGTGCTCCCTGTAAGAGGGACGCGGGAGGCGGCGGCAGACACGCTCTGCTTGTCCGCCGCTGCCTCTCGCTTGTCCGTCGGCGGGGATTGGCTGCAGCGGTCACGTGGGAGCGGGGTGAGGTGAGTTTTCGGGGCTTTCTGGGGGGTTTCACACAGCACCGATCGGGGTGCTCCACCGAAGTGGACCAAAACCCAGGATAGTCAAAATCCTGGGTGTTGGTCCACTTTAAGTCTGTAGTCCAGTGTCCAGACAGGCGGAGGGGGAACACCGACGCGTTGCATGGTCCTGCTCCAACTTCATCGGGATGTTCTACCTAAAATTAATTGCGTAGTGGTGCGGAGTGTTGTGCTACTTTCTTGTATTGTATTTACAAATGCCTGATGTGGGTGTGCATAGTGTTGTGCAGCCCACACATGCGCTGTTGGATCGGGGATCAGGTAGGTTTTACTGGGGACTCGAGGGGGGTTCACAGAGCGAGGCATCCCAAATCTGGGAAAGGGGATCAAGCGGCCATGGATTTCAGGGCCGTACAAGACTCTTGTTCTGCTATGACTGCCATGATCAGAGCCGTTTGCCATAACTGTGTCATTCAGCAAATGGCTGTAATGGTCTACAATGGGGAGCCTGAGTGGTTGCACCCCCTGCACTCCAACCCCTGTCTATCTGAATGGCTGGGGCAGGGCGTGTGCACAGCCCGAAGATGCTGGGGATGCGACCTCTCTTGATTGCCGTGAACTAAGCAGTTTTCTGAGCAATATATAGGCACAGAAAGTGGCTCTGATTGGATGAGAGCCTGTGCATGTGCCATACGACCAGGGAAAGGTGATTTTGTACAGGTGATCTGCAGGGTTTGACACAGCCGGGAATCCAAAATCAGCGAGGTACAAAACCCGGGAGAGTCAAAATCCTGGTGATTGGTCTATTTTAATGTCCAGCCTCGAGGTAAGTCGTTGCCCTGCCACCCTATCCTGGTACTGAGGCAGGGCAGATGGGGTCACAAAGAAAATAAAAAGCCCCTTACCTCTCCCACTGTCCAGCCTCACTTCTTAGACATAAAGCAGCATCTCCCGCACTGTGTGCGCTCCTGCCACACCACCATCACTTGAATAGGTGGACTGGAGCGTGCATGGAGCTGGAAAATGTGCTCTGCGCTTTCACCCAAGATGGCGGTGATTATGTGGTTGGTGGGACCTATGGGGAGGATTGGCGGCAATCTTGTGGTGGACGGGACCTCCAGGGGGAGCTGGGGAGGATTGGCGGTGATTGTGTGGTTGGTGGGACCTCTGGGGAGGATTGGCGGCAATCTTGTGGTGGGCGGGACCTCCAGGGGGAGCTGGGGAGGATAGGCGGCGGTTGTGTGGTTGGTGCAACCTCAGGGGGGAGCTGGGGAGGATTGGCAGAGATCGTGTGGTAAGCGGGACCTCCAGGGGGAGCTGGGGAGGATAGGCGGCGGTTGTGTGGTTGGTGCAACCTCAGGGGGGAGCTGGGGAGGATTGGCAGAGATCATGTGGTAAGCGGGACCTCCAGGGGGAGCTGGGGAGGATAGGCGGCGGTTGTGTGGTTGGTGCAACCTGAGGGGGGAGCTGGGGAGGATTGGCAGAGATCGTGTGGTGGGCGGGACCTCCGGGGGAAGCTGGGGAGCATAGGCGGCGGTTGTGTGGTTGGTGCAACCTCAGGGGGGAGCTGGGGAGGATTTACGGCAATCGTGTGGTTGGTGGGACCTTTGTGGAGGATTGGCAGAGATCGTGTGGTGGGCGGGACCTCCGGGGGAAGCTGGGGAGGATTGGCGGCGGTCGAGTGGTTGGTGCAACCTCAGGGGGGAGCTGGGGAGGATTGGCGGTGATCGTGTGGTTGGTGGGAAATTTGGGGAGGATTGGCAGCGATCGTGTGGTGGGCGGGACCTCCGGGGGGAGCTGGGGAGGATTGGCAGTGGTTGTGTGGTTGGTGTGACCTCTGGGGGGAGCTGGGGAGGATTGGCAGCGATCATGTGGTTGGTGGGACCTCTGGGGAGGATTGGTGGCGATCGTGTGGTGGGCAAGACTTTCAGGGGGAGCGGTGGAGGATTGGCAGCAATCTTGTGGTGGTGGGACCTCTGGGGAGGATTGGTAGCGATCGTGTGGTTGGTGGGACCTCCAGGAAGGATTGGCGGTGATCGTGTAGTGGGCGGGACTACCGAGGGGAGCTGGGGAGGATTGGCATTAATCGCGTGGTTGGTGGGACCTATGGGGAGGATTGGCGGTGATCGTGTGGTGGGCAAGATCTCTGTGGGGAGCTGTGGAGGATTGGCAGTGGTCATGTGGTTGGTGGGACCTCTGGGGTGGATTAGCGGTGATTGTGTGGTTGGTGGGACCTCTGGTGGGAGCTGGGGAGGATTGGTGGCGATCGTGTGGTGGGCGGGACCTCTGGGGAGGATTGGCAGCGATCCTGTGGTGGGCGGGACCTCTGGGGAGGATTGGCAGCGATCGTGTGGTGGATGGGACCTCTGGATGAAGCTGGGGAGGGTTGGCGGCGATCATGTGGTTGGTGGGTGATCGTGTGGTGGACGGGACTTCTGGGGAAGATGGGGAGGATTGATGGCGATCGTGTGGTGGGCGGGACCTCTGGGGGGAGCTGGGGAGGATTGGTGGCGATTGTGTGGTTGGTGCGACCTCTGGGGGGAGATGGGAGGATTGACAGCAATCGTGTGGTGGGTGGGACATCCAGGGGGAGCTGGGGAGGATTGGCAGCGATGGTGTGGTGGGCAGGACCTCTGGGGGGGAGCTAGGGAGTATTAGCGCCAATCATGTGGTTGGTGTGACCTCTGTGGGGAGCTGAGGATTGGCGGTAATCATGTGGTGGGCAGGACCTCCAGGGGGAGCTGGGGAGGATTGGTGGCGATCGTGTGTTTGGAGGGACCTCTAGGGAGCATTGGTGGCAATCGTGTGGTGGGTGGAACCTCCAGGGGGAGCTGGGGAGGATTGGCAGCGATCGCGTGATTGGTGGGACCTCTGTGGGGAGCTGGGGAGGATTGATGGCGATTGTGTGGTGGGCAGGTGGGCAGGACCTCCCAGAAAAGAGGAGGAAGGGAGGTCACGGCATAGAGGAGGAGGGAAGGTCACAGCTAACGGCACTCTAGCACTCAGAACAGAGGAGGGAGGTCACGGCTGGCGGCATGCTGGTGCCCAGAACAGAGGAGGAAGGGTGATCATGGCATGGAGGAGGGAGGGAGGTCATGGCTGATGGCATGCCGGCACCCAGAACAGAGGAGGAAGGGTGATCATGACATAGAGGAGGAAGGAAGGTCACGGCTGATGGCATGCCAGCACCCAGAACAGAGGAGGAAGGGTGATCATGGCATGGAGGAGGGAGGGAGGTCATGGCTGATGGTATGCCGGCACCCAGAACAGAGGAGGGAGGGGATCAGGGCCAATGCAACAGCCAACATATACACACAAGGCACAATCCGCAGAGTGATATGAAATAAGGGACCAGCTGAGGCAATCTACCCCACCAGGGGCATTAGCTTCTGCCTGTTGCTTTGCAGTTTTAGGGGGAGGCTAATGCCTCTGGTGGGGTAGACTGTCTCGTGAACTAGATTCTTAGGCAGCGCCTTATGCCTCCACCGAGCTCGGGAGAGAAAGCTTTGTGTAACACAGAGACACAATGGATATCTCTGGCTTTATCGTTTTGTCAATAGGTTATATATTGCTTATGAGTCATCAGCTGTAAGACACCTGATTGGTTGCAATGGCCGCTTTCAGAGCACTGGGCGATCCCTCGCTAACCGCTAAGTCTGGGCGTTGCGCCAGATGTTCTTGGCATTTAACAAAGAGTTTAGCAGGAGACTTCAGTTGGGATTTTACAGAGTGTTAGTAGCAAAGCAGAACTTGGTATGGAATGTCTGCCTGCGATTTTAGTCGAAATAATATCAGTATATGTAAATTATACATAGAGGAATTCCCTCACAGCAAAATAGCAACAATTACTAAATAATTAACAGCAGGTTAACAAAAGTACCAGCTGTGCCGGTAAAATACTAGTAAGGTGGCAACTAGGGTTCGGGAAGTTCGGCTAAGCTTTGAAGTTTGGGTTCGGAGAGTGTGCCGCAGGTACCTGAGCCCCGTGATCCCGGTCCCGGCATCATTCAGTTTAAATGGTTAAAGGGGGGTGGGAGCAGCTCAATCACTATTATTTATACAAAATTATTATTAATATTCAGGGCCTGGGAACTAATTTGCCGCCCAGTTTAACCCTCTCATCAACTAAATATCAAGCACCAAACATGTCTAGCTATGTGGAAAGACAGAGATTTGGTTGCATATATCTGCAGATACATGTGGAAGCCACACTGCCCCGGCAAGGCACTCTGTGTTTAGTGTGATCCCTACTCTTAATTCTGAGTCCCCAAAGTTGGGACATGCAATGCAAACAAATACCTGAGAGCTACTCACCTGGGAAGCTGCCGGCCTCCCTTTAGAACACTCCACAGGGAGAAATCCATATTGACTGAATTCCTCCCTGCTTGTGCTCATGGCAATTCAAATGAATAAAGGGGGGTGGGAGCAGCTCAATCACTATTATTTATACAAAATTATTATTAATATTCAGGGCCTGGGAACTAATTTGAGCTGCTCCCACCCCCCTTTATTCATCAGTTTAAATGGTCCACATCAGGGGCCACAGAAAGATGGCCACCACTCCCATGAGTGAGGACACTTAGGGCCTTATTAATGAAGCTCTAGCGCCAGGTAGCGCCTGTACAGCGGCAGGTAGCGGCAGGTGAACGCCGGACACGGCGGCATTTATGAAGCCGAATCTGGTGAGCGACTGGAACAACGCCATGTAGCGTCCAATTCATCGTTATCCCAGGCTCAGCGAACAGCGCCAGCGTTCAGCCTTGCAGAGCGCCACGTCTTATCTGTCGCTACCTGGCGTCTCCCATACATTTCTATGAATGATCCTTATAATCCCTTTTCTGATCCCAATTTTTTTTTTTTTTAAATAAAATCTCAAATCTTTCTGCCACGTATCCTGGCCTAGAAAATGACATTTTTGAAAACTTTTTGGATTAATAATATTTTCATGCAGAATTGTCCTTACATGTCTGGTATTAAAGTGTTCATGTTACAATGTTATAACAATGTCATTCCATATATTTTCGCTTTGTTACTAGTGGATACGTGTTCATAACAACAGACTTTAATCACACAGCCTCTGGCGCTATGGGCTCAACTACATGATTTTTAGCGCCGGCGATGTGTGAGGCAGTTTTTTGGATGAATGTGGTGGATGTGGTGCACTGAGCTAGCGCTACCATTCGCTCCCATACAGCATAGTACTGCGACTCACACATCATATTCATCAATGCCGGACAGCGACTGAGGCGCTCTGAAACAAAGATCCATGGCCAAGAACAGCGACTACTAGCGGCCGCTCTGAAATCCGCTCTAGAGACTCTCATCTGTCTCTACCCGGCGTTAGTAATAAATCAGCCTGTTACTAAACACTCACCTCGTCCTGGCTGCCGGTGGTTGTTACATACAGCAAAGTGTCTTGTAGAGTAGCCCCATCCTTGCTCACCCTCACTGTGCGCCATCTCCACCAGGTTTGCTGGGCACACGGGATGCTGCCTCTCTGCAGTGCTCGGCTGTCTGCTGCATTTACCCACAGCAGGTATCCAGGGCCAAGTAATTAGCCTTGTTAGCTTATCAGGGAAATTACTAAGTGACCCTAAAGAATTCTTTTGTACTTTAGGAACAGTGGTGTATGTGACAGAACATCCTAGGTGTAGACAATTTCTCTGTGTGTAGGTTGGTGTAATATGTATGTGTGTATATATATATATATTAGACCTTGGCTGACCCCTCTGCTCTGCATAACTTCCCCCCCTGCGTGCCATAAAACTCCCCCTGCATGCACACAGGGTCCCTTTGAATGACTATCTCCCCTTATAAAACTGCAAAGCATAAACAAAGTGTTATCAGGATCAACCGGCCATGGAGAGCAGATGCAAGGTCCATATCCTGCCCTCTTCCATGGAATGTTCTCATCCCCCTCCCTGTGGAATCTCAGGACAGATGGGGGATGTCATGTGGACCAGCTTTCAGGTACCCAAAGATGGAGAATACCATATGAACCAATCAGACGGTGGATGTCTCCAATTGCTCTGCCCATAGGAGGGGTAAGAAACTGACCCCTGGTGAGAGGGAATAAGGTGAGCTGCAGAATGGGGACAACACACTCGATCTGACCATCAAGAGTGACAGACACGCTGCTTTTAACATCCAAGCTGAACAAGACCAGAAAGCGTGTGAGGACAATTGATTTGATCAAAGAGAACGCAGCCCAGACGGACTTTTAAGTATATTCTCCACCTTGCTTTATTTTGCATTGCTGTTTATTTTATTTACCGTGTTTTATAGTTAACTCTGGTTTTATCACCTTGCATCGTGTTTCTTGTTGTTTTTGTGTTTTTCTGTTTGTTTAAATAAATTCTAAAAATACAGCAGATGCTCTCAATTAATCTGATATAAAAAGCCCACGCTATTTCTGAAGAGCCTGGCTACCTTACTTGCCTAGGACGCTCGATCGCCCCCGCCTGCAAGTGGTTGTGGGTCGATCGATACGTTCGATCTGATTGTATTGTGTGTGGCCTGTATTATATTATAGAGTTGAGCACTGATTGTGCTCTGGTGGCAGCAGTTTATAGCCACGTGTGTTGCCAATTAAAGACTTGCAGTGACACACGTGGGGTACGATTGGCCGGTCTGATCAGATGAACGATCAATAGGTCTGATCAACCCGTGCAATCGTCACAGTGTACATTGCCCTTATAGGGCGCCAGGTGGCGTACATTCTGTAGAGGCAGTGGAGGTAGCTTGCACCGGGCCCCCTAGTGTCATGGGCCTGGGGGCTCCTGCCTTTGCTGCCTCTATGGTATGTTCGCCCCTGTCTAGGATCACTTTAATTAGACTCACAAGTGGTACGCTGCATTGTACTGACCAGCAGCACCTGACGAGGGGGTAGAAACTTGAAAGTGGCTTGTGAGACACAATAAGGTAATTTCAAGGTCGGTGCGCCGGTGAGTTTGCGCATGATATTTGGAGCGTCAAGTCGCGCTCAGGCTTCTATCTGATTCATGGTTGCCAAAATGGAATGCACTTTCGTTTTAGCATCAATTTGTGCACTAGCCTTCGTCGTTTTGCACCTGAAATTTTCTGCTAGCATCCTTATTTTTACATCAGTCTTCGGCCCCGGATTTATGGTATGTTTAGATGGCAGAAAATCGTGCGGAAATGTGGCAATTTGAAGAGTGAATTTCCTCCAGCAAATAGGTGGCAAAAACTGCTGATTGCAATGAGTAACAGGCTTATTTCATTCCGAAAACACATGGCGGCAGCGTCCGGCATGTTTATGAACAATGAAAGTGTCAGCCGCAAGTTCTTTTTAGGGGTTGAACCCCCTTTTTTTAGTTTGGGTTCCTTAAAAAAATATGATAAAACGTTTTAAAAAAACACTAAAATTAAAGCGGACCTTCACTCTGAATAAGAGTCTATCTTATATGTTTCCCACACCCTGTACATACAGATTGCTCACATTAATCCGGACCTTCACCCTGAATAAGAGCCTATCTTATATGATCCCCCCCTGTACATACATATTGCTCACATTAAAAAATCATCCTACCTGCATCTACTTCATGTTATGAGCCTTTAAACATCCAAGATGGCGGCTCATGGAAGCCTACAAACAGGAAGTGCCTTCTGACTATGCCGCTCTGCATTCTGGGATCGCTGACCTTTTCCTGACCCCAGATCTGCTCTGTCTGAGCAAAGCACAGCTATAACCCCACCCCCTGTACTTCATCCCACTCTCCTCTCCTCAGTAAGTGTGATGTTTCTGAGTCAAGATGGCGGCGCCCGTATCCTAAAGTCCTGAACAGAGTTGCAGCCCAGTGGGGGAAAGAATAATAAGTAAGTGACTAAAAACGTAAAATATATTAACTTTAAGATGCTGGGGAATCATTTTTTCAGGGTTTGGGCTTTTCAATAAATCATGGTGAAGGTCCGGTTCAAGGTCAAACAACAAAAATGTGGATATTGGGCCCCAAGGTTTAGCAAAAACGAAAACAATAAAAAAATTATAGTTAAATTATTAAGCATTAATATGCCAAACTAAACAGGGGAGGGAGGGTTAAAGAGAACATCTGGGACAAAACATTGGGCAAAAAAACATAAAGGGATAACTGGAATCAGAATATACCCTCTCCCAAAAAAAAAAAACTAAAAAATGGAGAACCCAGGTCCTCCAGAGAATACCCTCCAAAATGGCGAATAGAGCTTCGCAGGAGACACAGAAGCTGGAAAGATTAAGTCGCTATGGAGAAATGATAAAGGAAAAGTGGAGAAACTATTGCATCGATAAATATGGGTGCACCACCTATAATCTTAACTCATTTTATATGTGCTCACTCTTACAAAATTCAAGCTAAAGACAATTATGAGTGGACTTGAACAAAGCCACACCTTCCTCAAATGAGGAGCACCAACCACAATTCCAATGTATACAAAGTTAAATTTTATTGAGATGATAATACTCACAGGAGTATATTAAAATACAAAAACATCAAACACAAGCCAATATAAAAACAACTGCAAGCCTCCCTTTAATCTCCGTAATATAAATGTAAGAGATTCAAAATGGGTCCAATACAAGGACCTACATAGATTATAAGCACACAGTCCAATATGCCTAAAATACAATGAAAAACATAAGTAGCCCTAAAGTGCATCTATGGATGAAAAGTAATAAAAATTAATGTGCAAAAATAACAAGGGATATTTATAAATGTCTAACTACCAAGAAGTGGCTAGTGCCAAAAAAAAAAGCTCATGCTGAGCCATATAGAGTGAACAATAAGACACACAATACTATAAGAACACGCTAATAAGCATTGTAATAATCAAATATATCAAACAATGTGTAAGTAGCAACCACACAGGAAAATATATTGCACAGAACCAGAGCCCCAATTAAGAATATATGAACAACAATAAAAATGAGCAGCAATCAAATAACAGGAAAAAAGTGCAAGTGCTTCAATACAATTACCCAACCGTATGCAAACAAGTGGCAAGGACTGCAAAAAGGAGAGGGAGGTGCAGTATTACACATCACCCGCGCGCGTGGCTAACGTGCCACATCAAAGGGACCTCACCTTTTCATTATATTCTTAATTGGAATTAATTGGAATTGTGGTTGGTGCTCCTCATTTGAGGAAGGTGTGACTTTGTTCACATCCACTCATAATTGTATTTAGCTGGAAAAAGGGGAGAAACATGGGGAACCATCGGGACCAGGGGCTTAGCCAGCCACATGCGCATGGGGCGGGATTATTTGCCCTTCAAAACTGCAGATTTTCCTTGCTGCAGGTGAAAATTGCGCTTCTCCCGAGCGCTTGCCATTTGGTGCTCTTCACGCGTTCGCACCGGGGTGCGCACGCAGCCATGAATCATGCGCCTAGGCACACGTGGAATCGTTTGTGCTCCGTCTGAGCATTTTTGCCTGCAGCTGTGTCGGCAGCCGTGGCTTTCGAAACTGGCACACCGACATGGAGAGAGGAGGGGTGGGGAAGCTTGAGGAGAGACCACAGCAGAAAAATACTCAGTTCACATGTTCCCGGCCACCTTCTACCAATGTTTACAGGTTGGGATCAGGCAGCCCCTGTGGAGCCCCTGGGACTTGCCCGAGTATCAGTCACTCAAGCTTTCTGTGGCAGATTCAAGGGCGACTGCCAACGCAAATCCAATTTCAGAGAGAAGTGAGGTTGTAGTTACCCTGATTTCATCATGGTCACAGTCACTAAATGACAGTCTGGAGGGGCATCCAGAATGCTGGAGGCCCTCCCGCACATAACCCCCCAGAACGCCCGTAAATCTCACATTTTCCACAGTCCAGAAATGAGAATCCAGCGCCGCAATTGGTGGCCCACGTGCGGGGATGGTTTTAGACAAAGTGTGGCCCCAGGCAAAATAAAAAGTGGGCCCCAAGTTTTAAAATATTATAACACTATCCCCATTGCCTATAATCCTGTCCCACACGCCTAGGTCCTAGCCAGCTTCGCTACATGCACAATCCCTGCTTTTCTCCCCTTGTACCCAGCTGATGCACACAGCCAAAGGGAAGGTGCATGCGTCTACAACTTATAAGCTGGTTTAGTCACTCATTCATATGCTTGGTTGAGACAGCTGATTGGAGGCGAGATAGTCAGGAGAGAATCGCGGTGATTCCCAGCGGTTTCACGTGGCGGGTCATCACAAATCAAGATGCCCCCATTACAGGCATCTTGATTTGTGGCAACCCGCCCAAGCACAGGACAATGGAGGAGGGTAACTGCTCCCCCCCAAGTAAGGAGAATGAGTAGGTAATGCCCTGGTAGTGGCCCTACTCACCTTTTTCCTCACCTTCATCCTCTTCCCAGGCAATGCTTCATAACATAGGCTACTGCAGGGACTCCATTAAGATGGCCACCCCCATTAGTGAAGACACTGTCAGCAGCCAGCTGCAAGTGTCCTCACTTATGGGCGTTGACATCTTAGTGGAGCAACTGCCGTAGCTCATTTTGTCAGCTGAAAAACTAACACCACTAATTGTCGGCAAACGAAAATGGCTCTGCTGGCGAGTTAAAGAACAGGTAGCAACCTTATCATAGTAAGGGCCCCCCACAAGGCCTGGGGGCCCCAGGCAGCTGCCTGGTTTGCCAGCCCCAAACGCAAGCCCTGCTCACATTGGGCAGTAATGTTCCGGCTGCTGAATGTCCTGTCGACGTGAGCGCTGGCTGGCCAATTGCATCGCTGGATTCTCGCCACTGGACTGAGGGAAAGGTAAGATTTATGGGCTTTACGGGTGGTTATATGCGGGATGGTTCCAGCATTATGGCTGCCCCCCCTAGACTGTCATTTAGCGGCAACTGCACCGCGGAAGATGCTGGTCCACTTTAGGTCTCCTCTTCCTGTTCAGAACTGGGGTACTTTAAATCATTAGGTGTGGTGGCGGCCCCTGATCAGGATCTTGCTGGTATCAAGGATGGAGCGAAGATCCGGGTTGAATCTAGCTGCGGTCTTTAAAGACCCATCACTAATAATGCCAGAACCCCATTACAGGCAGAGTGACAGAACCCCCAAATCACACTATTAAAGTGTGTAGAGTCCCCCCCAATCACCTCATTACAGGCAACGTGGCAGAATCCCCCCAATTACCCCATTACAGACTGTGTGCTGCCCTTGCCATGGTGCTCGGGGAGCAGTTGGGGGTTAGGTGCTTTGCTCGAGAGCACTTCAGTTAGGTTCCAGCTAAGAACCGAATCTGAAACAAGACTTGATCACAAGACTGATTCACTAAGCACTAGGCCAGGATATAATGCACCAGGCAACATATAATACATTACAAGAGCGGCAGAGTTCCCAAATCACCCCATTATAGGCAGTGTGCAGAATCCCCCCAACCACCCCATTACAGTCAGCATGACAGAATCCCCCCATTACAGGAAGTGTGTAGAATCCCACAAACCACAAGTCACCCCGTTAAAGGCATTGTGACAGAATCCCCCTAATTACCCCATTACAGGTAGTGTGCAGAATCCCCACCAATCACCCAAATAAGGGCAGCATGGCAGAACCCCCCCTAATCTCCCTATTACAGGCGGTGTGCTTCCCTTGCCATGGCGCCCGGGGAGCAGTTGGGGGTTATATGCTTTGCTCAATAGCACTTCAGTTATGTCCCAGCTAAGAACGGAACCTGAAACAAGACTTGATTACAAGATTGATTCCCTAAGCACTAGGCCAGGATATAATGCACCAGGCAACATATAATACATTTTAATATTGGCTCTTTTATTATAACATAGCAACAATAGACAGTTTCACCTCCATCAACAATAGGGTAGACTCAGAGCCAGTTTTCTTTAGGAGAGACAATTGCCATTGACTTTCATTGTCTACCTTGGGGCCGATTCAACAATAAAAGTCAATGACAGTTTTCTCTCCTAAAAGAAGAGTGAGAATTCTCACCTGGCTCTGAATCGATTTCCAAGCAAAAGCTTGTTAAAAATGGCAACCAAAATGCAATCTTTGTTTGCACTGCAATACTTCAGTTGGTGAGCCTGTTTCTGTGGCTTTCTCAACACCGACAAATATACATAACGTCATAAAGGAAAATTATATAAATGATGACCAATCGGGATGCCCCCATGCTAGGAACAACACCCATTTAAAAAAAATGGGTGGTGTTCCGTTTTCACCACCACCAGCCATGACATGTTGGCTTGCCCCTTAAGTCAATAGGGGGCAAAGATCTCCCTTAGTTCATACTCCCACCATAACCATAAAATAGCAATAGCTATCTTATATATTTTTAATTTGTGTGTTTCTTTATATTTAACCCTTTGTGAACTGGAACTGGAAATGGGCCCTTGAGATCCATATACTAGTTATCAGGGCAGGAGGGGCTGGCAAGCCACCTGCCAGCAAGCGGGTGACTTGCCACAACATGCTCATTACCTACATCCCCAAAGCCCAGTGTAGAAGAGCCTGTGGTCCACATAGGCTATGCAGGCTGGTAGCCTTCAGGGTCGAAGGCTGGCCGCTCAGCCTTTTTTCGCCCTGGTCTACCAGCCCCAATAGCTGGTGTCTGGGCTAGTTTTACCAAGAAGGGGAACCCCACACCTAGAGCAGGAGGGGCTGGCAAGTCACCTGCCAGCAAGTGGGTAACTTGCCATAACTCCCTGCCCTCATTACCTACATCCCCAAAGCCCAGTGCAGAAGAGCCTGTGGCCCACATAGGCTATGCAGGCTGGTAGCCTTCAGGGTCAGGGGCTGGCCGCTCGGCCTATGTGCCCTGGTCTACTAGCCCAAATAGCTGGTGCCTGCGCTGGTTTTACCAGGAAAGGGAACCCCACACCTAGAGCAGGAGGGGCTGGCAGGTCACCTGATAGCATGCGGGTGACTTGCCGTAACTTCCATGATTTATTGAAAAGCTCAAACCCTTAGAAAATGATTCCCCAGAATCTAAAATTAATATATTTTAAGTTTTTAGTCACTTACTTATTATTCTTTCCCCCACCATGCTGCAACTCTATTCAGGACTTTAGGATACGGGCACCGCCATCTTGACTCGGAAACATCACACATACTGCGAAGTGAATGGGATAAAGTACAGGGGGCAGGTTATAGATGTGATTTGCTCAGACAGAGCAGAGCTAGGGTCAGGAAAAGGTCAGCAGTCCCAGAATGCAGAGCAGCACAGTCAGAAGGCACTTACTGTTTGCAGGCTGCTTGACGACCCATGAGCCGCCATCTTGGATGTTTAAAGGCTCTTAACATGCAGTAGATGCAGGGTAGGGAAATTTTTAATGTGACCAATCTGTATGTACAGGGTGTGGGAAATGTATAAGATAGACTCTTATTCAGAGTGAAGGACCACTTTAATGCTTTTTCCTTTTTACAGTTATTTATTCCTTCCATGGGGTAACAGAATGTTTCAGGACACGCTTGAACAAGTGTGTACTTTGTGATTAGGATATTTTTTGGAATGCTGCTGCTTCTACCTTCCACGTTCTTTATTTCATTGATTCACATATACATAGTCACGATTCAATTCTTGTCTGTTCCCTTGTACATCAAACATTTGTATTCATTTGGAACACTTGGTATTTCTTGAAAAAACGTAATAAAAACTAGTGTGATCTAAAAACCCACAA
Organism: Gastrophryne carolinensis; assembly: GCA_027917425.1. Classification (NCBI taxonomy): domain Eukaryota; kingdom Metazoa; phylum Chordata; class Amphibia; order Anura; family Microhylidae; genus Gastrophryne; species Gastrophryne carolinensis. The sequence continues at coordinate 14,272,502 of CM051237.1, forward strand.
CCACAACTTATCATCAACCTTATCTTTTGAAATAATTTATATATTACACATATTTTCTGTCATTACATATATTCAAAGCTAAACATGCCCCATATGTATGGAACCTTCTATAGCTGATAGGTAGTATTTGCAAAAGGAAATATTTCATAGATTCTGAACAAAAAAAAACACCGCTAGACTTACCGGTAACGGATTTATTAGGAATTCTTCAGCATGACCACATGGAGAGAGAGAGAGTCCAGTCTGAAACAGAGGGTAAAAGCCCCACCTTTTCCTTCTCACCTCAGTCTTTGTAAAGTAACCTAAATAACCCCTGGACTCTGGGTGGGTACTAGGTGGCCATGCTTAAAGATTCCTAAAAAATCTGTTATCGGTAAGTCCAATGGTGGTTTTTCCAAGTTAACCTTCAGCATGACCACATGGAGACGATTAGGCAAATTATTATACCCTAGGGGTAGGAAGCTGCAAGTAGTACCCTTCTACCAAAGCCTGATGTTTTGCAGATAATAGTTAAAGACTAAAATGTTTGAGGAAGGTGTAGGTGAAGACCAAATTGCTACTTTGCATCTTAGCACACTCTGTCCAGTGGTTTCCCAGGGAGGAAACACAAAGAACTCAGGTGGGGAGGAAAGGGTGGGGCTTTTAACTTCTGCTTCAGTTTGTGTTTCCTCCCAGGGGGTGGAGCCTCTCTCTCTCCACGTGGTCATGCTAACGGATGGAAAAGTACACATTTGAAACAGAGTTTCTACTGTGTATGAGCACTTTCATGCCTCATAAGAGCCGATTTTCGAGAAAAACATTTCCCACAGTCAGAACAAGAATACGGCTTCTCTCCTGTATGAATTCTTTCATGTCTTATAAGGTGTGATTTATGAGCAAAACATTTCTCACATTTAGAACATGCAAATGGCTTTTCGCCCGAATGAACTCTTTCATGTGTGATAAGGCCTGATATGCTGGAAAAACATTTCCCACACTCAGAACATGAGTATGGCTTCTCCCCCGAATGAACTCTTTCATGTTGGATAAGGGATGATTTCTTGTAAAAACATTTTCCACATTCAGAACATGAATACGGCCTCTCTCCTGTATGAACGCTTTCATGAATGAGAAGCGTTGATTTCTGAGTGAAACATTTTCCACATTCGGAACAAGAATACGGCTTCTCCCCTGTATGAACTCTTGCATGTCTGTTATATGTTGATTTATCAGAAAAACATTTCCCACATTCAGAACATGAGTACGGCTTCTCCCCTTTGTGAACTCTTGTGTGCTTGATTAGCGCTACTGTCTTGGAAAAACATTTCCCACATTCAGAACATGAATATGGCTTTTCTCCCCTATGAATTCTTTCATGCCTGGTAAAGGCAGATTTATCAGAATAACATTTCCAACATTCAGAACATGAATATGGCTTCTTAGAGCTGGAACCATTACAAACTGTCTGACACTCCTGGGTAAAGGGCTGTGATGAAAGATGGGCAGTGTGCAGGGCTGGATGGAGGTCTGAGCTAGTCGATTCTTCTATAGACCTTGCTATCATGTCGTGATCTTCTGGTTTAGCATCTGGAGAGGTAATGGTATATTCAACCATATTCATTTGGTTGGATTTTCCACCTAAAGAAAATAAAAGGGCAAAAGAGAAGATAAGGAACCACTGCTGCCACTTACTCCCACCATCACATTGAGGACTTCACACATGTAATGCCATTCTAACAAAAAAACCTATTCAGTTGAGCCCATCATCTGTCCTGAGCAGGTCACCTCACAGTTTTGACACCTTCAGATCGCTTGTGACCATATAACCATTAGTACATTTGTGACCTACCTTGCCTCTCTACACCCTTTACAATGCAAGCTCACAAGAGCAATGCCCAGCAACGCCCTTAATACTAGTGTATACCGTACCTGCATCAAAGCAGGTTATTTGTTTTACTATATGAAGGCATATGAAGGCAGGATATAATGACTGGTTTTCATCTGAACTTCTTTCTTTTCATTTATCTATAAATCATTTTCTCCTCCCCTCTTTTTTTCTCTTTCTTTCTGTATTTGCTATGTCGCAGAAACAATTGTATTTGAGGACATGAACCTGTATTGCCTAATAATTAATCATTTGTTGCTACGTACAAGAAAAACCCACCCTGGAAAGTGTGTGTAATAGCCTTACCCAGGTGTGAGCCCTTTCAAGGTTCTGGGTGCATCGGTTCGCGATGGAGCCGCAGTCTAAAGTCCATATGGAGAAGGAACCAGCACATGTTGTAAAGTTTGAATGATAATTTATTGTGATGATCGTTATGATAGCGTCTAGCTTGGTGTGTTACTCTGTTGGTTTATTTCCTGCTGACCGGATTAGTTTGTTTTGCATCCCGACTATGCTTTTGCCTGACCCTTTGGATACTGCAACTTTGATTTATGGCTTTGACCTTTGGCTTTCCCTGGACTTCGGCTTTGTTTACTCCTTCTGTCAAGACACTGGTAGGACTGGTAATCTGTTGCAGATCCGGCTATCTCTGACTTTGCCTGTGTATTGTTAGTTTTGCTCTGTTGTAAATCGGCCTTTGCAGCCTCAGGTGCCATTCTTTGTACCCTCAAGTCCTGGGGCAACCGTGTTTGGGCAGGCGTGTAATGTCTCCCGGCAAACGGAGTGTTAGATTGGGGGTTGGCATCTGAACTTAGGCTGGTGATCAGCTGGGCATTACAGTCAACGTTTCGGGGGACAGACGGTCCCCTTTCTCAAGACATTGGCTTTTCACATGTCTTGAGAAAGGGGATCGTCTGGTCCCGACAATTTAATTTACGAACTTTGCTTAGAGTGCAGGTTCTGTCTCCATATGCACCTCTGGGAAGGCTGTCAAAGCAAAAATAAAATGGATAATTTATGCCCCAAGAGGTGGTGTGCTAGTGGAGGCTGTATATGAAGCTTTCAAAAGTCCAGCCGCATACACAAAAGCTGGAGAGGAGACAGAATCAAGTGCAACAAAAGTTGAGCAGCTACAGGAGAGAAGCAAGTTTGGTGCTTTAATCCTCTTGAATAAAATATAAGTCAATTTCAGTGCAGGCAAGGCATGCTGTTGGCATCGCCGCCATCGAGGGTTCTGCAATAGTCACCTGTTCCTGCCAATCCAGGTAGTGTTTTTAATTCCAATTTGCATTCCGACATCTCACTCCCTGGTCTCTCTAACTGGACCCTCCTTGGAGCCTAGTCTGCCCTCCCTTGCAGGGCACTCCAGTGATTACAAGGATGGGACGTTTGAATGTCCTGTTTGTTCAGCCTGGTTATCTGGCTTGGGGCTTCACAGCTGCTCGTACCTCTTATCTGCCAACCCACAGGGCGCTTCCTCACTCTCAATATCACCTTGCTTGTCAGCTTGACACATGATAACAATAAAGTGGCCCAAAACTGTAAAAAACAACTCAATCTATTTTGCTCCCCCACCCCAGGTACATTACCATTTGGATGTCTTCTGCCCTCAATGTTGCTTGGTATTCCTGTAATAGTGATTTTAATTTTTGTTTTCTCCAGTTATGCCATTGTTGGTTCCCGACGGGACACCATTGTTCTATACAAGATGTTTAAGCCCCCCTACTCCCCCCCTCTCGAACTCTCATGCTTAGTGCAATTAAGGGCTATTGAAAATAGTAGGACTAGCTAGAAGGAAATTAATAATAATCTTTTCCACAAATTTTCCTTTGAAGCCCAAATCGTTTGTGAATATTTTTATCCAATTCATTACCAGGACATTAAGAGGAGTTGATAACAAGGGGCACTATCGCAAAACTGTGTAATATAATTATATATTTAATATATAATTATATATTATTATTATATAATAATATAATCTAAACAAGTCTAATAGAGGAGAGAAGGGGTCACTTACACACCCAAACTGAATACAATTCCCAACAAGTTTGTGGTTTATTTTCTCATGGTAGGAATTAAATCCAGGGAAGCTAGGTTTGAATGCATCAGGGGACAGAACCTGTCACCCTTGATTTCCTCTTCTTTCCAGTAAAATAAAAAAAAAGAAACAAGGCTGGCTGGATATTTCTTGACGTTGGGTGTATAAGTGACACCCATTTTCCGCGATAATGATCCTTTAACTTTTCATAGGATGTGGTCAGTCTACTTTAGGCAAAATGTCAGTGCTTGCTTAGACATCAACACTCGCATTATTCTAGCTTGCATCACCTACAGTTGAGCACCCGCACAACCTCAACAAGCTAGTCGTGTTATTCCAGCACAAAGCTGCCCCCCACAAATTAAGTGCTGAAAGGATGACACCTGGCAAATGGCCACAAGCTCACGAAGGCCAGAAATGACCAAGTAAAAGTGGAACAAGCTGAAGGTTGGCAAGTCGACGAGATCCTTCACGAGACATCAAGGCAAAATCAGAAACCGATTAGTACAAAAATGGCTGTCGGCGCACCTTATCGCAGCCTTGAAAAAGAGGCCAGAGGCCTCGAAACGTGGGCTCTTTTGTGCGATCACAGTGCTCACTGTCATTCTGGTAATCTGCTCATATGCGTGTTATGCCTTTACTCTATCTGATAAACGTCATGATTGTACTAGATATATATATATATCTCCTGTTATTGCCTATCTGGAATGATGCCATTTTGTACTTGAGCACTCTGACCAGATACATTTTGTACCTTATTGCTCATCCTATCTTATATACTCCTTGACTATGCTGGTCAGAGCTAATTGTTTCTAGATGTACCAGGACAAACACTCTTCAGGATCGCTCTTGTGACCCCTCATAGACCACTCTGGTAATTATCTTGTTGTACATAGCCTATTGTGTATATAGTATATATGGTTACTGTTTAAATTGCTTATACCTTTTCACTTGAGGTGGCCAACGTTCCTGGAGACTGAACATACCATTGCATATGGAATACTTACCCTGTATCCTTTTCCTACTGAATTGCTGTAGTTAGATTGATAACTTTTTAGTGTCATTTGATTTCTAATACATTTTATTTGCAAACTAATGTTGTCTGGTGTGCATCAATCCACCTAGAGATTATAAAATCTGAAATCGAGCCATAGATCACTTATCAGTCAGCTGGACAGATAACAAGGGTTACTAAGAGTTCATGGTCTGGCAACAGAATGTAACACAGGAAATGTTTATATGTTAAGTGATCCTACCCCAGAAGATCTAAGAACTTAATAGAGGAAATGGGAGATAGTCTGGGACAGCTTTACATCACCTCTGACTCAATCAACAGTTAGAAAGACACAGGTCAAGACACCAGCAGAAAAGAACCACCAGCTTCAGCTTCAGTCACGAACGGGTTAACTCCTGCTCGGAGGGTGTGGACTGCAAGAAAGAAAGGTGTGGCTCCTCCTGGCCCTATATACATCTGGCTGCCTCAGACCAAGCCAGTAATTAAAAAGCAGTAGAATGACCTACCGGGAGGCTAAGGCCTATTATGTATAGAGACAATGTTACGCCACACCAAACTCCATGTATCTTCTTTCTCAATTTTATCCTTTTTTTTTTTTTAAATGCTGAATACTATTTACATATATACAAGTATACCAAGACAAGGCATCTAAGGAGTAGAACCGTAACCCAGAAACAGGGAGGGTCTGACGGCCTGGAATAGATGTGGAAGAGAAACCAGTTCTACAGGTGAGTGTCACAGAATTGTGTTTTCTCTCCCAATCCACTCCAGGCCATCAGCTTCAGTCATGATAGGGACCTCCAAAAGCAGTGCTCACATATGGGCGGGATCCTGAACAAAAGATAGCAGCAGGTAGTTCAACTCACTACCGTCTGTAGGACCTTTCTACCGAGGCTCTAACATCTACCTTGTAGAACTTGGTAAATGTATGAACCGAAGACCAGGTGGCGGCCCTACAAACCTGTTCCACGAAGCCTCATGCTGATAGGCCCAGGAAGCACCAATTGCCCTAGTGGAATGAGCTGTGACTTGAAAAGAGGGTTCCTTTCCGTTGGCAGAATAGGTCCTTACTACCGCCTGTCTAATCCAACAGCTGTTAGTAGATTTAGCCATCAGAAGCCCTTTTCGAGGTCTTTCTGCTATGACAAATAAAAAATCTGATTCCCGGAAGGACTTTGTAGCAGAGACATAATACCTTAAAGCTCCTACTACGTCCAAAGAATGAAGGACTGTCACCTTCAGATTAGCCGGAACTGGACATAAGGCAATACAACCTCCTCAATAGGGGGTCTTGACCAACAAAGCGTCCCATTCAGAAACCCGAGGCACAGAAGTAATAGCCACCAGAAAAATAACATTGAGCATCAATATGCTCAAAGGAGTGTCAATCAAGGGCTCAAAAGGAGCGCCCTGGGGGGCTGATAACACTAAATTTAAGTCCCACGCTGCAAATTAGGCTTGTGCGGGGAGCGTACATGGGAGACTCCCTGAAAGAAGGTTCTAATGAGCCTATTTTCGGTAATGGGCTTCTGAAAGAAGATACATAAAGTTGAAGCATGACCCTTTAGTGTGCTTAGCTGGAAGCCAGCTTCTAGGCCATTCTGCAGAAATTCCAGGATTCTGGACACAGAATATCCCCTACAAGAAAACTTTCTGGACTCACACCAGGCGACGAACGCCCGCCAGACCCTGTAGTAAATCTTTGCAGAAGACTGCTATTGGGCCTAGATCATGGTATGGATTACCCTGGCCAATAAACCTCTTTTTGTTAAGATTGCAGTTTCAATAGCCAGGCCGTCAAAGCCAGCATTCATAAATTCGGGTGCCGAAGAGGCCCCTGTGTGAGAAGATCTGGATTGTCAGGAAGCCGCCAATGATCTCCTGCTGACATCCTTACAATGTCTGAGAACCAGCTTCTCCTTGGCCAACGAGGAGACACCAAAATGGTTGGTACTCCCTCCTGAGCTACCCTCCTTAGGACTCGACTCAGGATCAGGAATGGAGGGAATGCATGTAGGAGATTGAACCCTGACCACAGGGTAGTCAGTGCGTCTGTCGCCACGGCCAGAGGGTCCTGGGATAGGGACACAAATCTCAGAAGCTTGTGATTGTGTATGGACACAAAGAGAAAGATCTTTATCCGGAAGACCCCAGCGGAAGCAAAGGGCTTGAAAGCCCTTCTGGCTGAGAGACCACTCTCCCCGATGCAGAGTTGACCCGCTCAGGGAGTTGGCCTCCAAGTTGTCCACTCCTGAGATGCAGGAGACATTCTCCTCTACCCACCGCATTATCCGGCCCACTACTCTAAGAGCTCTTTTGCTCCTTGTACCCCTCTGGTGGTTGATGTAGGCCACCACTGTCCGACTGTCTAACCGAACAGAACCCCAGTGTCAGGAATCGGCGCTTACCTGGGCCCCGTTCCAGCGCCGTCTCCGGGCGGCCGGCCGCAGCAGCAGCTCCCGCTCGGCGGCGGCTGCTGCGGGTGCGCGCACGGCCGTCCTTCCTCCTGCCTCCCTGCATCGTGCTCACGCGCAAGCATGTCCCTCTTATGAAGAAACTGTAGACGGGCTCAGCCAGGGGGGGGGGGAAGTTCCCCCTCACAGTTATGGGCCAATGAGCCCAGAGTTCAGGGCTGGGCCAATGAGCCCTAAGTTAGGGAATATTAGGCTATACGCTGCATCCCATGTGCACCAATCACACTCCTATCCTCCATCTGTCTGTCCCTATAAAGGTTTCTGTCGGTCAGTTGCTCGGCGCCTGTGATAGCGCCTAGTACCTAGCCTGTCTTGTGAATATTGCCGATCTGAACTCCTGTTGCCGACCTTGATTGTACCGACCACTCTCGATCTGAACTCCTGTTGCCGACCTTGATTGTACCGATCACTCTCGATCTGAACTCCTGTTGCCGACCTTGATTGTACCGACCACTCTCGATCTGAAACCCTGTTGCCGACCCCTGCCTGTATCCTGACTTCGAATTGCCTTATCCCTGGTGCCGCTACGATCTCTGTCTTCCCGCTGTCGACCTCTGGCCTGTCTCTGGACTTCCTCTGCCAACGCTCTAGCTATTGGTTCTCCAGACCTCCTACATATAAGCTCACATCCTTTGAGCCATTAAGTCCTGGGGGCAACCGATCCCGGGTAGGCGTATTCTGCGTCCCGGCAAGCGGGGGCTTCTACAGGTGAAGCTGGCTGCGGAGATTGGGGGTTGTGAGCTTACCAAGAGGGCTGGAGTTACCCCGAGCGTGACACCCAGCCACGCCGCTCAGCCCGCTCCCTGCTTAAGTTCACACCCCCTCAAAGAAAAAGGACGTGCAATTCCCCCCCAAAAAATTAAAGAAAAGTTAAAACATATGGGAAGAAAGGGGGGGTGGGTATACAAAAAATAGACCGAGGTTCCCCAGCAGGTTCACAGACAAAACCTGCGCCTGACTTTCTTTTCTTTAAGAAAGCTTGCAGCCCAGAGTTTCAGCACCATACATAGATCCCAATCAGCAGAGCTGGGGAGGCAAAATGGGTCAGGAGATCCATGGGAAAAGGGGGGGGGGGGAGGAAGCCAACAGGGTAAATCCCCCGCTTCCTGCCAATACCTAGAATAGAGAAAGAAAATCTAAGCGACCTTCACAGCCCATTCCAACTACAAGAATGAAACTGGCTTGGTCTGAGGCAGCCGGATGTATATAGGGCCAGGAGGAGCCACACCTTTCTTTTTTGTAGTCCCCGCCCTCCGGGCAGGAATTAACCCATTCGTGACTGAAGATGACGGCCTGGAATGGATTGGGAGAGAAAGCCCTGCTGCCTAGTTGAGACTCAGGCAGGGCTGGCAATCAGGAAATGATTCACGAACAAAGCAAATATGTGGCCAACATCTTCGTAGATAGAGTCTATAGCCCAAGTGTAGGTGGATAAGACACACAGAGGGTGCTTGCTTAGAGACTATAAAGGAAAGACCACCAAGAAAATATTACTCACCGGGGACAATTGTTAGCAAAACGTCCTCTTCATTCTTTACAAATACGTCCTCTTCGGTCCTTACAAATTCGTACTCATCTTCATTCTTTACAAATACGTTCTCTTCAGTCCTTACAAATTCATCCTCATCTTCATTCTTTACAAATACGTCCTCTTCAGCCCTTACAAATTCATCTTCATTCTTTACAAATACGCCCTCTTCACTCCTTACAAATTCGTCCTCATCTTCATTCTTTAAAAATACGTCCTCTTCAGTCCTTACAAATTCATCTTCATTCTTTACAAATACGCCCTCTTCACTCCTTACAAATTTGTCCCCATCTTCATACTTTACAAATACGTCCTCTTCAGTGCTTACAAATTCATCTTCATTCTTTACAAATACACCCTCTTCCCTCCTTACAAATTCATCCTCATCTTCATTCTTTACAAATACGTTCTCTTCAGTCCTTACAAATTCATCCTCATCATTCTTTACATATACGTCCTCTTCACTCCTTACAAACTCGTCCTCATCTTCATTCTTTACAAATACGTCCTCTTCACTCCTTACAAATTCGTCCTCATCTTCATTCTTTACAAATACGTCCTCTTCACTCCTTACAAATTCGTCCTCATCTTCATTCTTTACAAATACGTCCTCTTCAGTCCTTACAAATTCGTCCTCATCTTCATTCTTTACAAATACGTCCTCTTCAGGCCTTACAAATTTGTCCTCATCTTCATTCTTTACAAGTACTTCCCCCTCTTCCGCCATAGTTTTCACATTTATCATCAAAGTGTCTCCAGGGTCTATAAAAATAAGAGTGAGGACATTAGAGTGCATGTGTGTGTGCAGTAATGGGGTGGAAGGTGCTCAGTGAAGGGTTAGTTGTAGTGAAGCTCCCTGTAACTGGATAAAGCCTGCTCTTACCCTGCAATGGGTGGAATGGCTGACCCTCCATCAGGGTGTCCGGGAAGGTATTCTGGTGTATTTCAGCTCCAGTTCTTGTGTTCTGCCGGTCTACTCTGTAGGAGATAAAGTGATAGGTGACATCTACCTCTGGTGCCTCAGAGATATACTAACAAAGCCAGTGAGATTTCCCAGCAGCCTCCACAGAGAGCTGAAGAGTGTAGGTGCCCCTCAGCTTTCAGTTGAGAATTTAGGATTAGGAGTCTCAAAATTACTCTTAAACTGGACCCTCATCCCAAACAAGAGCCTATCTTATATGTTTCCCCCACCCTGTACATACAGATTGCCCACATTAAACCGGACCTTCACCTTGAATAAGAGCCTATCTTATAAGTTTCCCACACCCTGTACATACAGATTGCCCACATTAATCCAGACCTTCACCCTGAATAAGAGCCTATCTTATATGTTTCCCCCACCCTGTACATACAGATTGCCCACATTAAACCGGACCTTCACCTTGAATAAGAGCCTATCTTATAAGTTTCCCACACCCTGTACATACAGATTGCCCACATTAATCCAGACCTTCACCCTGAATAAGAGCCTATCTTATATGTTTCCCACACCCTGTACATACAGATTGCTCACATTAATCCAGACCTTCACTCTGAATAAGAGCCTATCTTATATGTTTCCCACACCCTGTACATACAGATTGCCCACAATAATCCGGACCTTCGCCCTGAATAAGAGCCTATTTTATATGTTTCCTACACCCTGCACATGCAGATTGCCCACAATAATCCGGACCTTCACCCTGAATAAGAGCCTATCTTATATGTTTCCCCCACCCTGTACATACAGATTGCTCACATTAATCCGGACCTTCACCCTGAATAAGAGCCTATCTTATATGTTTCCCACACCCTGTACATACAGATTGCCCACATTAATCCGGACCTTCACCCTGAATTAGAGCCTATCTTGTATGTCCCCCCCCCCTGTACATACAGATTGCTCACATTAATCCGGACCTTCACTCTGAATAAGAACCTATCTTATATGTTTCCTCCACCCTGTACATACAGATTGCTCACATTAATCCGGACCTTCACCCTGAATAAGAGCCTATCTTTATATGTTTCCTCCACCCTGTACATACAGATTGCTCACATTAATCCGGACCTTCACCCTGAATTAGAGCCTATCTTATATGTTTCCCACACCCTGTACATACAGATTGCTCACATTAATCCGGACCTTCACCCTGAATAAGAGCCTATCTTGTATGTCCCCCCCCCCCGTACATACAGATTGCTCACTTTAATCCGGACCTTCACCCTGAATAAGTCTTATCTTATATGTTTCCCACACCCTGTACATACAGATTGGCCACATTAATCCGGACCTTCACCCTGAATAAGAGCCTATCTTATATGTCTCCCCCCCCCGTACATACAGATTGCTCACATTAATCCGGACCCTCATCCTGAATAAGAGCCTATCTTATATGTTTCCCCCACCCTGTACATACAGATTGCTCACATTAATCCGGACCTTCACCCTGAATAAGAGCCTATCTTATATGTTTCCCACACCCTGTACATACAGATTGCCCACATTAATCCGGACCTTCACCCTGAATAGGAGCCTATCTTATATGTTCCCCACCCCCCCCCTGTACATACAGATTGCTCACATTAATCCGGACCTTCACCCTGAATAAGAGCCTATCTTATATGTTTCCCACACCCTGTACATACAGATTGCCCACATTAATCCGGACCTTCACCCTGAATAAGAGCCTATCTTATATGTTTCCCACACCCTGTACATACAGATTGCCCACATTAATCAGGACCTTCACCCTGAATAAGAGCCTATCTTATGTTTCCCACACCCTGTACATACAGATTGCCCACATTAATCCAGACCTTCACCCTGAATAAGAGCCTATCTTATATGTTTCCCACACCCTGTACATACAGATTGCCCACATTAATCAGGACCTTCACCCTGAATAAGAGCCTATCTTATATGTTTCCCCCCTGTACATACAGATTGCCCACATTAATCCGGACCCTCACCCTGAATAACAGCCTATCTTATATGTTTCCCACACCCTGTACATACAGATTGCTCACATTAAAAATCATCCTACCTGCGTCTACTGCATGTTGAGCCTTTAAACATGCAAGATGGCGGCTCATGGAGCATCAGGCAGCCTGCAAACAGGAAGTGCCTTCTGACTTTGCATTTTGGGATTGCTGTCCTTTCCCTGACCCCAGCTCTGCTCTGTCTGAGCTAAGCACAGCTATAACCCCGCCCCCTGTACTTGATCCCACTCTCCTCTCCTCAGTAGGTGTGATACTTCCGAGGCAAGATGGCGGCGCCCGTATCCTAAAGTCCTGAACAGAGTTGCAGCCCAGTGGGGGAAAGAATAATAAGTGACTACAAACTTAAAATATATTAACTTTAGATGCTGGGGAATCGTTTTATAAGGATTTGGGCTTTTCAATAAATCATGGTGAAGGTCCGGTTTAACATGTAGCGCCACAAGGGTGAGGGGAGCATTATTACACCCTTCAGCCGATAATATAGTCAGGGACACAGATAACAAGCCCTCATCCTGCAGGTCGAAGGCCTATCGCAGTCACTATCAGCAGAAATGAAAACATCCTTCTTACCGCCCCAGCACGGGAAAATGGCCGCCATGGAAACCGCACGCGGACTACGGGAAAATGGCCGCCGCTTCGTGACTGCCGCGACTGACATAGGCTACAGGAAAATGGCCGCCATGGAAACCGCACGCGGACTACGGGTAAAATGGCCACCGCTTCGTGACTGCCGCGACTGACATAGGCTACAGGAAGATGGCCGCCATGGATACCGCACGCGGACTACGGGAAAATGGCCGCCGCTTCGTGACTGCCGCGACTGACATAGGCTACAGGAAAATGGCCGCCGCCATCAGTGGAGACGCTTCCCGCGCGCACTAGTTGTTTTGCCCTTTTTCCGCATCTAGAGGAGATTTTACTATCTCTGTCTCTCAATCCAAGTTACTGAGTCACAGGTTGCAATTGGACGGAGAGTTTTCTGAGGTAAGTGGGGGAGGTATTAACCCTTTTTGCGCCTCTTCCGAGCTGTCTGTCAGGGGCGAATCGCTCTACAAATGCCATACTGAGTCCTTGCTCACCAGAGGATCCATCCTGCCCCTCTCTGCTCACCACAGGACCCCTCCTGCCCCTCTCTCTGCTCACCACAGGACCCCTCCTGCCCCTCTCTGCTCACCACAGGACCTCTCCTGCCCCTCTCTGCTCAGCACAGGACCCCTCCTGCCCCTATCTCTGCTCACCACAGGACCTCTCCTGCCCCTATCTCTGCTCACCACAGGACCCCTCCTGCCCCCCTCTCTGGTCACCACAGGACCCCTCCTGCCCCTCTCTGCTCACCACAGGACCCCTCCTGCCCCTATCTCTGCTCACCACAGGACCCCTCCTGCCCCTCTCTCTGCTCACCACAGGAGCCCTCCTGCCCCTCTCTCTGCTCACCACAGGAGCCCTCCTGCCCCTATCTCTGCTCACCACAGGACCCCTCCTGCCCCTCTCTCTGCTCACCACAGGACCCCTCCTGCCCCTATCTCTGCTCACCACAGGAGCCCTCCTGCCCCTCTCTCTGCTCACCACAGGAGCCCTCCTGGCCCTATCTCTGCTCACCACAGGAGCCCTCCTGCCCCTCTCTCTGCTCACCACAGGACCCCTCCTGCCCCTCTCTGCTCACCACAGGAGCCCTCCTGCCCCTCTCTCTGCTCACCACAGGACCCCTCCTGCCCCTCTCTGCTCACCACAGGACCCCTCCTGCCCCTCTCTGCTCACCACAGGACCCCTCCTGCCCCTCTCTGCTCACCACAGGACCCCTCCTGCCCCTCTCTGCTCACCACTGGACCCCTCCTGCCCCTCTCTCTGCTCACCACAGGAGCCCTCCTGCCCCTCTCTGCTCACCACAGGAGCCCTCCTGCCCCTCTCTCTGCTCACCACAGGAGCCCTCCTGCCCCTCTCTCTGCTCACCACAGGAGCCCTCCTGCCCCTCTGTGCTCACCACAGGAGCCCTCCTGCCCCTCTGTGCTCACCACAGGAGCCCTCCTGCCCCTCTGTGCTCACCACAGGAGCCCTCCTGCCCCTCTGTGCTCACCACAGGAGCCCTCCTGCCCCTCTGTGCTCACCACAGGAGCCCTCCTGCCCCTCTGTGCTCACCACAGGAGCCCTCCTGCCCCTCTGTGCTCACCACAGGAGCCCTCCTGCCCCTCTCTCTGCTCACCACAGGAGCCCTCCTGCCCCTCTCTCTGCTCACCACAGGAGCCCTCCTGCCCCTCTCTCTGCTCACCACAGGACCCCCTCCTGCCCCTCTCTGCTCACCACAGGAGCCCTCCTGCCCCTATCTCTGCTCACCACAGGACCCCTCCTGCCCCTATCTCTGCTCACCACAGGACCCCTCCTGCCCCTCTCTGCTCACCACAGGACCCATCCTGCCCCTCTCTCTGCTCACCACAGGACCCATCCTGCCCCTCTCTCTGCTCACCACAGGAGCCCTCCTGGCCCTCTCTGCTCACCACAGGAGCCCTCCTGCCCCTCTCTGCTCACCACAGGAGCCCTCCTGCCCCTCTCTGTTCACCACAGGAGCCCTCCTGCCCCTCTCTGCTCACCACAGGAGCCCTCCTGCCCCTCTCTCTGCTCACCACAGGAGCCCTCCTGTCCCTCTCACCCCCCCTCTGCTCACCAGAGGACCCCTCCTGCCCCCATCCGCTCACCACAGGAGCCCTCCTGCCCCTTTCTGCTCACCACAGGAGCCCTCCTGCCCCTCTCTGCTCACCACAGGAGCCCTCCTGCCCCTCTCTGCTCACCACAGGAGCCCTCCTGCCCCTCTCTGCTCACCACAGGAGCCCTCCTGCCCCTCTCTGCTCACCACAGGAGCCCTCCTGCCCCTCTCTCTGCTCACCACAGGAGCCCTCCTGCCCCTCTCTCTGCTCACCACAGGAGCCCTCCTGCCCCTCTCTGCTCACCACAGGTGCCCTCCTGCCCCTCTCTGCTCACCACAGGTGCCCTCCTGCCCCTCTCTGCTCACCACAGGAGCCCTCCTGCCCCTCTCTCTGCTCACCACAGGAGCCCTCCTGCCCCTCTCTCTGCTCACCACAGGAGCCCTCCTGCCCCTCTCTCTGCTCACCACAGGACCCCTCCTGCCCCTATCTCTGCTCACCACAGGACCCCTCCTGCCCCTCTCTGCTCACCACAGGACCCATCCTGCCCCTCTCTCTGCTCACCACAGGAGCCCTCCTGGCCCTCTCTGCTCACCACAGGAGCCCTCCTGGCCCTCTCTGCTCACCACAGGAGCCCTCCTGGCCCTCTCTGCTCACCACAGGAGCCCTCCTGGCCCTCTCTGCTCACCACAGGAGCCCTCCTGGCCCTCTCTGCTCACCACAGGAGCCCTCCTGGCCCTCTCTGCTCACCACAGGAGCCCTCCTGGCCCTCTCTGCTCACCACAGGAGCCCTCCTGGCCCTCTCTGCTCACCACAGGAGCCCTCCTGGCCCTCTCTGCTCACCACAGGAGCCCTCCTGCCCCTCTCTGCTCACCACAGGACCCCTGCTGCCCCTCTCTGCTCATTGCAGGACCCCTCCTGCCCCTCTCTGCTCACCAGAGGTCTCCTCCTGAGAATTCCCACCCCACTCACACAAAAGGTGAAGCAATGA
Organism: Gastrophryne carolinensis; assembly: GCA_027917425.1. Taxonomy (NCBI): domain Eukaryota; kingdom Metazoa; phylum Chordata; class Amphibia; order Anura; family Microhylidae; genus Gastrophryne; species Gastrophryne carolinensis. The sequence continues at coordinate 14,288,030 of CM051237.1, forward strand.
GTCTTGGTGTAATGTGCAGGGGTGGTCAGCAGGGGGGCAGTATGAGTTTATACTGATAGGCATGACATGGAGGGAAAGAGAAACCATGGGTCCCTTGGACTAGGCTTTGAGCAACAAAGTGACAGTCACAGTGCACCACCTTGTAGCCTCCGCTGTCCACAGACTGCCTTGTTCTTTATTGCCCAGGCCTCTCCTTGAGGAAGAACAGTTGGGATTGAGCTCTGTGGGGACAGGGGGGGGGGTGCTAACACATGAAGTGAGGAGGGATGGTGTAATGTGTGGGTGATGGACGATGAATTTATTGATGGACACAGGTTGGGGTTGGATTAGCGGGAAGGGAGAGGAACCAGGGGTCAGTTGGACTAATATTCGTAAAGCACTCGGACTACCTCATTGACTCTACCACCTTGTAGCCTCCACTGTCTCCAGACTGCCGTGGTCTTCATTGTCCAGGCCTCTCCATGAGGAAGAGCTGCTGGGATTTTGCTCTGTGGGGAGGGATGGTGTAATGTGTGGGTGATGGACAATGAATTTATTGATGGACACAGGTGGGGGTTGGCATAGCGGGAAACAAGAGGAACCAGGGGTCAGTTGGACTTCAGATTCAGAAAACACGGGGACTACCTCACTGACTTTACCACCTTGTAGCCTCTGCTGTCCCCAGACCATCTTGGTCTTTTTTGCCCGGAAAGCAAGATGAACTTGGTGTCCCTTGCACTAGGCTTCAGAAAACACATGGGATACCTCACAGTAACTGCACCACCTTGTAGCCTCCTCTGTCCCCAGACTGCCTTGGTCTCCATTGCCCAGGCCTCTCCTCTTTATTATTATTATTGTTTATTTATATAGCGCCATCATCTTCTGTAGCGCTTTACAAAGTAGTAGTTACAGACAGGGTATAAACGTACGGTACATATACTATATCAAGTGCAGTTTTACAGAGTTGACAATGGATATTCTGAGTACAAGATACATTAGGAAAGAGAGTCCTGCCCTTGCGAGCTTACAGTCTAAAGGATGAGGGGTGAAGACGAGGGGGAAGGATCACAAACAGTCAATATTGAGCTTTGTGGCATGTGCCCTTTAGAAAATTGGAGGAAGAACTTTTGGGATTAAGCTCTGTGGGGAGGGGGGTGTAATTTGTGGGTGATGGGCAATGAATTTATTCATGGACACAGGTGGGGGTTGGCATAGCGGGAAGCGAGAGGAACCTGGGGTCAGTTGGACTAAGATTCAGAAAACACCCGGACTACCTCAGTGACTAGCAGTGACTTGTAGCCTCCGCTGTCCCCAGACCGCCTTGTTCTTTTTTGTCCAGAAAGCAAGATGAATTTGGTGTTCCTAGCACTAGGCTTTGGGCAACACCGGGGATACCTCAAGGTAACTGCACCACCTTGTAGCCTCATCCACAGACCACCTCAGCTTTCAATCCAGACGGTCCTGAGGGAAGAAAGGTTTGAGTTTGAGCTCTGTGGGAAGGACTAAATGTAAAAGGTGAGGAGTGATGGTGTAATGAGTCTTGAGGACATAAGTGGGGTTCCTTGAGGGAACATAGTGGAAGAGAGGAGGAAGGAGGATGAGAGTAGAATGGAGGGGGTTTAAAACATGGTGACTTAGGAATGGTTGGTGTAATGTGCAGGGGATGGTCAGCTGGAGGTCAATATGAGTTTACTGATGGGCATGAGAGGGTTGACATGGAGGGGGGAAGCAAGAGAAACCAGAGGTCCCTTGGGCTAGTCTTTGGGCAACACCGGGGCTACCTCACAGTAGCTGCACCATCTTGTAGCCTCCGCTGCCCACAGACTGTCTTAGTCTTCACTGTCCAGGTCTCTCCTTGAGGAAGAACTGTTGGGATTGAGCTCTGGGGGCCGGGGAGTCTAACACATGAAGTGAGGAGGGATGGTGTAATGTGTGGGTGATGGACAATGAATTTATTGATGGACACAGGTGGGGGTTGGCATAGCAGGAAGCGAGAGGAACCTGGGGTCAGTTGGACTAAGATTCAGAAAACACCCAGACTACCTCAATGAATCTACCACCTTGTAGCCTCCGCTGTCTAAAGACTGTCTTGGTCTTTTTTACCTGGAAAGCAAGATGAATTTGGTGTCCCTTGCACTAGGCTTTGGACAACACCTGGGCTACCTCAAATTGACTGCACCACCTTGTAGCCTCCGCTGTCCACAGATTGCCTTGGTCTTCATTGCCCAGGCCTTTCCTTGAGGAAGAACTGTTGGGATTTCTGTCTGCGGTGGCAGGGGGGGTCTAAGGTATTAATTTATTGATGGACACAGGTGGGGGCTGGCATAGCGGTAAGCAAGAGTAACGAGGGATCAGTTGGACTTAGATTCAAAAAACACACAGACTACCTCAGTGACTCTACCACCTTGTAGCCGCCGCTGTCCACAGTCCCCCTTGGTCTTCATTGCCCCTTGGGGAAGAACTGTTGGGTTTGCGCTCTGTGATGTCAGGGGCCTAAAACATAAAAGGTCAATCAAGTACTAATGGTGTAATGCGTCCTGAGGAGGCGAGAGGGAGTTCCTTGGGGGTACAATGCGGGAGAGGGGAGGAAGGAGGAGTACAGGAGAAGTAGCGTGGGGTGAAGGGAGTAGGGTGAAGGACAGGGGTGGGAAGAAATGATCACTAGGGCACAAGAGAATCCAATTCCTAGGAGCAGAGGCACTTACTATTACCATTACAATCCAGGGGGGTGCAGTGGCCAGTGGTGGCGCCGCATATCCAAATTAGATGAAAAGCCAGCACTCCAAGAAGTCTATTCTGTTTCAATAAATCAAAATCAAAATAATCCACTATATATGTGGCGTGCATATGATCCATTTTCCATAAGTTAGTCCAACGTTTTGGGGCTCCCAACGCCCCTTCATCAGAGACAAAGACTTTGTCCCTGATGAAGGGGCGTTGGGAGCCCCGAAATGTTGGACTAACTTGTGACTGGAGGGGATGTAGTCTTATGGAGGCATGGGGGGGGGGGGGAGTGAACGCACTTCAGAGGGTACTCCCAGGACCTTTCCCCTCTATTCAAGAACTGCTGGACATCCCCACCAGTTGGGTACCGGTATGGAGCCACATCTCCAGCACGTGCCAGATTCGGAAGGATTAGAAAGCTTCCACTGGCCAATCACAATGACCTTTACCTTTTAGTAACGAGTAATAGTCACCATCATCTCTTGCAGTTTATCCTTCTATGTGTTTTATCTGCAGCAGCACCTGCTACTTGTGGACTATAAAAGGAATCCATCCCAAGTCACAGTATCCTCCACCCATCTCCACTTTCATTAATATAGCAGGTAAGGTTTTGCTTTACATCTTTAACCACTTAATTTCCACTCACCCACAACATTACTCTGCTCACAGCAGAGATCTCCTAGATACATTGTTTCCACTGTTTGAATACAGCTGCTGCACTATTAAACAGGCCCAAAAAAGTTGGTGTTGTTCTTCCCTGAAGGGACATCCAGATTTGAGGTGCCCCACTGTACCTATCACCGCAGGGCACTCAGAAACTTGCCTTTCCTCTGTCCAATGTGTGCTGCTCAGCCAATTAGTGGAGCTCGTTCCATCCAGATTTCATTACTGGTTTCACCCTCCTCACCAACGCCCCTGCCTCTAGCTGTGTGCACGCCCAGTTTTGGGATGCAACACCTCTCGGATCTCCTGATTTACTGACTGCTCTGCTGTGCCTGTGCAATGGCTACATCCCTGGCATACCTCTAACTGTGGCTTGCTCATGCCAGGCCTATCTGAAGGGGTGGCACAGGCACAGCAGAACAGTGGGTCAATTGGAAGATCTGTGGGGTTTCACACAGTGGGGCATCCCAATTTGGGGTGTCCCTTAAAGATGTGGAGCACCCCCCCAAGAGTCTTATAGACTCTTTAAACCGGACCTTCACCCTGAATAAGAGCCTATCTTGTATGTTTCCCCCCCACCCTGTACATGCAGATTGTCCACATTAATCTGGACCTTCACCCTGAATAAGAGCCTATCTTGTATCTTTCCCCCCTGTACATACAGATTGCCCACATTAATCCATACCCTCACCCTGAATAAGAGCCTATCTTGTATGTTTCCCCCACCCCCTACATACAGATTGCCCCAGCTCTGCTCTGTCTGTGCAAAGCACAGCTATAACCCCGCCCCCTGCACTTCCACCCCTCTCCTCTCCTCAGTATGTGATGCTTCTGAGGCAAGATGGTGGCGTCCATATCCTGAGTTGCAGCCCAGTGGGGAAAATAATAAAAAGGAAGTGGCTAAAAACGTAAAATATATTAGTTTTAAGGGTTTGGGCTTTTCATTAAATGATGCTGAAGGTTCGGTTTAAGGCTGGTTTCACACCAGCGCGATTGCAGGGGACTCGCGCTTTCGGCCACACAATATTGGCAGTGAATGGAGGAGGCGGGGCTTTACAGCTAAAACAGGCACCATTATCTGGGATTAGAGTGAAGCAGGAGCGGTGAAAATTGCCAAAAGATTCTCCCTATGGGGGGAGCAATTCAGGTCATGTTAGTTAAAAATGTGGGGTTAGGTCTGCTTTAAGCAGGATCCGTTTTGGGACTGGCAATTGTTCGAAGGACTAACGTAGTGGCTCAGTGTTGGTAAAACTAGAGGTGAGATGGACGAGGCAGAATAGATTGGCCAGACTGTTGGTAAATGACAGAAGAATGTTGCAGTAGTCCAGTCGGGATATGTTCAGGACATGCAATCACATTTTAGTGGTGTCAGGTGAGAGGAAGAGGTGGATGTGGGGGATGTTTTTTAAATTAGAGACAATAGAAGGTGGCTAGGGAGTGAATGTGAGTTTTCAATGAAGGTGCAGAGTCCAGAATAACACCTAGACACCGATCATGAGTGTCAAGCCCCGTGGGACACCCGCCTTCTAGGTAAGTCCAAAACCCTCAATCTCCGCTGCTAGCTTCACCTATAGACAAGCCCCCATCTGCCGGGACGCTTTATATGCCTCACTGGTCACGGTTGCCCCCAGGACTTCGTAGCACAAAGGATGTGGACTTACAGGGAGGAAGGTGGAGGAACCCGAGGCAAGACTGGGTGATAATCTGTCCAATATAGTGCAGCACCAAAGGGAAGAGACGGGAGAAGAGTCAAGATTATGCCAGGGGTCAAACCGGGAGGTCACAGGTATGCAGTACAGAGGATGAGACGGAATCATGGTCAGGAAACAAGCAAGGGTCGATCCAGGCGGCAATCATGAGAAGGTCAAACAAGGCAAGGTCGGCAACAGAATGAAATCTAGAAACACTTCGGACAAATCACACCCAGCAGCACGCTATCACGGGCACCGGAGTACTGGAGGGGTAAAACCTTTATAGGGCTGAGCACTACAGGGGTGTGTAATGATTGGTGCAATTAACACATTGGGGCAGGATGTCCAATAGCTTTTGAGGGGTGTTATGCCTTTTTACATCTAACAGTGATTGGTCCCTTTAAGCAGCATAAGGCATATAAGGAACTTGCTCCTGCGTGCACACGTGTGAGGACGCGGGGGCGCGCAGAGGAAGAGGAGGCAGCGGCAGCTGTGCACAGCCGATGCTCAGCGCGGCCGACAAGCAGGAAGTGTCCCGGCTCAGTGTCCGGAGTAGCCAAGGGACTGGGACCCAGGTGAGTTCGCCATGACAATGAGGCATTGCAGTTATTGTGTAATAATTCTATCATTCGATATAAATTGAAGAAAAAAACTATTTACATTCATTATGAAAAATGTGGAGATCCACAAACCATGACCTGTTGGTGACTCTCTCTAGAGGGTTGGGGAACCCTGCTTTAGAATATGTTTAACCCTTTCGCTGCCAGCCTACCTGGAGTTTTTGTCACCCTTGGTGCCAGACCATTTTGAACTATTTTGCGCTCCCCATGTTCAAATGTGATTTTTGAAGGGATTTCCAGGGATTTCCCAGGAAAATGATATATTGTTTTTTTCAGAAGAGTCTGGGCTTCAACATGCGATGTCTTGTTTGGCCTTTTTTTTGTGTATTCTCAATACTTTTGGGTGAAATATGTGCAAAAAAATAAAAAAAAATCTATTTTTTGCAATTTGTAGTTTTTTTTGTAATAAAAAATGTAAGTTTGTCAATAAAATCTTATTGCGTGTGAAACCCCAATTTCTCCCGGTTACAGCGGTTCCACATATGTATAGGTAGACACCCTTTCCTGCCCAGGAGACTCCCCCAAACTGAAACAGCGCTTTAGGGGATTTTCAGAAAAAAATACAACTGTGATATGCACTATGTGCACCTTGCAGTTTTTCCAGAAAAATAACCCTTTACATTTGAAATACCCCCAACAAACTATATATTCTCTGGAAGTACACACCTCAAGCTTTCTAGGTGTACCAGGCTTGTTGATGTGGCCACAGTTTTCTGGAAGTAATCCCTCAATGTATTCTTTGGTTGCAAAGAGTTTCCCTAAAAAAAGGATAAAAAAGCAGAATCAAAGCAACATTTTCCTAAAAAAACTAAATACAAACTATATAAAAACAAGTATAATCTGAAAAAGCAACCTCCCCCGAACAGAACGATACCCAACATGCATAGCTACTGTCAAGGGAAGAGTTGCCAAACACCCCAAAGTAAAGCATGCGCATAACGGTAATTTTTCTTGAATATTTCAGCTCTGCAGACAAGGTGCACACCTTGCGATTTTTCAACCAAAACAACACTTTACATTTGGAATATCCCCCATAAACCATATATTCCCTAAAAGTACACATGTTAAGCTTTCTAAGCGTACCCAGCTTGTTGTAGTGGGCTCATCTTTCTGGAATTGATCCCTCAAAGGATTCTTTGGTTGCGCAGGGTTTCCCTAAAAAATATATAAAAAAGCTGAATAAAAAACACCTTTTCCTAAAATATAAATATGCAAACCAGAAAAAACAAGCTAAGTTTGAAAGCGCAAGGTCCCCCGAACAGAACAATACCCAACATGCATAGCTACTTTTAATCCTTTTAATTGCCAGCCTACTTGAGATTTTGTCACCCTCTGTTGACAGGTCATTTTTCCCCATTTTGCGCCATGTTTTGCGACATTTTTGCTGGAATTTTCAGGAAAATTATATATATATATATTTTTTGCAGCAGAGTTTAGGCTTTAACATGTAAATGTAAATTTTATTCTGTTTTTTTACAATATTATTGATATTAAAAAAAAGTAAATAAATAAATTTTTTTTTTAGAAAATTGTATTTTATTAAAGAAAACCGTATTGCATGTGAAAGCCCCATTTTTACAGATTAGAACGGTACCACATATTTATCGGTAGCCCCCCGTTCCTGCCCAGGAGACCCCCCTAACTGAAACAAGTACTTTATAACATTTACAAATAAAATACAACTACCATCCACACTACAAAGGGTTAATCCCAGGGGGACCCCATTTTTTTTGGGATTTTTAAGGGTTAAAAACCCTTAAAAATCCAAAAAAACGACATGGGGGCCCCCTTACCCAAAGTAACCAGCCCGGGACCAGCTATGCAGGGCTTGTAGGAATAGGGCACAGGGGCCAGCTTTTGTGGCCCCTGGCCCTGCAGGCTACAAAGCCCGCATAGCCCGTGGGCCCGGGCTCTTCTGCCCCCCCCTGGCCTTTGGGGAGGCAGGTAATGGGGGTGCCAAGGGTTAATGGCAAGTCACTCGCTAGTGCAGGTGACTTGCCATCCCCCAGCCTTGTGAACTGATATAGGGGTCTTGTGGACCCCTTACCAGTTCACAAGGGGTTAAATGTAAAAAAAAAAAAACACCACACAGACGCAGAAAAAAATATTTTATTATTATTATTTTTTTTTTTTAATACCTCCCATCCATCTTCCCCTCCCAATCACTGGCTTCTGCTCATCTGCTGGAAGCCTTTTATAGCTGCTGGGTGACAGAACATAAGGGGTTAATTAAAAAAAAAAAACATAGGCGGACCCCATTTTTATTTTTTATTTTTAAGGGTTAAAAACCCTTAAAAATAAAAAAAAAAATGACGTGGGGTCCCCCTTACCCAGCATTACCAGCCCGGGACCAGCTATGGGGGCTTGTAGGCACAGAGTGGGGGGGCCAGCTTATGTGGCCCCCCCACCCTGCAGCCTACGAGCCCACATACCCTATGTGGGCCCGGGCTCTTCTGCCCCCCCCCGGCCTTTGGGGAGGCAGGTAATGGGGGTGCCAAGGGTTAATGGCAAGCCACCCGCTAGCGCAGGTGGCTTGCCATCCCCCCCAGCCTTGTGAACTGGTATAGGGGTCATGGACCCCTTACCAGTTCACAAGGGGTTAACAGTAATAAAAAAAAAAACACCACACAGATTAAAAAATAACTTTATTAAAAAATAAAAACTTTTTTTTACTTTACTCACCTCTGATCCTCAGCTTCTGTGTCCCTCGCAGCTCTAATGACAGTTATTGTCATCGCTGGCCAGTGGAGGAGGGAGGCAGGTGATCAGATCATCACCTGCCTTCCTCCTCCTGTGGCCAGCGATGACAAGTGTGAGAATCGCAGCCCGGAGCCAGGACGACACCCGGAGGTGTGTTATCGGCAAAATGGCGGCGCCCGTCGAGCAGGACAGGGAGAGGGCCTTTCAGGCCCTCTCCTGAAGCTGGAGAGCCAGGGGGGGGCGATCGGAGGCCCCCCTGGTTAAGAGGAGACCCGGCGGGAGCAATCGATCACTAAGGTAAGTAAATGTCATTTTTATATATATATTTTTTTTAACATGTATTTTGGCGGCTGCTGAAGGGGGGGGGTGGCTATTCCGGGCTCTCCCCTGCACCCGGGGGGGCCTGGGTGGGGGATCGAAGCCCCCCCGGATGAAGAGGAGACCCGGCCGGATAGAACAAGGGGTCAGGTGAGTGTTTTTTTTTTTTTTACTTTTACTGTAGCAGGGGGGAAAGTCAAGCCCGTAGTTTCTACGTGCTTGGCACTTAAGTGGAGTGGAAGCAAGCACGTAGAAACTACAGGCTTGGCACTGAAAGGGTTAAACATTCCCGACACCTGTGTTTATGATGTTTGTTCTATGTTCTGGTTTTGTCAGGATGCCATCTTGCGTTGTGGCGGGATGCAACTCGGGAAGTAAACACAGGGGTCCCAATATAATGCTACATTCCTTCCCGAATAACTTGAACACTATCAAGTTGTGGTTGTATAAAACCGGCCAGTGGTTCGAAGACCTGGATGCTTTCGCTGAAAAAATCCTCGCCATGAAACGCTACGATACATATAGAATGTGTTCTAAACACTTCCAGAGTTCCTGCTACACTTATGTAGGGACCAAAAAAAGGTTGCTGCCCGGCGCTATGCCCACCATTTTCGAAATTGATCCAGCAGACCAAATGACCCATCACGCAGCCAAAAGAAGACGTCTTTCTTCAAAATCTGGAACCGCTGCATGTGAAAAATGTGAACGTTACGACAAGTTACCCAGGAACACTATTGGAACCAATACCGAGTACTTTCCTGCACAGAGACATAAGGCTACTATGACAAAGCCAATGGGCCGCAAGGATCAAGGAACGACTGTAAAAGTGAAGGTTGCACACAAGGCTGTGCAGTGCAATATAGGTAAGGGTAATAAATTAATAATACAACTGAATAAACGAATTCATTTACAAAACACAACACTAAAACATTTTTAAAAATAATTTCTATAATACTTAAAGTGGACCAACACCCACGGGTGATCGGCCCGGGAATCTATAAGATTCCCGGGCCGATCACCTCCCTCCCCGCGGGACATCCGAGATCGGGATGTCCCGCGGGGTGAAACCCCCCCAAACACCCCAAACTCCTTACCTTATCCTTACCCTCTAGACGTGCGCGCGCCCGCGCCGGCCGTCTGTGAATGGCCGGCGCGGGCACGCGCGGGAGGCGGCGGAAGAGCCGCTTGTCCGCGGCTTGTCCGTCAGCGCTGGGAGCGGGGAGAGGTGGGTTGTTCGGGGGGGGTTTCACACAGTGGGGCACCCTGATCGGGGGTGCCCCACCGAAGTGGACCAAGACCCAGGATAGTCAAAATCCTGGGTGTTGGTCCACTTTAAATAATTATAAATTAATCCACCCAACGCTAGAAGTGTAAGAACCGTGGTCACAATGTTTCCCAGAAACAAATAAATTAATGAATTTTAAAATTCATAAAACCACTCCGTGGGAACAGTTCTTTAAAGAAATTTCATCTTATAACTTTTATATAGTTCACTGTAGGTGTTCCACTTATATTTGTGCAAATTCCAACTTTAGGGGTCCAAACCATCTCAAAATCCATTCATTACAAATCTCAAAAAAAGTATCTTTTTCCAAATATTAACCACCGATTATGGATTAAACAACGTACCAAATTTCAATGGGGTTCAAAGCATATGATTCCAATTCGGTTTAGGCCCTCTCATTTTATAAGATTGCATTTCTTTAAAGAACTGTTCCCGCGGAGTGGTTTTTTGAATTTTAAAATTCATTCATTTAAAGGTTTATATATTGGGCATTTTCTTTGTAAATGAAAGGAAATGGCAAGCTGCTCTGAGAATTAAATAGGTAGTGTGAGAGGCCCCAATGTGGGCCCACCCATCGGTCTCATCGAAGTATTAAGCACCAAACATGTCTCGCTATGTGGAAAGACAGAGGTTTGGTCACATATATCTGCAGATACATGTTGAAGACATACCGCCCCAACAAGGCACTCTGTGTTTAGTGTGGTCCCTACTATATATATATATATGAGTCCCATAATAGGGACATGTACTGCAGCTAATAAAATACAGAGCTACTTATTGGGACCTGCTGACTCCCATTCGGTGCACTACATGGGGGAAGGGTCACAGACTTCTAGTGTCGGGTAGACCTCAGCCCCCATGTGTGTACCTGGCTACATATAAATAAAAGGAAATGCCGAGCTGCCTTGAGAGTTACCCAGGCCCTGAATAATAATTTTGTATAAATAGTAGCGATGGAGCGACTCTCACCCCCTTTAGCACACACAGGGAGAGATTCAGTCAATATGGATCTCTCCCTGTGGAGTGTTCTAAAGGGAGGCCGGCACCTTCCGAGGTGAAATATTTGATTGCATTGCATGTCCCAACTTTGGGGACTCAAAAATAGGAGTAGGGACCCCACCAAAAGGGACGCCTTAACATGGCGTGGGGTTTAACGCATGCAATTGTAATTGTATGCAAACGAAGGCCTAGTTTCTGTACAGGATTCATATGCTGTTTGCTGAATATGGTATAGTGATGAGAGGGTTAAACTGGGCTGTAAATTGGTTCCCAGGCCCTGAATAATAATTTTGTATAAATAGTAGTGATGGAGCGACTCCCACCCCCTTTACTCATTTTCTTTGTACTAGGCTACAATTTTACATAAGAGAAGTTATTGATATGCAGGCCCTGCAGTTATTTGTTTATGATTTTAATACTCTTCTCTTTCTCTTCTTGGAAGCAATTGGTGAAATCTCACGTGGACATCGGCCACTGTTGGGGTTGGCATCTAAACCTTGTGGAAGTGACAGCGATGAGAAGTATTTACCAGGGGCTACGTCGATCTCGGACATAGAGGAACATTTGCATGTTCCCTCTGATTCTGTGGCAAAGTCGGACTGTGACACTGAAAGAAATATTAGCCACAACGACACAGGTTCAGAGATTTTTCCATCTCCCGTCGATGTAGCAAATGAAAGAAAATTTATAGTCTTCGAAAGCTGTTTAGACGCCTTATTTTTCAGCTTGAGGTGTCAGACAAATACAAATTGTAGATTCAAAATAGTTTCTTTGGAGAAAAATGTCCATGGTTCACATTTGAGCGTATCTGGCACTTGTGGAGGTGGCCACCGCCAAAAACTGTGGGAGTCCCAACCAAAACATGGGCAGAAACCCATTGGTAATTTATTGATATCGGCATCTGTGCTATTCACGGGGTCGCACTTCAAAACAATTAATTTGTTCCTCAAAACTTTAGGGGTCCAAACCATCTCAAAGTCTAATCATTATAAAGCTCAAAGAAAGTATCTCTGTCCAACTATTAACCGACTCTGGCAGAAACACAGACAAGGCTTGATAGAAGAATTTGGCAACAAACCACTAATTATTGCTGGTGACAGCCAGAGAGACAGCCCTGGGCCTTTGGCAAAGTATTGTGTTTATAGTTTTTTGGAGTCTTCTTCTCAAAAGATTATAGGATTACATGTTGAGCAGTTTGAGTCATCCGTTTCTTCTGTAGCGTTGGAAACGAACGCGTGTCGAATGGCTTTAGACGACCTAATAAATCACAATGCCAATATTGATATAATCTGTACGGATCACCATACGCCCATTCAGAAAATGCTGCAGGAAGAGTATAGTCCCATTCGGCACCAATTTGATGTTTGGCACTTGGCAAATAATGTCAAGTCTAAAATGTTATCGGCCAGCCAACTGGAAAATTGTGAGATACTGCGTTCATGGATAGGAACAACCAGAAATCACTTGTGGTGGTGTGCTATGACCTCTGAGAAAGATCCAGATTTACTTTGTGCCAAATGGAATTCCATTCTTCATCACATTGCCGATGTCCATACCTGGCCATCCTTTCCCGGCTACTCTGCTTGTAAACACGAGCCCGTTCCACAATCGAAATCTGATCACAAATGGATACAAAAAGGCACCATTGCTCATCACAAGCTGCAGGAGATAGTGCTTGATCCCCCTCTACAAAACGATTTGCGTTACGGTACTCGCTTCTGCCATACCGGGGCCTTGGAAGCGTTCCATAACACTGTGCTGAAATCTAGGCCCGAACAGAGACATTTCTGTATAGAGGATATGATAGCTGGTGCACAACTAGCTGCTCTGAACCACAACTACAATGTTGGATGCCAGCAAGCTACTGTACAGCAAGAGACTACAGCAAGGGAGATTGATGAAAATGGCAGATACGCAACAGTTGACTGTAACGCTGCAAAATGTCAGACACAGAAAACTGTAACTGAACCTACAAAGCAAATGTTCATTGCCCACCTTATGTGTGAAGTACTTCATTTTGTTACAGCACCAGACCAAATGCCCCAGCACAGGCTTTCAGCTGTATAGGTGATGACATTTGGTCGCCTAAGAAGGAACTTGTAGCATTATGGACGTGGCAGATGCACATCAGGCTGCAAAACTGCGAGACGAGAACTGCAATTGATCCTACAAAGCAAATTTACGCTCTGCAGCTTATAACTGACTTTATTTTTTTATAGTACCATGACAAACCCCTGCACCCAGCACCTAGATAGATAGATAGATAGATAGATAGGTGTTGACGTTCGAAAACCTAAAGAAAATTGTATACATTTTAGGCATTGATTACAAGTCAAGTTACTGTTAAACCGTTATTTATATAATGTTGTAAGAAGTCCTTGTTATGCTAAAGCCAGGGCACATTATATAATTTGTGCAGACTACTTAAAGTGGACCAACACCCAGGATTTTCACTATCCTGGGTGTTGGTCCACTTCAGCGGGGCATCCGAGATCAGGATGCCCCGCTGTGTGAAACCCCCCCCAAAAGCCCCCAAAAACGTACCTTTTTGGCGACGGATAAGCCACCGCCGCCTCCTGCGCGTCCCTCTTACAGGGCGCGCGCTCGCGCCGGCCATTCAGAAGCGGCCGGCGCGGGCGCACGCACTGCTAGAGAGGCGCGCGGGAGGCGGCGCCAGCTGATCCGTCGCCGGTAAGGTTTTTTTGGGGGGGTTTCACCCCGCGGGACATCCCGATCTCGGATCCCTCGCGGTGAGGGAGGTGATCGGCCCGGGAATCTTATAGATTCCCGGGCCTGGGTGTTGGTCCACTTTAAACCGGTCCTTCAGCATCATTTAATGAAAAGCCCAAACCTTTAAAAAACGATTCCCCGGCACCTAAAATTGATAAAGTTTGTTTTTAGTTGATTACTTATTAATCTTACCCCCCCATGGGCTTAAACTCTGTTCAGGACTCTATGATACGGGTGCCGCCATCTTGCCTCAGAAACATCACATACCGAGGAGAGGGTTGAAAAGTGCAGGGGGCGGGGTTATAGCTGTTCTTTGCACAGACAGAGCAAAGCTGGGGCTAGGAAAAGGACAGCAATCCCAGAATGCAAAGAGGCATATTCAGAAGACACTTCCTGTCTACAGGCAGCCTGAGACTCCACGGGCCGCCACCTTGGGTGTTTAAAGGTATGTATGTAGGAGGTGGGGGAAACATAATAGATAGACTCTTATTCAGGGTGAAGGTCCGGGTTAATGTGAGCAATCTGTATGTACAGGGGGAAACATACAAGATAGGCTCTTATTCAGGGCGAAGGTCTGGATTAATGTGGGCAATCTATATGTACAGAGGGAAAAATACAAAATAGGCTCTTATTCAGGGTGAAGGTCTGGATTAATGTAAGCAATCTGTATGTACAGTGGGAAACATACAAGATAGGGTGAAGGTCTGCTTTAATGTCAATTTAAACCATCTCCTTCTCCAAAAAAGCCTCCTATGTCCAAAACTATAGTTAATTTAAAAGTGCCATCGTATTCCGTGACGCTGTACAGAGTAGAAATTACAGGAGGGTGGGACAGGTAACATACTTATGAGTTGTATATAACAGAAATAGGACAATGAATGCATGTAATACACACAGTTTAATGAAACAGCTGCAACACATTGGTACAGGAGTACATTAGGAGACCGGCCCGTGTCAGCATACAATCTAATAGGAGAGGGGGAGACAAGAGGTTGTGTCACAAAGAAAGAGTATTTACTAAGCATGGTAGGAAGTGAGAAGCAGGGCTGTGGTATCTGAGATGGAGCTAGTTTGGGCTGGAACCAATAGAAATGTACCGACTCCAGCATAGAAAAGATATGATAATAATGTAAGATATGATAATAACACAATTCTGTGACCGGCCCTTGTCAGCATACAATCTAATAGGAGAGGGGGAGACAAGAGGTTGTGTCACAAAGAGAGTATTTACTAAGCATGGTAGGAAGTGAGAAGCAGGGCTGTGGTATCTGAGATGGAGCTAGTTTTGGCTGGAACCAATAGAAATGTACCGACTCCAGCATAGAAAAGATATGATAATAATGTAAGATATGATAATAACACAATTCTGTGACCGGCCCTTGTCAGCATACAATCTAATAGGAGAGGGGGAGACAAGAGGTTGTGTCACAAAGAAAGAGTATTTACTAAGCATGGTAGGAAGTGAGAAGCAGGGCTGTGGTATCTGAGATGGAGCTAGTTTTGGCTGGAACCAATAGAAATGTACCGACTCCAGCATAGAAAAGATATGATAATAATGTAAGATATGATAATAACACAGGCTGCCCAACACAAGTCAGTAATTGAAAAGCAGTAGAATCACTACCGGGGGGCTAAGGCATCTATTATATAAGGAGACAAAAATGTTAAACCACACTGTTCTCCACTTATTTTCTTTCTCAATCCCCCTTTTTTTTTTAATGCTGAATACTATATATATATATATATATATATATATATATATATATATATACACAAATACACCAAGATTAGGCATCTAGGAGTAGAACCGTAACCCAGTAATAGGGAGGATCTAACGGCCTGGAATGGATGTGGAAGAGAATTCTACAGGTGAGTGTCGCAGAATTGTGTTTTCTCTCCCAATCCATTCCAGGCCGTCGGCTTCAGTCACGACTGGGACTTCCAAAAGCAGTGTCTACGTGTGGGCGAGATCCCGAATTAAAAAATAACATCAGATAAATTAACTACTGTCTGTAGGACCTTTCTACCAAAAACTGCATATGCAGAGGCTCTAACATCTACCTTATAGAACTTGGTAAATGTATGAACCGAAGACCAGGTGGTGGACTTACAAACCAGTTCCACGGAAGTTTGGTGCTGAAATGCCCAGGAAGCGCCAATAGCTCGAGTTGAATGAGCTGTAACCCGTAAGGGGGGCTCTCTTCACTTGGCTGTATAGGCTCTTACTACCTCCTGTCTAATGCAACGACTGATAGTAGATTAAGCCGGCGGAAGCCCCTTCCGAGGTCCTATATCGAACAAGAAGTCTGACTTACGAAAGGGCTTAGTAGCAGAGATATAATATCTTAAGGCTCTTACTACATCTAAAGAATGAAGGGCCCTTTCCTTTGAATTAGCTGGAACAGACATAATGATGGTAATACCACCTCCTCATTAAGGTGAAAGTGAGAAACCACCTTGGGTAGAAAATCCGGTTTAAAACAGAAGGCAACCTTATTGCTGTGTAACTTGAAATAAGGACCTTTAACAGATAAAGCGGCTAATTCAGAAACCCAAAGTACCGATGTAATGGCTACTAGAAAAATAACCTTAAGAGTCAATACGCTCAGAGGAGCATCTACCAAAGGCTCAAAGGGAGCGCCCTGGCGAGCTGACAATACTAAATTCAAGTCCCAAACCAGTAAAATAGGTTTACGCTGTGTGTGCACGAGTGACTCCTTGGAAAAAGGTCTTAAGTCTATTCTCGGAAATGGGCTTTTGAAAAAAGATGGATAAGGCAGAAACATGCCCCTTTAGTGGGCCTTATTGGGCCTTTACAGTCCATCCTCCAGACTATTCTGTAGAAATTCTAGAATTCTGTAGACAGAAAACTTCCTACAAGGGAAGTTCCTAGATTCACACCAGAAGATAAAAACCCGCCAGACCCTGTAGTAGATCTTTAAAGAGGTCTGCTTCCAGACCTGAACCACAGTGTGAATTACTCTGGCGGATAAACCCTTCTTGGTTAAGATCATGGTTTCAATAGCCAGGCTGTCAAAGTCAGCATTTGTAAATTGGGTGTCACGATCGACTCACCTTCGAATTGCTCCCATGTTGGCTCAGGGAGGCTGGCCGGGGTTCGTTCTGCCCAGTGGTCGCGCAGACTCGAGCAGCGGTGGCTCGTGCGGTGCCGAGCACGGCCGCCTCCCCTCTTCACCTCTGTTATAACCTCCGACGGGCGCACTGAGTACAGAGCCGCCGGAGGTCTTAAAGGGCCAATGAGCCCAGAGCTGTGCTGGGCGAATACGCCCTTTTTAGTTGAATGGGCTTCCGCCCAAAATATGTGCACCAATCACTCTCCTTTTCCCCAACCAATCCCATCAGTTCCCTTCCAATAAAGCTTGGCTCCCCACAGTTGTTCTTGGCCCGTGATAGCGTGCTGCTGGGTGTGATTTGTCTAGTTCTGTATTAAATTCCGTTACTGACCCTGCCGTGTTTTGACCACTCTGTGATTGCCGCCTGGACCGACCTTAGCGTGTTTCATGACTATGAATCTGCCTTGCCCTTTGTACCGCGTACCCGTGACCGCTTGGCTTGACCCCTGGCTCAATCTTGACTCTTCCATCTATTCCCTTCGGTGCTGCTTTACTGGACTGACTACCCATGTATGACCCCGGCTTACGCAACGTCGCCCAGTCTTGCCTCGGGTTCATCCTCCTTTACCCCTGTAAGTCCACATCTTTTGTGCTACGAAGTCCTGGGGGCAACCGTGACCGATGAGGCATGTAAAGCGTCCCAACAAACGTGGGCTTCTCTATAGGTGAAGCTAGCAGCGGAGATTGCGGGTTGTGAGGCGGGTGTCCCATGGAGCTTGACATTGGGCTGCCGAAAAGGTCCCTGTGTGAGAAGATCTGGGTCGTCAGGAAGTCACCAATGATCCCCTGCCGACATCCCATGTCTGCGAACCAGCTTCTCCTTGGCCAATGAGGAGCCACCAGAAGGTTGGTACCCCTTCGCTAGCTACCTTTTTTAGGACTCGACCCAGGAGTGGGAACGCATATAGAAGATTGAACTCTGGCCAGGGAAGGGTCAGTGCATCCGTTGCTATTGCTAGCGGGTCCCGAGATTGAGACACAAACCTTGGAAGTTTCTGATTGTGTCAGGACGCAAATAGATCTACCGTATTTTTCGTCCTATAAGACACGCCTGCCTATAAGAAGCACCCTGGATTTGGAAGAGAAAAATTAGAAAAAAATATTCTGAACCAAATGGTGTGCTAAAATACCCCCTACCAATCACCCCATTATAGACAGTGTGCAGAATCCCCCCCAATCACACCATTACAGACCCCGCATTACAGGCAGTGAGCAGTATTCCACATTAAAGGCAGTGAGAAGCATCCCAATTACAGGCAGTGTGCAGGCATCCCCAATACGGGCAGTGTGCAGGCATCCCCAATACGGGCAGTGTGCCGGCATCCCCAACACGGGCAGTGTGCGGGCATCCCCAAAATGGGCAGTGTGCGGGCATCCCCAATACAGGCAGTGTGCAGCAAACCCCGAAAAAACCAGCAAAAAATAAAACGTACATTCCCTGGCGTTCCTGCTGCAAGTTCATACTCCTGCCATCCCCCTGGGCCGGAATCGGCCTACTCTGAACTCACTGACTGCTGCTCCTCGCCGGCAGTCAGCAGCTGCAAGTTCAGAGCAAGCCGGTTCCTGCGGGGGTGGGTGTGGCAGGAGTCACAGGCCACGCCCCCTGGGCCAGAATCTGCCCACTCTGAACTCACTGCTGCAAGTTCACAGCAAACCAGTTCCAGCTTCTGGGTGGGCGTGGCCTGTGACTCCTGCTAGCATCATTGGACGCTAGCAGGAGTCACAGACGACGCCCTACCCAGGGTCCAGAACCGGATGAAGGCGAAGGCAGGCAGCAGGACTTCGGGGGCGGGGGGTCCACGGTACATCTGGGCGACCCCAGCACATGCAAAGGACTCGAAACACTCTCTGATTGAGAGACCATTCCCCCTGACGCAGTGCTGTTCTGCTCAAGCAATCGGCCTGCGAGTTGTCCGCTCCTGGAATGTACACCGCCAAAATGCAGGGAACATTCTCCTCAACCCATAGAATGATCCAGCTTACTTCTCTTGAAGCTCCCTTGCTCCTTGTACCCCCCCTGGTAGTTGATGTAAGCCACTGCTATCTGGTTGTCTGACTTAATCCGGACAGCATGCTCCTTCAGTCTGGGGTCCAGTGTAAGAGTACTAAGAGAATCGCTCCTAACTCCAAAATGTTGGACCCCATTGTCCCTGGATCGTCTGTCACCCCCAGACTCCGCTGCAGCCTGTCAGGCTGGCATCCGTGATGACAATCTCCCAAAGAGGAGGAAGAAAGGACTTGCCTACCTTCAGATGTAGGGTATCTAACCACCACAGAAGGAATTGCCTGATTGAGGGCGTTAGAACAAAAGGATGATCCAGAGACTCCGAGGACCAATCCCAGACTGACAAGTGCTCTGCTTGCAGAGGCCTCATGTAAAACTGTGTGAAGGGTACTGCTTCGAAGCAAGACACCATCAGACCTACCAGTCACATCCTCTGACAAATTGTTGACCGCTAACTGTTCAAGAAAGCCTGTATTCGGGTCTGAAGCAGTAAAATCTTCTGATCAGGAAGAAATACTCTGGCCTGAGCCGTGTCTAATGACAAAAATGACCTTACTGTTGACAGGGTGATGTGGGACTTGATAATTGACTATCCAGCCGAATAGTTCTAGTGTCAACAACACCACCAGTGTATCCCTCATGGGCTCCTGAAAAGATGGTCAGTAGATCGTCTAAGTAAGGGATTATGTGAATCCCAAGAGACCTCAGGAAGGCCATGAGCCCTGCCAGCACCTTGGTAAATACTCTTGGCGCTGTGGACAGACCGAACGGCAGTGCCATAAATTGAAAATGCTGGCCATCCAGTGCAAAACGCAGATACTTCTCATGACCTGGAAAAATGGGGATGTGAAGATACGGGGATTTATCCACCGTGGACATGATATTGCCTGGCTGAAGTGACATCACTGCGTTTCTTAACGATTCCATGCAAAAGTGTCTTAGACGGACAAACTTGTTGAGGCCCTTCAGATCTAAAATCGGGCACGATCTGTCTTTCTTGGGGATGGTGAACAGTTTGGAGTAAAACCCCTGACCTCTTTACAGAAGGGTAACCTGACAAATAACTCCTACCTGCAGGAGATGCAAAACAGTCCTCAATGCCTCTGCTCTTACCGGGTTTTGGGATGCCCCTGACCAAAGAGACCTTGTGGGAGGTTTGGCATGACATGCCAACTGATCCATGCGCTTTTCTGTAGGATCCCTTAAAGGAAGCGTTGTCAGCAGAGGGCATGACAGTGGAAACCAGGGTGTCCACCTCATGTGGGCGGGACCATAACTTGACCATGTCAGAGGGATACCTGGAATCTAACATTTTAGGAATGGGAGCAAGCGTATTTGGTTCTTCCCACTCCTTTAGTACCATAATGGAAAAATGAGACTGTTCAGGAAAAACATGTCTCGGTCTCTGAGGCTTAAACAAGTCGCCCTTTCTTCTCTTGGAGGCTTTAGGGGGACAAATATGTAGTAACTCAAAAATAGAAATGAGGCCCTCCATCTCATCAGAGACTAGTGGATCCCCCTCAGATGAATAGTCCAGATCTGAATGACTATCTTCCCGGGTGGAGGGAATTTCTCTCCCTCGGAACCCAATCAAGCATATAAATCATCCTCAGAATTAGAGGAATTTAAAGTGGACCAACACCCAGGATTTTGACTATCCTGGGTGTTGGTCCACTTAGGTGGGGCACCCCGATCGGGGGTGCCCCGCTGTGTGAAACCCCCCCGATCGCCGCAAAAACTCACCTCTCCCCGCTCCCACGTGACCTCGTCCGGCCAATGACAGCGCTCAGAGCCGCTCTGGTATGCGCGTCCAAAGCCGCTTGGACGCGCATACCAGAGCGCTGTCATTGGCTGCGTCTCTCGCTTCCCTCTAACAGCGAGCACGCCTGCGCCGGCCATTCACAAAACGGCCGGCGCGGGAGCGCGCCCTGCTAGAGGGAAGCGAGAGACGCGTCTCGCGCATGCGCCGTTGGATCGCCGGTAAGGTAAGGATTGTGGGCCTCCTGGGGGGTTCCTCCCCGCGGGACATCCCGATTTTGGATGCCCCGCGGGGAGGGATCTGATCGGTCCGGGAATCTTATAGATTCCCGGGCCGATCCCCCCTGGGTGTTGGTCCACTTTAAATGTCTCCTCTTCTCTGAGGCCTTCTTAGGGGCTGATGGCAAAAGATGCTTCTTTAGGTGAACTAATATTTCCGCCATATCTGACTGAGCCTCGCTGCCCCCCCCTCCTGGCCTGGGCAGGCTGGATCATCAAAGAAGCTCTGGGTTCCGAGGGACCGTGGACAGTGGTCACAGACCTGCCATGGTCTGAAAAAATCAACTTAGCGCAATTGAAACAGACACTGCTCAAGTTGCCCAGGGGATTGTGCCAACACATAGGATAAAGACTAACCTGGTCAGCTGGGATACCAGATCCACTATCCCCGGATGCCTCCATCATGGGGATTAGCCAAGTCTAAGGGCCTAAGACTAAAATATATAAGTCCCTGATAATTACAATAATAATGATAATTATCAGAAAGACTGGGAGGAACCACAACCAACTATCCCTTTTCCTCTAGAAAACAAATAAACAAGATATGACAGTATCTTGTACATAAGTATAGAAATAGAAAATACATATAACTAAAAATAAACTACTCACCAACCGCCTGGGCTGGAGTGCAGGAATGCAGAAACCGAAGCCGGAGGCAGGGGCTGCAGCGTGGTCAGGGGCAATGAAGTCCCTCAGGGCTAGCGGCAGAGAGGAGCGGTGTCAGCCATCGTAGTAGCGGCAGCCCGAGAATCATTGACCCCGGGGCAGCCTCAGGAGCAGCGGCAGCCATGGTAAAGGAATTGGCGGCCTCCGGAGTAGCGGTGGTAATGGTGAGGGAGGTGGCGACCGCTGAAAGAAGCGGCCATGACGGTGAGAGAAGCGGCGGTCTCAATGGCATAAGCGGCGGTTAAAGAAGCGGTGGCCAGAGGCTACAATCCCCGCCCTGAAGTACAATCGATCTGATGCCTAGAGTGAGAGAGAGCCGAAGCACAACCACTGCCAGAAAATAAACACCCCACTGCCACCTTAAACCAGACCCACACAACAGTGCCCATATGCATCCATCCCCGGGGTAATTTAGATTGCTGCACATACAAATGAATTTGCCCTTGTCTAACTCCTGCTGTAGTAAATTTTAGAAACAAAATGGTGGCTCATGCATTTGCAGGTCAGCTACAAACAGGAAGTGTTTCTTGGCTTTCTGTTACTGTGCATTGTCAGTTGAATCGAGGCAGAAGCATGGCTGCGACGCTGGGAGATGACGCTCCAAAATGGCCGCTACCTTTCTTTTCCAACTGTGCCAGGCTGTTGGTCTGGTTTAATTAAATAATAATAATTAATAATTAAAGAGGCCCCTGCGCCCAACACAATTGTGTTCCTTTGGTGCAGTGCTGGGGCGGTAAGACGTGCTGCCCTGTTGCCAAGTTATTTCCTGTTCCGAATCAGTGCTGGCACCTGTAATGGGTTTGGGCGTGCAGACGCCCAGCGCTGTGATCGGTCAGCACTGCTGGATTACAGGTGGGGTGTTTATGTAACCCCTGCCCTACTTTAGCGCTAGGTAAGGGTGGCAGGGTGGGTGTTCTTTCAAAATAAGCAGTCTGGCTGGACTGGTCCTTTAAAGCAACCCCAGCCCTGTGTCTTGGCTGGTTTGGTACTGTGCTACAGTTTGAGATACCGGGGAACACATTAGTGGCTCTTCCAGCTGGGGGCGAGTTAACTCTGCCCAAGGTACTAGCAGCACCCTCAGTGTACACCCACCTGGAGAGCAGGTGCGGATGCAGCATTTCTTCATGGTCCTGCGAACCCACTGCCATTTAACAACATTCGGAAGACCAGGAAAAAACATCTAAATCCCACATTTGCCTATAGGGACAATGGAGCTCACAGCCTGCATTGGGGTGCTGTGCATCCTCCTCCCCTTTCCCTCTCATTTGCTTGCCAGCCCCTTCTGCCCTTTGAACTATTATAGGGGGTCTCAAGTATCCCTTACCAGTTCACAAAGCGTTAAATGTAAAAGAAAAACACACAGACACGGAAAGTCGAAAAAGTGCTTTAATCATTTTCTTTCTACTTACCTCCTATTGCCTCACATCATCCATTGCTGCCATCTGATGGCCTGAAGTGATTGGTGTGCCCTGCCCCGCATCTGGGCAGGACAGAATTGGTGTCCCCTGCCCCGCATCTGGCTTCTGTTGATTACCCTGGCTCCGGCCCTGCATAGGGCACTGGCAGCACTCATAGTACACACCCTCCTGGAAAGCAGATTTGGAGACAGCATTTCTTCACGGTTCTGTGAACCCAATGCCATTTAACAACTTTTGGAGGACCAGGGATTCCTGTCTGAATCCCACACTTGCATATAGGGGCAGAGGAACACAAAGCCTGCGTCAGGGTGCCTTGCATCCTCCTCCCCTGCCCTGTCATTTACTTATTTGCACCTGCGCATCTTAAAGGAAACACTGCAGGTCAGTAAATATCCTCCTTGCGATATCAGTCTCAGCATGCTGAAGGTGGACGAAGCTCCATTGGTGGAGCGAAACAGCTGTCGGTGACGGGCCCTTGGCCACGCCCCCTCTTCTGACGCTACCGACGGACCATGGCCGCATAACATCCCGACTTTAGTTCAGCGCGAAATGCGCATGCCAGCATGCTGGGACTGATATCGCAAGGAGGAAGTATGAACACTGATTTGTAAAGGGCGGTGAGATTATTCCTTCACTGTTTATGAGTTTTTCAACGCCGAGATATTGCGCAATTCAGTTGCCTGGCTGTTTTGAGCCTGTGAGCCCCTACATCAACGTCCCGCCTTGTGGCGGAGCCTATATATGGGCGCTCTATAACATACATGGCCATCATTAAGTGGTGAACTTTTTGCCAGCATGCTCAACTTATCATCATTGGGATGCCATTTATAGAAATCAGCGCGCCTAGCTTTATTTAGTCCTTTCGGGACATTTATGCATATGAATTGCTTCTTGATTTCTTATTAATTATTGATGGGCATTTGTTGCCCCTAGAATATAAAAGGCTGGCCAGCTGGTGTGATTGGTTTGCATGAAGAGGGATGTGTGGAGCCCAGGAATTCCTGGCAGGGGCCCTTCATGTTACCTTTTAAATACAGCAATTGCTATTTTAATTCCCCAGCAGTGTTTTGTGTCTGTACCCATATGTGCATATATGTCCTGTGCCTTTACATTTTTGGATAATAAATGAATGTCTTTTTTTGGCAGTTTGTTTAGTCTGCCGTGTGTTTCTCGCCAGCCCAGCAATTAACCATGTCTTTGTATGTGTTTTTTTTTTAGCTAGGTTGAAGGTTAGCAGGGCGCCCTAATTTTGGTGGCAGTGCGAGACAATATACATAGGGGTCTCCCAAGTGTTTTATAATTTTTGTTTCCATTGTAGGTGTGTAGCAAGAGGGGCCGGATTATTAGTCCATACACTTTGTAGCAAGCTGGAGCCTAGGGGGACATATATATTATACATATTAGTCTAGGCTCAATGTGTGAGTGGGGGAAGGTGACAGGATACCTGTTAGGTAAGGTTAGTGTTGTAGCAACGCATAAGTCAGGGCCCCACACCACCTGGCTCCGTGGTGGACTAACTGGCCTCAGCAGCCTAACTGGTTCCCAGATACCAGATCCCTGGTATGACTAAGGGCTGGTGGCAGCCTGAAACGCGTTACCTGGTCCTAATGGCGGAGGGGAGCACTTTCTGACATACAAGACGTTTGATGGCTGTGTGTTTACATTTGGAATTATCCTCATTTTAAGCTATGAAGTAAAAGCTAAGTTTTAACCAATCTCAAGCTGGACATTGCAACTGTAAATAACTGGTTCCTAGACCCTGAAGCAGTCCTGCAGCAGCCTGGCCTATGGCTGCCAACTGCCAAGGCTGAGCCACCAGCAGGGCTAAGCAACCAGCAACCAAGCTCTGCTGCCACCAACCAGGTATGCCTAAAAATCATACCTTTCCGCCGGGCCCCACGGAACCCATGCGGACTCTAGTCCAATAAGCGCTGTTTGCTGTGCAGCCCTGGAGCAGGACATAAGGTGATTGGCCCTCTTTAACTGCCAGCCAATCAAGAGATTTTGTCACCCTCTAATGCCAGGCCATTTTTTTAAATATTCTTTATTTAAAAAAATATAAACACACATTACAAAGGAAAGAATAGCAGGAAAGGTCCAGGAAGGCAAATTCTACACGGATACAGTTCATCTGTCAATGTATACAGACAGGACTCTGATAATCTTATCCTCTAATACAAATAGCAAACACCTACTCAATGTGTATGATCTTAATATTCTCCTAAAACCTCTTCAGTACTGGGTGAAGCTGGTTGCTAAAAACCTACAGTCCTCTGGCAAGGTATTGTAATCTGATTTCTTTCTCCTAACATGTATCTCGGGGGGGGGGGGGGCATTGTATGTGTCTTTCATTAGGCTCATCATCGACTTGGGCCTTTCATTTCCCCCCCGGGCCATAACGTTTCTGTATCCATAAAGCACTGTGCATGAAAATGCCAAAATCACAGTTAAACATCACGCAAAATGGTGAAAAATATTCTGTCAGCAGAGGGTGACAAAATCTCAAGTAGGCTGGCAGTTAAAAGGTTACAGGTACCTATGCATGTTGGGTATTGTTCTGCTCGGGGGATTTACCTTGTTTTTTCTTATTTGCATATTGATATTTTAGGAAAAGGTGTTTTTATTCTGCTTTTTTATACATTTTTTTGTGAAACCCTGTGCAACCTAAGAATTCTTCGAGATATTACTTCCAGAAAGATGAGCCCACTACAACAAGCTGGGTACGCTTAGAAAGCTTAACATGTGTACTTTCAGGTAATATATGGTTTATTCGGGATATTCCAAATGTAAGGGGTTGTTTTGGTACAAAAAGCACAAGGTGCGCACTTTGTCTGCAGAGCTGAAATTTTGAAGTAAAATTACCGTTATGCGCATGCTTTACTTTGGTGTGTTTGGCAACTCTTTCCTTGACAGAACCTATGCATGTTGGGTATTGTTCTCTTTGGGGGATGTTGCTTTTTCAGATTTTCAGTTTTCTGTTTTTTTTCTGGTTTGCATATAGTTTTTTTTAGGAAAATGTGGTTTTGAATCAGCTTTTTTATTCATTTTTAGGGAAACCCTGTGCAACCAAAGAATACATTGAGGGATTACTTCCAGAAAACTGCACCCATGTCAACAAGCCTGGTACGCCTAGAAAGCCTGAGGTGTATACTTCTAGGGAATATATAGTTTGTCGGGGGTATTTCAAATGTAAAGGGTTGTTTTTCTTGAAAAACTGCAAGGTGCGCATATTTCATAGCATAGTTGTATTTTATCTGAAAATCTCCTAAAGCATTGTTTCAGTTTGGGGGAGTTTCCTGGGCAGGAAAGGGTGTCTACCAATACACATGTGGTACCACTGTAACCGGGAAAAATTGGGGTTTCACGTGCAATAAGATTTTATTGACAAACTTACATTTTTTATTACAAAAAACACTACAAATTGTAAAACATAGTTTTTTTTTTATTTTTTTGCACATTTTTTACCCAACAATATTGAGAATACACTTAGAAAATGACAAACAAGACATTTCATGTTAAAGCCCAGTCTATGCTGAAAAAAACAATATATCATTTTCCTGGAAAATCCCCTCAAAAATCACAGTTGAACATGGGGAGCCCAAAATAGTGCAAAATGGTCTGGCAACAAAGGGTGACAAAATGTCAAGGTAGGCTGGCGGTTAAAGGGTTAAACTTGAACACCACCCATTTTTCACAAACTGCCCATGATTGGCTGGCGGTCACCGGCAACCAATCACGGTGCTCAATTTCTCCAGAACAGCACTCATTTGGGGAAAACTAGTTTAAATATTGTTTAATTTTTGCAATGATTTTATAGTAAAACATTTCCCACAATGTTATCAAAATTATTAATTATTTTATGTGTAATATGCACACTCCTTTTGTCTATGAACTCTTCCATAAATGCTAAGATTTGAGACAAAACAGTTCCCACAATGAGAGAGGCTTCTCTCTTGTATTAAAGCTTTTATGACTGATAGACTGAGTCATCCTAGAAAAAAACATTTCCCTTTATTCAAAACACAAATATGTTTTCTCTCCCTTATGAAGTCTTCCATGTCTGACCAGCTGTGACCTCCTACAAAAACATTCTCCACATTCTGAACAAGAATATGGCTTCTCCCCAGTATGAACTCTTCTATGAGCAACGAGGTTTGATTTGTGAGAAAAACAATTTCCACATTCTGAGCAGGAATATGGCTTCTCCCCTGTGTGAACTCTTTCATGAATGACGAGCTGTGACTGCCTAGAAAAGCATTTCCCACACTCAGGACAAGAATACGGCTTCTCCCCTGTATGAACTCTTTCATGTGTGATAAGGTGCGATTTGTGAGAAAAATATTCCTCACATTTAGAGCATGAATAGGGCTTCTCTCCTGTATGAACTCTTTCATGAACTGTTAGGCTTGATTTTTGAGAAAAACATTCTCCACATTCTGAACACGAATATGGCTGCTCCCCGGTATGAACTCTTCTATGAGCAATGAGGTTTGATTTGCGAGAAAAACAATTTCCACATTCTGAGCAGGAATATGGCTTCCCCCCTGTATGGACTCTTTCATGAATGACAACCTGTGACTGCCTAGAAAAGCATTTCCCACATTCAGAACAAGAATATGGCTTCTCCCCTGTATGGACTCTTTCATGAATGACAACCTGTGACTGCCTAGAAAAGCATTTCCCACATTCAGAACAAGAATATGGCTTCACCCCTGTATGAACTCTTTCATGTGTGTTAAGGTGCGATTTTTGAGAAAAACATTCCCCACATTCAGAGCATGAATAGGGCTTCTCTCCTGTATGAACTCTTTCATGAATTGTTAGGTTTGATTTTTGAGAAAAACATTCTCCACATTCTGAACACGAATATGGCTGCTCCCCGGTATGAACTCTTCTATGA
Organism: Gastrophryne carolinensis; assembly: GCA_027917425.1. Taxonomy (NCBI): domain Eukaryota; kingdom Metazoa; phylum Chordata; class Amphibia; order Anura; family Microhylidae; genus Gastrophryne; species Gastrophryne carolinensis. Next base: position 14,315,899 of record CM051237.1, read on the forward strand.
GCAATGAGGTTTGATTTGCGAGAAAAACAATTTCCACATTCTGAGCAGGAATATGGCTTCCCCCCTGTATGAACTCTTTCATGTGTGATAAGTTGCGATTTGTGAGAAAAACATTCCCCACATTCAGAGCATGAATAGGGCTTCTCTCCTGTATGAACTCTTTCATGAACTGTTAGGTTTGATTTTTGAGAAAAACATTCTCCACATTCTGAACATGAATACGGCTTCTCTGCTTTGTGAATTCTTTCATGACTAATGACGTGTGACGGCCATGAAAAACATTTCCCACATATGGAACAGGGATATGGCTTCTCTTCATGAACTCTTTCATGTGTGGTAAGAGCTGATTTATCAGTAAAACATTTCCCACATTTTGGACATGGAAATGGCTTCTCTCCTGTATGGTGTCTTTCATGTCTGAAAACATGTGATCTCTGAGAAAAACATTTTCCACATTCAGAACAGGAATATGGTTTCTCCCCCGCATGAACCCTTTCGTGTTTGGCAAGGGCCGATCTATCAGAAAAGCATTTCTCACATTCGGAACATAAATATGGCTTCTCTCCTGTATGAACTCTTTCATGTATGATTAGTTTCGCTTTCCAGGAAAAACTTTTCCCACATTCTGAACAGGAATATGGCTTCTTCGATTTAGGATGGTTAAGGAGAACACTAGGAGTTGCTACAGGTGTAGAGGGGACAGATGAGAGATCTGAGGGGTACAGAGCTTGATGATGCTTTACAGCGGCTGAGCTTCTGGTGCAATACGTTGTGATGTCATCAGCTTCTCTTTCAACAATTGGGAAATCAGTGGCTTGTGCCTTTCTATTATGTTGACTAGAGCTTCCATCTGCAGAAAAATAGGAATGTAAGGAATCAATGTGATATAAGACCTCTGTTCTAATCCTCAAGCTGGACTACATAGGCAGATTTTGGAAAAAGGAAGGGTCTGCTGCGCTTAGGGTTGGGGGAGGAAGTTCTTGATCAAAATGGTCTCGACTGTCCAGATTGGCCACAATATCATATGTTTTATCTAAAGTAATTATTACTGTTGATGAAATATATAAATCCTTATTAGCCCTTTGCATCATGATATGTTTCACACTATTACTAATATGATTAATATTAAAATGAATATTCAACATATCACACAACTTGACCAGGTGGTGGACAAGTACTGTCAGGACTGGCATGGACAGGGCCTTGAAACTGTGATCCACCATCTATCATCACTCCAAGTCTTACCACTGAGCTATGTGCTATTGTGTGTCAGCCTGATTTGTAGATTCTTCCCTGGATCCTAATGCTCCCTTGTTTTCCCTCAACTTGGGTTAAGCATCCCCTTTTCGTTGCCTATAAATGCACGTGCCTGGACCTCCCGCCCTGTGTTGGATCATTGCTTGGACCATCTTCTCTCCAGAGTGTAACTAAGCTCTCCAATTTTCTGTGACTTATCTAGTGTGTATTTTGAATTGGGACCATCACCCTCCTTAGTATGTGCTGAACCCACAGCCCTTCATTGTTTGTGCTGTTGTGTGTAGTGGGCCCATGGCCCTTCATTGTTCCTGCCCAATTTTCTGCTCTGGGGAACAAACCTCCCATTGTGTGCACCAGGGCCCTAATCCTCCATTGTCTGCACTGGGGCCTAGACTCTCTATTGTCTGCTGTGTACACCTGAACTGTTTCCCCTCTCTAAGCCTGCAACCACCACATGACTATACATAGGTAGGTTATGGGCACTCTGTATATCACCAGACCTCCTACGCCCCGAGTTGTATAGAGCTGTGCCTTCATTTTTCTGGTGGGTAGCTCTCCAGCCCCCGACTCATGTCCTGTCTCCCATACCAGGACATTCCCAAACCTTCGATTTAGTTTGCCCGAGCATGACAAATACACCCAATCAAGAGTAGCATTACATAAAGGCCTTCAAAGACTTTATGGTTTGGGAATAAAAATCAGCTACCCCCAGAGTGAAGGCTCCCCCTTACAACTAGATTTGCTACTACTGCAGTTACCATGCATCATGGCTGATTCCATGTGACAGAAAGGGTGAGGGGTAAAGCAAAGACTAGAAGAGAAAAGTGGCACCAGCAGGGTGGTATCGAGAGTTGGTTCATTACTCACCTGAGTAGATCAGTAGAGGAAAGTCCCCCTCTTTATTCTTTACACACACTTCTTCCTCGTTCTCAGTTTTCAAATGTATCCCTATAGCATCTGGATGGTCTGCAAATACCAGAGTGTGTGTGAAATGGTTGAACAGAGGAAATAGGGGAATCTTTCCTGAATAACGTATTATTCACCTGAGCCGATTTGTAGAGGAACTTTCACCTTTTCAGTCTTCACAATGTCTTCCTGCTCCTGCTCAGTTTTCACATTTCTCACTATAGTGTTCTCGAAGTCTGCATATAACATGAGTATTTAAACAGTGAGGATGTTAAAGTGTGCGAGTTACAAGTAGTGTGCCGCAAGGCTCTGTCCTGGGCACTATTATTTTTAATAGGAGGAGGATTGGTAGGAAAAGTTTGCCTGTTTGCTGATGATACAAAGGTTAGTAATAGGGTGGATACTCCTGGAGGTGTCTGCAACATGGAAAATGATTTAGCTTTATGGTCAAAACTGTGGAAACTAGTTTAATGTCTCAAAATGCAAAATCCTGCACTTGGGTAGAGGGGATTCCCACTCTGAGCACCGTATGGGCAGCACTGTGTTATCCAGACAGAGATTTAGGGATACTGATTACTGAAAGCTGCAAGATGAGGCTTTCACTCACAATAGCTAATTTTAAAAGTAAAGGCACGTTTTAAGAGAGGTAAGTGGAGAGGACGAAGAGATGAAGAGAGAAGGTCAGGTAAAAGAATAAGGAAACAGCAAAAGTCACAGATAAACATGTATACCACAAAATGGTGAAAAAATAGTCTGGCAACAGAGGGTGACCTAATTGCTAAGCAGACTTGCAGTGAAAGGGTTAATGGGCTGTGCAGGGGCATAGGAGATGAATAGGAGTCAATGAGGCGCACAGGAGAAGAATGAAGGACAAAGATGAGCACAGGCAAAGAATGAGGGGCACAGGAGAGGAATGAGGGACAATGAGGCACACAGGAGAGGAATGAGGGACAATAAGGCACACAGGAGAGGAGTGAGGGACAATGAGGAGCATGGTAGAGGAATAAAAGCCAAAGAGGAGCATGGGAGAAGAATGAGGTGCACAAGAAAAATGAAGGACAATGGGGTGCACAGGAAAGGTGTCACGCTCGGGGTAACTCCAGCCCTCTTAATAAGCTCACAACCCCCAATCTCCACAGCCAGCTTCACCTGTAGGAGCCCCCGCTTGCCGGGACGCAAGATACGCCTACCCGGGATCGGTTGCCCCCAGGACTTAATGGCTCAAAGGATGTAAGCTTATATGTGGGAGGACTGGAGAACCAATAGCAAGAGCGTGAGTGACGGAAGTCCAGAGACAGGCAATAGGTCGATAACGGGAAGGCAGAGATCGTAGCGGCACCAGGGGTCAGGCAAGACGTAGTCGGGGTTCAGGCAGAGGTCAGCAACTGGGGATCAGGATCTAGAAGCGTCAGTTCAGACAAAGGTCGGCAACAAGGATTCAGGATCGAGAGGCGTCAATTCAGGCAGAGGTCGGCAACAAGGATTCAGGATCGAGAATGGTCGTACAATCAAATCGGCAACAGGCTAGACTTCACAGGAGTAGGTAACACAGGGTTCTGAGCGCTATCACAAGCAATTCACAACTGAGAGGGAATTGCCTTTATAGGAACAGGTCTGAGGGAAGCAGTGTACTGATTGGAGCACATAGGATTCCAAGGGTAATTGGCTGCAGAGCAGAAGAGGGCGAAGCCCTCAATCCCCTAGGATTCATTAACCCTTTACTTGATCCTCCGGCGGGTGCGCGCAGCACAGCGCCGCCGGAGGGCATAACAGACACGTGCTCGCGACCGCGCGCGAGCACGTCTCCTGGAGGAGGATGCGGGGGGCGTGGTTGAGCTGGGCGCCGCTCGAGCCGACGCTGCTCGGCGCGGCCGCCGCACAGTGACAGCTGCAGCTGGCCGCCTGGAGACGTTGCTGGAACGGGGATCAGGTAAGCGGTTCCTGACACTACCCCCCCTTCACGAGGGGCCTCCGGACCCTCACCCGGTTTCCCTGGATTGTCACGATGGAACCTTCTTACAAGAGCCTTGGCATGAACATTCCTCGCTGCCACCCAGCATCTTTCCTCCGGACCATAGCCAACCCAATCCACCAAATACTGTAAAGAATTACGCACTTTACGTGAATCCAAGATCTTATTCACTTTATACTCGGCCTCATTATTAAGTAGAATTGGTGCAGGACCAGCAAGAGGAGCATTCTTCGCCGGTTTGAACAGTGAAACGTGAAAGGAATTAGGTATTTTCATAGTTGGCGGGAGTTGAACTTTAAAAGACACATTATTCAACTTCTTGACGATTGGAAAAGGACCAATAAATTTTGGACCTAATTTGCTAGATGGCTGACGGAGCGCAATATTTTTAGCGGAGACCCAAACTAGATCGCCAACTCCAAGAGTAGGTTCCTGTGATCTGCGGCGGTCGGCAAATTTCTTATACCTCAAACCAGTGGTCTTAAGAATCTCCTGAACGTGTGTCCAGATATTCTTCCGTTCTTGAAGCCACTCCTCCAACGCCGGCAGATTGGAAGATGACCCTGAAAGGGAAGAAGCTCTAGGATTTTTCCCCAAGTTACAATAAAAAGGAGATACCTTGGTACTCTCACTAGGTGCGTTATTGTAAGCAAATTCGGCGAAATCAATAAATTCCGCCCATTGTTCTTGGGCATCAGAAACATAACACCTTAAGTATTGTTCCAAAGTTTGATTAGTTCTTTCCGTCTGCCCATTAGTCTGGGGATGGTAGGCAGAAGAAAGAGAGATCTGTATTCCCAACCGCGAACAGAAGTGTTTCCAAAAACGGGAAGTAAATTGAACACCCCGATCAGAGACTATATTGGACGGAATACCATGAATACGAAAAATATGCGAAGTAAACAGCCGCGAAAGCTCAGGTGCAGAAGGAAGTTTGGCCAAAGGAACGAAATGTGCCATCTTACTGAAACGATCTACGACCACCCAAATGACAGTATTACCATGTGAGAGAGGCAAATCTACAATAAAATCCATAGAAATATGGGTCCATGGCTCAGCAGGAATTTCAAGAGGAACCAAACTGCAACTAGGAGCCTTGTGAACTCCTTTACTTCGAGCACAAATAGCACAAGCGTCGATAAAGGCAGTGATATCGCGTCTCATGGTAGGCCACCATACATGACGACGGGCAAGCATAAACGTCTTACGGTTACCCAAATGACCAGCAGTTTTGGCATCGTGAAATTCGCGAATTACATCTGAACGCAGGTGCGGCGGAACAAACTGGCACCCCAAGGGTACATCACTAGGAGATTCATCTTGAAACGGCGCCAAGGTATTGGAGAGATCAGGAAGTAACGCCCCCACCACACAACCTGTGGGTAAAATTGGTTCACCAGAATCACCCCGATCCTTACATTCACCGAACATGCGAGATAGAGCATCAGCTTTAGTATTCTTTACACCCGGCTTGAAAGTAATAATAAAATTGAAGCGCGAGAAGAATAATGCCCAACGTGCCTGACGAGAGTTCAGCCTCTTGGCAGAACCTATGTATTCGAGATTTTTATGATCGGTATACACAGTTATAGGATGTAATGAACCCTCCAACCAGTGTCGCCATTCATCAAATGCCAGTTTAATAGCTAATAGTTCCCTATTGCCAACATCATAATTTTGTTCCGCGATACTGAATTTACGCGAAAAATAAGCGCATGGATGGAGACGCTCAGGGTTACCAGAATATTGTGACAAAACTGCACCCACTCCCAGCTCAGAAGCATCCACTTCAATAATAAAAGCTTTATGAATATCTGGATGCACTTAGACAGGTGCCGAAGTAAAGGCCCGTTTCAAGGTTAGAAAGGCCTCACAGGCAGAGGGGGACCAGTTAGCAGTAAAAGCCCCCTTGCGGGTAAGGTTGGTAAGGGGTGCAACAACATGGGAAAAGCCTTTTATGAAACGCCGATAAAAATTTGCAAAACCTAGAAAACGTTGCAATTCCTTTAAAGTTTTGGGTTGGACCCAATCCTGAACTGCTGAAACCTTCCCCGCGTCCATCTCCAAACCCTGGTTGGTAATAACATACCCTAGGAAGGGAACTGTAGTGACTTCAAACACACACTTAGACAGTTTAGCAAATAAGTTGTTCTCTCTTAATTTTTGTAGCACCAACTTAACATGGTGTCTGTGCTCCGGTAAAGAATTAGAAAAAATGAGAATATCATCCAAGTAGATGACTACAAATCTACCGAGATATTCCCTGAATATATCATTAACAAAATCTTGAGCCGACAATTAGTCTGAGAGGTGGGGTCTTGGTATTTATAGGACCTCCCTGGATTGCCTTTCCATTGATAGCTAAAACTTGTAGGGATCTTTCAAGAGGAACTACAGGGATCCCTAAGGTGGAGATCATGCTCCTGTCCAAAAAGTTTCCAGCCGCACCACTGTCTATGAAGGCGGAAACTGTCTGCTTAGAGGACCCCCAAAACAAATCAATAGGTACAAGCATCTTATTCTGGCGAGAGTTACAAACTGACTCACCCAGATCAGTACTCTCTACCTGGTCTGGGTGCGGAAGTTTTCCGCCGGTCTCCCCTTGTTGGGACAGGACCCTGCAAAATGACCAGAATTCCCGCAATACAGGCATAACCCCTCGGATCGCCTACGCTGTTTCTCCTCTTGGGATAAGCGGGTTCTCCCTAATTGCATAGGTTCTTCCTGGGAAGATGATGAGGTATTTTCTCCACGGGGAACCGGGGATCTATGACTCTGGACTGGTCTAAAGGACGTGGGAGCCCCGACTCTCTCCCTGGCCCTTTCTCTAAGACGTCGGTCTATTTTAATGGAGACCTGCATTAATTGATCTAGGTCCACTGGCGGGGGAAAATTGACTAAGGCATCCTTGATGCTATCCGACAGTCCCACCCTGAACTGACTACACAAAGCTGGATCGTTCCACTTAGCTTCGATAGCCCAGCGGCGGAATTCAGCACAGTAGTCTTCAGCCGAATTCCGTCCTTGTTTTAAGGCCCGAAGCCTATTCTCTGCGGTAGACTGTATATCTGGATCGGCGTATAAAACGCCCATAGCATTGAAGGCAGTCACTGATTGTAGAGCAATGTCATGGGACGGTAAACTAAAGGCCCAGGACTGTGGGTCTCCTTGAAGCAAGGAAATGACTAGGCCTACTCGTTGGACCTCTGTGCCAGAGGAGATAGGTCTTAACTTAAAATATAGTTCGCAGGCATTCTTGAAATTGGAAAATTTTGCTCGTTCTCCAAAAAATTTCTCAGGCAGTGGAATCTTAGGTTCGGAGAAATGAGGTGGTACAGAGGAAGTTGGCACTTGACGAGATTCCTGAGTGGCCACTCTTTGAGCGAGTTGGTTGATCGATGTGGCCATAGCTTGCACCTGCTGTACCAGGTCATCCATTTTTTAGGCCTGTGATAATGTCACGCTCGGGGTAACTCCAGCCCTCTTAATAAGCTCACAACCCCCAATCTCCACAGCCAGCTTCACCTGTAGGAGCCCCCGCTTGCCGGGACGCAAGATACGCCTACCTGGGATCGGTTGCCCCCAGGACTTAATGGCTCAAAGGATGTAAGCTTATATGTGGGAGGACTGGAGAACCAATAGCAAGAGCGTGAGTGACGGAAGTCCAGAGACAGGCAATAGGTCGTAGACGTAGTCGGGGTTAAGGCAGAGGTCAGCAACTGGGGATCAGGATCTAGAAGTGTCAGTTCAGGCAAAGGTCGGCAACAAGGATTCAGGATCGAGAGGCGTCAATTCAGGCAGAGGTCGGCAACAAGGATTCAGGATCGAGAATGGTCGTACAATCAAATCGGCAACAGGCTAGACTTCACAGGAGTAGGTAACACAGGGTTCTGAGCGCTATCACAGGCAATTCACAACTGAGAGGGAATTGCCTTTATAGGAACAGGTCTGAGAGAAGCAGTGTACTGATTGGAGCACATAGGATTCCAAGGGTAATTGGCTGCAGAGCAGAAGAGGGCGAAGCCCTCAATCCCCTAGGATTCATTAACCCTTTACTTGATCCTCCGGCGGGTGCGCGCAGCACAGCGCCGCCGGAGGGCATAACAGACACTCATTCTGCCCCTGTGCCCCTCATTCTATTCCTATGCTCCTCTTTGTCCTTTATTCCTCTCCTATAATTCTTTGTCCCTCATTCCTCTCCTGTGCGCCTCATTGTCCCTCATTCCTTTTGTCAGGAACCGCTTACCTGATCCCCGTTCCAGCAGCGCGGGCGCGAGCACGTCTCCTGGAGGAGGAAGCGGGGGGCGTGGTTGAGCTGGGCGCCGCTCGAGCCGACGCTGCTCGAGCCGACGCCGCTCGGCGCGGCCGCCGCGCAGTGACAGCTGCAGCTGGCCGCCTGGAGACGTTGCTGGAACGGGGATCAGGTAAGCGGTTCCTGACAAAAGGAATGAGGGACAATGAGGCGCACAGGAGAGGAATGAGGGACAAAGAATTATAGGAGAGGAATAAAGGACAAAGAGGAGCATAGGAATAGAATGAGGGGCACAGGGGCAGAATGAGTGCGAATAAGGTGCATAAAAGGAATGAGAGCCAACAAGGGACATAGAAGAGGAATGAGAACCAATGAGAAGCATATGAGATGAATGAGAGCCATTGAGAAGCATATGAGATTAATGAGGGACATAGGCGGGGAAGGAAAGAGCACAGGAAAGGAATGAGGCACAAAGAAGAAGAATGAGAGCCAATGAGGGGCATAGGAGCGGAATGAGGGGCATATGAAAAGAATGAGAGACAATGAGGGACAAAGGAGATGAATAAAATCCAATGAGGGGCAAAGGAGAAAAAACCAAGTTAGTTACCTGGTAACTTTTTTTCTAAACATCCGTAAGGGCAGCATACGCCTGAGACCTCCGGGCTCCTCCCCTCAACTGGAACACATGACCACCGGCATAAAGTCTTGACTCCTCCCTGCCTTCACCAGTTGTTGTAGAGATCTGAAAGAAAAGAGGAGACAAGACCTACGACTCCACAACATAACACACCCAAACAATACCCCTTAAATATATATACTAGGGAGGGATCGGCGTATGCTGCCCTTACGGATGTTTAGAAAAAAAGTTACCAGGTAACTAACTTGGTTTTTCTCAAAACATCCTTCGGGCAGCATACGCCTGAGAGATAGGCGAGGACTACCTCATAGGGTGGGAAGTACAGCGCGAAGAACACTTCGGCCAAAGGAAAGATCCTTCTGGGAAAGAAGATCCAAACGATAATGTCTTGCAAAGGTCTTAGCTGACGTCCAGGTAGCCGCTTTGCAGATCTGATCTATAGAGACCCCAGCTTGCTCTGCCCAAGATGTGGAAATACTTCTTGTTGAGTGGGCTGTAACACCGCAAGGCAAGTTAACATCACTATAGGCCATCTTTATAGTATTCTTCATCCATCTTGCAAGCGTGATCTTGGAAACCTTCAAGCCTTTTCTATAACCCGAGAAGGAAATAAACAAACTGTCATCCTTCCTGAAATCTTTAGTTTCCTGAAGATATCGTAGTAGAAGGGACCTGACATCCAACGGCATCAGTTGTGGCTCATCTGAGATGGATGGAATAATAATTTCCTGAGAGCGATGAAAATCGGAGGCCACCTTCGGTAGATAACAAGGATCTACCCTTAAAATGACACGATCAGGAAAGACTTGGAGAAAAGGATGTCTGCATGATAATGCTTGAATGTCGCTGATCCTTCGAGCTGAGGTAATGGCTACTAAAAATAACACTTTCCAAGTTAGTAGCTTGATGTCAAGGTTCTTGTTCTGATGAAAGGGTGAAGAACTTAACATGGATAAAACCTTCGCCAAATCCCATTGTGGAACAACCTTGCAAGTGATTGGTTTTGCTCGTTTGACAGCTAGAAGAAATCTTTTAATTATAGAAATAGAAGAAAGCTTCTTATCCAAAAAGACTGATAAGGCCACTAATTGAACTTTAAGCGTATTAACGCTAAGGCCCATGTTGACACCATTTTGGAGAAAATCCAAAATAACTGGCGTTTTGGATGATGTTCTACCATTCTCCAACTTCCAGGACTTAAAAGTTTTCCAAACTTTAAGGTAAATCTTTCTGGTAACCAGCTTCCTACTTGCGAGCAGAATATTAATCACCGGGTCTGAAAATCCCTTCCTTTGTAGCAAGGTGACCTCAGGGTCCATAGTGTCAATCTCCACCATTGCGGATTCGGGCAGATGACTGGACCTTGTGAAAGAAGAAAAGGAGATATCGGGATTTCCCAGGGATCCTGTATTGACAGCTCTACTAGCGTTGAAAACCAAGGTCTCTTTGGCCACCACGGTGCTATCAACAGAACAGTAGTTGGTTCTTTGACTAGTTTCTTCAACACCAATGGTAACAGACGCACTGGGGGAAAAGCATACGCCAGATTGAAGTGCCAGACCTGAGACAGAGCGTCCACCCCCAATGATCGATCTCTCGGGTTCAGAGAGAAGAAGCTGCTGACCTTGTGATTTTTTGCTGATGCAAATAGGTCTATTTCTGGAACACCTCTCATTTTGCAAATTGTTTGAAATACTTCCGGATTCAGGGACCATTCTGATTCCCTTATCTGTCCCCTTTAGGTGTATCGCTGAAAGCGACTTTAAATTGACTTCCGCCCAAAACAGAATCTCCATTGCTACTGTCCTTAATCTTGAGGATCTTGTTCCTCCTTGGTGATTTATGTAAGCCACCGCCGTAGAATTGTCTGTTCTGATCTGTACTTGTTTTAGATGTACCAGCGATTTCAGGGCCAGTAAGGATTCCCTTATGGCTAACAATTCTCTGAGATTGGATGAGGATTGGCTCACGCCCTTCGACCATTTCCCTTGGACTGTTCTTGCGTTGCAATGAGCTCCCCAGCCCCAGGCTGAGGCATCCGTTGTCACCACTATTTCTTTGGGGTCCTGCCAAAGTAGACCTTCTCTGAAACGATCTGCTTTTAACCACCAGGCCAGTGAACCCCTCACGTCCTCTGTGATCGGCAGTTGATGGTCCAGAGTCAGCTGGGAGCTGTCCCAATTCTTTAAGATAAAACCTTGGAGAATTCTGGAATGTAGCTGCCCCCATCTTACCGCTGGGAAGGAAGAGGTTAACAATCCGAGAGTCCTCATAGCCTGTCTTATTGATGGAATTTGTTCTGAACATAACGTCCAGACAGCATCTTGCAGGACCGTCACCTTGTGATGAGGAAGAATAATGACCTGTCAGATCGAATTGATCTCGAATCCTAGGTAAGTCATGACTTGCGAGGGCACCAGAGAGGATTTGTCGAGATTGACAATCCAACCTGCATGAGATAAAAGGTGTAAAGTCAACTGAATGTTTTTCAATAACCTGTCTCTTGATTGGGCGAACAAAAGAAGATCGTCCAAATATGCGATTACTGAGATCCCCTGTCGCCTTAAGATCGCCAAAGGTTCTGCAAGAACCTTGGTAAATATCCTTGGAGCCGATGCTAGGCCGAAAGGAAGACAAACAAATTGGAAATGTAAGATCTGGTCTCCATCCTTTATTGCAAATCTCATAAAGGATTGAGCCAGAGGACTCATTGGGACATGCCAATAAGCATCCTTTAAATCTATCGAGGCCAAGTAAGCGCTCTTGGGGAGCATACCCCTTACTGAAAATATTGTCTCCATTCTGAAATGTTTGTATTGAACAAGCAAATTTAGACTCTTTAGGTTCAGAATCAACCTGAAACCTCCTGAATTTTTCTTGACAAGAAAAATGGGGGCGTAGAACCCTGTCCTCTGTAGATGTAGAGGCACTGGTACAATAACCCCCCTTGATTCCATGTCTGCTAGACTCAAAAACATTGCCTCTCTTTCCTCCCTTCCACATGGAAGAGGGGAAATCAAAAATCTTGTAGGGGGATTCCGGGAAAAGTCTATATGGAATCCTTCCGTAATACCCGTTAGGATAAAGGGGCTCACCAACATTTCTCGCCAGACCGTGCAATACCTCATAAGCCTGGCGCCAATTCCAACATTAGCGTCATTGCTTTCTGGGTTTAGCCTGATAGGTCCCCAGGAAGGTGGAACCTTTAAATTTTCCCCTTCTGGAACTAGGGACAGAGGAAGAAGCCGCTCTGGATTTCTTAGATGTTCCCCTATTAGGAAAGGGCCTTCTAAAGTAGGTCCTAGGAAAAAACATACGATCAAATGAAGACTTGGGAAAAGTAGGGAAACCCTTATTCCTGTCTGCTGTGAAGTTCAATACTTTGCCAAGATCTGACCCAAACAGATATTCGCCCTTGAAGGGCAACGCACAAAGCCTCATTTTTGAACCAATATCTCCAGACCAGGTCTTTAACCAAAGAGTCCTGCGTATGGAATTGGTCACAGCTAAACTCTGTGCAGAAAATCTGATCGATTCAGCCATGGCGTCTGTAACAAAGGCTGTAGCAGAAAAAAGAATGGGCAAAGCCTTAAGTATTTTCTCTAAATTAGTCTTCTCCTGTAGAGAATCTTTAAGCTGCTGTAGCCAGAACCCCAAATTTCTGATAACACAATTGGACGCCAAATTTGTTCTCAGAACATTAGATTGCACCTGCCAGTCCTTTTTAAGGAGAGATTCCATTCTCTTATCTAGGGGATCATTAAGAACCCCAAAATCTTCAAGAGCTAAACCAGCTCCCTTAGAAATCTTGGCAAAAGGCGCATCCAATTTGGGACACTTCTCCCAAAGATGAGAATCCTCTTCTGAAAAAGGGTATCTACGTTTAAAACCCCGTGAGGTAAACGCCTTCTTTGATGGATCTTTCCATTGATCCAAAATCATGTCCTTAAGGTAGTCATGAAATGGAAATGTATAGGCCGATTCTGGGGCTAAATCCTGATAAAATTTATCTTGGGTAGACTTAGGTCCTGAAACCTTTTCCTCTATACCCATAGACAAATAAATCATGTGTAAGAGGAAGGGTAATTCTCCAGGGGGAAAAAGGAATTTTGTCCTAATATCCGCAGAACCAGAGGCCTGATCCTCTTCCTCCTGAGAGGAAATCTCCCCCTCTTCTGCATCCTCATCGGGAGTAAATGACTCCTGAGGGCAGAAGAACGGAGTATTAGGCAAAGGACCCGGATAAAAGGGCGTATCAAAGGAAGATGGTTGGGGAGGCATACTCTGGTAATTAGTACACTCTGGAGCCCTTTGAGCCATAGAAGAAAATGAAATTTGGTCTTTAAGCTCCCTCATCATTTTCATCAGGTCCTCATTATGCTCTTTATTTACCACCTTGTTAGTGCAGATTTGACAAAGGGGCTTAGTATAATTATCTTGAAGTTTCACATCACATAACGGGCATCTACGACTCTTTTTACTGGATTTGGATCCTGAAGAAGAGGATTTAGATAGATTCTTGGAAGTTTTGTCTGGGGTCTTAGACTAAAAGACAAAACAAAAAAGAATGGGATTCAGTATGCCCTTGATAAAATAAAAGTATAATTATAAGGGGAAATAAAAGGCTTACCAGAGCAGAGCCGGGCCGGGCCTCCTCCCACCAGAATCGGCAGACGGCGTTATGCTGGAAGATTCTTGCTCTCCATAAGAAATATCAGTGGTAAAATCTCCCATAGCGTCCAAAAAACCGTCCAGGCCTTGTTCTGCCATAGTTCTGGATAGAGGCACTGAAGCAACAGTATGCTAAACCCAAATAAATAGGGTAGGAACTGATTGCCCATATTCCCCATTAACCCTTCATAATAAATGATGAAGGGGAGGCCAAATAATACAAGTCCAGAGAAACAGCGTGTTGTACCTTTAAGAGCAAAACACGTGTCTCTGGAATAAGCAGGAATTAACCTAGGCGCTGGAATATGACATCAGCGCCTAGGGCGGAAGAGACCCAATAATATCCGGGTTAAGATACTTTATATAAAAAAAGACATAGAAACCCGCGTGTGTACCTTATATTCCTGGCCTCCGCTACCGCCGCCGGAACCGGGAGCATCCACCACAGCCGGGCCGCCACTGGGAACTGCCGCCCGCCGAACACCGCATCGCTGAGAGGAACCATCCTCAGCAGCAGCAGTCGCCCACCCTCGCCGCCGCCGGAGCTGGGAATCGCACGGCAGAGAGGTATGATGCGGAGGAAGTGCACTGACGTCACTTCCCCGCCAAGATTTAAAGTTACAGTACACCAAAAAAATCTTTTTTTTTTTTGAATATATATATAGGGTCCGGCAGCCCTGGTCTCAATCCCAAAATCATCCTCATTTAGAGGGAATCTTTTACTTACCCCCCTTTGTAAAAAAAAAAAATCAAATATACAAAGAAAGAGACTTTGGCCAAAAATCTCTTAGGGTATCCCGGGCCCCAGACATAAGTAGAAGTCTTCAGGATTGGGAAATGAACCTCCTGCATAGGCCCATAGTACCGGACAATACTTACCTGAACCCATCGGTCCAGGAGCCAGTGGTCACGTTCCTTCCTCTGGAGGAACACAAAAACAACTGGTGAAGGCAGGGAGGAGTCAAGACTTTATGCCGGTGGTCATGTGTTCCAGTTGAGGGGAGGAGCCCGGAGGTCTCAGGCGTATGCTGCCCGAAGGATGTTTTGAGAAAATGAGTGGGTACATGAGAGCATTAATGAGGCTCATATGAGAGAAATGAGGGGCACAGGAGTGGAATGAGGGGCCAATGAGGCGCACAGGAAAGGAATGAGAGCCAATGAGGGGCAAAGGAGAGGAATGAGAGCCAATGAGGGGCACAGGAGAGGAATGAGAGCCAATGGGGGGCACAGGAGAGGAATGAGAGCCAATGAGGGGAATAGGAGAGGAATGAAAGCCAATGAGGGGCACAGGAGAGGAATGAGAGCCAATGAGGGGCACAGGAGAGGAATGAGAGCCAATGAGGGGCACAGGAGAGGAATGAGAGTCAATGAGGGGAATAGGAGAGGAATGAGAGCCAATGAGGGGCATAGAAGAGGAATGAGAGCCAATGAGGGGCACAGGAGAGGAATGAGAGTCAATGAGGGGCACAGGAGAGGAATGAGAGTCAATGAGGGGTACAGGAGAGGAATGAGAGCCAATGAGGGGCACAGGAGAGGAATGAGAGCCAATGAGGGGCACAGGAGAGGAATGAGAGCCAATGAGGTGCATAGAAGATGAATGAGAGCCAATTAGGGGCAAAGTAGAGGACTGAGAGCCAATGGGGGGCATAGGAGAGACACAGAAGAGGAATGAGAGCCAATGATGGGCATAGAAGAGGAATGAGAGCCAATGAGGTGCATAGAAGAGGAATAAGAGCCAATGAGGGGAATAGGAGAGGAATGAGAGCCAATGAGGGGCACAGGAGAGGAATGAGAGCCAACGAGGGGCACAGGAGAGGAATGAGAGCCAATGAGGGGCACATGAGAGGAATGAGAGCCAATGAGGGGCACAGGAGAGGAATGAGAGCCAATGAGGGGAATAGGAGAGGAATGAGAGCCAATGAGGGCCACAGGAGATGACTAAGAGCCAATGAGGTGCATAGAAGAGGAATGAGAGCCAATGGGGGGCATAGGAGAGGCACAGAAGAGGAATGAGAGCCAATGAGGGGCATAGAAGAGGAATAAGAGCCAATGAGGGGCATAGAAGAGGAATGAGAGCCAATGAGGGGCATAGAAGAGGAATGAGAGCCAATGAGGGGCATAGAAGAGGAATGAGAGCCAATGAGGGGAATAGGAGAGGAATGGGAGCCAATGAGGGGAATAGGAGAGGAATGAGAGCCAATGAGGGGCACAGGAGAGGAATGAGAGCCAATGGGGTGCATAGAAAAGGAATGAGAGCCAATGAGGGGAATAGGAGAGGAATGAGAGCCAATGAGAGGCACAGGAGAGGAATGAGAGCCAATGAGGTGCATAGAAGAGGAATGAGAGCAAATGAGGGGCATAGAAGAGGAATGGGAGCTAATAAGGGGCATAGGAGAGGCACAGAAGAGGAATGAGAGCCAATGAGGGGCATATAAGAGGAATGAGAGCCAATGAGGGGCATATAAGAGGAATGAGAGGCATAGAAGAGGAATGAGAGCAAATAAGGGGCATAGAAGAGGAATGAGAGCCAATGAGGGGCATAGAAGAGCAATGAGGGGCATAGAAGAGGAATGAGAGCCAATGAGAGGCATAGAAAAGGAATGAGAGGCATAGAAGAGGAATTGGAGCAAACAAGGGGCATAGAAGAGGAATGAGAGACAATGAGGGGCATAGAAGAAGAATGAGAGCCAACGAGGGGCATAGAAGAAGAATGAGAGCCAACGAGGGGCATAGAAGAGGAATGAGAGCCAACGAGGGGCAGAGAAGAGGAATGAGAGCCAACGAGGGGCATAGAAGAGGAATGAGAGCCAACGAGGGGCATAGAAGAGGAATGAGAGCCAACGAGGGGCATAGAAGAGGAATGAGAGCCAACGAAGGGCATAGAAGAGGAATGAGAGCCAACGAAGGGCATAGAAGAGGAATGAGAGCCAACGAGGGGCATAGAAGAGGAATGAGAGCCAACGAGGGGCATAGAAGAAGAATGAGAGCCAACGAGGGGCATAGAAGAGGAATGAGAGCCAACGAGGGGCATAGAAGAGGAATGAGAGCCAACGAGGGGCAGAGAAGAGGAATGAGAGCCAACGAGGGGCAGAGAAGAGGAATGAGAGCCAACGAGGGGCATAGAAGAGGAATGAGAGCCAACGAAGGGCATAGAAGAGGAATGAGAGCCAACGAAGGGCATAGAAGAGGAATGAGAGCCAATGAGGGGCATAGAAAAGGAATGAGAGCCAATGAGGAGCATAGAAAAGGAATGAGAGCCAATGAGGGGCATAGAAGAGGAATGAGAGCCAATGAGGGGCATAGAAGAGGAATGAGAGCCAATGAGGGGCATAGAAGAGGAATGAGAGGCATAGAAGAGGAATGAGAGCCAATGAGGGGCATAGAAGAGGAATGAGAGCCAATGAGGGGCATAGAAGAGGAATGAGAGCCAATGAGGGGCATAGAAGAGGAATGAGAGCCAATGAAGGGCATAGAAAAGGAATGAGAGCCAATGAGGAGCATAGAAGAGGAATGAGAGCCAATGAGGGGCATAGAAAAAGAATGAGAGGCATAGAAGAGGAATGAGAGCCAATGAGGGGCATAGAAGAGGAATGAGAGCCAATGAGGAGCATAGGAGATGAATAGAGAGAGTAGGGTTAATGTGCGTAAGCTGCCATGCACTCACCTTCCATCTTCCGGTCCACAAACAACCATTACAGGCCTCGTCTCTAATATACCAAGGACACGCCCACCATGCACAAGCCCCGCTTTCCTACCAGAGTTTGCCTTCTGGCTTTTTTCCGCACGCCTTGACATAGAAGAGGAATGAGAGCCAATGAGGGGCATAGAAGAGGAATGAGAGGCATAGAAGAGGAATGAGAGCCAATGAGGGGCATAGAAGAGGAATGAGAGCCAATGAGGGGCATAGAAGAGGAATGAGAGGCATAGAAGAGGAATGAGAGCCAATGAGGGGCATAGAAGAGGAATGAGAGCCAATGAGGGGCATAGAAGAGGAATGAGAGCCAATGAAGGGCATAGAAAAGGAATGAGAGCCAATGAGGAGCATAGAAGAGGAATGAGAGCCAATGAGGGGCATAGAAGAGGAATGAGAGCCAATGAAGGGCATAGAAAAGGAATGAGAGCCAATGAGGAGCATAGAAGAGGAATGAGAGCCAATGAGGGGCATAGAAAAAGAATGAGAGGCATAGAAGAGGAATGAGAGCCAATGAGGGGCATAGGAGATGAATAGAGAGAGCAGGGTTAATGTGCGTAAGCTGCCATGCACTCACCTTCCATCTTCCGGTCCACAAACAACCATTACAGGCCTCGTCTCTAATATACCAAGGACACGCCCACCATGCACAAACCCCGCTTTCCTACCAGAGTTTGCCTTCTGGCTTTTTTCCGCACGCCTTGTGGACATGTTGTAACATGAGGTATTATCGGGTGATACAGGAATTTTCACCCCTATTTGCTGTCAGTGGTCCTCCAGGGAATAATCTAAACATGTTTTTTATTTTTGTTTCAGCCTTTCCTTCGTTCCGCGATAGCTATACAAAGAGGTGTCTGCTGCGATGCGACGCCGGCGGCCATTTTGTTGTAGCCTGAAAGGCGCGGCCTAAGTGGTGTGAGGCGGCCGCAATGTGCGATAGCGGAGGCAGCTTCATATGTTTGTTGTTGTTATTATTTATTGCTTTGTACTAGATATGTATTGTTTTCAGAGATTGTTTATGTGAAAATACAACCGATTTTCAGAGGCGTCACCATGACAACCAGGCCACTTTATTGTGGCCAGATAAGCGCGACCTAGGTTTGTGAGGTAATGGAGGCGGCTTCTGCTCATATGTTTCTTATTATTATTTATTGCTTTGTATTGTTTTTACTGACCGTTTATAAATACGACCGATTTCCAGAGGCGTCACCATGACAACCACGGCCATTTTATTGTAGCCAAATAGGCGCGACCTAGGTGTGTGAGGTAATAGTAGAGCCTTCTGTTCATATTTTTTTATTTACTATTATTTATTGTTTTTTAATGGTTATGTATTGTTTTTAGAGATCATGTATGTGAAAATATGACCGATTTCCAGAGGCCATTTTATTGTAGCCAGATATGAGCGGCCTGGGTTGTGTGAGGCGGCCGCAGTGTGAGGTAATGGCTTCTGTTCACATATTTTCTATTATCAATATAAGGAATATGACCGCTCCCACAACTAAGGACATGGACGCCGTTTATAGTATTTGGAAACTACAGGAAAATCGCAGCTCCCGCTAATAAAAACAAGAAAGTCGTTTCTATCATATGGAGACTACAAGAAAATGGCCGCCCGGCCTCGGGGCAGCTTATCAAAGTTACTTAATTACCTTTGCTCTTTCCGCCCCCTGTCTGGGGGGCACGGGTGACGTGGCGGAATTAGAAGTATTTCCGGCATCAGCGGCAGAGGGAACAGGTACATAAAGGACCAGGAGGAATCAACCCTTCATGTGCCCCTCAGTTACCTTACAGCTACCCCACCTGGAAGTGCCCCTATACTTCTCCTCATCACCTGCCCCTCTCTCCCCATCCCACCTCTCCTCATCACTTGCCCCCATCCCACCCCCCTCATCACCTGCCCCCATCCCACCTCTACTCATCACCTGCCCCCATCCCACCTCACCTCATCACCTGCCCCTCTCTCCTCATCCCACCTCTCCTCATCACCTGCCCCTCTCTCCCCATCCCACCTCTCCTCATCACCTGCCCCTCTCTCCCCATCCCACCCCCCTCATCACCTGCCCCCATCCCACCTCTACTCATCACCTGCCCCTATCCCACCTCACCTCATCACCTGCCCCTCTCTCCTCATCCCACCTCTCCTCATCACCTGCCCCTCTCTCCTCATCCCACCTCTCCTCATCACCTGCCCCTCTCTCCCCATCCCACCTCTCCTCATCACCTGCCCCCATCCCACCTCTCCTCATCACCTGCCCCTCTCTCCTCATCCCACCTCTCCTCATCACCTGCCCCTCTCTCCCCATCCCACCTCTCCTCATCACCTGCCCCCATCCCACCTCTCCTCATCACCTGCCCCTCTCTCCTCATACCACCTCTCCTCATCACCTGCCCCTCTCTCCCCATCCCACCTCTCCTCATCACCTGCCCCTCTCTCCTCATCCCACCTCTCATCACCTGCCCCTCTCTCCTTATCCCACCTCTCATCACCTGCCCCTCTCTCCTTATCCCACCTCTCCTCATCACCTGCCCCTCTCTCCCCATCCCACCTCTCCTCATCACCTGCCCCTCTCTCCCCATCCCACCTCTCCTCATCACCTGCCCCTCTCTCCCCATCCCACCTCTCATCACCTGCCCCTCTCTCCTCATCCCACCTCTCCTCATCACCCGCCCCTCTCTCCTCATCCCACCTCTCCTCATCACCTGCCCCTCTCTCCCCATCCCACCTCTCCTCATCACCTGCCCCTCTCTCCTCATCCCACCTCTCCCCATCACCTGCCCCTCTCTCCTCATCCCACCTCTCCTCATCACCTGCCCCTCTCTCCCCATCCCACCTCTCCTCATCACCCACCCCTCTCTCCTCATCCCACCTCTCCTCATCACCCGCCCCTCTCTCCTCATCCCACCTCTCCTCATCACCTGCCACTCTCTCCTCATCCCACCTCTCCTCATCACCTGCCCCTCTCTCCTCATCCCACCTCTCCTCATCACCTGCCCCTCTCTCCCCATCCCACCTCTCCTCATCACCTGCCCCTCTCTCCTCATCCCACCTCTCCTCATCACCTGCCCCTCTCTCCTCATCCCACCTCTCCTCATCACCTGCCCCTCTCTCCTCATCCCACCTCTCCTCATCACCTGCCCCTCTCTCCCCATCCCACCTCTCCTCATCACCCGCCCCTCTCTCCTCATCCCACCTCTCCTCATCACCTGCCCCTCTCTCCTCATCCCACCTCTCCTCATCACCTGCCCCTCTCTCCTCATCCCACCTCTCCTCATCACCTGCCCCTCTCTCCCCATCCCACCTCTCCTCATCACCTGCCCCTCTCTCCCCATCCCACCTCTCCTCATCACCTGCCCCTCTCTCCCCATCCCACCTCTCATCACCTGCCCCTCTCTCCCCATCCCACCTCTCCTCATCACCCGCCCCTCTCTCCCCATCCCACCTCTCCTCATCACCTGCCCCTCTCTCCCCATCCCACCTCTCCTCATCACCCGCCCCTCTCTCCTCATCCCACCTCTCCTCATCACCTGCCCCTCTCTCCCCATCCCACCTCTCCTCATCACCTGCCCCTCTCTCCTCATCCCACCTCTCCCCATCACCTGCCCCTCTCTCTCCATCCCACCTCTCCTCATCACCTGCCCCTCTCTCCTCATCCCACCTCTCCTCATCACCCGCCCCTCTCTCCTCATCCCACCTATCCTCATCACCCGCCCCTCTCTCCCCATCCCACCTCTCCTCATCACCCGCCCCTCTCTCCCCATCCCACCTCTCCTCATCACCTGCCCCTCTCTCCCCATCCCACCTCTCCTCATCACCTGCCCCTCTCTCCTCATCCCACCTCTCCTCATCACCCGCCCCTCTCTCCTCATCCCACCTCTCCTCATCACCTGCCACTCTCTCCTCAGCAGCTGCCCCTCTCTCCCCATCCCACCTCTCCTCATCACCTGCCCCTCTCTCCCCATCCCACCTCTCCTCATCACCTGCCCCTCTCTCCCCATCCCACCTCTCATCACCTGCCCCTCTCTCCCCATCCCACCTCTCCTCATCACCTGCCCCTCTCTCCCCATCCCACCTCTCCTCATCACCTGCCCCTCTCTCCTCATCCCCCCTCTCCTCATCACCCGCCCCTCTCTCCTCATCCCACCTCTCCTCATCACCTGCCCCTCTCTCCCCATCCCACCTCTCCTCATCACCTGCCCCTCTCTCCCCATCCCACCTCTCATCACCTGCCCCTCTCTCCCCATCCCACCTCTCCTCATCACCTGCCCCTCTCTCCCCATCCCACCTCTCCTCATCACCTGCCCCTCTCTCCCCATCCCACCTCTCATCACCTGCCCCTCTCTCCCCATCCCACCTCTCCTCATCACCTGCCCCTCTCTCCCCATCCCACCTCTCCTCATCACCCGCCCCTCTCTCCTCATCCCACCTCTCCTCATCACCTGCCCCTCTCTCCCCATCCCACCTCTCCTCATCACCTGCCCCTCTCTCCTCATCCCACCTCTCCCCATCACCTGCCCCTCTCTCTCCATCCCACCTCTCCTCATCACCTGCCCCTCTCTCCTCATCCCACCTCTCCTCATCACCTGCCCCTCTCTCCCCATCCCACCTCTCCTCATCACCCACCCCTCTCTCCTCATCCCACCTCTCCTCATCACCCGCCCCTCTCTCCTCATCCCACCTCTCCTCATCACCTGCCACTCTCTCCTCAGCAGCTGCCCCTCTCTCCCCATCCCACCTCTCCTCATCACCTGCCCCTCTCTCCTCATCCCACCTCTCCTCATCACCTGCCCCTCTCTCCTCATCCCACCTCTCCTCATCACCCGCCCCTCTCTCCCCATCCCACCTCTCCTCATCACCCGCCCCTCTCTCCTCATCCCACCTCTCCCCATCACCTGCCCCTCTCTCCTCATCCCACCTCTCCTCATCACCTGCCCCTCTCTCCTCATCCCACCTCTCCTCATCACCCGCCCCTCTCTCTCCATCCCACCTCTCCTCATCACCTGCCCCTCTCTCCTCATCCCACCTCTCCTCATCACCTGCCCCTCTCTCCTCATCCCACCTCTCCTCATCACCCGCCCCTCTCTCTCCATCCCACCTCTCCTCATCACCCGCCCCTCTCTCCTCATCCCACCTCTCCTCATCA
Organism: Gastrophryne carolinensis; assembly: GCA_027917425.1. Lineage (NCBI taxonomy): Eukaryota > Metazoa > Chordata > Amphibia > Anura > Microhylidae > Gastrophryne > Gastrophryne carolinensis. Next base: position 14,338,429 of record CM051237.1, read on the forward strand.
CCTGCCCCTCTCTCCCCATCCCACCTCTCCTCATCACCTGCCCCTCTCTCCTCATCCCACCTCTCCTCATCACCTGCCCCTCTCTCCTCATCCCACCTCTCCCCATCACCTGCCCCTCTCTCCCCATCCCACCTCTCCTCATCACCTGCCCCTCTCTCCTCATCCCACCTCTCCTCATCACCTGCCCCTCTCTCCCCATCCCACCTCTCCTCATCACCTGCCCCTCTCTCCTCATCCCACCTCTCCTCATCACCTGCCCCTCTCTCCCCATCCCACCTCTCCTCATCACCTGCCCCTCTCTCCCCATCCCACCTCTCCTCATCACCTGCCCCTCTCTCCTCATCCCACCTCTCCTCATCACCTGCCCCTCTCTCCTCATCCCACCTCTCCCCATCACCTGCCCCTCTCTCTCCATCCCACCTCTCCTCATCACCTGCCCCTCTCTCCTCATCCCACCTCTCCCCATCACCTGCTCCTCTCTCTCCATCCCACCTCTCCTCATCACCTGCCCCTCTCTCCTCATCCCACCTCTCATCACTCGCCCCTCTCTCCTCATCCCACCTCTCCTCACCTGCCCCTCTCTCCTCATCCCACCTCTCCTCATCACCTGCCCCTCTCTCCTCATCCCACCTCTCCTCATCACCCGCCCCTCTCTCCTCATCCCACCTCTCCTCATCACCTGCCACTCTCTCCTCAGCAGCTGCCCCTCTCTCCCCATCCCACCTCTCCTCATCACCTGCCCCTCTCTCCCCATCCCACCTCTCCTCATCACCTGCCCCTCTCTCCCCATCCCACCTCTCATCACCTGCCCCTCTCTCCCCATCCCACCTCTCCTCATCACCTGCCCCTCTCTCCCCATCCCACCTCTCCTCATCACCTGCCCCTCTCTCCTCATCCCCCCTCTCCTCATCACCCGCCCCTCTCTCCTCATCCCACCTCTCCTCATCACCTGCCCCTCTCTCCCCATCCCACCTCTCCTCATCACCTGCCCCTCTCTCCCCATCCCACCTCTCATCACCTGCCCCTCTCTCCCCATCCCACCTCTCCTCATCACCTGCCCCTCTCTCCCCATCCCACCTCTCCTCATCACCTGCCCCTCTCTCCCCATCCCACCTCTCATCACCTGCCCCTCTCTCCCCATCCCACCTCTCCTCATCACCTGCCCCTCTCTCCCCATCCCACCTCTCCTCATCACCCGCCCCTCTCTCCTCATCCCACCTCTCCTCATCACCTGCCCCTCTCTCCCCATCCCACCTCTCCTCATCACCTGCCCCTCTCTCCTCATCCCACCTCTCCCCATCACCTGCCCCTCTCTCTCCATCCCACCTCTCCTCATCACCTGCCCCTCTCTCCTCATCCCACCTCTCCTCATCACCTGCCCCTCTCTCCCCATCCCACCTCTCCTCATCACCCACCCCTCTCTCCTCATCCCACCTCTCCTCATCACCCGCCCCTCTCTCCTCATCCCACCTCTCCTCATCACCTGCCACTCTCTCCTCAGCAGCTGCCCCTCTCTCCCCATCCCACCTCTCCTCATCACCTGCCCCTCTCTCCTCATCCCACCTCTCCTCATCACCCGCCCCTCTCTCCCCATCCCACCTCTCCTCATCACCCGCCCCTCTCTCCTCATCCCACCTCTCCCCATCACCTGCCCCTCTCTCCTCATCCCACCTCTCCTCATCACCTGCCCCTCTCTCCTCATCCCACCTCTCCTCATCACCCGCCCCTCTCTCTCCATCCCACCACTCCCCCCCCCTCCCCCCCTCCCCCCTCCCTCCCCCTCTCCCCCCCTTCCCCTCCCCCCCCTTCCCCTCCCTCCTCCTCCCTCCCCTCTCCTTCAGTTCCCCCCCCCCTCCCCCTCCCCCCCTCCCCCCCCCTCCTCCTCATCACCTGCCCCTCTCTCCTCATCCCACCTCTCCTCATCACCTGCCCCTCTCTCCTCATCCCACCTCTCCTCATCACCCGCCCCTCTCTCTCCATCCCACCTCTCCTCATCACCCGCCCCTCTCTCCTCATCCCACCTCTCCTCATCACCTGCCCCTCTCTCCCCATCCCACCTCTCCTCATCACCTGCCCCTCTCTCCTCATCCCACCTCTCCTCATCACCTGCCCCTCTCTCCTCATCCCACCTCTCCCCATCACCTGCCCCTCTCTCCCCATCCCACCTCTCCTCATCACCTGCCCCTCTCTCCTCATCCCACCTCTCCTCATCACCTGCCCCTCTCTCCCCATCCCACCTCTCCTCATCACCTGCCCCTCTCTCCTCATCCCACCTCTCCTCATCACCTGCCCCTCTCTCCCCATCCCACCTCTCCTCATCACCTGCCCCTCTCTCCCCATCCCACCTCTCCTCATCACCTGCCCCTCTCTCCTCATCCCACCTCTCCTCATCACCTGCCCCTCTCTCCTCATCCCACCTCTCCCCATCACCTGCCCCTCTCTCTCCATCCCACCTCTCCTCATCACCTGCCCCTCTCTCCTCATCCCACCTCTCCCCATCACCTGCTCCTCTCTCTCCATCCCACCTCTCCTCATCACCTGCCCCTCTCTCCTCATCCCACCTCTCATCACTCGCCCCTCTCTCCTCATCCCACCTCTCCTCACCTGCCCCTCTCTCCTCATCCCACCTCTCCTCATCACTTGCCCCTCTCTCCTCATCCCACCTCTCCTCATCATCTGCCTCTCTCCCCATTCCACCTCTCCTCATCACCTGCCCCTCTCTCCTCATCCCACCTCTCCTCACCTGCCCCTCTCTCCCCATCCCACATCTCCTCATCACTTGCCCCTCTCTCCTCATCCCACCTCTCCTCATAATCTGCCCCTCTCTCCTCATCACCTGCCCCTCTCTCCTTATCCCACCTCTCCTCATCACCTGCCCCTCTCTCCCCATCCCACCTCTCCTCATCACCTGCCCCTCTCTCCTCATCCCCTGCCTCCACATCACCTGCCCCTTTACCAGGGGTGGACTGGCCATTGGGAGACTTCCTGGTAGTCCTCTCTGCTTCAGGGCCACTTGGGCTGGGCGTGGCACCATGCAGCCCACCTCACCTGGAGTATATACACTGGTTCTTCTACCACCCTTCCTGATTTCCCATACTGCCCCAGGGTACCACCCCCTCATCCTGGACACCCCAGCCCATGTTATGCCAAAGGTTCAGCATTACCCTGGCCTTGATCTGTTCCTTCTATGCAATAACAGCAGCAGTTAAACGCACTCGATCATCGTCTGAAAAGCCTCTTAGTTGGACGGGGCTGATTTTTGACCCCAGTCTGTCCCTGCCCTTTACCCCGCCTATATCCCCACCCTCTGCTGATGTGCAAATGAAGTCCTAGTGTTATGAGACGTTGCGTCTCTGTGTGGGTGCTGGTGATATCACATCTCATGTCTTCCAGAGCGACACGTACAGAGCAGACAGACAGGAATCAGGCAGGACACCCGGATTACTACAGGGGCGCCATGATGGAGGGTCAGCAGCTCCCCCTACTACAGGGTAAGACTGTTGATGTCACAGGTCCTTTACAGAGTACACCTCCATTACCACACGCACAATCCAATGGCCTCACCCATCTGTATTTTTAGACCCCGGAAGCGCTATAGTGCGAATTGTGAAGTCCGAGGATGAGGAAGAAGTAACTGTGAGCATAAAAGATGAAGAAGTTTCCCTACAGATCTGCACAGGTGAGTAGTAAACCTTAGTTAAAGTAAGTAAAATACTTAAAGTAAGTAAATACTTAAAGTAAGTAAAATTCTTAAAGTAAGTAAGTAAATAAAGTAAATAAACCTTAAGTAGGGGGCTACCTAGGTGGGGCGACTGGCAGCAGCTGCAGCTAAACCATTTCCTAGTGACCCTGAAAGAGCAGGCTAGGCAGCTTAGAGAGACCACATAGTTACATAGTTAATACGGATGAAAAAAGACATATGTCCATCAAGTTCAACCAAGGGTGTTGGGGTCGGGGAAGTTATTTTTATTTTATAGGGGAAGCTATTTATTTTATTTTTTGTTTTTATTTTTTTACTGATAACCGCTAATAGTAACTGTTAATGTTATTTTCTTCTAAATAAGCATCTAATCCTTTTTTTGAAGCTGTCAGCGGTTGATGCTGTGACAAGCTTCTGTGGGAGACTATTCCATAGATTTATAGTTCTTATGGTAAAAAAATGATTGTCGCCTCCAAAGACTAAATTTCTTTTTTCCAATCGAAGGCAGTGCCCCCTTGTCCTTAGAGAGGATTTTTTTGTATGGTCCATTTATATATTTATACAAGTTAATCATGTCACCCCTCAATCGCCTTCTCTCAAGACTAAACAGATTTAATTCTCGTAATCTTTCCTCATAACTAAGATCTTTCATTCCTCTTATTAGTTTGGTGGCTCTCCTTTGCACCCCTTCCATAGTCAGAGCGTCCTTTCTATGAATGGGCGCCCAAAACTGGACGGCATATTCCAGGTGAGGGCGCACCAGTGCCTTGTAAAGAGGCAAAATTACATCTCTATCCCGATTCCAGGCCTCTATTAATACATGATAATATCTTGGTGGCCTTGGAAGCAGCTGCTTGGCATTGCATGCTGTTATTTAGCCTGTGGTCTACCAGTACCCCCCAGATCCTTCTCAACAAGTGACTCTCCCAGTTTTACTCCCCCGAGGACATATGTGGCTTTCAGGTTATTAGACCCCAAGTGCAGGACTTTACATTTTTCCACATTGAACTTCATTTTGCCAAGTGGAGGCCCAGACACTCAAACTGTCCAAGTCAGCCTGAAGCTTGTGAACATCTTCAATAGACTGCACTGTGCTACATATCTTTGTGTCATCTGCAAAAATAGAGACAGTGCTTTTAATTCCATCTTCTATGTCGTTTATAAACAAATAATAGTGGGCCCAGCACTCAACCCTGGGGTACACCACTTACAACCGGTAACCATTTAGAGTAGGGATCATTACCCACAACTCTCTGCACACGATTCTTCAGCCAGTTTTCAATCCAGTTACAAACTGCATTTTCTAATCCTGAAGATCTCAATTTCCCCAATAAGCATCTATGAGGGACAGTGTCAAATGCTTTTGCAAAATCCAGAAAAACTATATCCACAGCCGCCCCTCTGTCCAGGCTTCTACTCACCTCCTCATAGAGCATACAGCTTCAGTCCTTAGTAAAACCGTGTTGGTTGTCACTTATAATATTATGGATAGTTACATATTCGTGTATGTTGTCCCTTAAAAGTCCCTCAAGCAATTTCCCCACAATGGATGTTAAGCTAACAGGTCTGTTATTGCCCGGAGAAGACCTAGAGCCCCTTTAAAAATGGGCACCACATTTGCCTTGCGCCAGTCCCTTGGCACTTATATTTGAAAGGCTGTGTGAGGAACGGGGACCAGTCCAGCATGTGTTATCATTTGCCTATAAAATTCTGGTGAACCCCCCCGAACCAGGACCCCCTGCCATCCCTGGCGAAATGGGAGGAGGACTTGGGAATTACTCTCTCGGACAACCACAGGAACCGCATTATACGCTTGGCGCACAAAACTGCCACCTGCACCAGATACAAAAAGTGTAATTTTAAGATACTAACGAGGTGATACAGGGTCCCCACATTACTTCACAAATGGTTTCCTGCTGTTTCCCACTTGTGTTGGCATTGCAATGGAGCCAGGGGAGATCTCTTGCACGTGTTCTGGTCCTGCCCTCTGTTGACGGATTTCTGGTCTAAGGTCAGAACCACGTTGCGGCATGTGACTGATTGGGAGATTCCCGAGGACCCGGGGTTCTTCCTTCTCCACCACTCGGAGTTGCCCACCAAAAGATATCAAAGATCTGTTCTTCGTCAGCTGGTGAATGCCGCACGGGTGTGCATCCCTTCGCTATGGGAGAGCCCTACCTTCCCTGGCATGTCTCTGTGGCTGAGTAAGGTGGCAGGGATAGAGAGGTTTGAGGGGATGATTGCGGCAAGCAACGACTCTTCTGAGGACCACCGCATCAAGTGGACCAGCTGGGATATCTTCTCAGAATCCCAGGAATTTCAGACACTACTAGGGGCCGGTTAGGGGCGGGTGCGAGACCTAGCCTACGTGTTTCCCTCCCTTCCCTCTCCTTCCTCTTTCTCCCCGGTTACTGGGACAACTCTAGTCCCTTCCCCGGTTCTCCCAGGACTTCATACTATGTGGTAAAAGGCGTCGGGGCCGGGCTCCCCGCTCAGGTGCCTGATGGGGTGACCGATGACTACTTAGGGGGGAGACTGGAGGCGATCTGCACCCCTGGCAATTGACTGCACCGTGCGTGACGCGGGAGAGGTGGTCTCCTCCTTCATGCAGAGTGGTGCCGGATGCCTGATGCAGAAGTCCGGATGCTTCTTATTTGTTATATTCGAAATGTAATTATTCTCTTTTTATGCATGCCCGACGAAATTTTACATTGACTGTACTTTGGATTGTCCTGGGTGTTACGTTTAGCCCCTGCTTCTGATTGTATGTAAAATTGCTTCTTTTTCTTTGATAATGGAAAAATAAAGAATATATAAAAAAAAAAAAAAAAAAAACCTTAAACCGGACCTTCAGCGTGATTTAATGAAAAGCCCAAACTCTTAAAAAACGGTTCCCCAGCATCTAAAATTAATATATTTTACGTTTTTAGTCACTAACTTATTATTTTTTGCCCCACTGGGCTGCAAATCTGTTCAGGAATTTAGGATACGGGCGCCGCCATCTTGAATCAGAAGCATCACATTTACTGAGGAGAGGAGAGTGGGATAAGGTACAGGGGGGCAGGTTATAGCTGTGCTTTGCTCAGACAGAACAGAGTAACGGTCAGCAGTCCCAGAATGCAGAGCAGCACAGTCAGGAGGCACTTCCTGTTTGCAGGCTGCCTGATAAGATGGCGGCTTCCATAAGCCGCCATCTTGGATGTTTAAAGGCTCATAACATGCAGTAGATGCAGATAGGAAGATTTTTAATGTGGACAATCTGTATGTACAGGGTGTGGGAAACATATAAGATAGGCTCTTATTCAGAGTGAAGGTCCGCTTTAAGTAATAAACCTTACTTAAAGTAAGTAAAATACTTAAAGTAAGTAAAATACTTAAAGTAAGTAAGTAAATATAGTAAGTAAGTAAATAAAGTGGACCAACATCCAGTATTTTGACTATCCTGGGTTTTGGTCCACTTCGGCGGGGCACCCCGATCGGGGGTGTCCCACTCTCTAAAACCCCCCAGAAAGCCCCAAAAAACTCACCTCTGCCCACTCCCATGTGACCGCGCCGTCCAATCCCCGCCGACGTCCAAGCGGGTGACCGGAACGTCCAAGCCGCTTCCGCCCCTCACTCTCGGCGCGCGCACGTCTAGAGGGGCACGCGGGAGGCGGCGGCGGAAGCGGCGGTGGATCAGGTAAGGTCTTTTTGGGGTTTTGGGGGGGTTTCACCCCGCGGGACATCCCGATCTCGGATGTCCTGCGGTGAGTGATGTGATCGGCCGGGGAATCTTATAGATTTCCGTGCCGATCACCCCTGGGTGTTGGTCCACTTTAAAGTAAGTAAATTAAAAGTCTTCCTGCCTTAAAGGAAGTAATAAACTATACTTTCTCCCGGGATTAGGCACTTCCCAGGTTTCTTTTCTATAGCCTCTAGATGAATATCTTTTATCTTTTATTGTTATAAAGAGAGTATAAATCCATTGCTTCATTATTGCACATGTAAATTTTACAGCAGCATAAAATATTCCACCATAACATCTCATTGTTTCCTCTTTCCTTAATGGAACCTTAGGACAGGCTCTAAACCGCACGCCATCAGACAAGTTGTTGATTTTGTGAAAAACACAAAAACTTTATTAATTGCACATGAACCCTGGTACACAATTCTGTATGAATCCCATCCAAATAATAAAACCAGACAATATTTCGTAATTAAAAATACCGGGGCCCCCGCCACACATCCGTCCAAACCTCACTTACATCCTCGCTCATCCTTATTGAACACACTGAATTAGCTTGAAATCTATCCAAATTGGCTCAGTGCTTGGTGTTCAATCCACCGTTGTAACGAAGCTCCGGTGGGCGGAGTGAAACACGCGTCGGCGGACAGGTGGCTCCACCGCACCCAAGCTCCTCCTCAGCGCTGTAACCTGCCGAGTGTCTCCTATTTCCCGATGGGGATGGCGTGATTGCGGCCTTCAGAACGGCTAAGTAGCCTTACGGAATTGAATGCAAATGTGTGCAACTCCAGCTTGGCCACTGTGCACCTTATATGGTCTTCCGTGGTTGCATTATGTGCTGAGTTCGGGCATCAATGTTATTGAGTTTGTCTCTGAACATTTTAAATACGGCCGTTTTAATAGCACTTCACCCCGGGTTAACCCTTTGCAGTGAGACCGCGTTGCTTTTTACAACGGTGGATTAAACACCAAGCACTGAGCCAATCTGGATAGATTGCCGGCTACTTCATAAGTGAGGTTTGGACGGGTGTGTGGCGGGGGCCCCCCATATTTTTAATTACGCAATATTGTCTGGTTTTATTATTCGGATGGGATTTATACAGAATTGTGTGCCAGGGTTCATGTGCAATTAATAAAGTTTTTGTGTTTTTCTGGCATTTATGTGAGTGCCTTATTTGTAGTGCCAAAATCGCGTGTCTGTTGGTGTGTGGTTTACAGGATGCAATTTGGTTGGTGGGACGCAGGTCAAAGCTACAATCGGCAGTGCACAAACAGCAAAGTGGTAAAGGGATCTCTCAGCTTTTTTATCATTTTGAAACCTTAGGACAAGGCCCTCAATGGCTGTTCATCAGGAATATATGTGTATTTGTTAATGGTTTCATAGAGGAAATGGTGGTTTCTCCTCTTTGTTCACTACTGCCCTGCACCATGCCAGACGCACGGCATATCGGGGGAGTTATGCCCGACCGGTACAGTTCATAAGCGAGCCCTACCAACAGTATCATGTGCAAGGAGCTAAATTCCAGTGCATGCAGGATTCAATCCCCACCACCACGGCTGCTATCAACCCCAAAAGATTCTTAAAAGGTCGGAAAAACGTCAGTGAACAAAGGGGAGAAACCACCATTTCCTCTCTGAAACCATTAACAAATGTACATATATTCCTGATGAACAGCCATTGAGGGCATTGAGAAAGCACCAGAGGGTGAAACATGTCTGCCCTGTCCTAAGGTTTTGTTAAAGTGGACCAACACCCACAGCTGATCGGCCCGGGAATCTATAAGATTTCCAGGCCGATCAGCTCCCTTCCCGGGGGCATCCGAAATCGGGATGCCCCGCTGTGTGAAAACCCCCAGGACGCCCACAAACCTTACCTTCTCCCCATTCCAACGGCGCATGCGCGGGCCTCGGCCGCCTCTCGTGCTTCCCTCTAGCAGGGCGCACACCCGCGCCGGCCGTTTGTGAATGGCTGGCGCGGGCGCACTCCCTGTTAGAGGGATGCGCGATAGGCGGCGGCGGCGGGCGCGCTCAGCTTTTCCGTCCTATATTCAAGTTTGTCCGTCCGTGCTGATTGGAGGAGCGCTCGGTGAGGTGAGTTTTTTGTGGCTTTCTGGGGGGTTTCACACGGCGGAAGTGGACCAACACCCAGGATAATGAAAATCCTGGTCGTTGGTCCACTTTAAGGAAAAGGGAAACAATGAGATGTTATGGTGGAATATATTATGCTACTATGAAATTTACATTGCAGTAATGGATTTATACTCTCTTTTTACAAATTATAACAATAAAAGATAATATGAATTTTAGCATACGCGGATGGCGTGGGGTTCCTTATTTAAATTTTTAAATCTTGTCATGCCTCTATCTATGAATAAAAAATCCGTAGCGTCCAAAACGCGTAAGTATGCTTAGCTAACCTTCACCTGCCAGGGTCTGGTAACTGTTTTTATGGCTGTTTTTCTACCTTGGAGATGATTTTAAAGGATTTACAATAAAAGACTTTTTAGGACTGCTGACCACTCTATCCTTTACCTTTACTGTATTGTGGGGCTGTGGAACTGCCCCTGGTCATGCACCCATTTACTATTAGCTGGACCAGTGTCCATTTATACCTCCTTTTGCTCTACCTATGGTTTGAAGAGCCCTTTTATGAACCGTCTACATATCACTTTATAACTTTTCCCCCCACAGTATAGTGGGATAAGCAGGTTAAAGGGTCACAGTTTTCCTTCATGGGGGGGGGGGGGGAATTATGTCCTTCTATAATAGAGAGCCTTCTCTCGTCCCCTTGTCCAGTCACTCCACAGACACTTTGTGCGTCATATATCTCAGTGCCGGGGCTTCACTTTCATCTCTCTTCACAGTCACACGAGACACTATAGAGGCAAATGTGAAAACCGAGGAAGTGGAAATGTTTCTGAGGAATAAAGAAGAGGAAGTTCCTCTACAGATCAGCTCAGGTGAGTAATAAACCTTCTATAATAAAGAGCTTCCTCTCACCCCCTTGTCTAGTCACTCCACAGACGCTTTGTGCATCATATATCTCAGTACCGGGGCTTCACTTTCATCTCTCTTCACAGACACCCGAGACACTATAAAGGCAAATGTGAAAACCGAGGAAGTGGAAATGTTTCTGAAGAATAAAAAAGAGGAAGTTCCTCTACAGATCAGCCCATGTAAGTAATAAACTTTCTGTATAAAAGATCATTCCCCCAGTTTGTCACTCCGGTGTGTTTTATACATTCCCAGTACTGAAGAATTGCTCTAATGTTTCTTCACAGATACTATAGTGAGAATTGTCAAAATTGAGGAGGAAGCATTCGTAAGGCATAAAGAGGAAAAAGTTCCTCTAGTGATTGTTCCAGGTGAGCCTCCTTTTCGCTTGCTTTCATTTTACTATCCCCCTTGTCAGGATCTGGGGCCAATGGCAATGACTCTGAAGACAGTTCAAATAATAAGCAATTTTTCGAAAATAAAGACCAACAGGCAAATCTCTTAACTTCAGAGTATGATGCAGAAACAATGCAGTACAGCAAGCTGTTACCTCACCAACTTTAACAGTGTAGGATAATACAGCGTATTGCAAGTCCTTGATATAACAGGTCCTTTTTCGGGGATACAAGTCCAGGCTGTTAATCCACAGGTTCCAAGAACAGATAACACATAAAATCCTTCGGCTGCAATTCAGCACTGTCAGTATTGGGAGCAGCAAGGCACAGGCTCCTCATCCCAGCCTCTCCATCTCCACACTGGAAGCCCCAGTGGCTCTTTTTATTATGCTTCCTTTGCAATTAGCCTCATCACCTGGGAAGACCTGTGAGTAGGGGAAAAACCCATAGAGAACCCGGGATGTGGATTGGATCTCTGATATCCCGGCATGGATCGTGCCTGCCTGTAAAACTCATGGGAAAAATAGACCCCATCCACCACTTTTCCATACACTTTACCACATATCCCCCTCCCTCTTCTTCAGACCTGAGGTCTGGGGATTTTCATTGACCATACAATACACTCTGCATAAATCATCCGCATTCCCCTTAGGGTTTACCTTAATATTGGGTTCAGTTTTCGTATGGTGATTTATTAGGCGAGTACTGCCTGGTAGGTCAGAAAACTTACATCTGCTTTCCTGTAAGAACTCTCTCACCTCCTGCTTCTGGTGTCCTGACAGGGCCTCAGCTATTTTTATTGTGACCTTTGCCCTTGCGGCTCCAAGAGTGGGGTCTCTTAATTTCTCAGCCCCAAAATTACCCCGAGCCACTTCTAGGTCCAAAACCCGCTGATCAGGCAGGGAAGTCTCGTCATCTTTGCCTGCTAACACCTGTAATGGAAACCGGTCATTGTTGCACAACTCAGATGAACCCATATTTTCATTAGGCACCGCATGACAACTATTGTTTCCATTAGACATTTCACATGACTCATTAACAGGGAGGGGTACAGGTTCTGCGGGAGATTCTTCGCTGGCGGCAGAAGTGTTACCCCTTTCCCACAACTCCCAGAACAATGGGAAATCACGGCCTATTATTACTTCATGCATAAGGTCTTTTACTACCCTGACTTTGTAGGTCACAGTTCCAGATGAAGTCCCAAACTTAACCGTGGCCACAGGGTAATTTACAGTATCCCCGTGGCTAAAAAGCACTTTGACATGTTTGTTCAGCACATACTTCCTAGCCACAAGACTGTCCCGAACCAAAATAACCCGAATCCAAGAGGGCCTTCACTGAGTGGTCATTTATTTTTATCACAGACATGTGGCTCAGTCTATGACCATGAAAGGGCTGCACAAGCAGGTTCTGCAAACAGGGACATTCGCCGGCTAGCGTCACACTCCATGGGCTCAGGGGAAAGAGAGCAATAAGCGGCTATGTGTCCCCACTCATGGCACTTCCAGCACTGGGAAATACTGGACCTCCTTACCCAGCCGTCCTCCGTAGGATTAGCGGGCCTCTGGGGGTCAGGGTCAGTCTTTTGCCCTGGCTCAAAGTCTAGAGCCCTGCTCCCTCTCCCTTCCACACACCTCCAGCTGGATCTCTCTTACCCACAGATGTCACTGGTTTGATGGTCCTGGAAGGTGCTGGTGCTGCAGGGGCATCCCGGAGGTAGTCCTCAGTCGCTGTGTACCGTTCCACCATGTTGACGAGATGCACAGCAGTCCGAGGGTCTCCTTGTCCAACCCATCGCTGTAGCTCTGCCGGCAGGGTCCTGAAGTAATGGTCCACCACAATCCGAGCTGGTGTAGAGTTCTCTGGTTCCAGCCACTTTTGTACCAGATGAATCAGGTCATACATCTGCGACCGGGCAGGCTTGTCAATGGCGAAACTCCAACTGTGAACTCTCCTGGCCCGAACCATAGTAGGCTTTTTGTGGTTCTCCTGTCAGAAAGGGTGCAATCACATCCGCCCACTCTGCAACAGGCAGCTTCTCTCTCTCTGCCACTCTTTCAAATACAGTGAGGTAGGCCTCGACCTCATCATCATCAGGTGTCATCTTTTGCAAGACCTGCTGAATGGCCCTCCTCGCACCACCAGTCTCAACCAAGATTCTCTCCTGTTGTTGTTGGTGATTTTAGCCATAACAGTCTGGTTTGTTTCTTGCTGTTGTGCCATGGCCTGCACATGTTTGAGATTAGCCTGTATCAGCTGCTTTATCACCTCCATTTGCGACTGGTGAGACATCTTTGTTGCCGCTTTCACCTAAGCCATCCACTGTTAAATGTCACCGCAGAGTTTTTGTCATTCCATTGCCCCTAGCAACAGTCAAATGCCTGCAACCTCCACCAATTGTCAGGATCTGGGGCCAACGACAATGACTCTGAAGACAGTTCTTAGTCAAATTATGATGAATCTATTGAAAATAAAGTCCAAGTGGCAAAATCTCTTAACTTCAGAGTATGATGCAGGATACAATGCAGTACAGCAAGCTGTTACCTGACTATCCTGACTGTTCCAAGAACAGATAACACATAAAGTCCTTCGGCTGCAATTCAACGCTGTCAGTATTGGGAGCAGCAAGGCACAGTCTCCTCCTCCCAGGCCCTCCAACTCCACACTGGAAGCCTCAGTGGCTCCTTTTATAAGGCTTCCTTTGAAATTAGCCTCATCACCTGGGAAGACCTGTGAGTAGGGGAAAACCCGTAGAGGACCCAGGATGTGGATTGGATCTCTGATATCCCTGCGTGGATCGTGCCTGCTTGAAAAACTCATGGGAAAAATAGACCCCCATCCACCACTTTTCCATACACTTTACCACACCCTATAAACTTTGATGATAGACTATGGAGGCACGTACCCTTTCTAGAAGGCTTTGAAATGCTCTGTCTCTCCCTGACATTGCTAAGGAGCCCATCTTGGCTGCCCAACGTGTTTCAGTGACACTGACTGTAAGGGTCTAAGGGTTGTCTGGCCTCCCTCGTTCAACCAAGGTCTGTCATTGTACGGCCAGCAGCTGCTGTGAATAACCTCCAAGGACCACAACATGCACATGAGATGCGATCCAAGAAGCTATTCCAGTTTATTTAGAAAGCATTACACAGATATACCCAGCATGTTAGCTAGGGTGGGTGAGTACTCGGACCCCCACTATAGGAATGCATCCGCAGTGTATCACGTAGAAGGTTTAGTAATGCATTCCACACTTATCAGAGAAATAATATATCTTACTGGTTTGACTATTTCTTGCAATAATTCAGTAAACTCCTAGCTTACCCATCCATTAATCAGTTACACAAGCCTTGTGGGCCTCTCCTGGCTGTATGTTGAGACTAGTTATCTTATATTTTTATAAAAACATTTCTTAATATCTTCACAAAAATCAAAATGGTGCAGGAAAGACAAAATGGCGTAACCGATGCTAAGCTTGCCTTCTGCACTGACCTCAAATCAGTCCTTTTCTAATCTCTTCTCTCTGTTGCTACAATGTCAATCAGAGTAAAAATACTACTCCCTATATTTTTGAGGAGTCTTTTTAGTCAGCAGGGAGTACAGTGCATGCGCCGGCTCTCGTCCAATCAGAGATGTAGGACATGCATATTAATGTTCGGCAAACTGATCTGTGTTCGACAATCTGGAGCGGGAGTGGCTGCATCCCTAGACGTGGGCATGCTCCTGTCCCAGCCTATATGATTGAGATGCTGGGGATGTTGCCGCTCTTGCTCCCGATTGTTTACAGCTCAGATGGAGCAGCTGGAAAAGGAAAAAGGTGAGTTTTTGCAGCAACAATAATTGGGGGGGTTCACACAGTTGGGGATGCCCCTGGGGAGGGCCGGCCCTGTCTCCTGTGTTCCTGTTAAAAAAAAAAAAATATATATATATATATATATATATATATATATATATATATATGAAAGTAATATACCTATCACTTCTAATTCTGCTGCCATGCAGGCATAACGTCTGTGGGGAATAATAACCATGTGATGTTTTAGACTATAAAAGAAAGCTAACAGTCATTTTGTAGAAAAAAATGACCTTTGATCGGGGGGGCATTCCGATTCCAATTTTATCATATTTGGCCACCGGTGTTGAGTGACCCAATTTGTGAAAACTCTCAACCTATGCATTCTGCTTACCTCTTCCATGATCCTCTGTGCACATATGCGTGCTCCCCTCCAATCAGTGCTCTATGCCATGCATATTATTGAGGGGCACAGAATGCTAACTGCAGAGTGTCAAGCATTCCTTCGGCGGCTCCCCATGACTATGCGTACCCATTTCAACCAATTCAGATAGGTTTCATACCAGCATGAAGGCGGAGCTTTCGGGCGAGCACCCCGCAGCCGCCTGTGGAAAGCTGCCCATAGTAATCTACGGGCATTTTCACATATTCTTTGGGCATTTATAGAGCGCTACACAAAAGCCCAGCATCTTGAATCCACAGAGTGGAGAATGAAAACACGAATGCCCTTGTTAGGGTCTTATAGACGGTAGGAGTTGTTTTGGTCTTCGTAAAAAAGTATCTGCTAGAAGAAATGTTAAGGTGATATATGCTGCACTGTCAACAGTAGACTGTGACACTTTGTTGTCCTCACGGGGATACTTCCCGATTGTTTGTGCTGCTTAGATCTCATGCTATGTTTTCTGAAAGAGTAAAATACTACTCCCTATATTTTTGAGGAGTCTTTTTAGCCAACAGGGAGTACGCAATTTGCTAGAATTAAGGCCCGGGTTTTGTTCCTTGCTTTTTTTGGATGCCCTACTATTTAAAACTCCCCAAATCGCCCATACAAACTCACCCTTCCCTGGTCCTACGGTGCATGCGCCGGCACTCATCCAATCAGAGATGTTGGACATGCATCTTAATGTTTGGCGAACTGTTCTGTGTTCGACAATCAGGAGCAAGAGAGTCTGCATCACAAGACGTGGGCATGCTCCCGCCCCAGCCTATATGAATGAGGGGGATGTTGCCGTTCTTGCTCCCGATTGTTTACAGCTCAGAGGGAGCAGCTGGAAAAGGAGACTTGTGCAGCAACCATAATTTGGGGGGGGGGGGGGGTTCACACAGTTGAGATACCCCAGGGGAGGGCTGTCCCTGTCTTGTTGTGTACATGAGCATACAGGTTGTTAAAAACTTCCTATATATGGAAGTAATATACCCATCACTTCTAATTATGCTGCCATGCAGGGATAGAGACTGCAGGGGATAATAGCCATATGTTGCATCAGACAATAAAAGATAGCTAATGATTGGCCACCGGAATCCTGATTTGTGAAAACTCTCAACCTGTCCCTTCTGCTCACCTCTTCCGTGGTCCCCTGTGAACATGTGCTGGCTCTCCTCCAATTAGTGCTCTATGCCATGCATATTATTGAGAGGCACAGAATGCTAACTGCAAAGTGTCAAGCATTCCTTTGGCCGCTCCCCTATGGCTGTGCGTACCCATTCCAGCCAATTCAAATAGGCTGGTTTCACACCCAGGGATTTCGGGCAAGCACCCCGCAGCCGCCTGTGAATAGCTGGCCATAGTAATCTATGGGCTCTTTCACATATTATTATTATTGTTTATATAGCGCCATCATCTTCCGTAGCGCTTTACAAAGTAGTAGTTACAGACAGGGTAGAAACATACGGTACATATACTATATCAAGTGCAGTTTTACAGATTTGACAGTGAATATTCTGAGAACAAGATACAATAGGAAAGAGAGCCCTGCCCTTGCGAGCTTACAGTCTAAAGGAAGAGGGGTGAAGACGAGGGGGAAGGATCACAAACAGTCAGTATTGAGCTTTATGGCATATGCCCTTTAGAAGATTGGTTAAGCCAGATTGTATGCTTGTCTGAATAAGTGAGTTTTAAGGGCACCTTTGAAGGTTTTGAGTGTTTGTGGAGTGGTGGATTGGGTGCGGGAGGGCATTCCAGAAGATTGGAATTGCACGTGAGAAGTCTTGGAGGCGGGCGTGAGAGGAGGTGACCAGGGTGGAGGACAGGAGGTCAGCAGCAGAGCGAAGACTGCTTCTAGGTTGATATTGTAGGACTAGAGATGAGATGGAGGGAGGGGCCTGGTTGGAGAGAGCTTTGTATGCGAGAGTTAGAGTTTTGAACAGGAAGCCAGTGTAGGGATTGGCAGAGAGGCGCAGAACTGGAGGAGCGAGAGGAGAGATGGATAAGGCGAGCAGCAGAGTTCAGGCTAGATTGGAGGGGTGCCAGTCTGTTAGTTGGTAAGCCACAAAGAAGAATGTTGCAGTAGTCCAGTCGGGATATGACCAGGGCGTGCACTAACATTTTAGTGGTGTCAGGTGAGAGGAAAGGACCGATGCGTGAGATGTTTTTAAGTTGGAGGCGACAGGCGGTGGCCAGGGAGTGAATATGTGGTTTGAAAGAGAGGCCAGAGTCCACATGACTCCCAGGCACGGAGCTTGGGGAGTTGTTGTTATTGTGTAATTGTTGACAGAAATAGACGTGTTAGAGAGGGGAGGGGAGTTTAGATGGTGGGAAAATGACCAGGTCTGTCTTGTTCATGTTTAGCTTGATTATATATATTCCTCAAGCATTTTCGGGGGGGTTCTAAAAAAACCCTGGCAGCAGTATCTTGAGGTCACAGCGCTTGTGATTCCACTCCATTGAGTGGAGAATGCAAATGCTAACACTCTCCAGACTCTCGAATGTGCAAGTGCATCGCAAACACACTGGTGTGAAAGCAGCCTTAGCCCTGGGTGTGGGGATCATCTGGAGGGATGCAGAGGATAGGGCCATGATGCTCGCATGCGCTATAAGTAATATCCCCGGCAAACTGGAAGATTTAAAAAATACAACTCTGTGAAGTACTCACCTGTAGAGTTGGTATTATACGCATACAGCACGTCATGCTCCAGTAGTAGTAATAACATGTGGGTAATCCTCCGGCGCCGTGCACTGCAGACATGTAGAAAACAAGCCCTACATATACCGAGGCACCTCCCACAAATCCCCAGCATTGAAAAGCAGTGAGAAAGGGAGGCCAGGAGAAACAACCACCCAAAACTGGCAAAAATATCAAAGATAACAATCACCAACAGGGGATCCAGAACAAGGTGAAAACAGGGTGGGGTGGAGCAGGACATGCTGTATGCGTATAATACCAACTCTACAGGTGAGTACTTCACAGAGTTGTATTATTCTAAGCATACAGCACGTCCTGCTCCAGTAGTAGTAATAACATGTGGGCCATCCAATAGCAGTGTCCATAAAGAAGGGTGGGATCCCCAACAGAAGGCAACAGCAAGCAGTCTAAACTACTGCCACCTGCAGAACCTTGCGGCCAAACACAGCGTCAGCTGAGGCCCGAACATCAACCTTGTAAAACTTTGTAAAGGTATGTACAGAAGACCAAGTAGCGGCCTTGAAAACTTGCTCCACAGAGGCCTGGTGCTGAAAAGCCCAAGAAGCCCCAACAGCTCTAGTAGAATGAGCAGTAAGACGAAAGGGGGGAGTCTTCCCCTTTGCAGTATAGGCTTGAACAACCGCCTGACGAACCCATTTACTGATGGTAGACTTGGCGGGAGCCAAACCCTTCCTAGGCCCATGAGGCACAATGAAGAGAGCATCCGTCTTTAGGGTTACTAGGATTAGGGAACAAGGAAGGAAGTACAATATCTTGATTCAAATGAAATGCAGACACAACCTTAGGCAGGAAATCTGGCTTGAAGCGAAACACCACCTTATCCCGGTGTCTCTCAAAGTAGGGAGGCTGAATAGACAAAGCAGCCAACTCAGACACACGTCTGACCGAAGTGATGGCTACCAGGAAGACAACCTTGAGCGTGAGCACAGCTAGAGTGGCCTCATGAATAGGCTCAAAGGGAGCCCCTTGCAGGGCCGACAACACCAAGTTCAGATCCCAAACAGGAACCATAGGTTTCCGAGGGGGGCGCACATGAGTGACCCCCTGAAAGAAGGTCTTGATAAGAGAGTGCTGGGCAAAGGTCTTCTGAAAGAAGATAGACAGGGCCGAAACCTGGCCCTTCAAGGTACTAAGCTTAAGACCTAAGTCTAGACCATGTTGTAAGAACTCCAGCACCCTGGATACTAAGAATTACCGGCAGGGAAGGGACCTGGATTCACACCAGTCAATGTAAGCACGCCATACTCTATAATAGATGGCAGCAGAGGTCTTCTTCCTGGCTTGCACCATAGTAGCTACAACAGATGCAGACAAACCCTTTTCCATCAAGATGGAGGTTTCAATAGCCAAGCCGTCAAAGCCAGGGTTAGTAAATTGGGATGGCGTAGAGACCCTTGAGTCAGAAGGTCTGGCAACCATGGCAGATCGTACTGATTTACTGCCATTTGAACCACGTCCGCGAACCACACTCTTCTTGGCCACCTTGGGGCCACCAGAATTGCGGGTACCCCTTCCAGAGCGATCTTGCGCAGTACTGTGCCCAGAAGGGGAATTGGTGGAAACACATACAGGAGCCGAAACTCCTTCCAAGACATTGACAGGGCATCCGTGGCCAGAGCCAGAGGATCCTGAGACAGGGATACAAAGCTCGGTAGCTTGTGATTGTGACGTGACGCAAAGCGATCCACGTCCGGCACACCCCAACGGTGACACAGTGACTGAAATACCCTGTCGCAGAGGGGCCATTCCCCCTGACGGGACGACCCCCTGCTCAGAGCATCTGCTAGCAGATTCTCTGTCCCCGGAATGTAGACAGCCGATATGCATTGTACATTGGTCTCTGCCCAAGTTAGAATCAGAGACACCTCCTGGAGAGCACCCTTGCTCCGGGTTCCTCCCTGATGATTGATGTAGGCTACGGCCGTCCTGTTGTCTGAGCGTACCTGAACCGCCAGACCCTTCAGGTGCTGGGTCAATCGTTCCAGCACCAATCGGACCGCCCTGAGTTCCAGGACATTGATAGGAAGATGGGCCTCCTGAGGGCCCCACCTCCCCTGGAAGCGCAGGGACTTCCAGAATCCCCCCCAGCCCGAAAGACTGGCATCCGTTGTGACCGTCTCCCAGGAGGGAGCCAGGAAGGATCTGCCCCTTGTCAAATTCCTGTGGTCCAACCACCATACAAGGGATTGTCTGACCGAGGGGGGAATCACCCAGCTGTCGTCCAGAGATGCTGGGTCCTTGTTCCATACTGACAGAAGGTGAAGCTGCAGGGTTCTCAAATGAAACTGGGCAAAGGGCACCACCTCGAAGCTTGTCACCATCGAGCCCACCAACTGCATTCCCTGCCGGATGGAGGGATGAGGGTTCGCGAGCAGGGATCTCGCCTGGGTTGTCAGAGCTTCCACCTTCTGCGGAGGAAGGAATATCCTTGACTGATCCGAGTCCAGAATCATCCCCAGAAACGGGGTCACTGAGGAGGGGGACAGAGAGGACTTTGGGTAATTGATCACCCAGCCGAAGGACTCCAGGGTGGACACCACCAACCGAGTGTCCAGCTCTGCCTGCCGCAGAGACTGAGAGGTGATGAGAATATCGTCCAGGTAGGGAAACACGCGTATGCCCTTTAGTCTTAAGAGAGACATCACCCCTGCCAGCACCTTGGTGAAGACCCTGGAAGCCGACGTAAGGCCGAATGGTAGGGCCACGAACTGATAATGCTGATCCAACAGCGCAAATCTGAGGAACCTTTCGTGCCCTGAGAACACCGGAACATGCAGGTAAGCGTCCTTGATGTCCACAGATGTCATGAAGTCCCCTGGACGCAGCGAGGCAATGGCCGAGTCTCCATACGAAAATGCCTGCTTCTGACAAACTTGTTTAGGATTTTCAAATCCAGAATGGGTCTGACTGACCCGTCCTTTTTGGGCACCGTGAACAGGCTGGAATAAAACCCCATGCCCCTGTCTCTTAAGGGAACCTCGCAGATGACCCCGAGCTCCAGAAGGTCCTGCACAGCCAGCATCAAGACCCGACCTGAGGCAGGATCCTGTGGGATCCGAGACCCAACGAGCCTGGTAGGGGGCAGCACAGCAAATTCTATCTTGTAACCGGAGGAGACTACCTCCTGAATCCACCTGTCTGGGACAAGGCGTCTCCAGACATGCTCGAAGTGCTGTAGATGTCCCCCCACCCTGACGGGCGAGGGCGCTCCTTCATGCTTGGGGGGGGGCTTTGGGCTTGGCCCCCAGGAGGAGCCAGGACGGCGTCCTCTGTTCTTGTTCCAGGGTTCTGCGCGAGACCCAGAGAAGGACACCCCTCTACCTTGCTTGGTCCCACGGTAGGGGGTAGAATGGGAGCTTGGACCACGAAAGGGCCGAAACTGACGCTTGCGCTGGGGCAGCTTGCCACCCTTGGCAAAGATATCTAATCTTTCTCCAAACAGGCGCAGTCCTTTAAATGGAAGCCCCGTTAGGTGCCTTCTTGGCGACGTTGTCAGCAGCCCACTGGCGTAACCAGATCGCGCGGCGTATGGCCACCACCAGAGCAGAAGATCTAGCGCTCAGCTTAATAGCATCGTCCGATGAAGATAGGATATAATTCACAAAGGTCTCACAAGTGGCCAGAGCGTTGGCAGCCTCAGAGGGCAGGTCATCCGCCCCTTCCAGGGCAGTCTTAACCACCGTCCTGAGCGCCACCGCCGTGATGGCTAAGGCGCACACCGGGCGGAGCGACGCTCCCCCAAATGCAAAGGCATGGGATGCCAATTGATCAACTCGCCGATCCTCTAAATCCCGCAGGGTAGTAGTGTCAGGGGAGTGCATAATAGAGGTGTTGGACAGACTCAAGATCGGGGCATCGACCTCGGGCGGCGATGTCCAACACCTAACCAGATCGGCAGGAAATGGATACTTCTTATCCACAGCTTTAGGAATCCCCTGGAGTTTGCTGGGATGTTCCCATTCTTTCAGCACTAGGTTATTAAAGGGAATAAAGGGAAACTCCAACCGCACCCTAGCGGTATGAAACAGGTTGCCCCTTTGCCGAGGGCCGCGGGAGGGGGAGAGAGGGATAACACATCAAAGATCTGAGACAGCAGTCTGTCAATGTCGTCCTGGGACCAAAGATCAGAACCAGACTCCTCCTGACTCCTGGACTCGTCCTTGTAGGATCCTGAGTCAGAGAGTAGTTCCCCTTCCTCTGATGGGGACTGAGCATAGGAAAGCAGTAAATCATCAGATTCTACAGGGAGAATAGTAGCTTCAGGATTCAAATGACGCCTCTTGGCAGTAGCCTTGCGCGCCAAGGAGCCAGCAATAAAGCTTTCCACACTAGCCAATCTAGAGGCCAAATCAGCGTGAGAATCCCCACTAGTATTGGGGGTTATGCTCAAGCTCGGGGGAGTAGGGGAAATAAGGCGAGGTGCGGGCCCAGCCTCGGAAGAGGTGGGGAGACCGGCTAGCGCCTGTTGAGCACAAGGTACGCAGACCCGTGTATTGTCACCGCTGCTAGGTGTAACCCCACAAGCTGCACACAGACGGGCTTGTCCCAGGGGGACCACGTTCGCGATGTCCTGGGATGCCTCCATATGGTGATTATTAAATTCAATATGCCAGTAGGGATTGACGCTTTAAGCAACCCTGGATGCCCCAATAACCTGCTGGGAAGTGGGAGTAATTTCTGAAAAATGGTCTGGACCGGGCGCTACGTCGGGCCGGGGAAAGCCACCGATGACCGCTGTCTGAAAGACACAAGGGGAACAGGGATGTCGGAGCCGAGCGCGAAGAAGCAAGCTAGGGAAAAGATCACCCATGAGGGCACTTACAGGTCTGGGAGGGGAGGACTATCTTCACCACGCGCATGCGAGAAGGAAATGGCGCCCAGCGAACCTCGAAGTGCGGGCCAGAGCGGACGATGACGCGGAACGTGCCAGACCGAACCACGCCTCCCCCCCGGAGAGTGCGAAGCTAGAAGGCGCGCAGCCAATCAGGAGTGAATGTAGATACGTCAGCATCACTTCAGAGAAGAAGTCTGACAAAGTGAGTAAGGAGATTTGAAAAAAACGCCGTAGCTTCCCCAAACAGTGCTGCTGTATGCACCTAGAGCACAGTAAAACGCTGCGGTCAGTTGAAAAATAAGCAAGTGAAACGCGCTCTGACACCCTGTAGCGGTAAAGCGTCTGTAGTGTACTTAGGGCAAGGAGTAGGCCATCAACACACAACCCCCCCCCCCTCTTTTTCCCCCCACTAACTGGGAATCTGGGAAGGAAGGTGACCCGAATAGAGGTTCACCGTTAGATGGGGCATGGGGGCACTGGTGCGGGAGGGGCATCCACTGAAGGCTCACCATTCGCCTTAACCGCCTACCCTATGGAGGGGGATTGCGGTGGAGACTAGCTCCGTAAGCACACTAGGTGCTGCCTACCTTCACCCGACCAACGCAGCCCAGGCTGGGAGGCATTAATTCACAATGAGGACGGGTGGAAATAGTCCCGCAGGGCCTCGGGCTGTGAAGCCCCGCTCGCCAGCGAGAGCGTGATATTTCATGTCTTCGCAGTTCCAGCACTGCAGAGAAATCTGGGGATTTGTGGGAGGTCCCTCGGTATATGTAGGGCCGGAAGGAGCTTGTTTTCTACATGTCTGCAGTGCACGGAGGCGGAGGATTACCCACATGTTATTACTACTACTGGAGCAGGACGTGCTGTATGCTTAGAATAATGTGGGGCATCCCAGATCAGGACCCCCTCCCCCAGAAAGCGAGAGGGACCACCGTCCCTAGAGTATTACAGACTGGTGGTTGCTTCTCTAAGTTTTATCTTAGCTGAATTGTTTGCTGGTTGAAGATCCAGATTCTCACATACATGAATTGGTGTGGGTATATATTGAGCAGAAGTCCAGTGTATCAATCTCCCCCTCCCCCTGAAGCAGAGGCAGGGCAGGGGGGTTACAACAAAAAAAAATCTTACACTCTCTCCCATTGCTTCAGCTCTTGGATGCAGCCATTTTGAACTGGAAGCACAGAGCAGCTTCCTCCACTCTGTGAACTGCCCCACCAGCCCTTTCACTTGAATGAACGGGCAAGAGTGCGCACAGAGTGCAGTGTCCTGTCACAGGAGCCTAGATGACGTTGCAGAATCCAGTTGAGGTAAGATTTCTTTCTGTAACCCTCTCACTCTGCCCCCCTCCCCCGATGCTGCACTGGACTTCCTCTTTAAGATTATTTGGAGTCCTAGCAACAGAATCAGGAGAAAGTCGTTAGATAAGAAAAAACTTTTCAATGTTTGTGTTAGGGACATTAGTAGGTAACAGCTATGTACTAAGCTTGTTTGGGTCTTATAGAAGCTAGGGGTTGTTTTGGTCCTCTTTAAAAGTATCTGCTAGAAAGAATAGGAGAACATATGCTGCACTGTTAACCTTCCTCACAGTGAAGAACCCTTTGCTCGTCTGGTCTGGTCACAGTAGACTGTGCCAATGTGTTGTCAGTGCTTATCTTGTTTTTTTTATAAATTATTTCAGCGGACTTGTTTATGTCTTGCTTTTGAATATTGAGGTGCTGTAGAGTTCCTCTTTTAACCCCTATCTCCCTCTTCACTTTTTATTTTTTTCCAGGTGCAGTATCCGAACATAATAATATGGCTGAACATATAACTCCAAATGTTAAAAGGGAGAAACATGACATCACAGAATATGCTTCAGGAGACCCAAGTATCCCAAACCAACATCCTGCACTACACCTTGCACATCCCTCATCTCAGCACTGTTCACAAGAGGAATGTCAGACTGTTTTGCTTACGCATTGTACTGCTCGTCAATCTAAAAAGCCATTTTCTTGTTCTGAATGTGGGAAATGCTTCTCTCACAAATCAGACCTCATCAAACACGAAAGAGTTCATACAGGGAAGAAGCCGTATTCATGTTCTGAATGCGGGAAATCTTTTTCTCACAAATCAAGCCTCAACAGACATAAAAGGATACATACTGGAATAAAGCCATATAAATGTTCTGAATGTGGAAAAAACTTTTCTTGGAAATCAAAGCTTGTAAGTCATGAAAGAATTCACACTGGAGAGAAGCCATATTCATGTTCCAAGTGTTTGAAATATTTTTCTTGGAAATCACAGCTAACCTCTCATGAAAGATTCCATACAGGAGAGAATCTCCATTCGTGTTCTGAATGTGGGAAATGTTTTTCTAATAAAGCAGTGCTTATCAAACATGAAAGAGTTCATACAGGAGAGAAGCCATATTCATGTTTTGAATGTGGAATATGCTTTTCTAAGAAATCACATCTTATCACACATGGAAGAGTTCATACAGGGGAGAAGCCATATTCATGCGCTGAATGTGGGAAAGCTTTTCTCCATAAATCAGCCCTGATCATTCATGAAAGAGTCCATACAGGGGAAAAGCCATACTCCTGTTCTGAATGTGTGAAAAGCTTTTCTGATAAATCGGTCCTTAGTAGACATAAAAAAGTTCACACAGGAGAGAAGCCATATTCATGTTCTGAATGTGGGAAATGCTTTTGTAATAAGTCAGTTCTTATCAGTCATGAAAGAGTTCACACAGGAGAGAAGCCATATTGTTGTTCTGAATGTGGAAAATGCTTTACTCAGAAATCAAAGCTTAGCACGCATAATAGAGTTCATACAGGAGAGAAGCCATATTTGTGTTCTGAATGTGGGAAATGCTTTGCCGTTAAATCAGTCCTTATCAAACATAAAACAAGAATCCATACAGGGCAGAATATATGCTCATTATGAACGTGGGAAATGTTTTTTTTTAAGAAATTAAATTATAAGGAAATGAATCCAGACTCAGTGATCCCCTTTAGTATACCAGCATTTGAAGCATGGCGCCAATTTGAAATTACTTAATTAAGGATGTTAACTAACCAAGCTTATCAAAAAAATAATCAGGCAAATGATTCCCTCCTATTAGAGATAATGGGTTCCAATTTCTTCGAGCACTGTGGGTTAAAAAGTTTACCAACAAAAATTGAACAATCATTTGGATGCAAAGTAATAATCCTCAAAGAGGGGCCATTTACTCTGAAAATAGAGCAGGGCTGGTGAAGTGGATCTCTTCATTTCCAAACTATGATGATGTTGACAACATAAAACATTTTTTTAATTCATGGAACACAATAAAATCATGCTCTTATAGAGAGATGTTCTTAAAACTATTCCATCAGGCCTATATCTCTCCCCTGGAGCCTTTTTTAATGAACTCTTTGCCTAACAGTAGTTGTTCGAAATGGCAACAAGACGCAGATATATTCCACTGCTTATTGATTTGCCGCAACTAAGCGTTTAGTTCATTGTTACGCCACAACTAAATTAACTTTCTCCCTCTAACCCCAGAATAGGCTATTTTTGGCAAATTGTTCCTTAAGAGTGGAAAAGGGGGTGAAGAAGCTGGCTTTTATATTCCCAGTGGCTAAAATGTTAATAATGCCTGGGATAAGCACACATCTGTCCTATAATAAAGAGAACATACAGTATGCACATAAGGGCAGACTAGATAGACCGGATGGATTCCTTCTGCTGTCAACCTTCTATGTTTCTGTGGATCTCCCCAGACCTACCTCCCTTCAAACTTTTTCTCTAAAAGTTGCAACTTGTATTTAAAATGGATTTGGTGGTGGCTACTGTAGAAAAGGAAAAACACAGAGGTTTTTATTTGGTATAGTCTCTTATTGCAGCATTGACACAATATGCAAAAATCTCAGAGAATCTTTTGAGAATACTAATTGGTGAAGGTATATGCAGGTCTAGAGTTATGCATTAATAATATGTATTTACAAGAAGCAGCTTGAGAAGTAGACTTGCGGAATTCTACTAAGTATCGTCTAGTCTGAAATGTTCTGCTGATAACATGCGTAGTTTACTGAGAAAGTGTTCTGTGTAAGATTTTGTTTTAGTTTCACACTGAAATGGAAAGGTGGGGGCATTGGCTGCATATAAGATTGTAAGCTTCGCTTCAATAAACTTTGTAAAAGATTTGTATGGTAGATGATCGTATCTGTGTCTCCTTCGATACGCCATACATATCTCCAGCTGCAGCTGGTCGGTAAAGGTGTGAAGGTGACGCATAGTCGGGGTGACGCATAGTCCGAGGTACACCAGGAAGAAGCCCCCAACACTTGGTATTTACAAAGAATGGTCCAAAATCACCCACCAATCCCAGCCACATAATATATACTGTGTGCTAGCTTTGTATATGCTATTTGATGTCATTGTCTATCTCCTATTTATCTATTACCTATCTCTGAATGTCAAATGATATTTTTACTTATAATTAGTTCTCACTGTTAAATACACAGTGTGCAGTGGAGTGTTATATACAGTTGTACATGTAACAAAAAGGACTTTTTGTGTAGTCACCTGTAAAATATATATTCTAAGTATACAGTACGTCCTGCTCCAGATAGATTACTTACACTTGGGTTATCCTCTGCCAGATGGCGCTGCACTGCAGAGACATGTAAAACAGGCTCCTCCCGGCCCCTGAAATACCCGGGACCTCCCACAAATCCCCAGATTTCTCTGCAGTGCTTACTGCAAAGACATGAAGTTATCACTCTCTCGCAGGTGAGCGGGGCTATTAGCCTGCGGCCCTGTCGGACTATTCCCACCCGTTCCTCGTGTGATGTGCCTCCCAGCCTGGGCTGCGCTGGTCGGGTGAAGGTAGGCAGCACCACGTGTGCTTAAGGAGCGCTGCTCCACCGCAGTCCCCCACCAAAGGGTAGGCGGTATAGGCTGATGGTGAGCTTTCATGGATGCCCCTCCCGCATTATTGCCCCATGCCCCGCGTAGCGGTGGGTCCTGTACAGAGGGCCGCCATCCTCCCTCACTCTCCCTGTAGCCTTCGGGAGGGAAAGAAGGGGAGGTGTGTGGGTGAGCGTGATTCGTGCATACGCTTTTTGTCTTTTGACTAGTATATGTGGTGTCTGCTGCCGCACGGACTTGTCTTTTTTAATATTGCAAATGCTGCTGCCGCCGCCGCGCGCGTCTTTTCCTTCATCTGGATGTTCCGCGCCGGGCGGCGGCGTTACCTCAGACACTTCTGCGTTATCATTGGCTGCTTGTCTGTGGGCTTTGTGCTCTTCGGTGGGGGGGGGGGGGACCTGGCTTGGCACGCCCTGCGTCACGGCCCACTCTGGCCCGCCCTTTGTTGTACTCTCGGCGCCATTTTGTCAGTGCGCGCTCGTGTGGCAGTTATACTTACCGCGGTCCTTAAGTGCACTTCCCTAGCGGGTCATTGGGGCATCCAGGGTTGCTTATAGCGTAAATCCCTACTGGCATATTGTGCCTAATAATCACCATATGGAGGCATCCGATTGGTTACCGGGGTCCCTTTGGGACAAAACCGGCTGTGTGTAGCGTGTGGGCAGCCTCATGCTGACGCTGACAAGGCATGGGTCTGTGTACCCGGTGCTGAGCAGGTGCTTGCATTGCAATCTGGCCTGCCAGTGACTGCACCTCGTTTCACTTCACCTACTCCCCCAAGCTTAAATCTCACTCCTGTTGAGTTGCATACTAGTGGGGATTCTCAGCCTGATGTGTCTTCTAGACTGGCTATTGTTGAACAGATTATTGTGAATAGCGCGTAAGGGCCCTGCTAAGAAGCGGCACTTGACTCCTAATGTTACTGTTTTCCCTGTGGGAACTGAGGAGTTTATGAATCTGTATGGCTATACCCCGTCTGATGAAGGGGAGCTCTGTTCTGATTCAGGCTCATCTGATGAGAGACCAAGGGGTCATGACGATTCTGGCTCTGACCCCTGGGCCCCGGATGACACTGACAGATTATTGTCCCAAATTTTTAAGGTTCTGTCTATCTCTCTCCCTGTTGAGGCTCCCAGGCAAAGAGGGGAGTTTTTCCATACAGCAAAATCACGTTTGGAATTTCCAGAGCAGGCACATTTCCATAACCTTGTGCTCAAGGAATGGGAGTGCCCCTGTAACTGCCCGGGGTTCCAAAGAGTTGGGATAGGAAGTATCCCTTCCCTGCTGAGGTGGTTAAATGTTGGTTATCCCTCCCCCGGCGTGGATGCCCCGATCCTAGGGCTATCTATCACCTCTGTCATGCATTCCCCTGATTCCACTACCCTGTGGGATGCTGGGGACCAGCGCATTGACCAGCTGGCCTCCCACGCCTTTGCATGTGCGGGGACGGCGCTGCGCCCGATCTGTGCCTCTGCTATTACCGCTGTGGCCACTAGAACCCTTATCAGAAATATGCTTGATAGTGCCTCTGATGATTTGCCTTGTGTGGTGTTTAATGCAATCTCCAGTTGTGATGTTTGTCCTGTCAGCATTAGATGACACCATCAGAATGTGTGCCAGAACTTCGGCCCTCGTGGTAGCTATACGCCGCTCGGTTTGGCTGCGCCAGTGGGCTGCTGACATCGCTGCCAATAAGGCCCTCACTGGGTTTCCCTTTAAAGGACTGCATCTGTTGGGGACCGCCTGGACCTTTTTTGCTAAGGGAGGCAGGTTACCCCATTGCAGGCGGCAACTTCGGCCCTTTCGGGGTCAGGTTTCCTTCTCCTCCCCTTACCTTGGTGCAAGACAGGAAAGGGGGGGTATCTTTCCCTGGGGCCCGGGGAGATTTCTGGGGTAGAGGCAGAGGACGTGGACGTCCTGGCTTTTCCTGGGGTCCCAGGGCTAAATCCTCTCCCAAACCCCCTCAGGCATGATGGGGCGCCCTCACCCATCCGGGTGGGGGGATGGCTGCAGCACTTCGCTCACGTCTGGAGGCTTCATGTCTCAGACCGATGGATTCAGGAGGTAGTTCCTCCGGTTACAAGTTGGAGTTTGCTGCCGATCCCCCTCCAAGATTCATCAGGTCCCGGATTCCTCAGGACCCTGTGTCAACTCAGGAGCTAGTGCAAGCAGTGCAAGGCCTCCTGGGGGTCATCTGCCAGGTGCCTTTAAGAGAAAAAGGCAGGGGCTTTTATTTCAACCTATTCACAGTACCCAAAATGGATGGTTCTGTCAGGTCCATCCTGGACGTAAAGATTCTCAACAAGTTTTGTCAAGGGCAGGCGCTTTCGCATGGAGACTCTGCACTCTGCCATCAGTTCCCTGCGCCAAGGGAATTTCATGACTTCTGTGGACATCAAAGATGCGTACCTTCATATTCCTGTGTTCCCAGGTCATCAAAAGTTATTCAGGTTCGCTCTGATGGATCAACATCATTACCAATTTGTGGCCTTGCCCTTCAGCCTCACTTCAGCTCCCAGGGTGTTCACCAAGGTGCTGGCTGGCGTGATGTCTCTACTCAGATGTCAGGGTGTCAGCGTGCTTCCCTATCTGGACGACACCCTCATCGCTTCCCAGTCTCTACATCAGGCAGAGTTGGATACTCAGCTGGTGGTGCCCATTCTGGAGTCATTCGGATGGGTGATCAACCACCCCAAGTCCCCACTGTCCCCTTCCTTGGTAACTCCATTCCTAGGAATGAATCTGGATACAGTTCAGGCAAGGATCTTCCTTCCTCAGCAGATGGACAATCTAATTGCACAGGCTCAGTCCCTCCTAGCTTGCCCCCATCCCTCCACCAGGCAGGGGATGCAGCTGGTGGGCCTGATGGTGGCATGCTTCGAAGCGGTCCCTTATGTTCAGTTCCACTTGAGGCCTCTGCACCTATTGTCAGTATGGGACAAGGACCCAGCGTCCCTGGACAGGGTCTGTGTGCTCTCCCCCCTGGTCCGGAGGTCCCTCTTGTGGTGGATGGACACAAGGAACCTGTTGCGGGGCGGATCCTTCTTGCCCCTTCCTGGGAGAAGGTCACCACAGATGCCAGTCTGTCAGGTTGGGGGGGTTTCTGGAAGTCCCTGCAGTTCCAGGGGAGGTGGGGCCCTCAGGAGGCCCACACACCTAGCAATGTCTTGGAGCTGCGAGCAATCAGGTTAGTTCTGGCTCGCTTGACTACTCATCTTTAGGGGCCTGCCTGTTCAGTTGGCGCTCGGACAACCAGACATCAATCATCAGGGAGGGACCCGGAGCAAGAGGGCCCTCCAGGAAGTGTATTTGATCCTGACCTGGGTGGAGGCCAATGTTCCCTGCATATCAGCGGTGTACATTCCGGGGGTGGAAAATCTACTGGCAGACCCTCTGAGCAGGGGGACCTCTCGCCAGGGAGAATGGTCCCTCTGCAACAGGGTGTTCCAATTTCTGTGCCACCGTTGGGGCCAACCAGATGTGGATCTGTTTGCGTCCCGTCACAATCACAAGCTCCCGGGCCTTTGTCTCCCTGTCCCAGGATCCTTTGGCCTTGACCACGGATGCTTTAGCACTGTCATGGCAGGACATTCAGTTCCTGTATGTCTTTCCTCCATTCCCCCTGCTTTGCAGGGTTCTGCGCAAGATTGCTCTGGAGGGGGTGCCAGCAATTCTGGTGGCCCCCAGGCGGCCAAGAAGAGTGTGTTCGCAGACGTGGTGCAGATGGCAGTAGACCAGTACATTCTGCCAGGGGTGCCAGCTCTGCTCACTCAGGGCCCCTTACGCCATCCCAATTTACGAACTCTGGCTTTGACGGCCTGGCGGCTGAAACCTCCATCTTGATGGAGAAAGGCTTGTCTGCCTCGGTGGTTGAGACCGTGGTGAAGGCTAGGAAGAAGACTTCTTCTTCCATCTATTATAGGGTATGGAGTACCTACATTGACTGGTGTGAGTCTAGGTCTCTTCCCTGTCGGGTGTTCTCAGTTCCCAGGGTGTTGGAGTTCTTACAGCATGGGTTGGAGTCGGATCTCCAACTCAGTACTCTGAAGGGACAGGTTTCTGCCCTGTCTGTCTTCTTTCAGAAGCCTTTTGCTCAGCATTCTTTGGTTAAGACTTTCTTTCAGGGGGTTACTCATGTGCGTCCCCCACAAAAACCTATGGTCCCTGTTTGGGATTTGAACTTGGTTTTGTCTGCCTTGCAGGGTGCTCCCTTTGAACCTATTAAGGATGCTGCTCTGGCTGTACTTAGCCTCAAGGTTGTCTTTCTGGTGGCTATTACTTCGGTCAGGCGTGTGTCTGAACTGGCGGCTCTGTCTATTCAGCCCCCATACTATGAGAGACACCAGGATAAGGTGGTGTTCCGCTTTAAGCCAGACTTTCTGCCTAAGGTGCTGTCTGCTTTTCATTTAATTCAAGATATTGTTCTTCCTTCATTGTGCCCTAATACTAGCAACGCTAAGGAAAGGGTTTTGCATTCCTTGGATGTGGTCAGGTGTCTGAAGTATTACCTGGTAGTTACTGCGTCCTTCAGGAAAACTGATGTTTTTTTTGTGGTCCCTTCTGGTCCTAGGAAGGGTTTGGCTCCTGCCAAGTCTATTATCAGCAAATGGATCAGTCACAAAGGATGTCATCTTACAGTGAAGACGGAAGAACCACAAGGTGAGTTCAATGGCCGAGATTATACACAGGCAATGAGCCAGAGGATGCGTCCATACACAGGGGTAAAACAGGAGAGGGGTTTGAGAATAGCCAAAATGGTCAAGCCGGGAGGTTAGAGGTAGTGAAGTATCCAAAAGGGTTAAGGCAGGTTCAAGGTCAGACAAGCAGAGGTTGGTCCAGGCAGCAAACTGGGATGGTCGATCAAAGCCAAGTCGGTAACAGATGAGCACAATAAGGGTGTGAATAAATCACACCCCTAGCACAGCTAGCTATAACAGCCACTGATGTCAGGGTATGATCCCTATTTAAGGGGTGACTGGCCAATCGTAATCAGTGGAGCAGCTGGAAGGTGATTGGTGGTACTTTGATCCCTGGTTGGATTGGCTATTTAAATTCCCAGGGGCTGGTCAGCTCTGACCATCCCCTGATACAAATCAGGTGTGGAGGAGGCTGCACTGCCAGCTGCTGGCAGTGTCTCCTTGGAACAATTTCCCCAGACCACAGGGATCGTGCACGAGCGTGTGCCCACACAGCTAGAGAAGAGGCAGCCAGAGCGGCTTGTAGCATTCTCCGTCTTCCAGGAGCAGGAGTGCGCCCCACTTCAGTCCGCGGGGAAGCACCGCGCCACCCAGAAGATGCTCGCTGCGGGTCTCTTACTGCAGGTACATTTCTTACACCTGTAACCTATCATCTACCTTGAAATTAAAAAGATAATTTATGAACCAGAGTGGTAGCCCTGCAAAGAAGGGCCTCCACGTTCCCTTGGTACACCTTAGCTGTAGGTCTTCCATGCTCAAATCAGCCTTCATTCCCTGAGGCCAGCAACGGGGATTATAAAAAGATCCTGCACCATGGTGGCCATGCTTCTTTAAACAAAAACATCTTTGAACCATATTTGCCCTGACCAATTTGCAATTTTCTTTGCAATGGTAGTAAACTCTAATGGTAGTAAAAAAATTCAATTCAAAGCCCGAGAATTCCAATGTTTGTGAATCACTAGTTAGGAAGACAATGAAAGTCAATGGCACTTTTTTACTCCTGAAAAAAATATTGAACTTTTTACCCCTTTTTACTAGTAGTAAAAAGTTCCATTGACTTTCAGTCTTCCTATCTGGTGATTTGGTAACAGTGAAATTCTCAGGCTTTTTTCACATTAATTAAATGTTTTACTACCGTGAGTTTTTTTTTAATGCTTTGTGAATCGAGGCCATTGACTTCGAACATATTGCAGATGATGTGGCGCAGAGAAGGCGCAGACTACCCCTTCCCAAGTATTTTCGGACATGTTTGGAAGTGGATCATCTGCCAGATCAAGCACTTTTCCAGCTTACTAGGCTAAATCGTGCAGCTTTGGAAGAACTTTATAACCTGCGACATTCATATTTGGCACCATTAACTGGTAGAGGACATGCAATTTCTGGAATGACGAATCTGATAGTTTGCTTGCAATTTCTGGCCTATGGCTCATTTCAGCGCCTGGGTGGTGTGGCGGTTGGCAAGTCCCAAACTTCTGTATGCTGTGCGCAGATACATTTTTAAAGGCAATGCGTGCCATTTTGCCACGGTATGTGCATTTACCCTCCTCACCCCAGGAATGGACTGTAGTAAAAAAGGGTTTTTTATCGCATTGCTGGCATGCCACATGTCATGGGGGCTGTGGTTCGCACCTATGTTTGCTTTATCCCACCCAGTGTGGATGAATATATCTACCGTAATTGCAAGATGGGACATTCACTGAATGTACAGATGATTGCTGGTCCAGATCTCAAAATACTTAGCTTTGCTGCTTGCTTTCCCGGATCATGCCATGATGCCCACATTCTGCGAAATTCATCAATTTCAACTATTTGAGGAGGGGCATTTATCTGGTGGATGGCTTCTTGGTAAGTGTTTAAACATTATTGCCTAACTTTCTGCAGAGTGCTTGTGACAGTTTGGAAAGCTCCAACCTTTTAACCCCTTGCTAGCCTCACCCTTATAGGAACTTAGAATCTGCAACTGATGTTAATGTCCCAAAGTATGCTGTTCCTTGATGTTATTGCACAAAGGTTTGAGTATGCAAGTGTAACATGTGCCCATGTATTTGCTTATTTGTTGACTGCTATGGGCTTGGCTATTTAGACAAAAGCATTATTGCTGACGTGCTCTTACAGAACTCCCAAAACCACCACCTTTGTTTCTGAAATTGTTAAAACTCCATGGCTACTTGTTTCCTTGCCTTTGGCTGATTATAATTTTACATGCTCTGCTGTATGAAACAACCCAGGTTGCCTAGTATACTCACCAACTGCCACACTTCAAGGATGCACAAGCAGGGGACACTCCATGCTATAACTTTAGCAGGGTATGCCATGGTACCAGTCATTTGTAAATGTTTGGAGGAGACACACTCCCTGTTCCAGCCTAGCATGGGTGTATCCACTGGCTTGTTGTAGCAAACTCAGGTATACTATGCTCAACTGGACTGTAGCTGAGTCCTTAAACAACCCTAGACCAGTTTGCATCTGGACTATTTATATGGATGAATGCATGGGAGGCCGCGCATGCGCCATAAGAACAGGGGAAGGTACATGGGAGTGGTCAACCTTTGGGTTTTTACACTGCGGTCCACGTTATAGTGTAAGCATAACAATGGCGTACCATGAGGTTAAAGCTAGCAAAGAGCTGCACCCTGCACCCAAGGACACGTGATGCTATGTGAGCAAGCTTTGTATAGAAAACAATGGCCACATTTCTGCATTAAAGGAAACATTTTTAATACAGGTCCCTGGCAATCCAACCAAACCCCCCAAAAAAACAACATACATGCCCCTTCAAATATTACTGTTTAATTAGTACCTCCACTACAGCATAGCTTGCCTCTGTATTACATGTATCAACAATGTTAGCCATGTACATACAGCTACACAGGCAACCTAAAAAGTTTAAAAAAATTATGCATTTACATTTACCCATTAAAAAACATTACAACACCATGCAACAGTCAGAAAACAATACTGAACAATAGAAAAAAAAATTGGAGTACATTTTCCAATAATTTTCGCTTGCGACAGCCTTTTTATGAGCATTTTGAAAGTTTACAAGTGATTCGAAAATTTTACGATTGCATTTTCAAGTGCACGTATTTCATTCAACCCCTTTTCTGAATCACTCGATAAAGTAACAAATTTACGCATGCGATCCAATTTTTCGAGCGTCACAAAATACCATTTTGTGATTACTCACCTGTAAAATGGGTATTATAAGTATGTCTCACACCCTGCTTCGGAATGATTAATAACTAGTGGGTAATGACCTGTAGAGGGCGAACTTCTGCAGAGATGACTAGAAAAAAAGAAAGCCCCTCGCAGTCCATAAATACCTGGGACGTCCCACACATCCCCCAGTATAGGAAAGCAGTAAGGGGACCAGGAACTATTTAACAAATAACAGATTCACCATATAAAGGATCCAAGATAGAATTTAGGGTGGGACGAAGAAGGGTGTGAGACATACTGGTAATACCCATTTTACAGGTGAGTAATCACAAAATGGTATTATTCCAAGTATGCCTCACACCCTGCTTCGGAATGATTAATAACTAGTGGGACATCCAATAGCAGTGTCCAAAAACAAAGGGTGGGGATCCCAACAGGCAAAAATGCACAAGTAAAAACCACTGCAGCTGCAGAACCTTGCGGCCAAAAAAGCAGCCGCTGAGGTCCGCACGACAACCTTATACAATTTGGAAAGTATGAACAGAAGACCAAGTAGCAGCCTTACAAACTTGTCCAACAGAGGCCTGGTGCTGAAAAGCCAGGAAGCCCCAACAGCACAAGTAAAATGAGCAGTGATCTGGAAAAGAGGGAACCCTCCCCTTGGCAGAATAGGCCCTAACAATGGCCTGACGAACCCATTCACTAATGGTAGACTTGACGGACGCCAAAACCTTTCTTGGGCTCAGAGGGCACCACAAAAAAAGCGTCCATCCTACGAAAAAGAGAAGTAGTCCAAATAGTACTTCACACAACGCACAACATCCAAAGTGTGCCAGGTCCTCTCCTTGTCATTGCTAAGCTTAGGACACAAGGAAGGGAAAACCACATCCTGAGAAAGATGGAAGGCAGAGAGAATAGAAAGTGCAACATCCTGCACCGGCTCAAAGGAGGCCCCCAGAGGGCCGACAGAACCAAATTCAAGGCCCAAAAACAGGCAACAAGGGCTTGCGAGGGGACCGCACATGAGTGACCCCCTGGAAAAAAATCTTAACCGAAAGATGAAGTAATACCAAAAACCTGGGAATCAAAAACACCCTACAAGGCAAGACCCTAGCCTCACACCAATCAAAATAGCACCGCCAAGTCCTGTAGTAAAAGTTAGAGGAAGACCTCTTTCTAGCCCTAACAAGAGACTGGATCACAGCATCAGAAAACCCTTCTACTCCTAGGAAGGAGGTTTCAGTGGCCACACCGTCAAAGCCAGCGTATGTAAATTGGAGTAACAAAGCTGACCTTGAGTGACCAGATCCGAAAACAGAGACAACCTGTACTGATAGACCGCCAGCCGTGCGACGTCTGCGAACCAGAATTGCTGGCACATCCTCTAGAACCAGCTTGCACACCACCCTGCCTACCATGGAGAAGGGGGGAAGCAGATACAGGAGACCCAGACCCCGCCAGGCAATGGACATGGCATCCATTGCCGGCGCCAGAGGATCCTGAGACAGAGACACAAATGCCGGAAGCTTGTGGCTGTGACGAGAGGCAAAGAGATCCAGCTCCGGAGACCCCCACTTGTGACAAATGGACAGAGAAACTTTGTTGTTGAGGAACCATTCCCCTCGGCAAGAGGACTCCCCGCTCACAGAGTCCGTTTCCATTTTCTCCACCCCCTGGAATGTACACCGCCGATATGCATAGAACATTGCACTCGGCCCATGCCAGAATCAGAGACACTTCCTTGAGGGCACTCCTGCTGCGAGTCCCTCCTTGGTGATTGATGTAAGCGACCGCAGTCCGATTGTCTGATCGAACCTGAACCGGTAAGCCCTGGAGGTGATGCGTCAAGTGCGACAGCACCAACCAAACGGCCCTCAACTCCAAGATGTTGATGGGGGTGAGCGCCTCCTGAGGACCCCACAGCCCCTGGAACTGATCCTTCCAGAAGCCCCCCCCAGCCCGACAGGCTGGTGTGGTGACCGTCTCCCAGCAAGGAGCCAGAAAGAACTGGCCCGCAGAAGATTCCTCGGTTCCGGCCACCACCGACGAGACTGCCGGACCAGGGGAGACATTACAAATGACTGGTCCAAGGACAAAGAGCATCTGTCTCAAGCCGATAACAGAAGGAGTTGAAGAGGCATCATGTGAAACTGAACAAAAGGAACTGCCTCGAAGAAGGCCACCATCAATCCC
This sequence comes from Gastrophryne carolinensis, assembly GCA_027917425.1. Classification (NCBI taxonomy): domain Eukaryota; kingdom Metazoa; phylum Chordata; class Amphibia; order Anura; family Microhylidae; genus Gastrophryne; species Gastrophryne carolinensis. The sequence continues at coordinate 14,375,951 of CM051237.1, forward strand.
ACCAGTCTCATCCCTTGCCGCATGGACGGGCGAGGGTTGGACAGAAGAAGACGTATCAAATCTTGAACCATCAGCACCTTTGACTGGGGTAGGAACAACCTGGTCTGAATGGAATCCAGATTCAAACCCAGAAAGGAAACCTCTCTCGATAGGATGAGGGAAGACTTGTGATAGTTGAACACCCAACCGAACCTCTCCAGCGTCGTCACCACCAACCAGGTGTCCAGCTCCGCTTGACTGAGAGAGGATGCCGTGAAAAGAAGGTTGTCCAGATACGGCACAATGCGTATGCCCTGGGCTCTGAGAAGAGCCATTACACCCGCCAACACCTTGGTGAACACCCCTAGTGCCGAGGTCAGCCCGAAAGGAAGGGCCACAAACTGATAGTGCTGATCTCCCACCACAAACCTAAGAAACCGCTGGTGTCCTGGGAAGATCGGCACATGAAGCTAAGCGTCCTTGATGTCTATGGACGTCACAAGCAAAGCCGAGGTTCAACTACACATGCATATTATATCATCCAATGGTGACAAGATGAAAGTCATGAACAAATCACACCACGTAAGCGCTGCCAATTCATCACTGGCAGAGATAAGATGGGGCCCATACGACAGGACCCTAAGTACAGAACCGCAAGGCCGAAACCACGCTGGCAAGAGACATGAGACGCCATTTGATCAAGACGTCAGTCCTCACTAACATTCGTAGTAAAGTCTGGTGAGTGCACAACCGATGAGCTGGACAAACCCAGAACTGGAGCGTCGACCTCTGAGGGTGACGACCAACACTTCACCGTGTCCACGGGAAAGGGATACTTCCTATCCCACCCCTGATGGATACCAGGAAGCCGGCTGGGCTTTACCCATTCATCAAATTGTCAAACTGCTTCTGATTTGGAAACTCCAAGCAAGGCTTAGAGGTTCCAAAAAAAAATATTACCCCTTTTGCGGAGGGGCCTCCGCAGGCGGAGAGATAGCAAGCACCTCAAAAATATGGGCCAGAATCCTGGGGGTATCAACAGTATCCCCGCGCTCCTGCCCAGCATCAGCATCCAGAAACTACTGATCATCAGAGCCTTCAGAATTCCAAAAACAATTCCCCTTCTTCCAGAAGAGAAAAGTCAGACCAGTCAGAGGCATCATATTCCTCAAAATCACAGCCCGGCGCAGCAGGTGACAAATGCCCTCTCTTAGCCGGGGCCTTTCTGACCGCAGAGCTAGCAATCAATTTCTCAATGTTGGCCAATCTAGCACAGACATCAGATTGCGACTCCCCACTAATGACAGTGTCACTTGGGGTACGGATCAGGCGTGGGGGAGTAGGTGATGAGGCCGGCGACGCTAACCCAGACGCCTGGGACCAAGACTGCCGCGTGACGACCTGCTGTGCACATGGGATGCAAACCAGCACATTTATCCCCCTCAAGGGATGCCCACAAGCCACACACTGCCGGGATTGGCCCGAAGGTAGCTGGAATCCGTTATCCTGGGAAGCCTCCATATTTTTTTATAGTAGCCACAATGACCAGAGGGAATTACGCTAGTAAGCTACCTGGGATGCCCCTTAACGTCCGTTAGTGGGAGGATTTGTGAAAACCCCAATTTGAGTAAGGGAAAGCGCACCATAAGTCACAAACCTTAACAGCAATAACACTCAACATACATACAATATCAATGAAAATGCCTCAATATAGGAAGTTAAACTGCTTTGTAGTAAAATACAGTTACGTGGCAGTTGCACAGTAATAGATGGCTTATTAATCTTTTTATATATATAAAAGACATAGCCAGGGCAAATTCTGCAAGGCTTATATTGTCAAAACAGCCATATGTGATTTACAGTAAAGGCCTGAACGACCATAGCAGATAAAGCAGCAACGCGCTATGAAATAGTTAATAAAAACGGGCCCCGCAGGGCACTCACAGAAAAAAAGGGGCAAGATGGCGACCAGGAACAGGAGCAGCAGCATCTAGTAAAGATGGAGAAAGAGAAGGCGACGGGCCAGCGTGGATCACGCACCGTGCGTGGCCCCGCCCCCTCCTGCAAGCAAGACGAACCGCAGTTCCCAGCCACTGGCTGGGAACCTCCCTGGGCGCCAAAAGAGGGGGGCGGGCCGCAGCGTGCAGCGCTCCTGGCCCCGCCCCCCTCCAACCTGAGGGGAGAGAGAAACGACCCCCTATCAATGGCTGTGCTCCCAACAACTGCGGAGCCGGCCCAGACACCAGGCCACCTGAAGTAACAGCGCGGCCTGGCAAGTGAACACACACACACACTACACACACTCTGACTAAAAATAAGAGCGGAATAAGCGGACTAAAAAGGAGGGACAGCCCCCCCCCTTGATCCAGGGACAGGGAGCAATGGACAGGGGGGGACACCCAAGCCACCTAATGTAGTTCTGGGTACAATACGGACAGGGCATCCCAAGCCAGTATCCCGAACCTGGTATCCGCCTACCCCGTGGTGGGGTCTCACGGAGGACCATAGCTCCTAAATAGTACACCACTAGGGTGTCACCTACCCGGATCTGCAGCCGAGGCTGGGAGGCATAGGAAACTAAATAATACAAGGTCCGGGCAGAAATAGGGCAATAAAATGGCTGGGAGTTAACCCGGCTTACCTGCAAGGAAAGAGATGGCCATCTTCTGAGTTGCTCGCCGTCCTGCAGAGACGAAAACTGGGGGGATGTGTGGGAGGTCCCAGGTATTTATGGACTGGGAGGGGCTTTCTTTTTTTTCCAGTCATCTCTGCAGAAGTTCGCCCTCTACAGGTCATTACCCACTGGTTATTAATCATTCCGAAGCAGGGTGTGAGACATACTTGGAATATTTACTGGGTACCGCTCGACCCAGGAGCGGGAACGCATAGAGAAGATTGAACTCTGACCAGGGAAGGGTTGCTATTGCTAGCAGGTCCCGAGATAGAGACACAAACCTTGGAATTTTCCGATTGTGTCAGGATGAAAATAGATCTACCGTATTTTTGCCATATAAGACGCACCCTGGATATAGAAGAGAAAAATTTGGAAAAATAAAATATTCGGAACCAAATGGTGTGCTAAAATCCTCCCTATCAATCACCTCATTATAGACAGTGTGCAGAATTCCCCCCGATCACACCATTACAGAACCCACATTACAGGCAGTAAGCAGTATTCCACATTAAAGGTAGTGAGGGGCATCCCCAATACAGCCAGTGTGCAGGCAACCCCAACACGGGCAGTGTGCTGGCATCCCCAACACGGGCAGTGTGCTGGCATCCCCAACAAGGGCAGTGTGCTGGCTTCCCCAACACGGGCAGTGTGCTGGCATCCCCAACACGTTCATACTCCTGCTATCCCCCTGGGCCGGAATCGGCCTACTCTGAACTCACTGACTGCCGCTCCTTGCCGCCGCCGGCAGCCAGCAGCTGCAAGTTCAGAGCGAGCCGGTTCCGGCCTGGGGTGGGGGCGTGGCCTGTGACTCCTGCTAGCATCATTGGACACTAGCAGGAATCACATACGACGCCCTACCCAGGGGCCGGAACCGGATGAAGGCAAAGGCAGGCAGCGGGGACTATGGGGGCCGGGGATCCACGGAATGTTATTTTTTTTTTTTTACATTCACTCGATAAGATGCACTGATATTCTCCCCCCACTTTTGGGGAAAAATAAGTGCGTCTTATATGGCAAAAAGTACGGTACATTCGGGCGACCCCAGCACATGCAAACGCTCTCTGACTGAGAGACCATTCCCCCTGACGCAGTGCTGTTCTGCTCAAGCAATCGGCCTGCGAGTTGTCCGCTCCTGGAATGTAAATCGCCAAAATGCAGGGAACATTCTCCTCGACCCATAGAATGATCCAGCTTACTTCTCTTAGAGCTCCCTTGCTCCTTGTACCCCCCTGGTGGTTGATGTAAGCCACTGCTGTCCGGTTGTCTGACTTAATCCGGACAGCATGCCCCATCAGTCTGGGGTACAAGAGTACTAAGAGAATCACTCCTAACTCCAAAATGTTTAGGGGAAGCAAGCTCTCCCCTGGACCCCATTGTCCCTGGATCGTCTGTGACCCCCAGACGCCTTCGCAGCCTGTCAGGCTGGCATCCGTGGTGACAATCTCCCAAAGAGGAGGAAGAAAGGACTTTCCTACCTTCAGCTGTAGGGGATCTAACCACTACAGAAGGAATTGCCTGATTGAGAACGTTAGAACAAAAGGATGATCCAGAGACTCCGAGGACCGATCCCAGACTGTTGACGGGGTGATGTGGGACTTTGGATGGTTGACTATCCAGCCGAATATCTCTAGTGTCAACAACACCACCTGTGTATCCCTTATGGGCTCCTGAAAAGATGGTCAGTAGATCGTCTAAGGGAATATGTGAATCCCAAGAGACCTCAGGAAGGCCATGAGCCCTGCCAGCACCTTGGCGCTGTGAACAGACCAAACGGCAGTGCCATGAATTGAAAATGCTGGCCATCCAGTGCAAAACGCAGATACTTCTCATGACCTGGAAAAATGGGGATGTGAAGATACGGGGATTTATCCACTGTGGACATGATATTGCCCGGCTGAAGTGACATCACTGCGTTTCTTAACGATTCCATGCGAAAGTGTCTTAGACGGACAAACTTGTTGAGGCCCTTCAAATCTAAAATCGGGCACACCGATCCGTCTTTCTTGGGGATGGTGAACAGATTGGAGTAAAACCCCTGACCTCTTTACAGAAGGGTAACCTGACAAATAACTCCTATCTGCAGGAGATGCAAAACAGTCGTTCTCAATGCCTCTGCTCTTATCGGGTTTTGGGATGCCCCTGACCAAAGAAACCTTGTGGGAGGTTTGGCATGATGTGCCAACTGATCCATGTGCTTTTCTGTAGGATCCCTTAAAGGAAGCGTTGTCAGCAGAGGACATGACAGTGGAAACCAGGGTGTCCACCTCATGTGGGCGGGACCATAACTTGACCATATCAGAGGGATACCTGGAATCTAACATTTTAGGAATGGGAGCAAGCTTATTTGGTTCTTCCCACTCCTTTAGTACCATAATGGAAAAATGAGACTGTTCAGGAAAAACATCGGTCTCTGAGGCTTAAACAAGTCTTTTTCAAGACTTTTCTCTCTTGGGGGCTTTAGGGGGACAAATATGTAGTACCTCAAAAATAGAAATGAAGCCCTCCATCTCATCAGAGACTAGTGTATCCCCCTCAGATGAATAGTCCAGATCTGAATGACTATCTTCCCGGCTAGAGGGAATTTCTCCCCCCTCGGAACCCAATGAAGCATATAAATCATCCTCAGAATTAGAGGAATTTAAATGTCTCCTCTTCTCCAAGGCCTTCTTAGGGGTTGATGGCAAAAGATGCTTCTCTAAGTGAACTAATATTTCCGCCATATCCGACTGAGCCTCGCTGCCCCCCCTCCTGGCCTGGGCAGGCTGGATCATCAAAGAAGCTCTGGGTTCTGAGGGACCATGGCCATGGTCTGAAAAAATCAACTTAGCGCAATTGAAACAGACAATGCTCAAGTTGCCCAGGGGGTTGTGCCGACACATAGGATAAAGACTAACCTGGTCAGCTGGGATACCAGATCCACTATCCCTGGATCCCTCCGTCATGGTGATTAGCCAAGTCTAAGGGCCTAAGACTAAAATATATAAGTCCCTGATAATTACAATCAGAAAGACTGGAACCACAACCAACTATCCCTCTTCCCACAATCTAGAAAACAAACAAGAAATGACTTAAAAGTACATAAACATAGAAACAGAATAATACACATAACTAAAAATAAACTCACCAACCGCCTGGGCTGGAGTGCTGCCTTAAAGTGGACCAACACCGAGAGGTGATCGGCCCGGAAATCTATAAGATTCCCGGGCCGATCACCTCCCACCCCGCGGGACATCCGAGATCGGGATGTCCCGCGGGGTGAAACCCCCCAAAAAACCCCCAAACACCTTACCTGATCTTCGGCGGCGGCTGGCCGCCGCCGCCTCCCTCGCGCCCCTGTAGGCGTGCTCGCGCCCGCGCCGGCCGTCTGCGAATGGCGGGCGGGGGCGCGCGCGCCAAAAGTGACGCGAGGGAGGCGGCGGCGGCGGCAGCCGCTTGGACGTTCCTGATCCCCGCCTGGACGTTGGCGGGGATTGGACCGTCCAGTCACGTGGGAGCGGGGACAGGTAAGATTTTGGGGCTTTCTGGGGGGTTTCACACAGCGGGGCACCCCCGCCGAAGTGGACCAAAACCCAGGATAGTCAAAATCCTGGGTGTTGGTCCACTTTAAGGAATGCAGAAACCGGAGCCTGAGGCAGGGGCTGCAGCGTGGTCAGGGGCAATGAAGTCCCTCAGGGCTAGCGGCGGAGAGGAGCGGTGTCGGCCGTGGTAGTAGCGGCAGCCCGAGAATCGATGACCCCGGGGCAGCCTCAGGAGTAGCGGCAGCCATGGTGAAGGAATTGGCGGCCTCCGGAGTAGCGGTGGCCACGGTGGGGGAAGTGGCGGCCGCTGAAAGAAGCGGCCGTGACGGTGAGAGAAGCGGCGGTCTCAATGGCAGAAGAGGCGGCCGCAGCGGTGAAAGAAGCGGCGGCCAGAGGCTACAATCCCCGCCCTGAAGTACAATCGATCTGATGCCTGGAGTGAGAGAGAGCCGAAGCACAACCACCGCTGGAAAATGAACGCCGCACTGCCACCTTAAACCAGACCCACACAACAGTGCCCATATGCATCCCTCCCTGGGGCAATTTAGATTGCTGCACATACAAATGAATTTGCCCTTGTCTAACTCCTGCTGTAGTAAATTTTAGAAACAAAATGGCGGCTTATGCATTTGCAGGTCAGCTACAAACAGGACGTGCTTCTTGGCTTCCTGTTACTGTGCATTGTCAGTTGAATTGAGGCAGAAAGCATGGCTGCGAGGCTGGGAGATGAAGCTCCAAAACAGATGCTACCTTTCTTTTCCAACTGTCCCAGGCTGTTGGTCTGGTTTAATGGTCCCTGTGCTCCATATACAGCAGCTTAGGCTGCCATGGGTCACAGTGGCTGTGAAGGGCTCTTACACCTTCTCACACAGCAGCTTAAAGTGTCCCCGTGTCGCCACAAACAGTAGCCCAAGAGGCCCCTGCGCCCAAGTGCTGGGGCGGTAAGACGTGCTGCCCTGCACCAAGTTGTTTCCTGTTCCCAATCAGTGCTGCCCCTGTAATGGGTGCAGACGCCCAGCGCTGTGATCAGTCAGCACTGCTGGATTACAGGTGGGGTGTTTATGTAACCCCTGCCCTGCTTTAGCGCTAGGTAAGAGTGGCAGGGTGGGGGGTTCTTTCAAAATAAGCAGTCTGGCTGGACTGGTCCTTTAAAGCAACCCCAGCCCTGTGTCCTGGCTAGTTTGGTACTGTGCTACAGTTTGTGCACTGTGTTTGAGATACCAGGGAACACATTAGTGGCTCTTCCAGCTGGGGGCGAGTTAACTCTGCCCAAGTTACTAGCAGCACCCTCAGTGTACACCCACCTGGAGAGCAGGTGCGGATGCAGCATTTCTTCATGGTCCTGAGAACCCACTGCCATTTAACCCTTTAAGTGCCAGCTTCCTGGAGTTTTTGTCACACTCTGTTGCCAGACCATTTTGCACTATTTTGCGCTCCCCATGTTCAACTGTGATTTTTTAAGGGATTTCCCAGGAAAATGATATATTGTTTTTTTCAGCAGAGCCTGGGCTTTAACATGAAATGTCTTGTTTGTCATTTTCTAAGTGTATTCCCAATATTTTGGGGTGAAAATTGTGCAAAAAATTAAAAAAAAAACTATTTTTTTACAATTTGTAGTGTTTTTTTGTAATAAAAAATGTAAGTTTGTTAATAAAATCTTATTTTGTGTGAAACCCCAATTTCTCCCGATTACAGCAGTACCATATATGTATAGGTAGACACCCTTTCCTGCCCAGGAGACTCCCCCAAACTGAAACAACGCTTTAGGAGATTTTGAGATAAAATACAACTATGCTATGCAATATGCGCACCTTGCAGTTTTTCAAGAAAAACAACCCTTTACATTTGAAATACCCCCAACAAACTATATATTCCCTAGAAGTATACACCTCAGGCTTTCTAGGCGTACCAGGCTTGTTGACATAGGTGCAGTTTTCTGGAAGTAATCCCTCAATGTATTCTTTGGTTACACAGGTTTTCCCTAAAAATGAATAAAAAAGCAGAATCAAAACCACATTTTCCTAAAAAAAACTATATGCAAACCAGAAAAAAACTGAAAATCTGAAAAAGCAACATCCCCCAAACAGAACAATACCCAGCATGCATAGGTTCTGTCAAGGAGAGAGTTGCCAAACACACCAAAGTAAAGCATGCGCATAACGGTAATTTTACTTCAAAATTTCAGCTCTGCAGACAAAGTGTGCACCTTGTGCTTTTTCTACCAAAACAACCCTTTACATTTGGAATATCCCTGATAAACCATATATTCCCTGAAAGTACACATGTTAAGCTTTCTAAGTGTACCCAGCTTGTTGTAGTGAGCTCATCTTTCTGGGAGTAATATCTCGAAGAATTCTTAGGTTGCACAGGGTTTCACAAAAAATTGTATAAAAAAGCAGAATAAAAAACACCTTTTCCTAAAATATCAATATTCAAATAAGAAAAAACAAGCTAAATCTGAAAGCGCAAGGTCCACCGAGCAGAACAATACCCAACATGCATAGGTACCTGTAACCTTTTAACTGCCAGCCTACTTGAGATTTTGTCACCCTCTGCTGACAGGTAATTTTTCAGTTTAAGTGTGATTTTTGCTGGAATTTCCAAGAAAATGGCATATTTTCTTTTTGTGGCAGAGTTTAGCCTTTAACATGAAATGTCTTGTTTGTATTTTTTTTTACTTTTTTTTTATATATTTTTTCTACTTTATATATTTTTAAGTAAATAAGTAAAAAAATATATATATATAAATATTTTTTAAATTGTCTCCTTTATTTTAACAAAAACATTTTTATATTATTATTTTTTATTAAAGAAAACCATATTGCATGTGAAAGCCCCATTTCTCCTGATTACAATGATACCACATATGAATTGGTAGCCCCTCGTTCCTGTCCAGGAGATCCCCTAAACTTAGAAGAGCACTTTATAACATTACAAATAAAATACAACTACAATCCACATAATAAAGGGTTAAATAAAAAAAATTGGTGTGGGGTCCCCCTTCACAGGGGGTGGGCACCATTTCTTGGGGGAATATAAGGGTTTTTTTGGGGGGTCTCGGGGTTAATGGCAAGTCACCCACTAGCCACAGGTGACTTGCCAGACCCCTGAGCCTTGTGAACTGGTATAGGGGTCACATGGACTCCTTACCAGTTCACAAAGGGTTAAAAGTAAAAAAAAAACACACAGACACACTTTTTTCAAAATAACTTTATTCAATTAATATTATTAAAAAAATATTTTTTTTTTAATTATTTTTTTTTAATACTTACCTCCCATCCATCCCTGTGTCCCACGCTGATCACTTAGGCTTCTGCTCTCCTGCTGCTGCTGGAAGCCTTTTATACCTACTGGGTTACAAGTAACATAGGGTTAATTAAAAAAAAAATGACATAGGGACCCCCCCTCTCAGAGAGGGAGACCCCTTTTTTGGGGGGATTTTTAAGGGTTAAAACCAAAATCAAAATGGCGTGAGGTCCCCCCTACCCAGCATAACCAGCCCGTGGGCTTGTAGAACAGGGCGCAGGGGCCAGCTTTAGTGGCCCCTGGCCCTGCGGCTACAAGCCGTCATAGCCTAGGGCTACGGCTCTTCTGCCCCCCCTGGGCTTTGGTGAGGCAGGTAATTTGGGGGGCCAGGGGTTAATGGCAAGTCACCCACTTGCGCAGGTGACTTGCCAGACCCCCGAGCCCTGTGAACTGGTATAAGGGGTCTCATGGACCCCTTACCAGTTCACAAAGGATTAACAGTATAAAAAATAAACACAGACACAGGTTGTTTAAAAATTGTATTTAAAAGAAAAAACATTTTACCTTTACTCACCTCCGATCTTCAGATGCATTGTCCCGCGGCAATATGATGCAGGTGACAGCTGGGCAGAGAAGGGGGGAGGCAGGCGATCGGAGGATCGCCTACCTCCCTCCTTCTCTGCCCAGCCGTCACCAGCATCTGACAGTAGAACTGCCGGGTGCCCCGATGACACCCGGCAGTGACGTCATTAAAATCCAAGATGGCGGCCGCCATCGGAAGCTGCGGCGGATGGAGGGCTGTTATGCCCCCCTCCAGAAGACAGAAGAGCCGGGGGGTGATCGGAGCCCCCCCCATGAAGAGGAGAGGCGGCGGGAGCCGGCGGGAGCGGAGGTGAGTAACTGTCATTTTTTTATTTTTTTATTTATTATTATCTCGGCGGCTGCTGAAACGGGGGGCACCCTATTCCGGGCCCTCACCTGCAGCCGGAGGAGCCCCAATCGGCGATCGGAGCCCCGCTGGCTGAAGAGGAGACCCGGCCGGATCAAACAAGGTGTCAGGTAAGTGCCTTTTTTTTTTACTTTTTTTACTGTGATTGGGGAAAGCCAGGCACGTAAAATTTACGTGGCTGGCACTTAAGTGGTGGAGAGGCAACCACGTAAATTTTACGTGGCTGGCATTTAAAGGGTTAATTAGGCCTTGTCAAAGCACTGTTATATCGATGACATCTTTGTATCACACCTTGACCTAGCACCATTATATTGCTAACAAATTTACATTACGCCTTGTCATAGCACCATTATATAGACATCATCTTTTTATTATGTCTTGTCATAGAACCATGATATAGATGACATCTTTATTTTAGACCTAGTCATTGCAGCAATAAAAAAATTGCATCTTTTTTATTAGGAGTTCTCGTGGCACTTTCTTAAAGGTGAAATCTTTTTATTAGGCCTTGTCATATCACTGTTATATAGATGGTTTCATTTTATCAGACATTTAGAACTTTTCATAGCACCGTTACGTAGATGCCATATTCCTTTAGGCCTTGTTATAGCACCGTTATATAGATGACATATTCTTGTTACACCTTACCATAGCACATTTATGTTGATGCCATCTTTCTATTACACCTTGTCATAGCACAGTTAAATAGATTACATTTTTTATTAGGCCTTGTCCTAGCACCATTATATAGGTGACATCTTTTTATTAGGCCTTGTCAAATCACCAATATATAGACGTGGTCTATTAACAGACCTTGCCATAGCGCAGTTATATAGATTATATATTTTTATTACACCTTGTCGTAGCACCTTTATATATATGACATATTTTTATATATATACCTTGCCATTGCACTGTTAAATAGATTACTTTTTTTAGACCTTGTAATCGCACCATTATATAGATGTCTTTTTTATTTTATCTTCTCATTGCAGTGTTAATTAGATGACATCTATTTACTAGGCCTTGTCCTAGCACCAGTATATCGATGACACCTTTTAATTAGGCCTTGTGAAAGCACCATTATATTGATAGCCTCTTCGCATTACGGGTTGTCCTAGCACCTTTAGATCGATAAGAAATTCATATTATGCCTTTTTATAACACCGTTATATAGACAACATCTTTTTATTAAGCGTTGTCATAGCGCCATGATATTGATGACATCTTTTTACTAGGCCCTGTTATATTGCAGTTAGATAGATGACATCTTTATTTTAGACCTAGTCATAACACCGATAAATAGATGACATCTTTTTATTAGGCCTTATCATGGCACCATGATAAAGGTGTCATCTTTTTTTATGCCTTATCATTGCACCCTTTTATAAATCAGATTTCTTCTTTTTTAGGATTTGTCATAGCACTATTATATAGATTACATCTTTTTATTAGACCTTGTCATAGCACCTTTATTTAAGTGACATCTTTCTATTAAGCCTTGTTAAAGCAGGGCTATATAGATGACATCTTTATCTTAGCAAAGATTTGTAGATGACATTTTTTTTCAGTGCCTTAACACAGCACTGTTATAAAGATGGCATCTTTCTATGAAACCTGGTCATAGCAGTGTTATATGTATGACATCTTTTAATTAGGTCTTGTCATAGTACCGATATATAGATGACATCTTTTTATTAGGCCTTGTCATAGCACCATTATATAGATAACATCTTTATATAAGGCCTTATCATATCACCGTTGTATAAATGTCGTCATTCTATCAGACCAAGTAAAAGCAGCATTTTATAGAGGAATTCTTTTCTTACACCTTGTAATAGCAGCGTTATATAGATGATATGTTTTTGCTACACGTTGTCATAGCACATTGATATAAATGCCATCTTTCTATTACACCTTGTCATAGCACCGTTAGAGTCATGAGATCTTTGTATCACACCCTGTCATTGCTCCGTTATATGGATGACAACTTTAAGTTAAGAATTGTCATAGAACCGTTACATAGATGACATCTTTTTATTCCTCATTGTCATAGCACTATTATATAGATGACATCTTTGTATAAGTCCATGTCATATCACCATTAAATAGACGGCATCAGTTTATTACACCTTGTCATAGCACCGTTATATAGATGACATATTTTATTAGACCTTGTCATTACACTGTTATATATTGTAGGGATCTTCCCGGGGGATGGTGTGTTTGGACACAGTTCAAGGCAGACTTAGGTATTATAAAAGCAGGTCTTGACGTTTATTCATGGCATAAACAGTCCAGTAACAAAACATACAGCAGCAGCGTGCTTCATTTGTGTACAAACAAAATAAAGACCTAGCCCGTCTGGGCGCTTACTAGCAGGTTCTTCTCACCTAGCTGACACTTTTAAAACACAGCGTTCGCCTGGACATCGCAGGGTGAGTTTTTAGCTCCAGCAGTGGCTGCGTTCGCAGCTTCCTTCACACACACACACAGGCTGTTCATTTCTGGCTGAGAGCAATAGCCTGCAGTCTCTGCAGAGCTTTTACCTCCCAGGCTGATTAGGATCAGAGCTCACCTGATTCAAAACCCAAACAGGATCGGAGGGGTGTGGAATGACAGGTCCCTCTACCAAACCTACCTGCCATTCCATATAAATCCAGGCCCGGCAAAATTGAACAACACCTCAGCAGCATACCACTGCTGGGAAACAAATCAATCCTGGACTTACCACCTCACCCAGCGTAGTAACCTAGGTGAAATGTACACCCCCTCGACCACTTCTCCAGTGACATGTCTACATATCCCCCCCCTCTTTTTCAGACCGGAGGGCTGAGCATTTTGTCCCCACAGACAATGTACCCTCGACAATGCGTCAGCATTTGCTTGTAATTTCCCTGGCCTGTGTTCCACAGTGAAATTAAAGTTTTGTAGGGACAGAAACCATCTAGTCACTCTTGCGTTTCTCTCCTTGTTTAACTTCATCCATGTTAGGGGGGCATGGTCTGTCACTAACTTGAATTTCCTGCCTAGTAAGTAATATTTTAGGGATTCGAGGGCCCACTTCACTGCCAAACACTCTCGCTCCACAATGGCATAATTTTTTTCGGCCGGGGTTAGCTTTCTACTCAAGTACATCACCGGATGCTCCTCACCATTTACTACTTGTGAGAGTACTGCACCTAAGCCTGTGTTAGAAGCATCTGTCTGAACCAGAAATTCTCGCCTGAAATCGGGGGTAACTAACACAGGTTGTTGGCACAAGGCAGATTTAAGGCTTTGGAAAGCCTTCTCGGCCTCTGGAGTCCACGTGATCATGGCTCTCTTTCCGCCCTTGGTCAAGTCAGTTAGGGGAGCAGCAACTGAGGCAAAGTTCGGCACAAATCTACGATAATAGCCCGTAATACCAAGGAAAGCTCTGACCTGTTTCTTTGTCAGGGGTTTTGGCCAATTCTGTATTGCCTCCACTTTATTTAGCTGTGGCTTAATCAACCCTCTTCCAATAATGTAGCCCAGATACTTGGCCTCTTCTAGGGCTATTGCACACTTCTCGGCATTTATGGTCAACCCCGCATCACTTATGGTATCCAATACGGCCTGTACCTTACAGAGGTGACTTTCCCAATCAGGGCTAAAAATGACCACATCATCGAGGTAGGCAGCTGAGTAATCACGATGTGGTCGCAAAATCAAGTCCATCAACCTCTGGAAAGTCGCAGGTGCTCCATGTAACCCGAACGGCATCACTACATACTGGAATAGCCCATCAGGGGTGGAGAATGCAGTTTTCTCTTTAGCCTCATTAGTAAGTGGAATCTGCCAGTAGCCCTTTGTGAGATCGAGGGTGGTTATGTACCTGGCATTACCCAACTTCTCAATCAACTCATCTACCCTGGGCATAGGATAGGCATCAAATTTTGAGATCTCATTCAACTTTCTGAAATCGTTACAGAACCTCCAAGTTCCATTAGGCTTTGGGATTAATACAATCGGGCTGGACCATTCACTCTGTGACACCTCAATTACTCCCAGATCAAGCATACGTTTTACCTCGGCAGATACGGCTTCCCTACGGGCTTCTGGGATCCTATAGGGCTTGAGGTTTACTCTGCTTCTAGGCTCAGTTTCAATGTGATGATAGATGAGGTGTGTACGCCCTGGAAGGTCAGAAAACTTGTCTTTGTTTTTCTGTAAAAACTCCTGAGCCTCCTGTTTCTGTGACACTGATAGGGTATCACCAACCTTGACTGGAGGGATTGGTTGTGACAAATTATTAACAGTATTTGTCGCCCCCAAGGATTCCCTGTCTTTCCAGGGCTTAATCAAGTTTATGTGGTAAACTTGGAAAGGCTTCCTTCTACCTGGTTGGTGCACCTTGTAGTTCACCTCACTGACCTTTTCAACAATTTCATAGGGACCTTGCCACTTCGCCAGGAATTTACTCTCAACAGTGGGAACTAGTATAAGGACCCTATCGCCTGGGTTAAATGTCCTGATTCTTGCAGACCGGTTGTAAATTCTACTTTGGGCCTCTTGCGCCCTCTGGAGGTGTTCCCTTACTAGGGGCATTACAACGGCTATACGGTCCTGCATTTGTGCTACATGCTCAATAACACTCTTGTATGGGGTGGACTCGCTCTCCCATGTCTCTTTTGCAATGTCCAGTAGACCCCTAGGGTGACGGCCATAGACCAACTCGAATGGTGAGAACCCTGTGGACGCTTGGGGCACTTCCCTAATAGCAAACATGAGGTAGGGTAACAAATGATCCCAGTCACGGCCATCTTTTTCCACCACTTTTTTCAACATATGTTTCAAAGTTTTGTTAAATCTCTCCACCAATCCGTCCGTCTGGGGGTGGTATACAGAGGTACGGATGGGTGAGATTTTAAATAGTTTGCATAACTCCTTCATCACCTTTGACATAAAGGGTGTACCTTGGTCAGTCAGGATTTCTTTGGGGATTCCAGTCCTAGAGAACATATAAAACAACTCACGTGCAATTGTTTTAGATGCGGTGTTTCTTAAGGGCACAGCTTCAGGATAGCGGGTCGCATAATCCATGACCACCAGAATATATTGGTGTCCTCTAGCGGATTTTACAATGGGACCCACTAAATCCATGGCTATACGCTCAAAAGGCACCTCTATAATAGGGAGCGAAACCAAAGGACTGCGAAAATGTGACACTGGGGCACTAAGCTGACATGTGGGGCACGACTCGCAGTGCTTTTTAATATCACTATATATCGCCGGCCAGTAGAACCTCTGGAGAACCCTCTCCTGCGTTTTGTCAGTCCCCAAGTGTCCCCCAAGAACATGGTTATGTGCCATGTCCAGCACCTGACGCCGGTACGGCTTAGGCACCAGAAGCTGTTCCACAATCTCATCCTTAACCTTAGTGACTCTATAGAAAAGATCATTAGTCACAGAAAAATGTGGAAATCTTTTCTCAGCATCTGGTTCCTGAGGTACCCCATTCATGACAGAAACCTGCTCTCTCGCATTTTTGAGAGTGGGGTCCTGTAACTGTGCAGTCCCAAAATTATCCCTAGACACCTCTAAGTCTGGTATATTTTGCTCAGTGGGAGGAGCCTCCTCCTCTCCAGCCAGGACCTGCAAAGGAAAACAATCATTTTCATCCTGCACACTTTTATCATTTACAGGGGGCAATGCAACAACCTTAGGAGTATCCTCACTCCTTTCGGTGGATTTTCTTTTTCCCCAGAGAGCCCAGAATAATGGAAAATCGCGCCCCAATATTACGTTATGCATGAGGTTTTTAACCACACCCACTTCATATTGTACGGTGCCTTGTTCAGTCCCGACTTCAGCCAGCACTATAGGGTACACTTTTGTATCCCCATGTATACAAACAACACTCATATGCTTTTTACACTCAAAGTCCCCAGCCACCAGGCTGGCATGCACCAAGGTTACGAGGCTTCCTGAGTCCAGCAACGCCTTAACAGGAAAATCATTAATTGTAACGTTGCAGATTTGCGGTTCAGTCTCTAGTCCAGGAACTGCAACACAAGATGGTTCCGCAAATAGCGACTGACGCCGATTAGCCTCACATTCCATGGGCTCAGTGGTAAGAGGGCAATGGGCAGACACGTGTCCCGTCTCATGGCATCTCCAGCACCGGATAGGGCCTGGTCTCCTTGGCAAGGAGTCCTTTTTAGGGCCACTTAGCCACCCGGGACCATCCCCAGTCTTTTGCCCCTGAGACACCACTTGAGCCCTTTTTCCTCCCTCAGCACCCCTCCACACTCCCCCAATAGATGGAAGTCTCTTACCAGCTGATGGCACAGATCTGGCACTCCGGGGAGGTGAAGATGCTGTAGAAACATCACGGAGGTAGTCCTCAGTCGCTTGGAACCTCTCCACAAGGCTGACAAGTTCGTTTGCATTCTTAGGGTCACCTTGTCCCACCCAGCGTTGCAGGTCAGCAGGAAGTGCTCGGAGGTAGCGATCCATCACAACCCTCTCTAGGATCTGTGCAGGAGTAGAAGTGTCTGGTTCCAACCACTTTCTCGCCAAATGGATCAGGTCATACATCTGGGACCTCGCCGATTTGTCCAAACTGTAGCTCCAGTTGCGTACCCTCCTGGCACGGACCGCAGTAGTAACGCCTAGCCGGGCAAGTATCTCCGCTTTTAGCCGAGTATAGTCCTTAACCTCTTGCTCACTGAGGTCATAGTAGGCCTTTTGAGGTTCCCCTGTTAAATAGGGCGCAATTACCTCTGCCCACTCAGTGACGGGTAACTTCTCTCGCTCAGCCGCACGCTCAAACCCAGTTAGAAAGGCCTCAACATCGTCCTCAGCAGTCATCTTTTGCAGCGCTCGCTGCACAGCTCTTCTCACATCAAAAGTCTCTGGAGCGGCTCGCACCACTGTTTGGGGGTTAGCAACCACAGGCGCCTCCTGTTTTGCTATCAGGTATTCAATAAGTTGTTCATGTCGTCTATTAGCCTCTATCTGAGCCTGTTCATGTCGTCCATTAGCCTCTAGCTGAGCCTGTTCATGTCGTTTATTGGCCTCTATCTGAGCCTGTTGTTGTTGTCTATTGGCCTCTATCTGAGCCTGTTGTTGTTGCAAACTTACTTGTATAAACTGCTTCAGCATCTCCTCCATGTTGCCCGACTGTTCTTGGAGTGCAGTTGCAGCTTTCACCCAAGACATAAGCAGCTGTAGCCAAGTCTGTCCACACCGTTGCCCCTAGCAACCGTTTTTGCCCGCATCCTCCACCAATTGTAGGGATCTTCCCGGGGGATGGTGTGTTTGGACACAGTTCAAGGCAGACTTAGGTATTATAAAAGCAGGTCTTGACGTTTATTCATGGCATAAACAGTCCAGTAACAAAACATACAGCAGCAGCGTGCTTCATTTGTGTACAAACAAAATAAAGACCTAGCCCGTCTGGGCGCTTACTAGCAGGTTCTTCTCACCTAGCTGACACTTTTAAAACACAGCGTTCGCCTGGACATCGCAGGGTGAGTTTTTAGCTCCAGCAGTGGCTGCGTTCGCAGCTTCCTTCACACACACACACAGGCTGTTCATTTCTGGCTGAGAGCAATAGCCTGCAGTCTCTGCAGAGCTTTTACCTCCCAGGCTGATTAGGATCAGAGCTCACCTGATTCAAAACCCAAACAGGATCGGAGGGGTGTGGAATGACAGGTCCCTCTACCAAACCTACCTGCCATTCCATATAAATCCAGGCCCGGCAAAATTGAACAACACCTCAGCAGCATACCACTGCTGGGAAACAAATCAATCCTGGACTTACCACCTCACCCAGCGTAGTAACCTAGGTGAAATGTACACCCCCTCGACCACTTCTCCAGTGACATGTCTACAATATATGACATCAGTTTGCATCAACTTGCCATAGCACTGTTAACAGATGACATACTTTATCATGCCCTTTCATAGCACCATTTTATCGATGACATCCTTTTATTAGGCCTTGTCAAAGCACCGTTAGAGCGGTGACATCTGTGTATCACACCCTGTCATTGCATGACAGATGTCAACTTTATATTACTCCTTTTAAATAGATTAAATCTTTTTATTAGGCCTTGTCATAGCGCCATTATATTGGTGACATCTTTTAATTAGGCCTTGTCATATCTTTGTTATATAGATTACATCTTTTTATTAGTTCTTGACATAGCACCATTATATAGATGGCATCTTTTTTTTAGACTGTGTCATTGCACCATTATAATGATGAGAACTAAATATTGAGCCTTTTCATAGCATCATTATATAGACGACATATTTTTATTACATCTTGTCATATCACCATCATAATTCTATTACACCTTGTCATAGTACAGTTATATAGATGACATTTTTTGACCTATTCAGTGCACCGTTATATAGATGACATTTATTTATTAGGCCTTTTCATAGCACTGTTATATTGATGACATCCTTAAATTAAGCATTGTCAAAGCATCGTTATATCGATGACATCTTTGTATCACACCTTGACCTAGCACCATTATATTGATAACAAATTTACATTACGCCTTGTCATAGCACCGTTATATAGACATTATCTTTTTATTATGCCTTTTCATAGAACCATGATATAGATGACATCTTTATTTTAGACCTAGTCATTGCAGCAATAAAAAAGTGCATCTTTTTTATTAGGAGTTCTCGTGGCACTATCTTAAAGGTCAAATCTTTTTATTAGGCCTTGTCATATCACTGTTATATAGATGGTGTCATTTTATCAGACATTTAGAACTTTTCATAGTACCGTTACATAGATGCCATATTCCTTTAGGCCTTTTTATAGCAACGTTATATAGATGACATATTCTTTTTACACCTTACCATAGCACATTTATGTTGATGCCATCTTTCTATTACACCTTGTCATAGCACAGTTAAATAGATTACATCTTTTGTTAGGCCTTGTCCTAGCACCATTATATAGGTGACATCTTTTTATTAGGCCTTGTCATATCACCAATATATAGACGTGGTCTATTAACAGACGTTGCCATATCACTGTTATATAGATGATATATTTTTATTACACCTTATCATGGCACCTTTATATATATGACAAATTTTTATATATATACCTTGCCATCGCACTGTTAAATAAATGACTTTTTTTTAGACCTTGTAATCGCACCATTATATAGATGCCTTTTTATTTTCTCTTCTCATAGCAGTGTTAATTAGATGACGTCTATTTACTAGGCCTTGTCCTAGCTTCAGTATATCGATGACACCCTTTAATTAGGCCTTGTGAAAGCACCATTATATTGATAACCTCTTCGCATTACGCCTTGTCCTAGCACCTTTAGATCTTTAACAAATTCATATTATGCCTTTTTATAAAACCGTTATCTAGACAACATCTTTTTATTATGCCTTGTCATAGCGCCATGATACCGATGACATCTTTTTACTAGGCCCTGTCATATTACAGTTAGATAGATGACATTTTTATTTTAGACCTAGTCATAGCACCGATAAATAGATGACATCTTTTTATTAGGCCTTATCATTGCACCCTTTGTATTCGTCGTCATTCTATCATACCAAGTAAAAGCACCATTATATAGAAGAATTTTTTTCTTACACCTTGTAATAGCACCGTTATATAGATGATATGTTTTTGTTACACGTTGTCATAGCACATTGATATAAATGCCATCTTTCTATTACACCTTGTCATAGCACCGTTAGAGTCATGAGATATTTGTATCACGCCCTGTCATTGCTCCGTTATATGGATGACAACTTTAAGTTAAGAATTGTCATAGAACTGTTACATAGATGACATCTTTTTATTCCTCATTTTCATAGCACTATTATATAGATGACATCTTTGTATAAGTCCATGTCATATCACCATATAGATGGCATAATTCTATTACACCTTGTCATAGCACTGTTATATAGATGACATCTTTTATTAGACCTTGTCATTACACTGTTATATATATGACATCAGTTTACATCAACTTGCCATAGCACTGTTAACAGATGACATACGTTATAATGCCCTTTCATAGCACCATTTTATCGATGACATCCTTTTATTAGGCCTTGTCAAAGCACCGTTAGATCGGTGACATCTTTGTATCATGCCTTGTCATTGCTCCGTTATATGGATGACAACTTTAAGTTAAGAATTGTCATAGAACCGTTACATAGATGACATCTTTTTATTTCTCATTTTCATAGGACTATTATATAGATGACATCTTTGTATTAGTCCATGTCATATCACCATCATATAGATGGCATAATTCTATTACACCTTGTCATAGCACAGTTATATAAATGACATCTTTTATTAGACCTTGTCATTACACTGTTATATAGATTACATCAGTTTACATCAACTTGCCATAGCACTGTTAACAGATGACATACTTTATCATGCCCTTTCATAGCACCATTTTATCGATGACATCCTTTTATTTGGCCTTGTCAAAGCACCGTTAGAGCAGTGACATCTTTGTATCACGCCCCGTCATTGCATGACAGATGTCAACTTTATATTACGCCTTTTAAATAGATTATATCTTTTTATTAGGCCTTGTCATAGCGCCATTATATTGTTGACATCTTTTTATTAGGTCTTGTCATATCTTTGTTATATAGATGACATCTTTTTATTAGTTCTTGACATAGCACCATTATATAGATGACATATTTTTTTTAGACTGTGTCATAGCACCGTTATAATGATGAGAACTAAATATTGAGCCTTTTCGAAGCATCATTATATAGACGACATATTTTTATTACATCTTGTCATATCACCATCACAATTCTATTACACCTTGTCATAGTACAGTTAAATAGATGACATTTTTTTGACCTTGTCATTGCACCGCTATATAGATGACATTTATTTATTAGGCCTTGTCATAGCACTGTTATATTGATGACATCCTTTAATTAGGCCTTGTCAAAGCACCGTTATATCGATGACATCTTTGTATCACACCTTGACCTAGCACCATTATATTGATAACAAATTTACATTACTCCTTGTCATAGCACCGTTATATAGACATCATCTTTTTATTATGCCTTGTCCTAGAACCATGATATATATGACATCTTTATTTTGGACCTAGTCATTGCAGCAATAAAAAAATTGCATCTTTTTTATTAGGAGTTCTCGTGACACTATGTTAAAGGTGAAATATTTTTATTAGGCCTTGTCATATCACTTTTATATAGATGGTGTCATTTTATCAGACATTTAGAACTTTTCATAGCACTGTTACATAGATGCCATATTCCTTTAGGCCTTGTTATAGCACCGTTATATAGATGACATATTCTTGTTACACCTTACCATAGCACATTGATGTTGATGCCACCTTTCTATTACACCTTGTCATAGCACAGTTAAATAGATTTTTTTTATTAGGCCTTGTCCTAGCACCATTATATAGGTGACATCTTTTTATTAGGCCTTGTCATATCACCAATATATAGACGTGGTATATTAACAGACCTTGCCATAGCACTGTTATATAGATGATATATTTTTATTACACCTTGTCGTAGCACCTTTATATATATGACATATTTTTATATATATACCTTGCCATTGCACTGTTAAATAGATGACTTTTTTTAGACCTTGTAATTGCACCATTATAGATGCCTTTTTTATTTTATCTTCTCATAGCAGTGTTAATTAGATGACATCTATTTACTAGGCCTTGTCCTAGCACCATTATATCGATGACACCCTTTAATTTGGCCTTGTGAAAGCACCATTATATTGATAACATCTTGGGATCATGCCTTGTCCTAGCACATTTAGATCGATAACAAATTCATATTACGCCTTTTTATAACACCGTTTTATAAACAACATCTTTTTATTATGCGTTGTCATAGCACCATAATATCGATGACATCTTTTTACTAGGCCCTGTCATATTACAGTTAGATAGATGACATCTTTATTTTAGACCTAGTTATAGCACCGATAAATAGATGACATCTTTTTATTAGGCCTTATCATGGCACCATGATAACGGTGTCATCTTTTATTAGGCCTTATCATTGCACCCTTTTATGAGTTAGATTTCTTTTTTTTAGGATTGTCATAGCACTGTAATAAAGATGACATCTTTTTATTAGACCTTGTGATAGCACCTTTATTTAAGTGACATCTTTCTATTAAGCCTTGTTAAAGCAGGGCTATATAGATGACATCTTTATCTTAGCAAATATATGTAGATGCCATTTTTTTTCAGTGCCTTAACACAGCATTGTTATAAAGATGTCAACTTTCTATGAAACCTGGTCATAGCAGGGTTATATGTATGACATCTTTTAATTAGGTCTTGTCATAGTACCGATATATAGATGACATCTTTTTATTAGGCCTTGTCATAGCACCATTATATAGATAACATCTTTATATAAGGCCTTATCATATCACCGTTGTATAAATGTCATCATTCTATCAGACCAAGTAAAAGCACCATTATATAGAGGAAATTTTTTCTTACACCTTGGAATAGCACCGTTATATAGATGATATGTTTTTGTTACACGTTGTCATAGCACATTTATATAAATGCCATCTTTCCATTACACCTTGTCATAGCACCGTTAGAGTCATGAGATCTTTGTATCACGCCCTGTAATTGCTCGGTTATATGGATGACAACTTTCAGTTAAGAAATGTCATAGAACCGTTACATAGATGACATCTTTTTATTCCTCATTTTCATAGGACTATTATATAGATGACATCTTTGTATTAGTCCATGTCATATCACCATGATATAGATGGCATAATTCTATTACACCTTGTCATAGCACCGTTATATAGATGACATCTTTTATTAGACCTTGTCATTACACTGTTATATAGATGACATCAGTTTACATCAACTTACCATAGCACTGTTAACAGATGACATACTTTATCATGCCCTTTCATAGCACCATTTTATCGATTACATCCTTTTATTTGGCCTTGTCAAAGCACCGCTAGAGCAGTGACATCTTTGTATCACGCCCTGTCATTGCATGACAGATGTCAACATTATATTACGCCTTTTAAATAGATTACATCTTTTTATTAGGCCTTGTCATGGCGCCATTATATTGTTGACATCTTTTTATTAGGCCTTGTCATATCTTTGTTATATAGATGACATCTTTTTATTAGTTCTTGACATAGCACCATTATATAGATGAGATCTTTATTTTAGCTTGTGTCATTGCACCTTTATAATGAAAAGAGAACTAAATAGTGAGCCTTTTCGTAGCATCATTATATAGACAACATATTTTTATTACATCTTGTCATATCACCATCATAATTCTATTACACCTTGTCATAGTACAGTTATATAGATGACATTTTTTGACCTTGTCATTGCACCGTTAAATAGATGACATTTACTTATTAGGCCTTGTCATAGCACTGTTACATTGATGACATCCTTTAATTAGGCCTTGTCAAAGCACCGTTATATCGATGACATCTTTGTATCACACCTTGACCTAGCACCATTATATTGATGACAAATTTACATTACCCCTTGTCATAGCACCGTTATATAGACATCATCTTTTTATAATGCTTTGTCATAGAACCATGATATAGATGACATCTTTATTTTAGACCTAGTCATTGCAGCAATAAAAAGTTGCATCTTTTTTCTTAGGAGTTCTCGTGGCACTATCTTAAAGGTGAAATCTTCATATTAGGCCTTGTCATATCACTGTTATATAGATGGTGTCATTTTATCAGACATTTAGAACTTTTCATAGCACCGTTACATAGATGCCATATTCCTTTAGGCTTTGTTATAGCACCGTTATATAGATGACATATTCTTGTTACACCTTACCATAGCACATTTATGTTGATGCCATCTTTCTATTACACCTTGTCATAGCACAGTTAAATAGATTACATATTTTATTAGGCCTTGTCCTAGCACCATTATATAGTTGACATCTTTTTATTAGGCCTTGTCATATCACCAATATATAGACGTGGTCTATTAACAGACCTTGCCATAGCGCTGTTATATAGATGATATATTTTTATTACACCTTGTCGTAGCACCTTTATATATATATGACATATTTTTATATATATTCCTTGCCATTGCACTGTTAAATAGATGACTTTTTTTTAGACCTTGTAATTGCACCATTATATAGATGCCTTTTTTATTTTATCTTCTCATAGCAGTGTTAATTAGATGACATCTATTTGCTAGGCCTTGTCCTAGCACCAGTATATCGATGACACCCTTTAATAAGGCCTTGTGAAAGCACCATTATATTGATAATATCTTGGCATCACGCCTTGTCCTAGAAAATTTAGATCGATAACAAATTCATATTACGCCTTTTTATAACACCGTTATATAGACAACATCTTTTTATTATGCGTTGTCATAGCACCATAATATCGATGACATCTTTTTACTAGGCCCTGTCCTATTACAGTTAGATAGATGACATCTTTATTTTAGACCTAGTCATAGCACCGATAAATAGATGACGTCTTTTTATTAGGCCTTATCATGGCACCATGATAAAGGTGTCATCTTTTATTAGGCCTTATCATTGCACCCTTTTATGAGTCAGATTTCTTTTTTTTAGGATTTGTCATAGCACTGTTATATAGATGACATCTTTTTATTAGACCTTGTGAAAGCACCTTTATTTAAGTGACATCTTTCTATTAAGCCTTGTTAAAGCAGGGCTATATAGATGACATCTTTATCTTAGCAAATATATGTGGATGACATTTTTTTTCAGTGCCTTAACACAGCACTGTTATAAAGATGGCATCTTTCTATGAAACCTGGTCATATCAGTGTTATACGTATGACATCTTTTAATTAGGTCTTGTCATAGTACAGATATATAGATGACATCTTTTTATTAGGCCTTGTCATAGCACCATTATATAGATAACATCTTTATATAAGGCCTTATCATATCACCGTTGTATAAATGTCGTCATTCTATCAGACCAAGTAAAAGCACCATTCCATAGAGGAAATTTTTTCTTACAACTTGTAATAGCACCATTATATAGATGATATGTTTTTGTTACACGTTGTCATAGCACATTGATATAAATGCCATCTTTCTATTCCACCTTGTCATAGCACCGTTAGAGTCATGATATCTTTGTATCACGCCCTGTCATTGCTCCGTTATATAAATGACAACTTTAAGTTAAGAATTGTCATAGAACCGTTACATAGATGACATCTTTTTATTCCTCATTTTCATAGCACTATTATATAGATGACATCTTTGTATTAGTCCATGTCCTATCACCATCATATAGATGGCATAATTCTATTACACCTTGTCATAGCACTGTTATATAGATGGCATCTTTTATTAGACCTTGTAATTACACTGTTATATAGATGACATCAGTTTACATCAACTTGCCATAGCACTGTTAACAGATGACATACTTTATCATGCCCTTTCATAGCACCATTTTATCAATGACATCCTTTGATTCGGCCTTGTCAAAGCAACGTTATATCGATGACATCTTTGTATCACACCTTGACCTAGCACCATTATATTGATAACAAATTTACATTACTCCATGTCGTAGCACCGTTATATAGACATCATCTTTTTATTATGCCTTGTCATAGAACCATGATATAGATGACATCTTTATTTTAGACCTAGTCATTGCAGCAATAAAAAAATTGCATCTTTTTTATTAGGAGTTCTCGTGGCACTATCTTAAAGGTGAAATCTTTTTATTAGGTCTTGTCATATCACTGTTATATAGATGGTGTCATTTTATCAGACATTTAGAACTTTTCATAGCACCGTTACGTAGATGCCATATTCCTTTAGGCCTTGTTATAGCACCGTTATATAGATGACATATTCTTGTTACACCTTACCATAGCACATTTATGTTGATGCCATCTTTCTGTTACATCTTGTCATAGCACAGTTAAATAGATTAAATCTTTTATTAGGCCTTGTCCTAGCACCATTATATAGGTGACATCTTTTTATTAGGCCTTGTCATATCACCAATATATAGACGTGGTATATTAACAGACCTTGCCATAGCACTGTTATATAGATGATATCTTTTTAATACACCTTGTCATAGCACCTTTATATATATGACATATTTTTATATATATACCTTGCCATTGCACTTTTAAATAGATGACAATTTTTTAGAACTTGTAATTGCACCATTATATAGATGCCTTTTTATTTTATCTTCTCATAGCAGTGTTAATTAGATGACATCTATTTACTAGGCCTTGTCCTAGCACCAGTATATCGATGACACCCTTTAATATGGCCTTGTGAAAGCCCCATTAAATTGATAACATCTTGGCATCACGCCTTGTCCTAGAAAATTTAGATCGATAACAAATTCATATTACGCCTTTTTATAACACCGTTATATAGACAACATCTTTTTATTATGCGTTGTCATAGCACCATAATATCGATGACATCTTTTTACTAGGCCCTGTCCTATTACAGTTAGATAGATGACATCTTTATTTTAGACTTAGTCATAGCACCGATAAATAGATGACATCTTTTTATTAGGCCTTATCATGGCACCATGATAAAGGTGTCATCTTTTATTAGGCCTTATCATTGCACCCTTTTATGAGTCAGATTTCTTTTTTTAGGATTTGTCATAGCACTGTTATATAGATGACATCTTTTTATTAGACCTTGTGAAAGCACCTTTATTTAAGTGACATCTTTCTATTAAGCCTTGTTAAAGCAGGGCTATATAGATGACATCTTTATCTTAGCAAATATATGTGGATGACATTTTTTTTCAGTGCCTTAACACAGCACTGTTATAAAGATGGCATCTTTCTATGAAACCTGGTCATATCAGTGTTATACGTATGACATCTTTTAATTAGGTCTTGTCATAGTACCGATATATAGATGACATCTTTTTATTAGGCTTTGTCATAGCACCATTATATAGATAACATCTTTATATAAGGCCTTATCATATCACCGTTGTATAAATGTCGTCATTCTATCAGACCAAGTAAAAGCACCATTATATAGAGGAAATTTTTTCTTACACCTTGTAATAGCACCGTTATATAAATGATATGTTTTTGTTACACGTTCTCATAGCACATTGATATAAATGCCATCTTTCTATTCCACCTTGTCACAGCACCGTTAGAGTCATGAGATCTTTGTATCATGCCCTGTCATTGCTCCGTTATATAAATGACAACTTTAAGTTAAGAATTGTCATAGAACCGTTACATAGATGACATCTTTTTATTCCTCATTTTCATAGCACTATTATATAGATGACATCTTTGTATTAGTCCATGTCATATCACCATCATATAGATGGCATAATTCTATTACACCTTGTCATAGCACCATTATATAGATGCCTTTTTATTTATCTTCTCATAGCAGTGTTCATTAGATGACATCTATTTACTAAGCCTTGTCCTAGCACCAGTATATCGATGACACCCTTTAATAAGGCCTTGTGAAAGCACCATTATATTGATAACATCTTGGCATCACGCCTTGTCCTAGAAAATTTAGATCGATAACAAATTCATATTACGCCTTTTTATAACACCGTTATATAGACAACATCTTTTTGTTATGCGTTGTCATAGCACCATAATATCGATGACATCTTTTTACTAGGCCCTGTCCTATTACAGTTAGATAGATGACATCTTTATTTTAGACCTAGTCATAGCACCGATAAATAGATGACATCTTTTTATTAGGCCTTATCATGGCACCATGATAAAGGTGTCATCTTTTATTAGACCTTATCATTGCACCCTTTTATGAGTCAGATTTCTTTTTTTTAGGATTTGTCATAGCACTGTTATATAGATGACATCTTTTTATTAGACCTTGTGAAAGCACCTTTATTTAAGTGACATCTTTCTATTAAGCCTTGTTAAAGCAGGGCTATATAGATGTCATCTTTATCTTAGCAAATATATGTGGATGACATTTTTTTTCAGTGCCTTAACACAGCACTGTTATAAAGATGGCATCTTTCTATGAAACCTGGTCATATCAGTGTTATACGTATGACATCTTTTAATTAGGTCTTGTCATAGTACCGATATATAGATGACATCTTTTTATTAGGCCTTGTCATAGCACCATTATATAGATAACATCTTTATATAAGGCCTTATCATATCACCGTTGTATAAATGTCGTCATTCTATCAGACCAAGTAAAAGCACCATTATATAGAGGAAATTTTTTCTTACACCTTGTAATAGCACCGTTATATAGATGATATGTTTTTGTTACATGTTGTCATAGCACATTGATATAAATGCCATCTTTCTATTCCACCTTGTCATAGCACCGTTAGAGTCATGAGATCTTTGTATCATGCCCTGTCATTGCTCCGTTATATAAATGACAACTTTAAGTTAAGAATTGTCATAGAACCGTTACATAGATGACATCTTTTTATTCCTCATTTTCATAGCACTATTATATAGATGACATCTTTGTATTAGTCCATGTCATATCACCATCATATAGATGGCATAATTCTATTACACCTTGTCATAGCACCGTTATATAGATGACATCTTTTATTAGACCTTGTCATTACACTGTTATATAGATGACATCAGTTTACATCAACTTGCCATAGCACTGTTAACAGATGACATACTTTATCATGCCCTTTCATAGCACCATTTTATCAATGACATCCTTTTATTCGGCCTTGTCAAAGCAACGTTATATCGATGACATCTTTGTATCACACCTTGACCTAGCACCATTATATTGATAACAAATTTACATTACTCCATGTCGTAGCACCGTTATATAGACATCATCTTTTTATTATGCCTTGTCATAGAACCATGATATAGATGACATCTTTATTTTAGACCTAGTCATTGCAGCAATAAAAAAATTGCATCTTTTTTATTAGGAGTTCTCGTGGCACTTTCTTAAAGGTGAAATCTTTTTATTAGGCCTTGTCATATCACTGTTATATAGATGGTTTCATTTTATCAGACATTTAGAACTTTTCATAGCACCGTTACGTAGATGCCATATTCCTTTAGGCCTTGTTATATTACCGTTATATAGATGACATATTCTTGTTACACCTTACCATAGCACATTTATGTTGATGCCATCTTTCTGTTACATCTTGTCATAGCACAGTTAAATAGATTCAATCTTTTATTAGGCCTTGTCCTAGCACCATTATATAGGTGACATCTTTTTATTAGGCCTTGTCATATCACCAGTATATAGATGTGGTATATTAACAGACCTTGCCATAGCACTGTTATATAGATGATATCTTTTTAATACACCTTGTCGTAGCACCTTTATATATATGACATATTTTTATATATATACCTTGCCATTGCACTTTTAAATAGATGACATTTTTTTAGACCTTGTAATTGCACCATTATATAGATGCCTTTTTATTTTATCTTCTCATAGCAGTGTTAATTAGATGACATCTATTTACTAGGCCTTGTCCTAGCACCAGTATATCGATGACACACTTTAATATGGCCTTGTGAAAGCACCATTATATTGATAACATCTTGGCATCACGCCTTGTCCTAGAAAATTTAGATCGATAACAAATTCATATTACGCCTTTTATAACACCGTTATATAGACAACATCTTTTTATTATGCGTTGTCATAGCACCATAATATCGATGACATCTTTTTACTAGGCCCTGTCCTATTACAGTTAGATAGATGACATCTTTATTTTAGACTTAGTCATAGCACCGATAAATAGATGACATCTTTTTATTAGGCCTTATCATGGCACCATGATAAAGGTGTCATCTTTTATTAGGCCTTATCATTGCACCCTTTTATGAGTCAGATTTCTTTTTTTAGGATTTGTCATAGCACTGTTATATAGATGACATCTTTTTATTAGACCTTGTGAAAGCACCTTTATTTAAGTGACATCTTTCTATTAAGCCTTGTTAAAGCAGGGCTATATAGATGACATCTTTATCTTAGCAAATATATGTGGATGACATTTTTTTTCAGTGCCTTAACACAGCACTGTTATAAAGATGGCATCTTTCTATGAAACCTGGTCATATCAGTGTTATACGTATGACATCTTTTAATTAGGTCTTGTCATAGTACCGATATATAGATGACATCTTTTTATTAGGCTTTGTCATAGCACCATTATATAGATAACATCTTTATATAAGGCCTTATCATATCACCGTTGTATAAATGTCGTCATTCTATCAGACCAAGTAAAAGCACCATTATATAGAGGAAATTTTTTCTTACACCTTGTAATAGCACCGTTATATAAATGATATGTTTTTGTTACACGTTCTCATAGCACATTGATATAAATGCCATCTTTCTATTCCACCTTGTCACAGCACCGTTAGAGTCATGAGATCTTTGTATCATGCCCTGTCATTGCTCCGTTATATAAATGACAACTTTAAGTTAAGAATTGTCATAGAACCGTTACATAGATGACATCTTTTTATTCCTCATTTTCATAGCACTATTATATAGATGACATCTTTGTATTAGTCCATGTCATATCACCATCATATAGATGGCATAATTCTATTACACCTTGTCATAGCACCATTATATAGATGCCTTTTTATTTATCTTCTCATAGCAGTGTTCATTAGATGACATCTATTTACTAAGCCTTGTCCTAGCACCAGTATATCGATGACACCCTTTAATAAGGCCTTGTGAAAGCACCATTATATTGATAACATCTTGGCATCACGCCTTGTCCTAGAAAATTTAGATCGATAACAAATTCATATTACGCCTTTTTATAACACCGTTATATAGACAACATCTTTTTGTTATGCGTTGTCATAGCACCATAATATCGATGACATCTTTTTACTAGGCCCTGTCCTATTACAGTTAGATAGATGACATCTTTATTTTAGACCTAGTCATAGCACCGATAAATAGATGACATCTTTTTATTAGGCCTTATCATGGCACCATGATAAAGGTGTCATCTTTTATTAGGCCTTATCATTGCACCCTTTTATGAGTCAGATTTCTTTTTTTTAGGATTTGTCATAGCACTGTTATATAGATGACATCTTTTTATTAGACCTTGTGAAAGCACCTTTATTTAAGTGACATCTTTCTATTAAGCCTTGTTAAAGCAGGGCTATATAGATGTCATCTTTATCTTAGCAAATATATGTGGATGACATTTTTTTTCAGTGCCTTAACACAGCACTGTTATAAAGATGGCATCTTTCTATGAAACCTGGTCATATCAGTGTTATACGTATGACATCTTTTAATTAGGTCTTGTCATAGTACCGATATATAGATGACATCTTTTTATTAGGCCTTGTCATAGCACCATTATATAGATAACATCTTTATATAAGGCCTTATCATATCACCGTTGTATAAATGTCGTCATTCTATCAGACCAAGTAAAAGCACCATTATATAGAGGAAATTTTTTCTTACACCTTGTAATAGCACCGTTATATAGATGATATGTTTTTGTTACACGTTGTCATAGCACATTGATATAAATGCCATCTTTCTATTCCACCTTGTCATAGCACCGTTAGAGTCATGAGATCTTTGTATCACGCCCTGTCATTGCTCCGTTATATAAATGACAACTTTAAGTTAAGAATTGTCATAGAACCGTTACATAGATTACATCTTTTTATTCCTCATTTTCATAGCACTATTATATAGATGACATCTTTGTATTAGTCCATGTCATATCACCATCATATAGATGGCATAATTCTATTACACCTTGTCATTTATTAGACCTTGTCATTACACTGTTATATAGATGACATCAGTTTACATCAACTTGCCATAGCACTGTTAACAGATGACATACTTTATCATGCCCTTTCATAGCACCATTTTATCAATGACATCCTTTTATTCGGCCTTGTCAAAGCAACGTTATATCGATGACATCTTTGTATCACACCTTGACCTAGCACCATTATATTGATAACAAATTTACATTACTCCATGTCGTAGCACCGTTATATAGACATCATCTTTTTATTATGCCTTGTCATAGAACCATGATATAGATGACATCTTTATTTTAGACCTAGTCATTGCAGCAATAAAAAAATTGCATCTTTTTTATTAGGAGTTCTCGTGGCACTTTCTTAAAGGTGAAATCTTTTTATTAGGCCTTGTCATATCACTGTTATATAGATGGTTTCATTTTATCAGACATTTAGAACTTTTCATAGCACCATTACGTAGATGCCATATTCCTTTAGGCCTTGTTATAGCACCGTTATATAGATGACATATTCTTGTTACACCTTACCATAGCACATTTATGTTGATGCCATCTTTCTGTTACATCTTGTCATAGCACAGTTAAATAGATTCAATCTTTTATTAGGCCTTGTCCTAGCACCATTATATAGGTGACATCTTTTTATTAGGCCTTGTCATATCACCAATATATAGATGTGGTATATTAACAGACCTTGCCATAGCACTGTTATATAGATGATATCTTTTTAATACACCTTGTCGTAGCACCTTTATATATATGACATATTTTTATATATATACCTTGCCATTGCACTTTTAAATAGATGACATTTTTTTAGACCTTGTAATTGCACCATTATATAGATGCCTTTTTATTTTATCTTCTCATAGCAGTGTTAATTAGATGACATCTATTTACTAGGCCTTGTCCTAGCACCAGTATATCGATGACACACTTTAATATGGCCTTGTGAAAGCACCATTATATTGATAACATCTTGGCATCACGCCTTGTCCTAGAAAATTTAGATCGATAACAAATTCATATTACGCCTTTTATAACACCGTTATATAGACAACATCTTTTTATTATGCGTTGTCATAGCACCATAATATCGATGACATCTTTTTACTAGGCCCTGTCCTATTACAGTTAGATAGATGACATCTTTATTTTAGACTTAGTCATAGCACCGATAAATAGATGACATCTTTTTATTAGGCCTTATCATGGCACCATGATAAAGGTGTCATCTTTTATTAGGCCTTATCATTGCACCCTTTTATGAGTCAGATTTCTTTTTTTAGGATTTGTCATAGCACTGTTATATAGATGACATCTTTTTATTAGACCTTGTGAAAGCACCTTTATTTAAGTGACATCTTTCTATTAAGCCTTGTTAAAGCAGGGCTATATAGATGACATCTTTATCTTAGCAAATATATGTGGATGACATTTTTTTTCAGTGCCTTAACACAGCACTGTTATAAAGATGGCATCTTTCTATGAAACCTGGTCATATCAGTGTTATACGTATGACATCTTTTAATTAGGTCTTGTCATAGTACCGATATATAGATGACATCTTTTTATTAGGCTTTGTCATAGCACCATTATATAGATAACATCTTTATATAAGGCCTTATCATATCACCATTGTATAAATGTCGTCATTCTATCAGACCAAGTAAAAGCACCATTATATAGAGGAAATTTTTTCTTACACCTTGTAATAGCACCGTTATATAAATGATATGTTTTTGTTACACGTTCTCATAGCACATTGATATAAATGCCATCTTTCTATTCCACCTTGTCACAGCACCGTTAGAGTCATGAGATCTTTGTATCATGCCCTGTCATTGCTCCGTTATATA
Organism: Gastrophryne carolinensis; assembly: GCA_027917425.1. Taxonomy (NCBI): domain Eukaryota; kingdom Metazoa; phylum Chordata; class Amphibia; order Anura; family Microhylidae; genus Gastrophryne; species Gastrophryne carolinensis. The sequence goes on from CM051237.1 coordinate 14,410,032, forward strand.
AATGACAACTTTAAGTTAAGAATTGTCATAGAACCGTTACATAGATGACATCTTTTTATTCCTCATTTTCATAGCACTATTATATAGATGACATCTTTGTATTAGTCCATGTCATATCACCATCATATAGATGGCATAATTCTATTACACCTTGTCATAGCACCATTATATAGATGCCTTTTTATTTATCTTCTCATAGCAGTGTTCATTAGATGACATCTATTTACTAAGCCTTGTCCTAGCACCAGTATATCGATGACACCCTTTAATAAGGCCTTGTGAAAGCACCATTATATTGATAACATCTTGGCATCACGCCTTGTCCTAGAAAATTTAGATCGATAACAAATATATATTACGCCTTTTTATAACACCGTTATATAGACAACATCTATTTATTATGCGTTGTCATAGCACCATAATATCGATGACATCTTTTTACTAGGCCCTGTCCTATTACAGTTAGATAGATGACATCTTTATTTTAGACCTAGTCATAGCACCGATAAATAGATGACATCTTTTTATTAGGCCTTATCATGGCACCATGATAAAGGTGTCATCTTTTATTAGGCCTTATCATTGCACCCTTTTATGAGTCAGATTTCTTTTTTTTAGGATTTGTCATAGCACTGTTATATAGATGACATCTTTTTATTAGACCTTGTGAAAGCACCTTTATTTAAGTGACATCTTTCTATTAAGCCTTGTTAAAGCAGGGCTATATAGATGACATCTTTATCTTAGCAAATATATGTGGATGACATTTTTTTTCAGTGCCTTAACACAGCACTGTTATAAAGATGGCATCTTTCTATGAAACCTGGTCATATCAGTGTTATACGTATGACATCTTTTAATTAGGTCTTGTCATAGTCCCGATATATAGATGACATCTTTTTATTAGGCCTTGTCATAGCACCATTATATAGATAACATCTTTATATAAGGCCTTATCATATCACCGTTGTATAAATGTCGTCATTCTATCAGACCAAGTAAAAGCACCATTATATAGAGGAAATTTTTTCTTACACCTTGTAATAGCACCGTTATATAGATGATATGTTTTTGTTACACGTTGTCATAGCACATTGATATAAATGCCATCTTTCTATTCCACCTTGTCATAGCACCGTTAGAGTCATGAGATCTTTGTATCACGCCCTGTCATTGCTCCGTTATATAAATGACAACTTTAAGTTAAGAATTGTCATAGAACCGTTACATAGATTACATCTTTTTATTCCTCATTTTCATAGCACTATTATATAGATGACATCTTTGTATTAGTCCATGTCATATCACCATCATATAGATGGCATAATTCTATTACTCCTTTGCATAGCACCGTTATATAGATGACATCTTTTATTAGACCTTGTCATTACACTGTTATATAGATGACATCAGTTTACATCAACTTGCCATAGCACTGTTAACAGATGACATACTTTATCATGCCCTTTCATAGCACCATTTTATCAATGACATCCTTTTATTAGGCCTTGTCAAAGCACCGTTAGAGCGGTGACATCTTTGTATCACGCCCTGTCATTGCATGACAGATGTCAACTTTATATTACACCTTTTAAATAGATTACATCTATTTATTAGGCCTTGTCATAGCGTCATTATATTGGTGACATCTTTTAATTAGGCCTTGTCATATCTTTGTTATATAGATGACATCTTTTTATTAGTTCTTGACATAGCACCATTATATAGATGACATCTTTTTTTTAGACTGTGTCATAGCACCGTTATAATAAGGAGAACTAAATATTGAGCCTTTTCGTAGCTTCATTAATATATAGACAACATTTTTTTTTTACATCTTGTCATATCACCATCATAATTCTATTACACCTTGTCATAGTACAGTTATATAGATGACATTTTTTTTGACCTTGCCATTGCACCACTATATAGATGACATTAATTTATTAGGCCTTGTCATAGCACTGTTATATTGATGACATTCTTTAATTTGGCATTGTCAAAGCACCGTTATATCGATGACATCTTTGTATCACACCTTGACCTAGCACCATTATATTGATAACAAATTTACATTACTCCTTGTCGTAGCACCATTATATAGACATCATCTTTTTATTATGCCTTGTCATAGAACCATGATATAGATGACATCTTTATTTTAGACCTAGTCATTGCAGCAATAAAAAAAATTGCATTTTTTTTATTTTGAGTTCTCGTGGCACTATCTTAAACGTGAAATCTTTTTATTAGGCCTTGTCATATCACTGTTATATAGATGGTGTCATTTTATCAGACATTTAGAACTTTTCATAGCACCGTTAAGTAGATGCCATATTCCTTTAGGCCTTATTATAGCACCGTTATATAGATGGGATATTCTTGTTACACCTTACCATAGCACATTTATGTTGATGCCATCTTTCTATTACACCTTGTCATAGCACAGTTAAATAGATTAAATCTTTTATTAGGCCTTGTCCTAGCACCATTATATAGGTGACATCTTTTTATTAGACCTTGTCATATCACCAATATATAGACGTGGTATATTAACAGACCTTGCCATAGCACTGTTATATAGATGATATCTTTTTAATACACCTTGTCGTAGCACCTTTATATATATGACATATTTTTATATATATACCTTGCCATTGCACTTTTAAATAGATGACATTTTTTTAGACCTTGTAATTGCACCATTATATAGATGCCTTTTTATTTTATCTTCTCATAGCAGTGTTAATTAGATGACATCTATTTACTAGGCCTTGTCCTAGCACCAGTATATCAATGACACCCTTTAATATGGTCTTGTGAAAGCACCATTATATTGATAACATCTTTATATAAGGCCTTATCATATCACCGTTGTATAAATGTCGTCATTCTATCAGACCAAGTAAAAGCACCATTATATAGAGGAAATTTTTTCTTACACCTTGTAATAGCACCGTTATATAGATGATATGTTTTTGTTACACGTTGTCATAGCACATTGATATAAATGCCATCTTTCTATTCCACCTTGTCATAGCACCGTTAGAGTCATGATATCTTTGTATCACGCCCTGTCATTGCTTCGTTATATAAATGACAACTTTAAGTTAAGAATTGTCATAGAACCGTTACATAGATTACATCTTTTTATTCCTCATTTTCATAGCACTATTATATAGATGACATCTTTGTATAGTCCATGTCATATCACCATCATATAGATGGCATAATTCTATTACACCTTGTCATAGCACCGTTATATAGATGACATCTTTTATTAGACCTTGTCATTACACTGTTATATGGATGACATCAGTTTACATCAACTTGCCATAGCACTGTTAACAGATGACATACTTTATCATGCCCTTTCATAGCACCATTTTATCAATGACATCCTTTTATTCGGCCTTGTCAAAGCAACGTTATATCGATGACATCTTTGTATCACACCTTGACCCAGCACCATTATATTGATAACAAATTTACATTACTCCTTGTCGTAGCACCGTTATATAGACATCATCTTTTTATTATGCCTTGTCATAGAACCATGATATAGATGACATCTTTATTTTAGACCTAGTCATTGCAGCAATAAAAAAATTGCATCTTTTTTATTAGGAGTTCTCGTGGCACTTTCCTAAAGGTGAAATCTTTTTATTAGGCCTTGTCATATCACTGTTATATAGATGGTTTAATTTTATCAGACATTTAGAACTTTTCATAGCACCGTTACGTAGATGCCATATTCCTTTAGGCCTTGTTATAGCACCGTTATATAGATGACATATTCTTGTTACACCTTACCATAGCACATTTATGTTGATGCCATCTTTCTATTACACCTTGTCATAGCACAGTTAAATAGATTAAATCTTTTATTAGGCCTTGTCCTAGCACCATTATATAGGTGACATCTTTTTATTAGGCCTTGTCATATCACCAATATATAGACGTGGTATATTAACAGACCTTGCCATAGCACTGTTATATAGATGATATATTTTGAATACACCTTGTCGTAGCACCTTTATATATATGACATATTTTTATATATATACTTTGCCATTGCACTTTTAAATAGATGAAATTTGTTTAGACCTTGTAATTGCACCATTATATAGATGCCTTTTTATTTATCTTCTCATAGCAGTGTTCATTAGATGACATCTATTTACTAAGCCTTGTCCTAGCACCAGTATATCTATGACACCCTTTAATAAGGCCTTGTGAAAGCACCATTATATTGATAACATCTTGGCATCACTCCTTGTCCTAGAAAATTTAGATCGATAACAAATTCATATTACGCCTTTTTATAACACCGTTATATAAACAACATCTTTTTATTATGCGTTGTCATAGCACCATAATATCGATGACATCTTTTTACTAGGCCCTGTCCTATTACAGTTAGATAGATGACATCTTTATTTTAGACCTAGTCATAGCACCGATAAATAGATGACGTCTTTTTATTAGGCCTTATCATGGCACCATGATAAAGGTGTCATCTTTTATTAGGCCTTATCATTGCACCCTTTTATGAGTCAGATTTCTTTTTTTTAGAATTTGTCATAGCACTGTTATATAGATGACATCTTTTTATTAGACCTTGTGAAAGCACCTTTATTTAAGTGACATCTTTCTATTAAGCCTTGTTAAAGCAGGGCTATACAGATGACATCTTTATCTTAGCAAATATATGTGGATGACATTTTTTTTCAGTGCCTTAACACAGCACTGTTATAAAGATGGCATCTTTCTATGAAACCTGGTCATATCAGTGTTATACGTATGACATCTTTTAATTAGGTCTTGTCATAGTACCGATATATAGATGACATCTTTTTATTAGGCTTTGTCATAGCACCATTATATAGATAACATCTTTATATAAGGCCTTATCATATCACCGTTGTATAAATGTCGTCATTCTATCAGACCAAGTAAAAGCACCATTATATAGAGGAAATTTTTTCTTACACCTTGTAATAGCACCGTTATATAAATGATATGTTTTTGTTACACGTTGTCATAGCACATTGATATAAATGCCATCTTTCTATTCCACCTTGTCACAGCACCGTTAAGAGTCATGAGATCTTTGTATCACGTCCTGTCATTGCTCCGTTATATAAATGACAACTTTAAGTTAAGAATTGTCATAGAACTGTTACATAGATGACATCTTTTTATTCCTCATTTTCATAGCACTATTATATAGATGACATCTTTGTATTAGTCCATGTCATATCACCATCATATAGATGGCATAATTCTATTACACCTTGTCATAGCACCATTATATAGATGCCTTTTTATTTATCTTCTCATAGCTGTGTTCATTAGATGACATCTATTTACTAAGCCTTGTCCTAGCACCAGTATATCGATGACACCCTTTAATAAGGCCTTGTGAAAGCACCATTATATTGATAACATCTTGGCATCACGCCTTGTCCTAGAAAATGTAGATCGATAACAAAATCATATTACGCCTTTTTATAACACCGTTATATAGACAACATCTTTTTGTTATGCGTTGTCATAGCACCATAATATCGATGACATCTTTTTACTAGGCCCTGTCCTATTACAGTTAGATAGATGACATCTTTATTTTAGACCTAGTCATAGCACCGATAAATAGATGACATCTTTTTATTAGGCCTTATCATGGCACCATGATAAAGGTGTCATCTTTTATTAGGCCTTATCATTGCACCCTTTTATGAGTCAGATTTCTTTTTTTTAGGATTTGTCATAGCACTGCTATATAGATGACATCTTTTTATTAGGCCTTGTGAAAGCACCTTTATTTAAGTGACATCTTTCTATTAAGCCTTGTTAAAGCAGGGCTATATAGATGACATCTTTATCTTAGCAAATATATGTGGATGACATTTTTTTTCAGTGCCTTAACACAGCACTGTTATAAAGATGGCATCTTTCTATGAAACCTGGTCATATCAGTGTTATACGTATGACATCTTTTAATTAGGTCTTGTCATAGTCCCGATATATAGATGACATCTTTTTATTAGGCCTTGTCATAGCACCATTATATAGATAACATCTTTATATAAGGCCTTATCATATCACCGTTGTATAAATGTCGTCATTCTATCAGACCAAGTAAAAGCACCATTATATAGAGGAAATTTTTTCTTACACCTTGTAATAGCACCGTTATATAGATGATATGTTTTTGTTACACGTTGTCATAGCACATTGATATAAATGCCATCTTTCTATTCCACCTTGTCATAGCACCGTTAGAGTCATGAGATCTTTGTATCACGCCCTGTCATTGCTCCGTTATATAAATGACAACTTTAAGTTAAGAATTGTCATAGAACCGTTACATAGATGACATCTTTTTATTCCTCATTTTCATAGCACTATTATATAGATGACATCTTTGTATTAGTCCATGTCATATCACCATCATATAGATGGCATAATTCTATTACTCCTTTGCATAGCACCGTTATATAGATGACATCTTTTATTAGACCTTGTCATTACACTGTTATATAGATGACATCAGTTTACATCAACTTGCCATAGCACTGTTAACAGATGACATACTTTATCATGCCCTTTCATAGCACCATTTTATCAATGACATCCTTTTATTAGGCCTTGTCAAAGCACCGTTAGAGCGGTGACATCTTTGTATCACGCCCTGTCATTGCATGACAGATGTCAACTTTATATTACACCTTTTAAATAGATTACATCTATTTATTAGGCCTTGTCATAGCGTCATTATATTGGTGACATCTTTTAATTAGGCCTTGTCATATCTTTGTTATATAGATGACATCTTTTTATTAGTTCTTGACATAGCACCATTATATAGATGACATCTTTTTTTTAGACTGTGTCATAGCACCGTTATAATAAGGAGAACTAAATATTGAGCCTTTTCGTAGCTTCATTAATATATAGACAACATTTTTTTTTTACATCTTGTCATATCACCATCATAATTCTATTACACCTTGTCATAGTACAGTTATATAGATGACATTTTTTTTGACCTTGCCATTGCACCACTATATAGATGACATTAATTTATTAGGCCTTGTCATAGCACTGTTATATTGATGACATTCTTTAATTTGGCATTGTCAAAGCACCGTTATATCGATGACATCTTTGTATCACACCTTGACCTAGCACCATTATATTGATAACAAATTTACATTACTCCTTGTCGTAGCACCATTATATAGACATCATCTTTTTATTATGCCTTGTCATAGAACCATGATATAGATGACATCTTTATTTTAGACCTAGTCATTGCAGCAATAAAAAAAATTGCATTTTTTTTATTTTGAGTTCTCGTGGCACTATCTTAAACGTGAAATCTTTTTATTAGGCCTTGTCATATCACTGTTATATAGATGGTGTCATTTTATCAGACATTTAGAACTTTTCATAGCACCGTTAAGTAGATGCCATATTCCTTTAGGCCTTATTATAGCACCGTTATATAGATGGGATATTCTTGTTACACCTTACCATAGCACATTTATGTTGATGCCATCTTTCTATTACACCTTGTCATAGCACAGTTAAATAGATTAAATCTTTTATTAGGCCTTGTCCTAGCACCATTATATAGGTGACATCTTTTTATTAGACCTTGTCATATCACCAATATATAGACGTGGTATATTAACAGACCTTGCCATAGCACTGTTATATAGATGATATCTTTTTAATACACCTTGTCGTAGCACCTTTATATATATGACATATTTTTATATATATACCTTGCCATTGCACTTTTAAATAGATGACATTTTTTTAGACCTTGTAATTGCACCATTATATAGATGCCTTTTTATTTTATCTTCTCATAGCAGTGTTAATTAGATGACATCTATTTACTAGGCCTTGTCCTAGCACCAGTATATCAATGACACCCTTTAATATGGTCTTGTGAAAGCACCATTATATTGATAACATCTTTATATAAGGCCTTATCATATCACCGTTGTATAAATGTCGTCATTCTATCAGACCAAGTAAAAGCACCATTATATAGAGGAAATTTTTTCTTACACCTTGTAATAGCACCGTTATATAGATGATATGTTTTTGTTACACGTTGTCATAGCACATTGATATAAATGCCATCTTTCTATTCCACCTTGTCATAGCACCGTTAGAGTCATGATATCTTTGTATCACGCCCTGTCATTGCTTCGTTATATAAATGACAACTTTAAGTTAAGAATTGTCATAGAACCGTTACATAGATTACATCTTTTTATTCCTCATTTTCATAGCACTATTATATAGATGACATCTTTGTATAGTCCATGTCATATCACCATCATATAGATGGCATAATTCTATTACACCTTGTCATAGCACCGTTATATAGATGACATCTTTTATTAGACCTTGTCATTACACTGTTATATAGATGACATCAGTTTACATCAACTTGCCATAGCACTGTTAACAGATGACATACTTTATCATGCCCTTTCATAGCACCATTTTATCAATGACATCCTTTTATTCGGCCTTGTCAAAGCAACGTTATATCGATGACATCTTTGTATCACACCTTGACCCAGCACCATTATATTGATAACAAATTTACATTACTCCTTGTCGTAGCACCGTTATATAGACATCATCTTTTTATTATGCCTTGTCATAGAACCATGATATAGATGACATCTTTATTTTAGACCTAGTCATTGCAGCAATAAAAAAATTGCATCTTTTTTATTAGGAGTTCTCGTGGCACTTTCCTAAAGGTGAAATCTTTTTATTAGGCCTTGTCATATCACTGTTATATAGATGGTTTAATTTTATCAGACATTTAGAACTTTTCATAGCACCGTTACGTAGATGCCATATTCCTTTAGGCCTTGTTATAGCACCGTTATATAGATGACATATTCTTGTTACACCTTACCATAGCACATTTATGTTGATGCCATCTTTCTATTACACCTTGTCATAGCACAGTTAAATAGATTAAATCTTTTATTAGGCCTTGTCCTAGCACCATTATATAGGTGACATCTTTTTATTAGGCCTTGTCATATCACCAATATATAGACGTGGTATATTAACAGACCTTGCCATAGCACTGTTATATAGATGATATATTTTGAATACACCTTGTCGTAGCACCTTTATATATATGACATATTTTTATATATATACTTTGCCATTGCACTTTTAAATAGATGAAATTTGTTTAGACCTTGTAATTGCACCATTATATAGATGCCTTTTTATTTATCTTCTCATAGCAGTGTTAATTAGATGACATCTATTTACTAGGCCTTGTCCTAGCACCAGTATATCAATGACACCCTTTAATATGGTCTTGTGAAAGCACCATTATATTGATAACATCTTTATATAAGGCCTTATCATATCACCGTTGTATAAATGTCGTCATTCTATCAGACCAAGTAAAAGCACCATTATATAGAGGAAATTTTTTCTTACACCTTGTAATAGCACCGTTATATAGATGATATGTTTTTGTTACACGTTGTCATAGCACATTGATATAAATGCCATCTTTCTATTCCACCTTGTCATAGCACCGTTAGAGTCATGATATCTTTGTATCACGCCCTGTCATTGCTTCGTTATATAAATGACAACTTTAAGTTAAGAATTGTCATAGAACCGTTACATAGATTACATCTTTTTATTCCTCATTTTCATAGCACTATTATATAGATGACATCTTTGTATAGTCCATGTCATATCACCATCATATAGATGGCATAATTCTATTACACCTTGTCATAGCACCGTTATATAGATGACATCTTTTATTAGACCTTGTCATTACACTGTTATATAGATGACATCAGTTTACATCAACTTGCCATAGCACTGTTAACAGATGACATACTTTATCATGCCCTTTCATAGCACCATTTTATCAATGACATCCTTTTATTCGGCCTTGTCAAAGCAACGTTATATCGATGACATCTTTGTATCACACCTTGACCCAGCACCATTATATTGATAACAAATTTACATTACTCCTTGTCGTAGCACCGTTATATAGACATCATCTTTTTATTATGCCTTGTCATAGAACCATGATATAGATGACATCTTTATTTTAGACCTAGTCATTGCAGCAATAAAAAAATTGCATCTTTTTTATTAGGAGTTCTCGTGGCACTTTCCTAAAGGTGAAATCTTTTTATTAGGCCTTGTCATATCACTGTTATATAGATGGTTTAATTTTATCAGACATTTAGAACTTTTCATAGCACCGTTACGTAGATGCCATATTCCTTTAGGCCTTGTTATAGCACCGTTATATAGATGACATATTCTTGTTACACCTTACCATAGCACATTTATGTTGATGCCATCTTTCTATTACACCTTGTCATAGCACAGTTAAATAGATTAAATCTTTTATTAGGCCTTGTCCTAGCACCATTATATAGGTGACATCTTTTTATTAGGCCTTGTCATATCACCAATATATAGACGTGGTATATTAACAGACCTTGCCATAGCACTGTTATATAGATGATATATTTTGAATACACCTTGTCGTAGCACCTTTATATATATGACATATTTTTATATATATACTTTGCCATTGCACTTTTAAATAGATGAAATTTGTTTAGACCTTGTAATTGCACCATTATATAGATGCCTTTTTATTTATCTTCTCATAGCAGTGTTCATTAGATGACATCTATTTACTAAGCCTTGTCCTAGCACCAGTATATCTATGACACCCTTTAATAAGGCCTTGTGAAAGCACCATTATATTGATAACATCTTGGCATCACTCCTTGTCCTAGAAAATTTAGATCGATAACAAATTCATATTACGCCTTTTTATAACACCGTTATATAAACAACATCTTTTTATTATGCGTTGTCATAGCACCATAATATCGATGACATCTTTTTACTAGGCCCTGTCCTATTACAGTTAGATAGATGACATCTTTATTTTAGACCTAGTCATAGCACCGATAAATAGATGACGTCTTTTTATTAGGCCTTATCATGGCACCATGATAAAGGTGTCATCTTTTATTAGGCCTTATCATTGCACCCTTTTATGAGTCAGATTTCTTTTTTTTAGAATTTGTCATAGCACTGTTATATAGATGACATCTTTTTATTAGACCTTGTGAAAGCACCTTTATTTAAGTGACATCTTTCTATTAAGCCTTGTTAAAGCAGGGCTATACAGATGACATCTTTATCTTAGCAAATATATGTGGATGACATTTTTTTTCAGTGCCTTAACACAGCACTGTTATAAAGATGGCATCTTTCTATGAAACCTGGTCATATCAGTGTTATACGTATGACATCTTTTAATTAGGTCTTGTCATAGTACCGATATATAGATGACATCTTTTTATTAGGCTTTGTCATAGCACCATTATATAGATAACATCTTTATATAAGGCCTTATCATATCACCGTTGTATAAATGTCGTCATTCTATCAGACCAAGTAAAAGCACCATTATATAGAGGAAATTTTTTCTTACACCTTGTAATAGCACCGTTATATAAATGATATGTTTTTGTTACACGTTGTCATAGCACATTGATATAAATGCCATCTTTCTATTCCACCTTGTCACAGCACCGTTAAGAGTCATGAGATCTTTGTATCACGTCCTGTCATTGCTCCGTTATATAAATGACAACTTTAAGTTAAGAATTGTCATAGAACTGTTACATAGATGACATCTTTTTATTCCTCATTTTCATAGCACTATTATATAGATGACATCTTTGTATTAGTCCATGTCATATCACCATCATATAGATGGCATAATTCTATTACACCTTGTCATAGCACCATTATATAGATGCCTTTTTATTTATCTTCTCATAGCTGTGTTCATTAGATGACATCTATTTACTAAGCCTTGTCCTAGCACCAGTATATCGATGACACCCTTTAATAAGGCCTTGTGAAAGCACCATTATATTGATAACATCTTGGCATCACGCCTTGTCCTAGAAAATGTAGATCGATAACAAAATCATATTACGCCTTTTTATAACACCGTTATATAGACAACATCTTTTTGTTATGCGTTGTCATAGCACCATAATATCGATGACATATTTTTACTAGGCCCTGTCCTATTACAGTTAGATAGATGACATCTTTATTTTAGACCTAGTCATAGCACAGATAAATAGATGACATCTTTTTATTAGGCCTTATCATGGCACCATGATAAAGGTGTCATCTTTTATTAGGCCTTATCATTGCACCCTTTTATGAGTCAGATTTCTTTTTTTTAGGATTTGTCATAGCACTGCTATATAGATGACATCTTTTTATTAGGCCTTGTGAAAGCACCTTTATTTAAGTGACATCTTTCTATTAAGCCTTGTTAAAGCAGGGCTATATAGATGACATCTTTATCTTAGCAAATATATGTGGATGACATTTTTTTCAGTGCCTTAACACAGCACTGTTATAAAGATGGCATCTTTCTATGAAACCTGGTCATATCAGTGTTATACGTATGACATCTTTTAATTAGGTCTTGTCATAGTACCGATATGTAGATGACATCTTTTTATTAGGCCCTGTCATAGCACCATTATATAGATAACATCTTTATATAAGGCCTTATCATATCACCGTTGTATAAATGTTGTCATTCTATCAGACCAAGTAAAAGCTCCATTATATAGAGGAAATTTTTTCTTACACCTTGTAATAGCACCGTTATATAGATGATATGTTTTTGTTACATGTTGTCATAGCACATTGATATAAATGCCATCTTTCTATTCCACCTTGTCATAGCACCGTTAGAGTCATGAGATCTTTGCATCACGCCCTGTCATTGCTCCGTTATATAAATGACAACTTTAAGTTATGAATTGTCATAGAACCGTTACATAGATGACATCTTTTTATTCCTCATTTTCATAGCACTATTATATAGATGACATCTTTGTATTAGTCCATGTCATATCACCATCATATAGATGGCATAATTCTATTACTCCTTTGCATAGCACCGTTATATAGATGACATCTTTTATTAGACCTTGTCATTACACTGTTATATAGATGACATCAGTTTACATCAACTTGCCATAGCACTGTTAACAGATGACATACTTTATCATGCCCTTTCATAGCACCATTTTATCAATGACATCCTTTTATTAGGCCTTGTCAAAGCACCGTTAGAGCGGTGACATCTTTGTATCACGCCCTGTCATTGCATGACAGATGTCAACTTTATATTACACCTTTTAAATAGATTACATCTATTTATTAGGCCTTGTCATAGCGTCATTATATTGGTGACATCTTTTAATTAGGCCTTGTCATATCTTTGTTATATAGATGACATCTTTTTATTAGTTCTTGACATAGCACCATTATATAGATGACATCTTTTTTTTAGACTGTGTCATAGCACCGTTATAATAAGGAGAACTAAATATTGAGCCTTTTCGTAGCTTCATTAATATATAGACAACATTTTTTTTTTACATCTTGTCATATCACCATCATAATTCTATTACACCTTGTCATAGTACAGTTATATAGATGACATTTTTTTTGACCTTGCCATTGCACCACTATATAGATGACATTAATTTATTAGGCCTTGTCATAGCACTGTTATATTGATGACATTCTTTAATTTGGCATTGTCAAAGCACCGTTATATCGATGACATCTTTGTATCACACCTTGACCTAGCACCATTATATTGATAACAAATTTACATTACTCCTTGTCGTAGCACCATTATATAGACATCATCTTTTTATTATGCCTTGTCATAGAACCATGATATAGATGACATCTTTATTTTAGACCTAGTCATTGCAGCAATAAAAAAAATTGCATTTTTTTTATTTTGAGTTCTCGTGGCACTATCTTAAACGTGAAATCTTTTTATTAGGCCTTGTCATATCACTGTTATATAGATGGTGTCATTTTATCAGACATTTAGAACTTTTCATAGCACCGTTAAGTAGATGCCATATTCCTTTAGGCCTTATTATAGCACCGTTATATAGATGGGATATTCTTGTTACACCTTACCATAGCACATTTATGTTGATGCCATCTTTCTATTACACCTTGTCATAGCACAGTTAAATAGATTAAATCTTTTATTAGGCCTTGTCCTAGCACCATTATATAGGTGACATCTTTTCATTAGACCTTGTCATATCACCAATATATAGACGTGGTATATTAACAGACCTTGCCATAGCACTGTTATATAGATGATATCTTTTTAATACACCTTGTCGTAGCACCTTTATATATATGACATATTTTTATATATATACCTTGCCATTGCACTTTTAAATAGATGACATTTTTTTAGACCTTGTAATTGCACCATTATATAGATGCCTTTTTATTTTATCTTCTCATAGCAGTGTTAATTAGATGACATCTATTTACTAGGCCTTGTCCTAGCACCAGTATATCAATGACACCCTTTAATATGGTCTTGTGAAAGCACCATTATATTGATAACATCTTTATATAAGGCCTTATCATATCACCGTTGTATAAATGTCGTCATTCTATCAGACCAAGTAAAAGCACCATTATATAGAGGAAATTTTTTCTTACACCTTGTAATAGCACCGTTATATAGATGATATGTTTTTGTTACACGTTGTCATAGCACATTGATATAAATGCCATCTTTCTATTCCACCTTGTCATAGCACCGTTAGCGTCATGATATCTTTGTATCACGCCCTGTCATTGCTTCGTTATATAAATGACAACTTTAAGTTAAGAATTGTCATAGAACCGTTACATAGATTACATCTTTTTATTCCTCATTTTCATAGCACTATTATATAGATGACATCTTTGTATAGTCCATGTCATATCACCATCATATAGATGGCATAATTCTATTACACCTTGTCATAGCACCGTTATATAGATGACATCTTTTATTAGACCTTGTCATTACACTGTTATATAGATGACATCAGTTTACATCAACTTGCCATAGCACTGTTAACAGATGACATACTTTATCATGCCCTTTCATAGCACCATTTTATCAATGACATCCTTTTATTCGGCCTTGTCAAAGCAACGTTATATCGATGACATCTTTGTATCACACCTTGACCCAGCACCATTATATTGATAACAAATTTACATTACTCCTTGTCGTAGCACCGTTATATAGACATCATCTTTTTATTATGCCTTGTCATAGAACCATGATATAGATGACATCTTTATTTTAGACCTAGTCATTGCAGCAATAAAAAAATTGCATCTTTTTTATTAGGAGTTCTCGTGGCACTTTCCTAAAGGTGAAATCTTTTTATTAGGCCTTGTCATATCACTGTTATATAGATGGTTTCATTTTATCAGACATTTAGAACTTTTCATAGCACCGTTACGTAGATGCCATATTCCTTTAGGCCTTGTTATAGCACCGTTATATAGATGACATATTCTTGTTACACCTTACCATAGCACATTTATGTTGATGCCATCTTTCTATTACACCTTGTCATAGCACAGTTAAATAGATTAAATCTTTTATTAGGCCTTGTCCTAGCACCATTATATAGGTGACATCTTTTTATTAGGCCTTGTCATATCACCAATATATAGACGTGGTATATTAACAGACCTTGCCTTAGCACTGTTATATAGATGATATATTTTGAATACACCTTGTCGTAGCACCTTTATATATATGACATATTTTTATATATATACCTTGCCATTGCACTTTTAAATAGATGAAATTTTTTTAGACCTTGTAATTGCACCATTATATAGATGCCTTTTTATTTTATCTTCTCATAGCAGTGTTAATTAGATGACATCTATTTACTAGGCCTTGTCCTAGCACCAGTATATCGATGACACCCTTTAATATGGCCTTGTGAAAGCACCATTATATTGATAACATCTTGGCATCACGCCTTGTCCTAGAAAATTTAGATCGATAACAAATTCATATTACGCCTTTTTATAACACCGTTATATAGACAACATCTTTTTATTATGCGTTGTCATAGCACCATAATATCGATGACATCATTTTACTAGGCCCTGTCCTATTACAGTTAGATAGATGACATCTTTATTTTAGACCTAGTCATAGCACCGATAAATAGATGACCTCTTTTTATTAGGCCTTATCATGGCACCATGATAAAGGTGTCATCTTTTATTAGGCCTTATCATTGCACCCTTTTATGAGTCAGATTTCTTTTTTTTAGGATTTGTCATAGCACTGTTATATAGATGACATCTTTTTATTAGACCTTGTGAAAGCACCTTTATTTAAGTGACATCTTTCTATTAAGCCTTGTTAAAGCAGGGCTATATAGATGACATCTTTATCTTAGCAAATATATGTGGATGACATTTTTTTCAGTGCCTTAACACAGCACTGTTATAAAGATGGCATCTTTCTATGAAACCTGGTCATATAAGTGTTATACGTATGACATCTTTTAATTAGGTCTTGTCATAGTACCGATATGTAGATGACATCTTTTTATTAGGCCCTGTCATAGCACCATTATATAGATAACATCTTTATATAAGGCCTTATCATATCACCGTTGTATAAATGTTGTCATTCTATCAGACCAAGTAAAAGCTCCATTATATAGAGGAAATTTTTTCTTACACCTTGTAATAGCACCGTTATATAGATGATATGTTTTTGTTACATGTTGTCATAGCACATTGATATAAATGCCATCTTTCTATTCCCCCTTGTCATAGCACCGTTAGAGTCATGAGATCTTTGCATCACGCCCTGTCATTGCTCCGTTATATAAATGACAACTTTAAGTTATGAATTGTCATAGAACCGTTACATAGATGACATCTTTTTATTCCTCATTTTCATAGCACTATTATATAGATGACATCTTTGTATTAGTCCATGTCATATCACCATCATATAGATGGCATAATTCTATTACTCCTTTGCATAGCACCGTTATATAGATGACATCTTTTATTAGACCTTGTCATTACACTGTTATATAGATGACATCAGTTTACATCAACTTGCCATAGCACTGTTAACAGATGACATACTTTATCATGCCCTTTCATAGCACCATTTTATCAATGACATCCTTTTATTAGGCCTTGTCAAAGCACCGTTAGAGCGGTGACATCTTTGTATCACGCCCTGTCATTGCATGACAGATGTCAACTTTATATTACACCTTTTAAATAGATTACATCTATTTATTAGGCCTTGTCATAGCGTCATTATATTGGTGACATCTTTTAATTAGGCCTTGTCATATCTTTGTTATATAGATGACATCTTTTTATTAGTTCTTGACATAGCACCATTATATAGATGACATCTTTTTTTTAGACTGTGTCATAGCACCGTTATAATAAGGAGAACTAAATATTGAGCCTTTTCGTAGCTTCATTAATATATAGACAACATTTTTTTTTTACATCTTGTCATATCACCATCATAATTCTATTACACCTTGTCATAGTACAGTTATATAGATGACATTTTTTTTGACCTTGCCATTGCACCACTATATAGATGACATTAATTTATTAGGCCTTGTCATAGCACTGTTATATTGATGACATTCTTTAATTTGGCATTGTCAAAGCACCGTTATATCGATGACATCTTTGTATCACACCTTGACCTAGCACCATTATATTGATAACAAATTTACATTACTCCTTGTTGTAGCACCATTATATAGACATCATCTTTTTATTATGCCTTGTCATAGAACCATGATATAGATGACATCTTTATTTTAGACCTAGTCATTGCAGCAATAAAAAAAATTGCATTTTTTTTATTTTGAGTTCTCGTGGCACTATCTTAAACGTGAAATCTTTTTATTAGGCCTTGTCATATCACTGTTATATAGATGGTGTCATTTTATCAGACATTTAGAACTTTTCATAGCACCGTTAAGTAGATGCCATATTCCTTTAGGCCTTATTATAGCACCGTTATATAGATGGGATATTCTTGTTACACCTTACCATAGCACATTTATGTTGATGCCATCTTTCTATTACACCTTGTCATAGCACAGTTAAATAGATTAAATCTTTTATTAGGCCTTGTCCTAGCACCATTATATAGGTGACATCTTTTTATTAGACCTTGTCATATCACCAATATATAGACGTGGTATATTAACAGACCTTGCCATAGCACTGTTATATAGATGATATCTTTTTAATACACCTTGTCGTAGCACCT
Organism: Gastrophryne carolinensis; assembly: GCA_027917425.1. NCBI lineage: Eukaryota > Metazoa > Chordata > Amphibia > Anura > Microhylidae > Gastrophryne > Gastrophryne carolinensis. Next base: position 14,428,315 of record CM051237.1, read on the forward strand.
TTATATATATGACATATTTTTATATATATACCTTGCCATTGCACTTTTAAATAGATGACATTTTTTTAGACCTTGTAATTGCACCATTATATAGATGCCTTTTTATTTTATCTTCTCATAGCAGTGTTAATTAGATGACATCTATTTACTAGGCCTTGTCCTAGCACCAGTATATCAATGACACCCTTTAATATGGTCTTGTGAAAGCACCATTATATTGATAACATCTTTATATAAGGCCTTATCATATCACCGTTGTATAAATGTCGTCATTCTATCAGACCAAGTAAAAGCACCATTATATAGAGGAAATTTTTTCTTACACCTTGTAATAGCACCGTTATATAGATGATATGTTTTTGTTACACGTTGTCATAGCACATTGATATAAATGCCATCTTTCTATTCCACCTTGTCATAGCACCGTTAGAGTCATGATATCTTTGTATCACACCCTGTCATTGCTTCGTTATATAAATGACAACTTTAAGTTAAGAATTGTCATAGAACCGTTACATAGATTACATCTTTTTATTCCTCATTTTCATAGCACTATTATATAGATGACATCTTTGTATAGTCCATGTCATATCACCATCATATAGATGGCATAATTCTATTACACCTTGTCATAGCACCGTTATATAGATGACATCTTTTATTAGACCTTGTCATTACACTGTTATATAGATGACATCAGTTTATATCAACTTGCCATAGCACTGTTAACAGATGACATACTTTATCATGCCCTTTCATAGCACCATTTTATCAATGACATCCTTTTATTCGGCCTTGTCAAAGCAACGTTATATCGATGACATCTTTGTATCACACCTTGACCCAGCACCATTATATTGATAACAAATTTACATTACTCCTTGTCGTAGCACCGTTATATAGACATCATCTTTTTATTATGCCTTGTCATAGAACCATGATATAGATGACATCTTTATTTTAGACCTAGTCATTGCAGCAATAAAAAAATTGCATCTTTTTTATTAGGAGTTCTCGTGGCACTTTCCTAAAGGTGAAATCTTTTTATTAGGCCTTGTCATATCACTGTTATATAGATGGTTTCATTTTATCAGACATTTAGAACTTTTCATAGCACCGTTACGTAGATGCCATATTCCTTTAGGCCTTGTTATAGCACCGTTATATAGATGACATATTCTTGTTACACCTTACCATAGCACATTTATGTTGATGCCATCTTTCTATTACACCTTGTCATAGCACAGTTAAATAGATTAAATCTTTTATTAGGCCTTGTCCTAGCACCATTATATAGGTGACATCTTTTTATTAGGGCTTGTCATATCACCAATATATAGACGTGGTATATTAACAGACCTTGCCTTAGCACTGTTATATAGATGATATATTTTGAATACACCTTGTCGTAGCACCTTTATATATATGACATATTTTTATATATATACCTTGCCATTGCACTTTTAAATAGATGAAATTTTTTTAGACCTTGTAATTGCACCATTATATAGATGCCTTTTTATTTTATCTTCTCATAGCAGTGTTAATTAGATGACATCTATTTACTAGGCCTTGTCCTAGCACCAGTATATCGATGACACCCTTTAATATGGCCTTGTGAAAGCACCATTATATTGATAACATCTTGGCATCACGCCTTGTCCTAGAAAATTTAGATCGATAACAAATTCATATTACGCCTTTTTATAACACCGTTATATAGACAACATCTTTTTATTATGCGTTGTCATAGCACCATAATATCGATGACATCATTTTACTAGGCCCTGTCCTATTACAGTTAGATAGATGACATCTTTATTTTAGACCTAGTCATAGCACCGATAAATAGATGACATCTTTTTATTAGGCCTTATCATGGCACCATGATAAAGGTGTCATCTTTTATTAGGCCTTATCATTGCACCCTTTTATGAGTCAGATTTCTTTTTTTTAGGATTTGTCATAGCACTGTTATATAGATGACATCTTTTTATTAGACCTTGTGAAAGCACCTTTATTTAAGTGACATCTTTCTATTAAGCCTTGTTAAAGCAGGGCTATATAGATGACATCTTTATCTTAGCAAATATATGTGGATGACATTTTTTTCAGTGCCTTAACACAGCACTGTTATAAAGATGGCATCTTTCTATGAAACCTGGTCATATAAGTGTTATACGTATGACATCTTTTAATTAGGTCTTGTCATAGTACCGATATGTAGATGACATCTTTTTATTAGGCCCTGTCATAGCACCATTATATAGATAACATCTTTATATAAGGCCTTATCATATCACCGTTGTATAAATGTTGTCATTCTATCAGACCAAGTAAAAGCTCCATTATATAGAGGAAATTTTTTCTTACACCTTGTAATAGCACCGTTATATAGATGATATGTTTTTGTTACATGTTGTCATAGCACATTGATATAAATGCCATCTTTCTATTCCACCTTGTCATAGCACCGTTAGAGTCATGAGATCTTTGCATCACGCCCTGTCATTGCTCCGTTATATAAATGACAACTTTAAGTTATGAATTGTCATAGAACCGTTACATAGATGACATCTTTTTATTCCTCATTTTCATAGCACTATTATATAGATGACATCTTTGTATTAGTCCATGTCATATCACCATCATATAGATGGCATAATTCTATTACTCCTTTGCATAGCACCGTTATATAGATGACATCTTTTATTAGACCTTGTCATTACACTGTTATATAGATGACATCAGTTTACATCAACTTGCCATAGCACTGTTAACAGATGACATACTTTATCATGCCCTTTCATAGCACCATTTTATCAATGACATCCTTTTATTAGGCCTTGTCAAAGCACCGTTAGAGCGGTGACATCTTTGTATCACGCCCTGTCATTGCATGACAGATGTCAACTTTATATTACACCTTTTAAATAGATTACATCTATTTATTAGGCCTTGTCATAGCGTCATTATATTGGTGACATCTTTTAATTAGGCCTTGTCATATCTTTGTTATATAGATGACATCTTTTTATTAGTTCTTGACATAGCACCATTATATAGATGACATCTTTTTTTTAGACTGTGTCATAGCACCGTTATAATAAGGAGAACTAAATATTGAGCCTTTTCGTAGCTTCATTAATATATAGACAACATTTTTTTTTTACATCTTGTCATATCACCATCATAATTCTATTACACCTTGTCATAGTACAGTTATATAGATGACATTTTTTTTGACCTTGCCATTGCACCACTATATAGATGACATTAATTTATTAGGCCTTGTCATAGCACTGTTATATTGATGACATTCTTTAATTTGGCATTGTCAAAGCACCGTTATATCGATGACATCTTTGTATCACACCTTGACCTAGCACCATTATATTGATAACAAATTTACATTACTCCTTGTCGTAGCACCATTATATAGACATCATCTTTTTATTATGCCTTGTCATAGAACCATGATATAGATGACATCTTTATTTTAGACCTAGTCATTGCAGCAATAAAAAAAATTGCATTTTTTTTATTTTGAGTTCTCGTGGCACTATCTTAAACGTGAAATCTTTTTATTAGGCCTTGTCATATCACTGTTATATAGATGGTGTCATTTTATCAGACATTTAGAACTTTTCATAGCACCGTTAAGTAGATGCCATATTCCTTTAGGCCTTATTATAGCACCGTTATATAGATGGGATATTCTTGTTACACCTTACCATAGCACATTTATGTTGATGCCATCTTTCTATTACACCTTGTCATAGCACAGTTAAATAGATTAAATCTTTTATTAGGCCTTGTCCTAGCACCATTATATAGGTGACATCTTTTTATTAGACCTTGTCATATCACCAATATATAGACGTGGTATATTAACAGACCTTGCCATAGCACTGTTATATAGATGATATCTTTTTAATACACCTTGTCGTAGCACCTTTATATATATGACATATTTTTATATATATACCTTGCCATTGCACTTTTAAATAGATGACATTTTTTTAGACCTTGTAATTGCACCATTATATAGATGCCTTTTTATTTTATCTTCTCATAGCAGTGTTAATTAGATGACATCTATTTACTAGGCCTTGTCCTAGCACCAGTATATCAATGACACCCTTTAATATGGTCTTGTGAAAGCACCATTATATTGATAACATCTTTATATAAGGCCTTATCATATCACCGTTGTATAAATGTCGTCATTCTATCAGACCAAGTAAAAGCACCATTATATAGAGGAAATTTTTTCTTACACCTTGTAATAGCACCGTTATATAGATGATATGTTTTTGTTACACGTTGTCATAGCACATTGATATAAATGCCATCTTTCTATTCCAACTTGTCATAGCACCGTTAGAGTCATGATATCTTTGTATCACGCCCTGTCATTGCTTCGTTATATAAATGACAACTTTAAGTTAAGAATTGTCATAGAACCGTTACATAGATTACATCTTTTTATTCCTCATTTTCATAGCACTATTATATAGATGACATCTTTGTATAGTCCATGTCATATCACCATCATATAGATGGCATAATTCTATTACACCTTGTCATAGCACCGTTATATAGATGACATCTTTTATTAGACCTTGTCATTACACTGTTATATAGATGACATCAGTTTACATCAACTTGCCATAGCACTGTTAACAGATGACATACTTTATCATGCCCTTTCATAGCACCATTTTATCAATGACATCCTTTTATTCGGCCTTGTCAAAGCAACGTTATATCGATGACATCTTTGTATCACACCTTGACCCAGCACCATTATATTGATAACAAATTTACATTACTCCTTGTCGTAGCACCGTTATATAGACATCATCTTTTTATTATGCCTTGTCATAGAACCATGATATAGATGACATCTTTATTTTAGACCTAGTCATTGCAGCAATAAAAAAATTGCATCTTTTTTATTAGGAGTTCTCGTGGCACTTTCCTAAAGGTGAAATCTTTTTATTAGGCCTTGTCATATCACTGTTATATAGATGGTTTCATTTTATCAGACATTTAGAACTTTTCATAGCACCGTTACGTAGATGCCATATTCCTTTAGGCCTTGTTATAGCACCGTTATATAGATGACATATTCTTGTTACACCTTACCATAGCACATTTATGTTGATGCCATCTTTCTATTACACCTTGTCATAGCACAGTTAAATAGATTAAATCTTTTATTAGGCCTTGTCCTAGCACCATTATATAGGTGACATCTTTTTATTAGGGCTTGTCATATCACCAATATATAGACGTGGTATATTAACAGACCTTGCCTTAGCACTGTTATATAGATGATATATTTTGAATACACCTTGTCGTAGCACCTTTATATATATGACATATTTTTATATATATACCTTGCCATTGCACTTTTAAATAGATGAAATTTTTTTAGACCTTGTAATTGCACCATTATATAGATGCCTTTTTATTTTATCTTCTCATAGCAGTGTTAATTAGATGACATCTATTTACTAGGCCTTGTCCTAGCACCAGTATATCGATGACACCCTTTAATATGGCCTTGTGAAAGCACCATTATATTGATAACATCTTGGCATCACGCCTTGTCCTAGAAAATTTAGATCGATAACAAATTCATATTACGCCTTTTTATAACACCGTTATATAGACAACATCTTTTTATTATGCGTTGTCATAGCACCATAATATCGATGACATCATTTTACTAGGCCCTGTCCTATTACAGTTAGATAGATGACATCTTTATTTTAGACCTAGTCATAGCACCGATAAATAGATGACATCTTTTTATTAGGCCTTATCATGGCACCATGATAAAGGTGTCATCTTTTATTAGGCCTTATCATTGCACCCTTTTATGAGTCAGATTTCTTTTTTTTAGGATTTGTCATAGCACTGTTATATAGATGACATCTTTTTATTAGACCTTGTGAAAGCACCTTTATTTAAGTGACATCTTTCTATTAAGCCTTGTTAAAGCAGGGCTATATAGATGACATCTTTATCTTAGCAAATATATGTGGATGACATTTTTTTCAGTGCCTTAACACAGCACTGTTATAAAGATGGCATCTTTCTATGAAACCTGGTCATATAAGTGTTATACGTATGACATCTTTTAATTAGGTCTTGTCATAGTACCGATATGTAGATGACATCTTTTTATTAGGCCCTGTCATAGCACCATTATATAGATAACATCTTTATATAAGGCCTTATCATATCACCGTTGTATAAATGTTGTCATTCTATCAGACCAAGTAAAAGCTCCATTATATAGAGGAAATTTTTTCTTACACCTTGTAATAGCACCGTTATATAGATGATATGTTTTTGTTACATGTTGTCATAGCACATTGATATAAATGCCATCTTTCTATTCCACCTTGTCATAGCACCGTTAGAGTCATGAGATCTTTGCATCACGCCCTGTCATTGCTCCGTTATATAAATGACAACTTTAAGTTATGAATTGTCATAGAACCGTTACATAGATGACATCTTTTTATTCCTCATTTTCATAGCACTATTATATAGATGACATCTTTGTATTAGTCCATGTCATATCACCATCATATAGATGGCATAATTCTATTACTCCTTTGCATAGCACCGTTATATAGATGACATCTTTTATTAGACCTTGTCATTACACTGTTATATAGATGACATCAGTTTACATCAACTTGCCATAGCACTGTTAACAGATGACATACTTTATCATGCCCTTTCATAGCACCATTTTATCAATGACATCCTTTTATTAGGCCTTGTCAAAGCACCGTTAGAGCGGTGACATCTTTGTATCACGCCCTGTCATTGCATGACAGATGTCAACTTTATATTACACCTTTTAAATAGATTACATCTATTTATTAGGCCTTGTCATAGCGTCATTATATTGGTGACATCTTTTAATTAGGCCTTGTCATATCTTTGTTATATAGATGACATCTTTTTATTAGTTCTTGACATAGCACCATTATATAGATGACATCTTTTTTTTAGACTGTGTCATAGCACCGTTATAATAAGGAGAACTAAATATTGAGCCTTTTCGTAGCTTCATTAATATATAGACAACATTTTTTTTTTACATCTTGTCATATCACCATCATAATTCTATTACACCTTGTCATAGTACAGTTATATAGATGACATTTTTTTTGACCTTGCCATTGCACCACTATATAGATGACATTAATTTATTAGGCCTTGTCATAGCACTGTTATATTGATGACATTCTTTAATTTGGCATTGTCAAAGCACCGTTATATCGATGACATCTTTGTATCACACCTTGACCTAGCACCATTATATTGATAACAAATTTACATTACTCCTTGTCGTAGCACCATTATATAGACATCATCTTTTTATTATGCCTTGTCATAGAACCATGATATAGATGACATCTTTATTTTAGACCTAGTCATTGCAGCAATAAAGAAAATTGCATTTTTTTTATTTTGAGTTCTCGTGGCACTATCTTAAACGTGAAATCTTTTTATTAGGCCTTGTCATATCACTGTTATATAGATGGTGTCATTTTATCAGACATTTAGAACTTTTCATAGCACCGTTAAGTAGATGCCATATTCCTTTAGGCCTTATTATAGCACCGTTATATAGATGGGATATTCTTGTTACACCTTACCATAGCACATTTATGTTGATGCCATCTTTCTATTACACCTTGTCATAGCACAGTTAAATAGATTAAATCTTTTATTAGGCCTTGTCCTAGCACCATTATATAGGTGACATCTTTTTATTAGACCTTGTCATATCACCAATATATAGACGTGGTATATTAACAGACCTTGCCATAGCACTGTTATATAGATGATATCTTTTTAATACACCTTGTCGTAGCACCTTTATATATATGACATATTTTTATATATATACCTTGCCATTGCACTTTTAAATAGATGACATTTTTTTAGACCTTGTAATTGCACCATTATATAGATGCCTTTTTATTTTATCTTCTCATAGCAGTGTTAATTAGATGACATCTATTTACTAGGCCTTGTCCTAGCACCAGTATATCAATGACACCCTTTAATATGGTCTTGTGAAAGCACCATTATATTGATAACATCTTTATATAAGGCCTTAGCATATCACCGTTGTATAAATGTCGTCATTCTATCAGACCAAGTAAAAGCACCATTATATAGAGGAAATTTTTTCTTACACTTTGTAATAGCACCGTTATATAGATGATATGTTTTTGTTACACGTTGTCATAGCACATTGATATAAATGCCATCTTTCTATTCCACCTTGTCATAGCACCGTTAGAGTCATGAGATCTTTGTATCACGCCCTGTCATTGCTCCGTTATATAAATGACAACTTTAAGTTAAGAATTGTCATAGAACCGTTACATAGATTACATCTTTTTATTCCTCATTTTCATAGCACTATTATATAGATGACATCTTTGTATAGTCCATGTCATATCACCATCATATAGATGGCATAATTCTATTACACCTTGTCATAGCACCGTTATATAGATGACATCTTTTATTAGAACTTGTCATTACACTGTTATATAGATGACATCAGTTTACATCAACTTGCCATAGCACTGTTAACAGATGACATACTTTATCATGCCCTTTCATAGCACCATTTTATCAATGACATCCTTTTATTCGGCCTTGTCAAAGCAACGTTATATCAATGACATCTTTGTATCACACCTTGACCCAGCACCATTATATTGATAACAAATTTACATTACTCCTTGTCGTAGCACCGTTATATAGACATCATCTTTTTATTATGCCTTGTCATAGAACCATGATATAGATGACATCTTTATTTTAGACCTAGTCATTGCAGCAATAAAAAAATTGCATCTTTTTTATTAGGAGTTCTCGTGGCACTTTCTTAAAGGTGAAATCTTTTTATTAGGCCTTGTCATATCACTGTTATATAGATGGTTTCATTTTATCAGACATTTAGAACTTTTCATAGCACCGTTACATAGATGCCATATTCCTTTAGGCCTTGTTATAGCACCGTTATATAGATGACATATTCTTGTTACACCTTACCATAGCACATTTATGTTGATGCCATCTTTCTATTACACCTTGTCATAGCACAGTTAAATAGATTAAATCTTTTATTAGGCCTTGTCCTAGCACCATTATATAGGTGACATCTTTTTTTAGGCCTTGTCATATCACCAATATATAGACGTGGTATATTAACAGACCTTGCCATAGCACTGTTATATAGATGATATATTTTGAATACACCTTGTCGTAGCACCTTTATATATATGACATATTTTTATATATATACCTTGCCATTGCACTTTTAAATGGATGAAATTTGTTTAGACCTTGTAATTGCACCATTATATAGATGCCTTTTTATTTATCTTCTCATAGCAGTGTTCATTAGATGACATCTATTTACTAAGCCTTGTCCTAGCACCAGTATATCGATGACACCCTTTAATAAGGCCTTGTGAAAGCACCATTATATTGATAACATCTTGGCATCACGCCTTGTCCTAGAAAATTTAGATCGATAACAAATTCATATTACGCCTTTTTATAACACCGTTATATAGACAACATCTTTTTATTATGCGTTGTCATAGCACTATAATATCGATGACATCTTTTTACTAGGCCCTGTCCTATTACAGTTAGATAGATGACATCTTTATTTTAGACCTAGTCATAGCACCGATAAATAGATGACATCTTTTTATTAGGCCTTATCATGGCACCATGATAAAGGTGTCATCTTTTATTAGGCCTTATCATTGCACCTTTTTATGAGTCAGATTTCTTTTTTTTAGGATTTGTCATAGCACTGTTATATAGATTACATCTTTTTATTAGATCTTGTGAAAGCACCTTTATTTAAGTGACATCTTTCTATTAAGCCTTGTTAAAGCAGGGCTATATAGATGACATCTTTATCTTAGCAAATATATGTGGATGACATTTTTTTCAGTGCCTTAACACAGCACTGTTATAAAGATGGCATCTTTCTATGAAACCTGGTCATATCAGTGTTATACGTATGACATCTTTTAATTAGGTCTTGTCATAGTACCGATATATAGATGACATCTTTTTATTAGGCCCCGTCATAGCACCATTATATAGATAACATCTTTATATAAGGCCTTATCATATCACCGTTGTATAAATGTCGTCATTCTATCAGACCAAGTAAAAGCACCATTATATAGAGGAAATTTTTTCTTACACCTTGTAATAGCACCGTTATATAGATGATATGTTTTTGTTACACGTTGTCATAGCACATTGATATAAATGCCATCTTTCTATTCCACCTTGTCATAGCACCGTTAGAGTCATGATATCTTTGTATCACGCCCTGTCATTGCTCCGTTATATAAATGACAACTTTAAGTTAAGAATTGTCATAGAACCGTTACATAGATTACATCTTTTTATTCCTCATTTTCATAGCACTATTATATAGATGACATCTTTGTATAGTCCATGTCATATCACCATCATATAGATGGCATAATTCTATTACACCTTGTCATAGCACCGTTATATAGATGACATCTTTTATTAGACCTTGTCATTACACTGTTATATAGATGACATCAGTTTACATCAGCTTGCCATAGCACTGTTAACAGATGACATACTTTATCATGCCCTTTCATAGCACCATTTTATCAATGACATCCTTTTATTCGGCCTTGTCAAAGCAACGTTATATCGATGACATCTTTGTATCACACCTTGACCCAGCACCATTACATTGATAACAAATTTACATTACTCCTTGTCGTAGCACCGTTATATAGACATCATCTTTTTATTATGCCTTGTCATAGAACCATGATATAGATGACATCTTTATTTTAGACCTAGTCATTGCAGCAATAAAAAAATTGCATCTTTTTTATTAGGAGTTCTCGTGGCACTTTCTTAAAGGTGAAATCTTTTTATTAGGCCTTGTCATATCACTGTTATATAGATGGTTTCATTTTATCAGACATTTAGAACTTTTCATAGCACCGTTACGTAGATGCCATATTCCTTTAGGCCTTGTTATAGCACCGTTATATAGATGACATATTCTTGTTACACCTTACCATAGCACATTTATGTTGATGCCATCTTTCTATTACACCTTGTCATAGCACAGTTAAATAGATTAAATCTTTTATTAGGCCTTGTCCTAGCACCATTATATAGGTGACATCTTTTTATTAGGCCTTGTCATATCACCAATATATAGACGTGGTATATTAACAGACCTTGCCATAGCACTGTTATATAGATGATATATTTTGAATACACCTTGTCGTAGCACCTTTATATATATGACATATTTTTATATATATACCTTGCCATTGCACTTTTAAATGGATGAAATTTGTTTAGACCTTGTAATTGTACCATTATATAGATGCCTTTTTATTTATCTTCTCATAGCAGTGTTCATTAGATGACATCTATTTACTAAGCCTTGTCCTAGCACCAGTATATCGATGACACCCTTTAATAAGGCCTTGTGAAAGCACCATTATATTGATAACATCTTGGCATCACGCCTTGTCCTAGAAAATTTAGATCGATAACAAATTCATATTACGCCTTTTTATAACACCGTTATATAGACAACATCTTTTTATTATGCGTTGTCATAGCACCATAATATCGATGACATCATTTTACTAGGCCCTGTCCTATTACAGTTAGATAGATGACATCTTTATCTTAGACCTAGTCATAGCACCGATAAATAGATGACATCTTTTTATTAGGCCTTATCATGGCACCATGATAAAGGTGTCATCTTTTATTAGGCCTTATCATTGCACCCTTTTATGAGTCAGATTTCTTTTTTTTAGGATTTGTCATAGCACTGTTATATAGATTACATCTTTTTATTAGATCTTGTGAAAGCACCTTTATTTAAGTGACATCTTTCTATTAAGCCTTGTTAAAGCAGGGCTATATAGATGACATCTTTATCTTAGCAAATATATGTGGATGACATTTTTTTCAGTGCCTTAACACAGCACTGTTATAAAGATGGCATCTTTCTATGAAACCTGGTCATATCAGTGTTATACGTATGACATCTTTTAATTAGGTCTTGTCATAGTACCGATATATAGATGACATCTTTTTATTAGGCCCCGTCATAGCACCATTATATAGATAACATCTTTATATAAGGCCTTATCATATCACCGTTGTATAAATGTCGTCATTCTATCAGACCAAGTAAAAGCACCATTATATAGAGGAAATTTTTTCTTACACCTTGTAATAGCACCGTTATATAGATGATATGTTTTTGTTACACGTTGTCATAGCACATTGATATAAATGCCATCTTTCTATTCCACCTTGTCATAGCACCGTTAGAGTCATGATATCTTTGTATCACGCCCTGTCATTGCTCCGTTATATAAATGACAACTTTAAGTTAAGAATTGTCATAGAACCGTTACATAGATTACATCTTTTTATTCCTCATTTTCATAGCACTATTATATAGATGACATCTTTGTATAGTCCATGTCATATCACCATCATATAGATGGCATAATTCTATTACACCTTGTCATAGCACCGTTATATAGATGACATCTTTTATTAGACCTTGTCATTACACTGTTATATAGATGACATCAGTTTACATCAGCTTGCCATAGCACTGTTAACAGATGACATACTTTATCATGCCCTTTCATAGCACCATTTTATCAATGACATCCTTTTATTCGGCCTTGTCAAAGCAACGTTATATCGATGACATCTTTGTATCACACCTTGACCCAGCACCATTACATTGATAACAAATTTACATTACTCCTTGTCGTAGCACCGTTATATAGACATCATCTTTTTATTATGCCTTGTCATAGAACCATGATATAGATGACATCTTTATTTTAGACCTAGTCATTGCAGCAATAAAAAAATTGCATCTTTTTTATTAGGAGTTCTCGTGGCACTTTCTTAAAGGTGAAATCTTTTTATTAGGCCTTGTCATATCACTGTTATATAGATGGTTTCATTTTATCAGACATTTAGAACTTTTCATAGCACCGTTACGTAGATGCCATATTCCTTTAGGCCTTGTTATAGCACCGTTATATAGATGACATATTCTTGTTACACCTTACCATAGCACATTTATGTTGATGCCATCTTTCTATTACACCTTGTCATAGCACAGTTAAATAGATTAAATCTTTTATTAGGCCTTGTCCTAGCACCATTATATAGGTGACATCTTTTTATTAGGCCTTGTCATATCACCAATATATAGACGTGGTATATTAACAGACCTTGCCATAGCACTGTTATATAGATGATATATTTTGAATACACCTTGTCGTAGCACCTTTATATATATGACATATTTTTATATATATACCTTGCCATTGCACTTTTAAATGGATGAAATTTGTTTAGACCTTGTAATTGCACCATTATATAGATGCCTTTTTATTTATCTTCTCATAGCAGTGTTCATTAGATGACATCTATTTACTAAGCCTTGTCCTAGCACCAGTATATCGATGACACCCTTTAATAAGGCCTTGTGAAAGCACCATTATATTGATAACATCTTGGCATCACGCCTTGTCCTAGAAAATTTAGATCGATAACAAATTCATATTACGCCTTTTTATAACACCGTTATATAGACAACATCTTTTTATTATGCGTTGTCATAGCACCATAATATCGATGACATCATTTTACTAGGCCCTGTCCTATTACAGTTAGATAGATGACATCTTTATCTTAGACCTAGTCATAGCACCGATAAATAGATGACATCTTTTTATTAGGCCTTATCATGGCACCATGATAAAGGTGTCATCTTTTATTAGGCCTTATCATTGCACCCTTTTATGAGTCAGATTTCTTTTTTTTAGGATTTGTCATAGCACTGTTATATAGATTACATCTTTTTATTAGACCTTGTGAAAGCACCTTTATTTAAGTGACATCTTTCTATTAAGCCTTGTTAAAGCAGGGCTATATAGATGACATCTTTATCTTAGCAAATATATGTGGATGACATTTTTTTCAGTGCCTTAACACAGCACTGTTATAAAGATGGCATCTTTCTATGAAACCTGGTCATATCAGTGTTATACGTATGACATCTTTTAATTAGGTCTTGTCATAGTACCGATATATAGATGACATCTTTTTATTAGGCCCCGTCATAGCACCATTATATAGATAACATCTTTATATAAGGCCTTATCATATCACCGTTGTATAAATGTCGTCATTCTATCAGACCAAGTAAAAGCACCATTATATAGAGGAAATTTTTTCTTACACCTTGTAATAGCACCGTTATATAGATGATATGTTTTTGTTACACGTTGTCATAGCACATTGATATAAATGCCATCTTTCTATTCCACCTTGTCATAGCACCGTTAGAGTCATGAGATCTTTGTATCACGCCCTGTCATTGCTCCGTTATATAAATGACAACTTTAAGTTAAGAATTGTCATAGAACCGTTACATAGATTACATCTTTTTATTCCTCATTTTCATAGCACTATTATATAGATGACATCTTTGTATAGTCCATGTCATATCACCATCATATAGATGGCATAATTCTATTACACCTTGTCATAGCACCGTTATATAGATGACATCTTTTATTAGAACTTGTCATTACACTGTTATATAGATGACATCAGTTTACATCAACTTGCCATAGCACTGTTAACAGATGACATACTTTATCATGCCCTTTCATAGCACCATTTTATCAATGACATCCTTTTATTCGGCCTTGTCAAAGCAACGTTATATCAATGACATCTTTGTATCACACCTTGACCCAGCACCATTATATTGATAACAAATTTACATTACTCCTTGTCGTAGCACCGTTATATAGACATCATCTTTTTATTATGCCTTGTCATAGAACCATGATATAGATGACATCTTTATTTTAGACCTAGTCATTGCAGCAATAAAAAAATTGCATCTTTTTTATTAGGAGTTCTCGTGGCACTTTCTTAAAGGTGAAATCTTTTTATTAGGCCTTGTCATATCACTGTTATATAGATGGTTTCATTTTATCAGACATTTAGAACTTTTCATAGCACCGTTACGTAGATGCCATATTCCTTTAGGCCTTGTTATAGCACCGTTATATAGATGACATATTCTTGTTACACCTTACCATAGCACATTTATGTTGATGCCATCTTTCTATTACACCTTGTCATAGCACAGTTAAATAGATTAAATCTTTTATTAGGCCTTGTCCTAGCACCATTATATAGGTGACATCTTTTTTTAGGCCTTGTCATATCACCAATATATAGACGTGGTATATTAACAGACCTTGCCATAGCACTGTTATATAGATGATATATTTTGAATACACCTTGTCGTAGCACCTTTATATATATGACATATTTTTATATATATACCTTGCCATTGCACTTTTAAATGGATGAAATTTGTTTAGACCTTGTAATTGCACCATTATATAGATGCCTTTTTATTTATCTTCTCATAGCAGTGTTCATTAGATGACATCTATTTACTAAGCCTTGTCCTAGCACCAGTATATCGATGACACCCTTTAATAAGGCCTTGTGAAAGCACCATTATATTGATAACATCTTGGCATCACGCCTTGTCCTAGAAAATTTAGATCGATAACAAATTCATATTACGCCTTTTTATAACACCGTTATATAGACAACATCTTTTTATTATGCGTTGTCATAGCACCATAATATCGATGACATCTTTTTACTAGGCCCTGTCCTATTACAGTTAGATAGATGACATCTTTATTTTAGACCTAGTCATAGCACCGATAAATAGATGACATCTTTTTATTAGGCCTTATCATGGCACCATGATAAAGGTGTCATCTTTTATTAAGCCTTATCATTGCACCCTTTTATGAGTCAGATTTCTTTTTTTTAGGATTTGTCATAGCACTGTTATATAGATTACATCTTTTGATTAGACCTTGTGAAAGCACCTTTATTTAAGTGACATCTTTCTATTAAGCCTTGTTAAAGCAGGGCTATATAGATGACATCTTTATCTTAGCAAATATATGTGGATGACATTTTTTTTCAGTGCCTTAACACAGCACTGTTATAAAGATGGCATCTTTCTATGAAACCTGGTCATATCAGTGTTATACGTGTGACATCTTTTAATTAGGTCTTGTCATAGTACCGATATATAGATGACATCTTTTTATTAGGCCTTGTCATAGCACCATTATATAGATAACATCTTTATATAAGGCCTTATCATATCACCATTGTATAAATGTCGTCATTCTATCAGACCAAGTAAAAGCACTATTATATAGAGGAAATTTTTTCTTACACCTTGTAATAGCACCGTTATATAGATGATATGTTTTTGTTACACGTTGTCATAGCACATTGATATAAATGCCATCTTTCTATTCCACCTTGTCATAGCACCGTTAGAGTCATGAGATCTTTGTATCACGCCCTGTCATTGCTCCGTTATATAAATGACAACTTTAAGTTAAGAATTGTCATAGAACCGTTACATAGATGACATCTTTTTATTCCTCATTTTCATAGCACTATTATATAGATGACATCTTTGTATTAGTCCATGTCATATCACCATCATATAGATGGCATAATTCTATTACACCTTGTCATAGCACCGTTATATAGATGACATCTTTTATTAGACCTTGTCATTACACTGTTATATAGATGACATCAGTTTACATCAGCTTGCCATAGCACTGTTAACAGATGACATACTTTATCATGCCCTTTCATAGCACCATTTTATCAATGACATCCTTTTATTCGGCCTTGTCAAAGCAACGTTATATCGATGACATCTTTGTATCACACCTTGACCCAGCACCATTACATTGATAACAAATTTACATTACTCCTTGTCGTAGCACCGTTATATAGACATCATCTTTTTATTATGCCTTGTCATAGAACCATGATATAGATGACATCTTTATTTTAGACCTAGTCATTGCAGCAATAAAAAAATTGCATCTTTTTTATTAGGAGTTCTCGTGGCACTTTCTTAAAGGTGAAATCTTTTTATTAGGCCTTGTCATATCACTGTTATATAGATGGTTTCATTTTATCAGACATTTAGAACTTTTCATAGCACCGTTACGTAGATGCCATATTCCTTTAGGCCTTGTTATAGCACCGTTATATAGATGACATATTCTTGTTACACCTTACCATAGCACATTTATGTTGATGCCATCTTTCTATTACACCTTGTCATAGCACAGTTAAATAGATTAAATCTTTTATTAGGCCTTGTCCTAGCACCATTATATAGGTGACATCTTTTTATTAGGCCTTGTCATATCACCAATATATAGACGTGGTATATTAACAGACCTTGCCATAGCACTGTTATATAGATGATATATTTTGAATACACCTTGTCGTAGCACCTTTATATATATGACATATTTTTATATATATACCTTGCCATTGCACTTTTAAATGGATGAAATTTGTTTAGACCTTGTAATTGCACCATTATATAGATGCCTTTTTATTTATCTTCTCATAGCAGTGTTCATTAGATGACATCTATTTACTAAGCCTTGTCCTAGCACCAGTATATCGATGACACCCTTTAATAAGGCCTTGTGAAAGCACCATTATATTGATAACATCTTGGCATCACGCCTTGTCCTAGAAAATTTAGATCGATAACAAATTCATATTACGCCTTTTTATAACACCGTTATATAGACAACATCTTTTTATTATGCGTTGTCATAGCACCATAATATCGATGACATCATTTTACTAGGCCCTGTCCTATTACAGTTAGATAGATGACATCTTTATCTTAGACCTAGTCATAGCACCGATAAATAGATGACATCTTTTTATTAGGCCTTATCATGGCACCATGATAAAGGTGTCATCTTTTATTAGGCCTTATCATTGCACCCTTTTATGAGTCAGATTTCTTTTTTTTAGGATTTGTCATAGCACTGTTATATAGATTACATCTTTTTATTAGACCTTGTGAAAGCACCTTTATTTAAGTGACATCTTTCTATTAAGCCTTGTTAAAGCAGGGCTATATAGATGACATCTTTATCTTAGCAAATATATGTGGATGACATTTTTTTCAGTGCCTTAACACAGCACTGTTATAAAGATGGCATCTTTCTATGAAACCTGGTCATATCAGTGTTATACGTATGACATCTTTTAATTAGGTCTTGTCATAGTACCGATATATAGATGACATCTTTTTATTAGGCCCCGTCATAGCACCATTATATAGATAACATCTTTATATAAGGCCTTATCATATCACCGTTGTATAAATGTCGTCATTCTATCAGACCAAGTAAAAGCACCATTATATAGAGGAAATTTTTTCTTACACCTTGTAATAGCACCGTTATATAGATGATATGTTTTTGTTACACGTTGTCATAGCACATTGATATAAATGCCATCTTTCTATTCCACCTTGTCATAGCACCGTTAGAGTCATGAGATCTTTGTATCACGCCCTGTCATTGCTCCGTTATATAAATGACAACTTTAAGTTAAGAATTGTCATAGAACCGTTACATAGATTACATCTTTTTATTCCTCATTTTCATAGCACTATTATATAGATGACATCTTTGTATAGTCCATGTCATATCACCATCATATAGATGGCATAATTCTATTACACCTTGTCATAGCACCGTTATATAGATGACATCTTTTATTAGAACTTGTCATTACACTGTTATATAGATGACATCAGTTTACATCAACTTGCCATAGCACTGTTAACAGATGACATACTTTATCATGCCCTTTCATAGCACCATTTTATCAATGACATCCTTTTATTCGGCCTTGTCAAAGCAACGTTATATCGATGACATCTTTGTATCACACCTTGACCTAGCACCATTATATTGATAACAAATTTACATTACTCCATGTCGTAGCACCGTTATATAGACATCATCTTTTTATTATGCATTGTCATAGAACCATGATATAGATGACATTTTTATTTTAGACCTAGTCATTGCAGCAATAAAAAAATTGCATCTTTTTTATTAGGAGTTCTCGTGGCACTTTCTTAAAGGTGAAATCTTTTTATTAGGCCTTGTCATATCACTGTTATTTAGACGGTGTCATTTTATCAGACATTTAGAACTTTTCATAGCACCGTTACGTAGATGCCATATTCCTTTAGGCCTTGTTATAGCACCGTTATATAGATGACATATTCTTGTTACACCTTACCATAGCACATTTATGTTGATGCCATCTTTCTATTACATCTTGTCATAGCACAGTTAAATAGATTAAATCTTTTATTAGGCCTTGTCCTAGCACCATTATATAGGTGACATCTTTTTATTAGGCCTTGTCATATCACCAATATATAGACGTGGTATATTAACAGACCTTGCCATAGCACTGTTATATAGATGATATATTTTGAATACACCTTTTCGTAGCACCTTTATATATATGACATATTTTTATATATATACCTTGCCATTGCACTTTTAAATAGATGAAATTTGTTTAGACCTTGTAATTGCACCATTATATAGATGCCTTTTTATTTATCTTCTCATAGCAGTGTTCATTAGATGACAT
Organism: Gastrophryne carolinensis; assembly: GCA_027917425.1. Classification (NCBI taxonomy): domain Eukaryota; kingdom Metazoa; phylum Chordata; class Amphibia; order Anura; family Microhylidae; genus Gastrophryne; species Gastrophryne carolinensis. The sequence continues at coordinate 14,448,031 of CM051237.1, forward strand.
CTATTTACTAAGCCTTGTCCTAGCACCAGTATATCGATGACACCCTTTAATAAGGCCTTGTGAAAGCACCATTATATTGATAACATCTTGGCATCACGCCTTGTCCTAGAAAATTTAGATCGATAACAAATTCATATTACGCCTTTTTATAACACCGTTATATAAACAACATCTTTTTATTATGCGTTGTCATAGCACCATAATATCGATGACATCTTTTTACTAGGCCCTGTCCTATTACAGTTAGATAGATGACATCTTTATTTTAGACCTAGTCATAGCACCGATAAATAGATGACGTCTTTTTATTAGGCCTTATCATGGCACCATGATAAAGGTGTCATCTTTTATTAGGCCTTATCATTGCACCCTTTTATGAGTCAGATTTCTTTTTTTTAGGATTTGTCATAGCACTGTTATATAGATGACATCTTTTTATTAGACCTTGTGAAAGCACCTTTATTTAAGTGACATCTTTCTATTAAGCCTTGTTAAAGCAGGGCTATATAGATGACATCTTTATCTTAGCAAATATATGTAGATGACATTTTTTTTCAGTGCCTTAACACAGCACTGTTATAAAGATGGCATCTTTCTATGAAACCTGGTCATATCAGTGTTATACGTATGACATCTTTTAATTAGGTCTTGTCATAGTACCGATATATAGATGACATCTTTTTATTAGGCCTTGTCATAGCACCATTATATAGATAACATCTTTATATAAGGCCTTATCATATCACCGTTGTATAAATGTCGTCATTCTATCAGACCAAGTAAAAGCACCATTATATAGAGGAAATTTTTTCTTACACCTTGTAATAGCACCGTTATATAGATGATATGTTTTTGTTACACGTTGTCATAGCACATTGATATAAATGCCATCTTTCTATTCCACCTTGTCATAGCACCGTTAGAGTCATGAGATCTTTGTATCACGCCCTGTCATTGCTCCGTTATATAAATGACAACTTTAAGTTAAGAATTGTCATAGAACCGTTACATAGATGACATCTTTTTATTCCTCATTTTCATAGCACTATTATATAGATGACATCTTTGTATTAGTCCATGTCATATCACCATCATATAGATGGCATAATTCTATTACACCTTGTCATAGCACCGTTATATAGATGACATCTTTTATTAGACCTTGTCATTTCACTGTTATATAGATGACATCAGTTTACATCAACTTGCCATAGCACTGTTAACAGATGACATACTTTATCATGCCCTTTCATAGCACCATTTTATCAATGACATCCTTTTATTCGGCCTTGTCAAAGCAACGTTATATCGATGACATCTTTGTATCACACCTTGACCCAGCACCATTACATTGATAACAAATTTACATTACTCCTTGTCGTAGCACCGTTATATAGACATCATCTTTTTATTATGCCTTGTCATAGAACCATGATATAGATGCCATCTTTATTTTAGACCTAGTCATTGCAGCAATAAAAAAATTGCATCTTTTTTATTAGGAGTTCTTGTGGCACTTTCTTAAAGGTGAAATCTTTTTATTAGGCCTTGTCATATCACTGTTATATAGATGGTTTCATTTTATCAGACATTTAGAACTTTTCATAGCACCGTTACGTAGATGCCATATTCCTTTAGGCCTTGTTATAGCACCGTTATATAGATGACATATTCTTGTTACACCTTACCATAGCACATTTATGTTGATGCCATCTTTCTATTACACCTTGTCATAGCACAGTTAAATAGATTAAATCTTTTATTAGGCCTTGTCCTAGCACCATTATATAGGTGACATCTTTTTATTAGGCCTTGTCATATCACCAATATATAGACGTGGTATATTAACAGACCTTGCCATAGCACTGTTATATAGATGATATATTTTGAATACACCTTGTCGTAGCACCTTTATATATATGACATATTTTTATATATATACCTTGCCATTGCACTTTTAAATGGATGAAATTTGTTTAGACCTTGTAATTGCACCATTATATAGATGCCTTTTTATTTATCTTCTCATAGCAGTGTTCATTAGATGACATCTATTTACTAAGCCTTGTCCTAGCACCAGTATATCGATGACACCCTTTAATAAGGCCTTGTGAAAGCACCATTATATTGATAACATCTTGGCATCACGCCTTGTCCTAGAAAATTTAGATCGATAACAAATTCATATTACGCCTTTTTATAACACCGTTATATAGACAACATCTTTTTATTATGCGTTGTCATAGCACCATAATATCGATGACATCTTTTTACTAGGCCCTGTCCTATTACAGTTAGATAGATGACATCTTTATTTTAGACCTAGTCATAGCACCGATAAATAGATGACATCTTTTTATTAGGCCTTATCATGGCACCATGATAAAGGTGTCATCTTTTATTAAGCCTTATCATTGCACCCTTTTATGAGTCAGATTTCTTTTTTTTAGGATTTGTCATAGCACTGTTATATAGATTACATCTTTTTATTAGACCTTGTGAAAGCACCTTTATTTAAGTGACATCTTTCTATTAAGCCTTGTTAAAGCAGGGCTATATAGATGACATCTTTATCTTAGCAAATATATGTGGATGACATTTTTTTTCAGTGCCTTAACACAGCACTGTTATAAAGATGGCATCTTTCTATGAAACCTGGTCATATCAGTGTTATACGTGTGACATCTTTTAATTAGGTCTTGTCATAGTACCGATATATAGATGACATCTTTTTATTAGGCCTTGTCATAGCACCATTATATAGATAACATCTTTATATAAGGCCTTATCATATCACCATTGTATAAATGTCGTCATTCTATCAGACCAAGTAAAAGCACTATTATATAGAGGAAATTTTTTCTTACACCTTGTAATAGCACCGTTATATAGATGATATGTTTTTGTTACACGTTGTCATAGCACATTGATATAAATGCCATCTTTCTATTCCACCTTGTCATAGCACCGTTAGAGTCATGAGATCTTTGTATCACGCCCTGTCATTGCTCCGTTATATAAATGACAACTTTAAGTTAAGAATTGTCATAGAACCGTTACATAGATGACATCTTTTTATTCCTCATTTTCATAGCACTATTATATAGATGACATCTTTGTATAGTCCATGTCATATCACCATCATATAGATGGCATAATTCTATTACACCTTGTCATAGCACCGTTATATAGATGACATCTTTTATTAGACCTTGTCATTACACTGTTATATAGATGACATCAGTTTACATCAACTTGCCATAGCACTGTTAACAGATGACATACTTTATCATGCCCTTTCATAGCACCATTTTATCAATGACATCCTTTTATTCGGCCTTGTCAAAGCAACGTTATATCGATGACATCTTTGTATCACACCTTGACCCAGCACCATTACATTGATAACAAATTTACATTACTCCTTGTCGTAGCACCGTTATATAGACATCATCTTTTTATTATGCCTTGTCATAGAACCATGATATAGATGACATCTTTATTTTAGACCTAGTCATTGCAGCAATAAAAAAATTGCATCTTTTTTATTAGGAGTTCTTGTGGCACTTTCTTAAAGGTGAAATCTTTTTATTAGGCCTTGTCATATCACTGTTATATAGATGGTTTCATTTTATCAGACATTTAGAACTTTTCATAGCACCGTTACGTAGATGCCATATTCCTTTAGGCCTTGTTATAGCACCGTTATATAGATGACATATTCTTGTTACACCTTACCATAGCACATTTATGTTGATGCCATCTTTCTATTACACCTTGTCATAGCACAGTTAAATAGATTAAATCTTTTATTAGGCCTTGTCCTAGCACCATTATATAGGTGACATCTTTTTATTAGGCCTTGTCATATCACCAATATATAGACGTGGTATATTAACAGACCTTGCCATAGCACTGTTATATAGATGATATATTTTGAATACACCTTGTCGTAGCACCTTTATATATATGACATATTTTTATATATATACCTTGCCATTGCACTTTTAAATGGATGAAATTTGTTTAGACTTTGTAATTGCACCATTATATAGATGCCTTTTTATTTATCTTCTCATAGCAGTGTTCATTAGATGACATCTATTTACTAAGCCTTGTCCTAGCACCAGTATATCGATGACACCCTTTAATAAGGCCTTGTGAAAGCACCATTATATTGATAACATCTTGGCATCACGCCTTGTCCTAGAAAATTTAGATCGATAACAAATTCATATTACGCCTTTTTATAACACCGTTATATAGACAACATCTTTTTATTATGCGTTGTCATAGCACCATAATATCGATGACATCATTTTACTAGGCCCTGTCCTATTACAGTTAGATAGATGACATCTTTATTTTAGACCTAGTCATAGCACCGATAAATAGATGACATCTTTTTATTAGGCCTTATCATGGCACCATGATAAAGGTGTCATCTTTTATTAGGCCTTATCATTGCACCCTTTTATGAGTCAGATTTCTTTTTTTTAGGATTTGTCATAGCACTGTTATATAGATTACATCTTTTTATTAGACCTTGTGAAAGCACCTTTATTTAAGTGACATCTTTCTATTAAGCCTTGTTAAAGCAGGGCTATATAGATGACATCTTTATCTTAGCAAATATATGTGGATGACATTTTTTTCAGTGCCTTAACACAGCACTGTTATAAAGATGGCATCTTTCTATGAAACCTGGTCATATCAGTGTTATACGTATGACATCTTTTAATTAGGTCTTGTCATAGTACCGATATATAGATGACATCTTTTTATTAGGCCCCGTCATAGCACCATTATATAGATAACATCTTTATATAAGGCCTTATCATATCACCGTTGTATAAATGTCGTCATTCTATCAGACCAAGTAAAAGCACCATTATATAGAGGAAATTTTTTCTTACACCTTGTAATAGCACCGTTATATAGATGATATGTTTTTGTTACACGTTGTCATAGCACATTGATATAAATGCCATCTTTCTATTCCACCTTGTCATAGCACCGTTAGAGTCATGAGATCTTTGTATCACGCCCTGTCATTGCTCCGTTATATAAATGACAACTTTAAGTTAAGAATTGTCATAGAACCGTTACATAGATTACATCTTTTTATTCCTCATTTTCATAGCACTATTATATAGATGACATCTTTGTATAGTCCATGTCATATCACCATCATATAGATGGCATAATTCTATTACACCTTGTCATAGCACCGTTATATAGATGACATCTTTTATTAGAACTTGTCATTACACTGTTATATAGATGACATCAGTTTACATCAACTTGCCATAGCACTGTTAACAGATGACATACTTTATCATGCCCTTTCATAGCACCATTTTATCAATGACATCCTTTTATTCGGCCTTGTCAAAGCAACGTTATATCGATGACATCTTTGTATCACACCTTGACCCAGCACCATTACATTGATAACAAATTTACATTACTCCTTGTCGTAGCACCGTTATATAGACATCATCTTTTTATTATGCCTTGTCATAGAACCATGATATAGATGCCATCTTTATTTTAGACCTAGTCATTGCAGCAATAAAAAAATTGCATCTTTTTTATTAGGAGTTCTTGTGGCACTTTCTTAAAGGTGAAATCTTTTTATTAGGCCTTGTCATATCACTGTTATATAGATGGTTTCATTTTATCAGACATTTAGAACTTTTCATAGCACCGTTACGTAGATGCCATATTCCTTTAGGCCTTGTTATAGCACCGTTATATAGATGACATATTCTTGTTACACCTTACCATAGCACATTTATGTTGATGCCATCTTTCTATTACACCTTGTCATAGCACAGTTAAATAGATTAAATCTTTTATTAGGCCTTGTCCTAGCACCATTATATAGGTGACATCTTTTTATTAGGCCTTGTCATATCACCAATATATAGACGTGGTATATTAACAGACCTTGCCATAGCACTGTTATATAGATGATATATTTTGAATACACCTTGTCGTAGCACCTTTATATATATGACATATTTTTATATATATACCTTGCCATTGCACTTTTAAATGGATGAAATTTGTTTAGACCTTGTAATTGCACCATTATATAGATGCCTTTTTATTTATCTTCTCATAGCAGTGTTCATTAGATGACATCTATTTACTAAGCCTTGTCCTAGCACCAGTATATCGATGACACCCTTTAATAAGGCCTTGTGAAAGCACCATTATATTGATAACATCTTGGCATCACGCCTTGTCCTAGAAAATTTAGATCGATAACAAATTCATATTACGCCTTTTTATAACACCGTTATATAGACAACATCTTTTTATTATGCGTTGTCATAGCACCATAATATCGATGACATCTTTTTACTAGGCCCTGTCCTATTACAGTTAGATAGATGACATCTTTATTTTAGACCTAGTCATAGCACCGATAAATAGATGACATCTTTTTATTAGGCCTTATCATGGCACCATGATAAAGGTGTCATCTTTTATTAAGCCTTATCATTGCACCCTTTTATGAGTCAGATTTCTTTTTTTTAGGATTTGTCATAGCACTGTTATATAGATTACATCTTTTTATTAGACCTTGTGAAAGCACCTTTATTTAAGTGACATCTTTCTATTAAGCCTTGTTAAAGCAGGGCTATATAGATGACATCTTTATCTTAGCAAATATATGTGGATGACATTTTTTTTCAGTGCCTTAACACAGCACTGTTATAAAGATGGCATCTTTCTATGAAACCTGGTCATATCAGTGTTATACGTGTGACATCTTTTAATTAGGTCTTGTCATAGTACCGATATATAGATGACATCTTTTTATTAGGCCTTGTCATAGCACCATTATATAGATAACATCTTTATATAAGGCCTTATCATATCACCATTGTATAAATGTCGTCATTCTATCAGACCAAGTAAAAGCACTATTATATAGAGGAAATTTTTTCTTACACCTTGTAATAGCACCGTTATATAGATGATATGTTTTTGTTACACGTTGTCATAGCACATTGATATAAATGCCATCTTTCTATTCCACCTTGTCATAGCACCGTTAGAGTCATGAGATCTTTGTATCACGCCCTGTCATTGCTCCGTTATATAAATGACAACTTTAAGTTAAGAATTGTCATAGAACCGTTACATAGATGACATCTTTTTATTCCTCATTTTCATAGCACTATTATATAGATGACATCTTTGTATAGTCCATGTCATATCACCATCATATAGATGGCATAATTCTATTACACCTTGTCATAGCACCGTTATATAGATGACATCTTTTATTAGACCTTGTCATTACACTGTTATATAGATGACATCAGTTTACATCAACTTGCCATAGCACTGTTAACAGATGACATACTTTATCATGCCCTTTCATAGCACCATTTTATCAATGACATCCTTTTATTCGGCCTTGTCAAAGCAACGTTATATCGATGACATCTTTGTATCACACCTTGACCCAGCACCATTACATTGATAACAAATTTACATTACTCCTTGTCGTAGCACCGTTATATAGACATCATCTTTTTATTATGCCTTGTCATAGAACCATGATATAGATGACATCTTTATTTTAGACCTAGTCATTGCAGCAATAAAAAAATTGCATCTTTTTTATTAGGAGTTCTTGTGGCACTTTCTTAAAGGTGAAATCTTTTTATTAGGCCTTGTCATATCACTGTTATATAGATGGTTTCATTTTATCAGACATTTAGAACTTTTCATAGCACCGTTACGTAGATGCCATATTCCTTTAGGCCTTGTTATAGCACCGTTATATAGATGACATATTCTTGTTACACCTTACCATAGCACATTTATGTTGATGCCATCTTTCTATTACACCTTGTCATAGCACAGTTAAATAGATTAAATCTTTTATTAGGCCTTGTCCTAGCACCATTATATAGGTGACATCTTTTTATTAGGCCTTGTCATATCACCAATATATAGACGTGGTATATTAACAGACCTTGCCATAGCACTGTTATATAGATGATATATTTTGAATACACCTTGTCGTAGCACCTTTATATATATGACATATTTTTATATATATACCTTGCCATTGCACTTTTAAATGGATGAAATTTGTTTAGACTTTGTAATTGCACCATTATATAGATGCCTTTTTATTTATCTTCTCATAGCAGTGTTCATTAGATGACATCTATTTACTAAGCCTTGTCCTAGCACCAGTATATCGATGACACCCTTTAATAAGGCCTTGTGAAAGCACCATTATATTGATAACATCTTGGCATCACGCCTTGTCCTAGAAAATTTAGATCGATAACAAATTCATATTACGCCTTTTTATAACACCGTTATATAGACAACATCTTTTTATTATGCGTTGTCATAGCACCATAATATCGATGACATCATTTTACTAGGCCCTGTCCTATTACAGTTAGATAGATGACATCTTTATTTTAGACCTAGTCATAGCACCGATAAATAGATGACATCTTTTTATTAGGCCTTATCATGGCACCATGATAAAGGTGTCATCTTTTATTAGGCCTTATCATTGCACCCTTTTATGAGTCAGATTTCTTTTTTTTAGGATTTGTCATAGCACTGTTATATAGATTACATCTTTTTATTAGACCTTGTGAAAGCACCTTTATTTAAGTGACATCTTTCTATTAAGCCTTGTTAAAGCAGGGCTATATAGATGACATCTTTATCTTAGCAAATATATGTGGATGACATTTTTTTCAGTGCCTTAACACAGCACTGTTATAAAGATGGCATCTTTCTATGAAACCTGGTCATATCAGTGTTATACGTATGACATCTTTTAATTAGGTCTTGTCATAGTACCGATATATAGATGACATCTTTTTATTAGGCCCCGTCATAGCACCATTATATAGATAACATCTTTATATAAGGCCTTATCATATCACCGTTGTATAAATGTCGTCATTCTATCAGACCAAGTAAAAGCACCATTATATAGAGGAAATTTTTTCTTACACCTTGTAATAGCACCGTTATATAGATGATATGTTTTTGTTACACGTTGTCATAGCACATTGATATAAATGCCATCTTTCTATTCCACCTTGTCATAGCACCGTTAGAGTCATGAGATCTTTGTATCACGCCCTGTCATTGCTCCGTTATATAAATGACAACTTTAAGTTAAGAATTGTCATAGAACCGTTACATAGATTACATCTTTTTATTCCTCATTTTCATAGCACTATTATATAGATGACATCTTTGTATAGTCCATGTCATATCACCATCATATAGATGGCATAATTCTATTACACCTTGTCATAGCACCGTTATATAGATGACATCTTTTATTAGACCTTGTCATTACACTGTTATATAGATGACATCAGTTTACATCAACTTGCCATAGCACTGTTAACAGATGACATACTTTATCATGCCCTTTCATAGCACCATTTTATCAATGACATCCTTTTATTCGGCCTTGTCAAAGCAACGTTATATCGATGACATCTTTGTATCACACCTTGACCCAGCACCATTACATTGATAACAAATTTACATTACTCCTTGTCGTAGCACCGTTATATAGACATCATCTTTTTATTATGCCTTGTCATAGAACCATGATATAGATGACATCTTTATTTTAGACCTAGTCATTGCAGCAATAAAAAAATTGCATCTTTTTTATTAGGAGTTCTTGTGGCACTTTCTTAAAGGTGAAATCTTTTTATTAGGCCTTGTTATATCACTGTTATATAGATGGTTTCATTTTATCAGACATTTAGAACTTTTCATAGCACCGTTACGTAGATGCCATATTCCTTTAGGCCTTGTTATAGCACCGTTATATAGATGACATATTCTTGTTACACCTTACCATAGCACATTTATGTTGATGCCATCTTTCTATTACACCTTGTCATAGCACAGTTAAATAGATTAAATCTTTTATTAGGCCTTGTCCTAGCACCATTATATAGGTGACATCTTTTTATTAGGCCTTGTCATATCACCAATATATAGACGTGGTATATTAACAGACCTTGCCATAGCACTGTTATATAGATGATATATTTTGAATACACCTTGTCGTAGCACCTTTATATATATGACATATTTTTATATATATACCTTGCCATTGCACTTTTAAATGGATGAAATTTGTTTAGACCTTGTAATTGCACCATTATATAGATGCCTTTTTATTTATCTTCTCATAGCAGTGTTCATTAGATGACATCTATTTACTAAGCCTTGTCCTAGCACCAGTATATCGATGACACCCTTTAATAAGGCCTTGTGAAAGCACCATTATATTGATAACATCTTGGCATCACGCCTTGTCCTAGAAAATTTAGATCGATAACAAATTCATATTACGCCTTTTTATAACACCGTTATATAGACAACATCTTTTTATTATGCGTTGTCATAGCACCATAATATCGATGACATCTTTTTACTAGGCCCTGTCCAATTACAGTTAGATAGATGACATCTTTATTTTAGACCTAGTCATAGCACCGATAAATAGATGACATCTTTTTATTAGGCCTTATCATGGCACCATGATAAAGGTGTCATCTTTTATTAAGCCTTATCATTGCACCCTTTTATGAGTCAGATTTCTTTTTTTTAGGATTTGTCATAGCACTGTTATATAGATTACATCTTTTTATTAGACCTTGTGAAAGCACCTTTATTTAAGTGACATCTTTCTATTAAGCCTTGTTAAAGCAGGGCTATATAGATGACATCTTTATCTTAGCAAATATATGTGGATGACATTTTTTTTCAGTGCCTTAACACAGCACTGTTATAAAGATGGCATCTTTCTATGAAACCTGGTCATATCAGTGTTATACGTGTGACATCTTTAAATTAGGTCTTGTCATAGTACCGATATATAGATGACATCTTTTTATTAGGCCTTGTCATAGCACCATTATATAGATAACATCTTTATATAAGGCCTTATCATATCACCATTGTATAAATGTCGTCATTCTATCAGACCAAGTAAAAGCACTATTATATAGAGGAAATTTTTTCTTACACCTTGTAATAGCACCGTTATATAGATGATATGTTTTTGTTACACGTTGTCATAGCACATTGATATAAATGCCATCTTTCTATTCCACCTTGTCATAGCACCGTTAGAGTCATGAGATCTTTGTATCACGCCCTGTCATTGCTCCGTTATATAAATGACAACTTTAAGTTAAGTATTGTCATAGAACCGTTACATAGATGACATCTTTTTATTCCTCATTTTCATAGCACTATTATATAGATGACATCTTTGTATTAGTCCATGTCATATCACCATCATATAGATGGCATAATTCTATTACACCTTGTCATAGCACCGTTATATAGATGACATCTTTTATTAGACCTTGTCATTACACTGTTATATAGATGACATCAGTTTACATCAACTTGCCATAGCACTGTTAACAGATGACATACTTTATCATGCCCTTTCATAGCACCATTTTATCAATGACATCCTTTTATTCGGCCTTGTCAAAGCAACGTTATATCGATGACATCTTTGTATCACACCTTGACCTAGCACCATTATATTGATAACAAATTTACATTACTCCATGTCGTAGCACCGTTATATAGACATCATCTTTTTATTATGCCTTGTCATAGAACCATGATATAGATGACATCTTTATTTTAGACCTAGTCATTGCAGCAATAAAAAAATTGCATCTTTTTTATTAGGAGTTCTCGTGGCACTTTCTTAAAGGTGAAATCTTTTTATTAGGCCTTGTCATATCACTGTTATTTAGATGGTGTCATTTTATCAGACATTTAGAACTTTTTATAGCACCGTTACGTAGATGCCATATTCCTTTAGGCCTTGTTATAGCACCGTTATATAGATGACATATTCTTGTTACACCTTACCATAGCACATTTATGTTGATGCCATCTTTCTATTACATCTTGTCATAGCACAGTTAAATAGATTAAATCTTTTATTAGGCCTTGTCCTAGCACCATTATATAGGTGACATCTTTTTATTAGGCCTTGTCATATCACCAATATATAGACGTGGTATATTAACAGACCTTGCCATAGCACTGTTATATAGATGATATATTTTGAATACACCTTGTCGTAGCACCTTTATATATATGACATATTTTTATATATATACCTTGCCATTGCACTTTTAAATAGATGAAATTTGTTTAGAACTTGTAATTGCACCATTATATAGATGCCTTTTTATTTATCTTCTCATAGCAGTGTTCATTAGATGACATCTATTTACTAAGCCTTGTCCCAGCACCAGTATATCGATGACACCCTTTAATAAGGCCTTGTGAAAGCACCATTATATTGATAACATCTTGGCATCACGCCTTGTCCTAGAAAATTTAGATCGATAACAAATTCATATTACGCCTTTTTATAACACCGTTATATAAACAACATCTTTTTATTATGCGTTGTCATAGCACCATAATATCGATGACATCTTTTTACTAGGCCCTGTCCTATTACAGTTAGATAGATGACATCTTTATTTTAGACCTAGTCATAGCACCGATAAATAGATGACGTCTTTTTATTAGGCCTTATCATGGCACCATGATAAAGGTGTCATCTTTTATTAGGCCTTATCATTGCACCCTTTTATGAGTCAGATTTCTTTTTTTTAGGATTTGTCATAGCACTGTTATATAGATGACATCTTTTTATTAGACCTTGTGAAAGCACCTTTATTTAAGTGACATCTTTCTATTAAGCCTTGTTAAAGCAGGGCTATATAGATGACATCTTTATCTTAGCAAATATATGTAGATGACATTTTTTTTCAGTGCCTTAACACAGCACTGTTATAAAGATGGCATCTTTCTATGAAACCTGGTCATATCAGTGTTATACGTATGACATCTTTTAATTAGGTCTTGTCATAGTACCGATATATAGATGACATCTTTTTATTAGGCCTTGTCATAGCACCATTATATAGATAACATCTTTATATAAGGCCTTATCATATCACCGTTGTATAAATGTCGTCATTCTATCAGACCAAGTAAAAGCACCATTATATAGAGGAAATTTTTTCTTACACCTTGTAATAGCACCGTTATATAGATGATATGTTTTGGTTACACGTTGTCATAGCACATTGATATAAATGCCATCTTTCTATTCCACCTTGTCATAGCACCGTTAGAGTCATGAGATCTTTGTATCACGCCCTGTCATTGCTCCGTTATATAAATGACAACTTTAAGTTAAGAATTGTCATAGAACCGTTACATAGATGACATCTTTTTATTCCTCATTTTCATAGCACTATTATATAGATGACATCTTTGTATTAGTCCATGTCATATCACCATCATATAGATGGCATAATTCTATTACACCTTGTCATAGCACCGTTATATAGATGACATCTTTTATTAGACCTTGTCATTTCACTGTTATATAGATGACATCAGTTTACATCAACTTGCCATAGCACTGTTAACAGATGACATACTTTATCATGCCCTTTCATAGCACCATTTTATCAATGACATCCTTTTATTCGGCCTTGTCAAAGCAACGTTATATCGATGACATCTTTGTATCACACCTTGACCTAGCACCATTATATTGATAACAAATTTACATTACTCCATGTCGTAGCACCGTTATATAGACATCATCTTTTTATTATGCCTTGTCATAGAACCATGATATAGATGACATCTTTATTTTAGACCTAGTCATTGCAGCAATAAAAAAATTGCATCTTTTTTATTAGGAGTTCTCGTGGCACTTTCTTAAAGGTGAAATCTTTTTATTAGGCCTTGTCATATCACTGTTATATAGATGGTGTCATTTTATCAGACATTTAGAACTTTTCATAGCACCGTTACGTAGATGCCATATTCCTTTAGGCCTTGTTATAGCACCGTTATATAGATGACATATTCTTGTTACACCTTACCATAGCACATTTATGTTGATGCCATCTTTCTATTACACCTTGTCATAGCACAGTTAAATAGATTAAATCTTTTATTAGGCCTTGTCCTAGCACCATTATATAGGTGACATCTTTTTATTAGGCCTTGTCATATCACCAATATATAGACGTGGTATATTAACAGACCTTGCCATAGCACTGTTATATAGATGATATCTTTTTAATACACCTTGTCGTAGCACCTTTATATATATATGACATATTTTTATATATATACCTTGCCATTGCACTTTTAAATAGATGACATTTTTTTAGACCTTGTAATTGCACCATTATATAGATGCCTTTTTATTTTATCTTCTCATAGCAGTGCTAATTAGATGACATCTATTTACTAGGCCTTGTCCTAGCACCAGTATATCGATGACACCCTTTAATATGGCCTTGTGAAAGCACCATTATATTGATAACATCTTGGCATCACGTCTTGTCCTAGAAAATTTAGATCGATAACAAATTCATATTACGCCTTTTTTTAACACCGTTATATAGACAACATCTTTTTATTATGCGTTGTCATAGCACCATAATATCGATGACATCTTTTTACTAGGCCCTGTCCTATTACAGTTAGATAGATGACATCTTTATTTTAGACCTAGTCATAGCACCGATAAATAGATGACATCTTTTTATTAGGCCTTATCATGGCACCATGATAAAGGTGTCATCTTTTATTAGGCCTTATCATTGCACCCTTTTATGAGTCAGATTTCTTTTTTTTAGGATTTGTCATAGCACTGTTATATAGATGACATCTTTTTATTAGACCTTGTGAAAGCACCTTTATTTAAGTGACATCTTTCTATTAAGCCTTGTTAAAGCAGGGCTATATAGATGACATCTTTATCTTAGCAAATATATGTGGATGACATTTTTTTTCAGTGCCTTAACACAGCACTGTTATAAAGATGGCATCTTTCTATGAAACCTGGTCATATCAGTGTTATACGTGTGACATCTTTTAATTAGGTCTTGTCATAGTACCGATATATAGATGACATCTTTTTATTAGGCCTTGTCATAGCACCATTATATAGATAACATCTTTATATAAGGCCTTATCATATCACCGTTGTATAAATGTCGTCATTCTATCAGACCAAGTAAAAGCACCATTATATAGAGGAAATTTTTTCTTACACCTTGTAATAGCACCGTTATATAGATGATATGTTTTTGTTACACGTTGTCATAGCACATTGATATAAATGCCATCTTTCTATTCCACCTTGTCATAGCACCGTTAGAGTCATGAGATCTTTGTATCACGCCCTGTCATTGCTCCGTTATATAAATGACAACTTTAAGTTAAGACTTGTCATAGAACCGTTACATAGATGACATCTTTTTATTCCTCATTTTCATAGCACTATTATATAGATGACATCTTTGTATTAGTCCATGTCATATCACCATCATATAGATGGCATAATTCTATTACACCTTGTCATAGCACCGTTATATAGATGACATCTTTTATTAGACCTTGTCATTACACTGTTATATAGATGACATCAGTTTACATCAACTTGCCATAGCACTGTTAACAGATGACATACTTTATCATGCCCTTTCATAGCACCATTTTATCAATGACATCCTTTTATTCGGCCTTGTCAAAGCAACGTTATATCGATGACATCTTTGTATCACACCTTGACCTAGCACCATTATATTGATAACAAATTTACATTACTCCATGTCGTAGCACCGTTATATAGACATCATCTTTTTATTATGCCTTGTCATAGAACCATGATATAGATGACATCTTTATTTTAGACCTAGTCATTGCAGCAATAAAAAAATTGCATCTTTTTTATTAGGAGTTCTCGTGGCACTTTCTTAAAGGTGAAATCTTTTTATTAGGCCTTGTCATATCACTGTTATATAGATGGTGTCATTTTATCAGACATTTAGAACTTTTCATAGCACCGTTACGTAGATGCCATATTCCTTTAGGCCTTGTTATAGCACCGTTATATAGATGACATATTCTTGTTACACCTTACCATAGCACATTTATGTTGATGCCATCTTTCTATTACATCTTGTCATAGCACAGTTAAATAGATTAAATCTTTTATTAGGCCTTGTCCTAGCACCATTATATAGGTGACATCTTTTTATTAGGCCTTGTCATATCACCAATATATAGACGTGGTATATTAACAGACCTTGCCATAGCACTGTTATATAGATGATATATTTTGAATACACCTTGTCGTAGCACCTTTATATATATGACATATTTTTATATATATACCTTGCCATTGCACTTTTAAATAGATGAAATTTGTTTAGACCTTGTAATTGCACCATTATATAGATACCTTTTTATTTATCTTCTCATAGCAGTGTTCATTAGATGACATCTATTTACTAAGCCTTGTCCCAGCACCAGTATATCGATGACACCCTTTAATAAGGCCTTGTGAAAGCACCATTATATTGATAACATCTTGGCATCACGCCTTGTCCTAGAAAATTTAGATCGATAACAAATTCATATTACGCCTTTTTATAACACCGTTATATAAACAACATCTTTTTATTATGCGTTGTCATAGCACCATAATATCGATGACATCTTTTTACTAGGCCCTGTCCTATTACAGTTAGATAGATGACATCTTTATTTTAGACCTAGTCATAGCACCGATAAATAGATGACGTCTTTTTATTAGGCCTTATCATGGCACCATGATAAAGGTGTCATCTTTTATTAGGCCTTATCATTGCACCCTTTTATGAGTCAGATTTCTTTTTTTTAGGATTTGTCATAGCACTGTTATATAGATGACATCTTTTTATTAGACCTTGTGAAAGCACCTTTATTTAAGTGACATCTTTCTATTAAGCCTTGTTAAAGCAGGGCTATATAGATGACATCTTTATCTTAGCAAATATATGTAGATGACATTTTTTTTCAGTGCCTTAACGCAGCACTGTTATAAAGATGGCATCTTTCTATGAAACCTGGTCATATCAGTGTTATACGTATGACATCTTTTAATTAGGTCTTGTCATAGTACCGATATATAGATGACATCTTTTTATTAGGCCTTGTCATAGCACCATTATATAGATAACATCTTTATATAAGGCCTTATCATATCACCGTTGTATAAATGTCGTCATTCTATCAGACCAAGTAAAAGCACCATTATATAGAGGAAATTTTTTCTTACACCTTGTAATAGCACCGTTATATAGATGATATGTTTTTGTTACACGTTGTCATAGCACATTGATATAAATGCCATCTTTCTATTCCACCTTGTCATAGCACCGTTAGAGTCATGAGATCTTTGTATCACGCCCTGTCATTGCTCCGTTATATAAATGACAACTTTAAGTTAAGAATTGTCATAGAACCGTTACATAGATGATATCTTTTTATTCCTCATTTTCATAGCACTATTATATAGATGACATCTTTATATTAGTCCATGTCATATCACCATCATATAGATGGCATAATTCTATTACACCGTGTCATAGCACCGTTATATAGATGACATCTTTTATTAGACCTTGTCATTACACTGTTATATAGATGACATCAGTTTACATCAACTTGCCATAGCACTGTTAACAGATGACATACTTTATCATGCCCTTTCATAGCACCATTTTATCAATGACATCCTTTTATTCGGCCTTGTCAAAGCAACGTTATATCGATGACATCTTTGTATCACACCTTGACCTAGCACCATTATATTGATAACAAATTTACATTACTCCTTGTCGTAGCACCGTTATATAGACATCATCTTTTTATTATGCCTTGTCATAGAACCATGATATAGATGACATCTTTATTTTAGACCTAGTCATTGCAGCAATAAAAAAATTGCATCTTTTTTATTAGGAGTTCTCGTGGCACTTTCTTAAAGGTGAAATCTTTTTATTAGGCCTTGTCATATCACTGTTATATAGATGGTTTCATTTTATCAGACATTTAGAACTTTTCATAGCACCGTTACGTAGATGCCATATTCCTTTAGGCCTTGTTAAAGCACCGTTATATAGATGACATATTCTTGTTACACCTTACCATAGCACATTTATGTTGATGCCATCTTTCTATTACACCTTGTCATAGCACAGTTAAATAGATTAAATCTTTTATTAGGCCTTGTCCTAGCACCATTATATAGGTGACATCTTTTTATTAGGCCTTGTCATATCACCAATATATAGACGTGGTATATTAACAGACCTTGCCATAGCACTGTTATATAGATGATATATTTTGAATACACCTTGTCGTAGCACCTTTATATATATGACATATTTTTATATATATACCTTGCCATTGCACTTTTAAATGGATGAAATTTGTTTAGACCTTGTAATTGCACCATTATATAGATGCCTTTTTATTTATCTTCTCATAGCAGTGTTCATTAGATGACATCTATTTACTAAGCCTTGTCCTAGCACCAGTATATCGATGACACCCTTTAATAAGGCCTTGTGAAAGCACCATTATATTGATAACATCTTGGCATCACGCCTTGTCCTAGAAAATTTAGATCGATAACAAATTCATATTACGCCTTTTTATAACACCGTTATATAGACAACATCTTTTTATTATGCGTTGTCATAGCACCATAATATCGATGACATATTTTTACTAGGCCCTGTCCTATTACAGTTAGATAGATGACATCTTTATTTTAGACCTAGTCATAGCAACGATAAATAGATGACATCTTTTTATTAGGCCTTATCATGGCACCATGATAAAGGTGTCATCTTTTATTAGGCCTTATCATTGCACCCTTTTATGAGTCAGATTTCTTTTTTTTAGGATTTGTCATAGCACTGTTATATAGATGACATCTTTTTATTAGACCTTGTGAAAGCACCTTTATTTAAGTGACATCTTTCTATTAAGCCTTGTTAAAACAGGGCTATATAGATGACATCTTTATCTTAGCAAATATATGTGGATGACATTTTTTTCAGTGCCTTAACACAGCACTGTTATAAAGATGGCATCTTTCTATGAAACCTGGTCATATCAGTGTTATACGTATGACATCTTTTAATTAGGTCTTGTCATAGTACCGATATATAGATGACATCTTTTTATTAGGCCTTGTCATAGCACCATTATATAGATAACATCTTTATATAAGGCCTTATCATATCACCGTTGTATAAATGTCGTCATTCTTTCAGACCAAGTAAAAGCACCATTATATAGAGGAAATTTTTTCTTACACCTTGTAATAGCACCGTTATATAGATGATATGTTTTTGTTACACGTTGTCATAGCACATTGATATAAATGCCATCTTTCTATTCCACCTTGTCATAGCACCGTTAGAGTCATGATATCTTTGTATCACGCCCTGTCATTGCTCCGTTATATAAATGACAACTTTAAGTTAAGAATTGTCATAGAACCGTTACATAGATTACATCTTTTTATTCCTCATTTTCATAGCACTATTAAATAGATGACATCTTTGTATAGTCCATGTCATATCACCATCATATAGATGGCATAATTCTATTACACCTTGTCATAGCACCGTTATATAGATGACATCTTTTATTAGACCTTGTCATTACACTGTTATATAGATGACATCAGTTTACATCAACTTGCCATAGCACTGTTAACAGATGACATACTTTATCATGCCCTTTCATAGCACCATTTTATCAATGACATCCTTTTATTCGGCCTTGTCAAAGCAACGTTATATCGATGACATCTTTGTATCACACCTTGACCCAGCACCATTATATTGATAACAAATTTACATTACTCCTTGTCGTAGCACCGTTATATAGACATCATCTTTTTATTATGCCTTGTCATAGAACCATGATATAGATGACATCTTTATTTTAGACCTAGTCATTGCAGCAATAAAAAAATTGCATCTTTTTTATTAGGAGTTCTCGTGGCACTTTCTTAAAGGTGAAATCTTTTTATTAGGCCTTGTCATATCACTGTTATATAGATGGTTTCATTTTATCAGACATTTAGAACTTTTCATAGCACCGTTACGTAGATGCCATATTCCTTTAGGCCTTGTTATAGCACCGTTATATAGATGACATATTCTTGTTACACCTTACCATAGCACATTTATTTTGATGCCATCTTTCTATTACACCTTGTCATAGCACAGTTAAATAGATTAAATCTTTTATTAGGCCTTGTCCTAGCACCATTATATAGGTGACATCTTTTTATTAGGCCTTGTCATATCACCAATATATAGACGTGGTATATTAACAGACCTTGCCATAGCACTGTTATATAGATGATATATTTTGAATACACCTTGTCGTAGCACCTTTATATATATGACATATTTTTATATATATACCTTGCCATTGCACTTTTAAATGGATGAAATTTGTTTAGACCTTGTAATTGCACCATTATATAGATGCCTTTTTATTTATCTTCTCATAGCAGTGTTCATTAGATGACATCTATTTACTAAGCCTTGTCCTAGCACCAGTATATCGATGACACCCTTTAATAAGGCCTTGTGAAAGCACCATTATATTGATAACATCTTGGCATCACGCCTTGTCCTAGAAAATTTAGATCGATAACAAATTCATATTACGCCTTTTTATAACACCGTTATATAGACAACATCTTTTTATTATGCGTTGTCATAGCACCATAATATCGATGACATCTTTTTACTAGGCCCTGTCCTATTACAGTTAGATAGATGACATCTTTATTTTAGACCTAGTCATAGCACCGATAAATAGATGACATCTTTTTATTAGGCCTTATCATGGCACCATGATAAAGGTGTCATCTTTTATTAGGCCTTATCATTGCACCCTTTTATGAGTCAGATTTCTTTTTTTTAGGATTTGTCATAGCACTGTTATATAGATGACATCTTTTTATTAGACCTTGTGAAAGCACCTTTATTTAAGTGACATCTTTCTATTAAGCCTTGTTGAAGCAGGGCTATATAGATGACATCTTTATCTTAGCAAATACATGTGGATGACATTTTTTTCAGTGCCTTAACACAGCACTGTTATAAAGATGGCATCTTTCTATGAAACCTGGTCATATCAGTGTTATACGTATGACATCTTTTAATTAGGTCTTGTCATAGTACCGATATATAGATGACATCTTTTTATTAGGCCTTGTCATAGCACCATTATATAGATAACATCTTTATATAAGGCCTTATCATATCACCGTTGTATAAATGTCGTCATTCTTTCAGACCAAGTAAAAGCACCATTATATAGAGGAAATTTTTTCTTACACCTTGTAATAGCACCGTTATATAGATGATATGTTTTTGTTACACGTTGTCATAGCACATTGATATAAATGCCATCTTTCTATTCCACCTTGTCATAGCACCGTTAGAGTCATGATATCTTTGTATCACGCCCTGTCATTGCTCCGTTATATAAATGACAACTTTAAGTTAAGAATTGTCATAGAACCGTTACATAGATTACATCTTTTTATTCCTCATTTTCATAGCACTATTAAATAGATGACATCTTTGTATAGTCCATGTCATATCACCATCATATAGATGGCATAATTCTATTACACCTTGTCATAGCACCGTTATATAGATGACATCTTTTATTAGACCTTGTCATTACACTGTTATATAGATGACATCAGTTTACATCAACTTGCCATAGCACTGTTAACAGATGACATACTTTATCATGCCCTTTCATAGCACCATTTTATCAATGACATCCTTTTATTCGGCCTTGTCAAAGCAACGTTATATCGATGACATCTTTGTATCACACCTTGACCCAGCACCATTATATTGATAACAAATTTACATTACTCCTTGTCGTAGCACCGTTATATAGACATCATCTTTTTATTATGCCTTGTCATAGAACCATGATATAGATGACATCTTTATTTTAGACCTAGTCATTGCAGCAATAAAAAAATTGCATCTTTTTTATTAGGAGTTCTCGTGGCACTTTCTTAAAGGTGAAATCTTTTTATTAGGCCTTGTCATATCACTGTTATATAGATGGTTTCATTTTATCAGACATTTAGAACTTTTCATAGCACCGTTACGAAGATGCCATATTCCTTTAGGCCTTGTTATAGCACCGTTATATAGATGACATATTCTTGTTACACCTTACCATAGCACATTTATGTTGATGCCATCTTTCTATTACACCTTGTCATAGCACAGTTAAATAGATTAAATCTTTTATTAGGCCTTGTCCTAGCACCATTATATAGGTGACATCTTTTTATTAGGCCTTGTCATATCACCAATATATAGACGTGGTATATTAACAGACCTTGCCATAGCACTGTTATATAGATGATATATTTTGAATACACCTTGTCGTAGCACCTTTATATATATGACATATTTTTATATATATACCTTGCCATTGCACTTTTAAATGGATGAAATTTGTTTAGACCTTGTAATTGCACCATTATATAGATGCCTTTTTATTTATCTTCTCATAGCAGTGTTCATTAGATGACATCTATTTACTAAGCCTTGTCCTAGCACCAGTATATCGATGACACCCTTTAATAAGGCCTTGTGAAAGCACCATTATATTGATAACATCTTGGCATCACGCCTTGTCCTAGAAAATTTAGATCGATAACAAATTCATATTACGCCTTTTTATAACACCGTTATATAGACAACATCTTTTTATTATGCATTGTCATAGCACCATAATATCGATGACATCTTTTTACTAGGCCCTGTCCTATTACAGTTAGATAGATGACATCTTTATTTTAGACCTAGTCATAGCACCGATAAATAGATGACATATTTTTATTAGGCCTTATCATGGCACCATGATAAAGGTGTCATCTTTTATTAGGCCTTATCATTGCACCCTTTTATGAGTCAGATTTCTTTTTTTTAGGATTTGTCATAGCACTGTTATATAGATGACATCTTTTTATTAGACCTTGTGAAAGCACCTTTATTTAAGTGACATCTTTCTATTAAGCCTTGTTGAAGCAGGGCTATATAGATGACATCTTTATCTTAGCAAATACATGTGGATGACATTTTTTTCAGTGCCTTAACACAGCACTGTTATAAAGATGCCATCTTTCTATGAAACCTGGTCATATCAGTGTTATACGTATGACATCTTTTAATTAGGTCTTGTCATAGTACCGATATATAGATGACATCTTTTTATTAGGCCTTGTCATAGCACCATTATATAGATAACATCTTTATATAAGGCCTTATCATATCACCGTTGTATAAATGTCGTCATTCTATCAGACCAAGTAAAAGCACCATTATATAGAGGAAATTTTTTCTTACACCTTGTAATAGCACCGTTATATAGATGATATGTTTTTGTTACACGTTGTCATAGCACATTGATATAAATGCCATCTTTCTATTCCACCTTGTCATAGCACCGTTAGAGTCATGAGATCTTTGTATCACGCCCTGTCATTGCTCCGTTATATAAATGACAACTTTAAGTTAAGAATTGTCATAGAACCGTTACATAGATGACATCTTTTTATTCCTCATTTTCATAGCACTATTATATAGATGACATCTTTGTATTAGTCCATGTCATATCACCATCATATAGATGGCATAATTCTATTACACCGTGTCATAGCACCGTTATATAGATGACATCTTTTATTAGACCTTGTCATTACACTGTTACATAGATGACATCAGTTTACATCAACTTGCCATAGCACTGTTAACAGATGACATACTTTATCATGCCCTTTCATAGCACCATTTTATCAATGACATCCTTTTATTCGGCCTTGTCAAAGCAACGTTATATCGATGACATCTTTGTATCACACCTTGACCTAGCACCATTATATTGATAACAAATTTACATTACTCCTTGTCGTAGCACCGTTATATAGACATCATCTTTTTATTATGCCTTGTCATAGAACCATGATATAGATGACATCTTTATTTTAGACCTAGTCATTGCAGCAATAAAAAAATTGCATCTTTTTTATTAGGAGTTCTCGTGGCACTTTCTTAAAGGTGAAATCTTTTTATTAGGCCTTGTCATATCACTGTTATATAGATGGTTTCATTTTATCAGACATTTAGAACTTTTCATAGCACCGTTACGTAGATGCCATATTCCTTTAGGCCTTGTTATAGCACCGTTATATAGATGACATATTCTTGTTACACCTTACCATAGCACATTTATGTTGATGCCATCTTTCTATTACACCTTGTCATAGCACAGTTAAATAGATTAAATCTTTTATTAGGCCTTGTCCTAGCACCATTATATAGGTGACATCTTTTTATTAGGCCTTGTCATATCACCAATATATAGACGTGGTATATTAACAGACCTTGCCATAGCACTGTTATATAGATGATATATTTTGAATACACCTTGTCGTAGCACCTTTATATATATGACATATTTTTATATATATACCTTGCCATTGCACTTTTAAATGGATGAAATTTGTTTAGACCTTGTAATTGCACCATTATATTGATGCCTTTTTATTTATCTTCTCATAGCAGTGTTCATTAGATGACATCTATTTACTAAGCCTTGTCCTAGCACCAGTATATCGATGACACCCTTTAATATGGCCTTGTGAAAGCACCATTATATTGATAACATCTTGGCATCACGCCTTGTCCTAGAAAATTTAGATCGATAACAAATTCATATTATGCCTTTTTATAACACCGTTATATAGACATCTTTTTATTATGCGTTGTCATAGCACCATAATATCGATGACATCTTTTTACTAGGCCCTGTCCTATTACAGTTAGATAGATGACATCTTTATTTTAGACCTAGTCATAGCACCGATAAATAGATGACATGTTTTTATTAGGCCTTATCATGGCACCATGATAAAGGTGTCATCTTTTATTAGGCCTTATCATTGCACCCTTTTATGAGTCAGATTTCTTTTTTTTTAGGATTTGTCATAGCACTGTTATATAGATGACATCTTTTTATTAGACCTTGTGAAAGCACCTTTATTTAAGTGACATCTTTCTATTAAGCCTTGTTAAAGCAGGGCTATATAGATGACATCTTTATCTTAGCAAATATATGTAGATGACATTTTTTTTCAGTGCCTTAACACAGCACTGTTATAAAGATGCCATCTTTCTATGAAACCTGGTCATTTCAGTGTTATACGTATGACATCTTTTAATTAGGTCTTGTCATAGTACCGATATATAGATGACATCTTTTTATTAGGCCTTGTCATAGCACCATTATATAGATAACATCTTTATATAAGGCCTTATCATATCACCGTTGTGTAAATGTTGTCATTCTATCAGACCAAGTAAAAGCACCATTATATAGAGGAAATTTTTTCTTACACCTTGTAATAGCACCGTTATATAGATGATATGTTTTTGTTACACGTTGTCATAGCACATTGATATAAATGCCATCTTTCTATTCCACCTTGTCATAGCACCGTTAGAGTCATGAGATCTTTGTATCACGCCCTGTCATTGCTCCGTTATATAAATGACAACTTTAAGTTAAGAATTGTCATAGAACCGTTACATAGATGACATCCTTTTATTCCTCATTTTCATAGCACTATTATATAGATGACATCTTTGTATTAGTCCATGTCATATCACCATCATATAGATGGCATAATTCTATTACACCTTGTCATAGCACCGTTATATAGATGACATCTTTTATTAGACCTTGTCATTACACTGTTATATAGATGACATCAGTTTACATCAACTTGCCATAGCACTGTTAACAGATGACATACTTTATCATGCCCTTTCATAGCACCATTTTATCAATGACATCCTTTTATTCGGCCTTGTCAAAGCAACGTTATATCGATGACATTTTTGTATCACACCTTGACCTAGCACCATTATATTGATAACAAATTTACATTACTCCTTGTCGTAGCACCGTTATATAGACATCATCTTTTTATTATGCCTTGTCATAGAACCATGATATAGATGACATCTTTATTTTAGACCTAGTCATTGCAGCAATAAAAAAATTGCATCTTTTTTATTAGGAGTTCTCGTGGCACTTTCTTAAAGGTGAAATCTTTTTATTAGGCCTTGTCATATCACTGTTATATAGATGGTGTCATTTTATCAGACATTTAGAACTTTTCATAGCACCGTTACGTAGATGCCATATTCCTTTAGGCCTTGTTATAGCACCGTTATATAGATGACATATTCTTGTTACACCTTACCATAGCACATTTATGTTGATGCCATCTTTCTATTACACCTTGTCATAGCACAGTTAAATAGATTAAATCTTTTATTAGGCCTTGTCCTAGCACCATTATATAGGTGACATCTTTTTATTAGGCCTTGTCATATCACCAATATATAGACGTGGTATATTAACAGACCTTGCCATAGCACTGTTATATAGATGATATATTTTGAATACACCTTGTCGTAGCACCTTTATATATATGACATATTTTTATATATATACCTTGCCATTGCACTTTTAAATGGATGAAATTTGTTTAGACCTTGTAATTGCACCATTATATAGATGCCTTTTTATTTATCTTCTCATAGCAGTGTTCATTAGATGACATCTATTTACTAAGCCTTGTCCTAGCACCAGTATATCGATGACACCCTTTAATAAGGCCTTGTGAAAGCACCATTATATTGATAACATCTTGGCATCACGCCTTGTCCTAGAAAATTTAGATCGATAACAAATTCATATTACGCCTTTTTATAACACCGTTCTATAGACAACATCTTTTTATTATGCGTTGTCATAGCACCATAATATCGATGACATCTTTTTACTAGGCCCTGTCCTATTACAGTTAGATAGATGACATCTTTATTTTAGACCTAGTCATAGCACCGATAAATAGATGACATCTTTTTATTAGGCCTTATCATGGCACCATGATAAAGGTGTCATCTTTTATTAGGCCTTATCATTGCACCCTTTTATGAGTCAGATTTCTTTTTTTTAGGATTTGTCATAGCACTGTTATATAGATGACATCTTTTTATTAGACCTTGTGAAAGCACCTTTATTTAAGTGACATCTTTCTATTAAGCCTTGTTAAAGCAGGGCTATATAGATGACATCTTTATCTTAGCAAATATATGTGGATGACATTTTTTTCAGTGCCTTAACACAGCACTGTTATAAAGATGGCATCTTTCTATGAAACCTGGTCATATCAGTGTTATACGTATGACATCTTTTAATTAGGTCTTGTCATAGTACCGATATATAGATGACATCTTTTTATTAGGCCTTGTCATAGCACCATTATATAGATAACATCTTTATATAAGGCCTTATCATATCACCGTTGTATAAATGTCGTCATTCTATCAGACCAAGTAAAAGCACCATTATATAGAGGAAATTTTTTCTTACACCTTGTAATAGCACCGTTATATAGATGATATGTTTTTGTTACACGTTGTCATAGCACATTGATATAAATGCCATCTTTCTATTCCACCTTGTCATAGCACCGTTAGAGTCATGAGATCTTTGTATCACGCCCTGTCATTGCTCCGTTATATAAATGACAACTTTAAGTTAAGAATTGTCATAGAACCGTTACATAGATGACATCTTTTTATTCCTCATTTTCATAGCACTATTATATAGATGACATCTTTGTATTAGTCCATGTCATATCACCATCATATAGATGGCATAATTTTATTACACCGTGTCATAGCACCGTTATATAGATGACATCTTTTATTAGACCTTGTCATTACACTGTTATATAGATGACATCAGTTTACATCAACTTGCCATAGCACTGTTAACAGATGACATACTTTATCATGCCCTTTCATAGCACCATTTTATCAATGACATCCTTTTATTCGGCCTTGTCAAAGCAACGTTATATCGATGACATCTTTGTATCACACCTTGACCTAGCACCATTATATTGATAACAAATTTACATTACTCCTTGTCGTAGCACCGTTATATAGACATCATCTTTTTATTATGCCTTGTCATAGAACCATGATATAGATGACATCTTTATTTTAGACCTAGTCATTGCAGCAATAAAAAAATTGCATCTTTTTTATTAGGAGTTCTCGTGGCACTTTCTTAAAGGTGAAATCTTTTTATTAGGCCTTGTCATATCACTGTTATATAGATGGTTTCATTTTATCAGACATTTAGAACTTTTCATAGCACCGTTACGTAGATGCCATATTCCTTTAGGCCTTGTTATAGCACCGTTATATAGATGACATATTCTTGTTACACCTTACCATAGCACATTTATGTTGATGCCATCTTTCTATTACACCTTGTCATAGCACAGTTAAATAGATTAAATCTTTTATTAGGCCTTGTCCTAGCACCATTATATAGGTGACATCTTTTTATTAGGCCTTGTCATATCACCAATATATAGACGTGGTATATTAACAGACCTTGCCATAGCACTGTTATATAGATGATATATTTTGAATACACCTTGTCGTAGCACCTTTATATATATGACATATTTTTATATATATACCTTGCCATTGCACTTTTTAATGGATGAAATTTGTTTAGACCTTGTAATTGCACCATTATACAGATGCCTTTTTATTTATCTTCTCATAGCAGTGTTCATTAGATGACATCTATTTACTAAGCCTTGTCCTAGCACCAGTATATCGATGACACCCTTTAATAAGGCCTTGTGAAAGCACCATTATATTGATAACATCTTGGCATCACGCCTTGTCCTAGAAAATTTAGATCGATAACAAATTCATATTACGCCTTTTTATAACACCGTTATATAGACAACATCTTTTTATTATGCGTTGTCATAGCACCATAATATCAATGACATCTTTTTACTAGGCCCTGTCCTATTACAGTTAGATAGATGACATCTTTATTTTAGACCTAGTCATAGCACCGATAAATAGATGACATCTTTTTATTAGGCCTTATCATGGCACCATGATAAAGGTGTCTTCTTTTATTAGGCCTTATCATTGCACCCTTTTATGAGTCAGATTTCTTTTTTTTAGGATTTGTCATAGCACTGTTATATAGATGACATCTTTTTATTAGACCTTGTGAAAGCACCTTTATTTAAGTGACATCTTTCTATTAAGCCTTTTTATTAGATCTTTGTATCACGCCCTGTCATTGCTCCGTTATATAAATGACAACTTTAAGTTAAGAATTGTCATAGAACCGTTACATAGATGATATCTTTTTATTCCTCATTTTCATAGCACTATTATATAGATGACATCTTTATATTAGTCCATGTCATATCACCATCATATAGATGGCATAATTCTATTACACCGTGTCATAGCACCGTTATATAGATGACATCTTTTATTAGACCTTGTCATTACACTGTTATATAGATGACATCAGTTTACATCAACTTGCCATAGCACTGTTAACAGATGACATACTTTATCATGCCCTTTCATAGCACCATTTTATCAATGACATCCTTTTATTCGGCCTTGTCAAAGCAACGTTATATCGATGACATCTTTGTATCACACCTTGACCTAGCACCATTATATTGATAACAAATTTACATTACTCCTTGTCGTAGCACCGTTATATAGACATCATCTTTTTATTATGCCTTGTCATAGAACCATGATATAGATGACATCTTTATTTTAGACCTAGTCATTGCAGCAATAAAAAAATTGCATCTTTTTTATTAGGAGTTCTCGTGGCACTTTCTTAAAGGTGAAATCTTTTTATTAGGCCTTGTCATATCACTGTTATATAGATGGTTTCATTTTATCAGACATTTAGAACTTTTCATAGCACCGTTACGTAGATGCCATATTCCTTTAGGCCTTGTTATAGCACCGTTATATAGATGACATATTCTTGTTACACCTTACCATAGCACATTTATGTTGATGCCATCTTTCTATTACACCTTGTCATAGCACAGTTAAATAGATTAAATCTTTTATTAGGCCTTGTCCTAGCACCATTATATAGGTGACATCTTTTTATTAGGCCTTGTCATATCACCAATATATAGACGTGGTATATTAACAGACCTTGCCATAGCACTGTTATATAGATGATATATTTTGAATACACCTTGTCGTAGCACCTTTATATATATGACATATTTTTATATATATACCTTGCCATTGCACTTTTAAATGGATGAAATTTGTTTAGACCTTGTAATTGCACCATTATATAGATGCCTTTTTATTTATCTTCTCATAGCAGTGTTCATTAGATGACATCTATTTACTAAGCCTTGTCCTAGCACCAGTATATCGATGACACCCTTTAATAAGGCCTTGTGAAAGCACCATTATATTGATAACATCTTGGCATCACGCCTTGTCCTAGAAAATTTAGATCGATAACAAATTCATATTACGCCTTTTTATAACACCGTTATATAGACAACATCTTTTTATTATGCGTTGTCATAGCACCATAATATCGATGACATCTTTTTACTAGGCCCTGTCCTATTACAGTTAGATAGATGACATCTTTATTTTAGACCTAGTCATAGCACCGATAAATAGATGACATCTTTTTATTAGGCCTTATCATGGCACCATGATAAAGGTGTCATCTTTTATTAGGCCTTATCATTGCACCCTTTTATGAGTCAGATTTCTTTTTTTTAGGATTTGTCATAGCACTGTTATATAGATGACATCTTTTTATTAGACCTTGTGAAAGCACCTTTATTTAAGTGACATCTTTCTATTAAGCCTTGTTAAAGCAGGGCTATATAGATGACATCTTTATCTTAGCAAATATATGTGGATGACATTTTTTTCAGTGCCTTAACACAGCACTGTTATAAAGATGGCATCTTTCTATGAAACCTGGTCATATCAGTGTTATACGTATGACATCTTTTTTTTTTTTTTTAAATTCTTTATTTTTATTTTGACAAGCGTTTTATACATACAACATTAGAATACAACAACAAAGAAGAAGTGGGGGGGGGGGGCAGAATGCAGGTGTGGGTCATAAGGGAAAGGGGAAGGGAAAAAAGAAAGGGGGGGGGGGGCAGGAGGCCAGCAACGCTCGGCGAGGCACACATTCCATGAGCCGTGCATTCACACTCGCAGTTTGATCATCAACATTTTGTATGAGCCCGTGACTCTAATGACCGGGGTCCCAGGTACAGGACCCGAATAGGTGCTGAGCGGGCATCAGTCTCAGCCATAATAGATGCAGAACGTACAGTGCTGAAGCCCAAAGCCCTCAGAGACAGACAGCGGTCGCCCTGCGGGTCAATCGCCACGCAGGCTCCAGCACCCCACTACTCGGAGAGCAACCGCCCAAACTCATCAGATTCCTGAAACATCAACCAGGGCAACCAGGTGGATCTGTAGCATTCATCTCTATCATTCAAGGCAAGGGTTAGATCTTCCATCTCGCTGATATGTAGCACTTCCCTAACCCAATCCTTCACAGATGGGGGGTTCTTTTGCTTCCACAATCTGGGGATCACTAATTTCGCTGCGTTTAGCAGGTGAACCTGTAAGGATCTTTTGTATTTCCCCACCGAGCGGGCCGTCAGGTGCAACAGGACCCGCGCTGGGTCACGGGCCTCCAGGGTCGGGTCTCCTATTATCTTTGCAATTAATGCCAGTACTTCTCCCCAGTATTTCTCAATCTTGGGGCAGGACCACAAGATATGGAACAATGTCCCCCGCTCGGATCCACACCTCCAACATAGTGGGTCTATTTCGGCTGACATTTTATTGAGCCTATCCGGGGTATAATACCATCGGGTCAGAATTTTGTAGTTTAGTTCTTGCACCCTGGTAGCTATTGAAGATTTATGCGCCAGTGATGCTATTCTTGCCCTCTGCTCCTCTCCGATCTCTCTCCCCAGGTCCATCTCCCACTCTCTCCAGAAGGACGGGGGATCAGCACGCTCCTCCGTCAGTATGGAGTACAGCGTATGACATCTTTTAATTAGGTCTTGTCATAGTACCGATATATAGATGACATCTTTTTATTAGGCCTTGTCATAGCACCATTATATAGATAACATCTTTATATAAGGCCTTATCATATCACCGTTGTATAAATGTCGTCATTCTATCAGACCAAGTAAAAGCACCATTATATAGAGGAAATTTTTTCTTACACCTTGTAATAGCACCGTTATATAGATGATATGTTTTTGTTACACGTTGTCATAGCACATTGATATAAATGCCATCTTTCTATTCCACCTTGTCATAGCACCGTTAGAGTCATGAGATCTTTGTATCACGCCCTGTCATTGCTCCGTTATATAAATGACAACTTTAAGTTAAGAATTGTCATAGAACCGTTACATAGATGACATCTTTTTATTCCTCATTTTCATAGCACTATTATATAGATGACATCTTTGTATTAGTCCATGTCATATCACCATCATATAGATGGCATAATTTTATTACACCGTGTCATAGCACCGTTATATAGATGACATCTTTTATTAGACCTTGTCATTACACTGTTATATAGATGACATCAGTTTACATCAACTTGCCATAGCACTGTTAACAGATGACATACTTTATCATGCCCTTTCATAGCACCATTTTATCAATGACATCCTTTTATTCGGCCTTGTCAAAGCAACGTTATATCGATGACATCTTTGTATCACACCTTGACCTAGCACCATTATATTGATAACAAATTTACATTACTCCTTGTCGTAGCACCGTTATATAGACATCATCTTTTTATTATGCCTTGTCATAGAACCATGATATAGATGACATCTTTATTTTAGACCTAGTCATTGCAGCAATAAAAAAATTGCATCTTTTTTATTAGGAGTTCTCGTGGCACTTTCTTAAAGGTGAAATCTTTTTATTAGGCCTTGTCATATCACTGTTATATAGATGGTTTCATTTTATCAGACATTTAGAACTTTTCATAGCACCGTTACGTAGATGCCATATTCCTTTAGGCCTTGTTATAGCACCGTTATATAGATGACATATTCTTGTTACACCTTACCATAGCACATTTATGTTGATGCCATCTTTCTATTACACCTTGTCATAGCACAGTTAAATAGATTAAATCTTTTATTAGGCCTTGTCCTAGCACCATTATATAGGTGACATCTTTTTATTAGGCCTTGTCATATCACCAATATATAGACGTGGTATATTAACAGACCTTGCCATAGCACTGTTATATAGATGATATATTTTGAATACACCTTGTCGTAGCACCTTTATATATATGACATATTTTTATATATATACCTTGCCATTGCACTTTTTAATGGATGAAATTTGTTTAGACCTTGTAATTGCACCATTATACAGATGCCTTTTTATTTATCTTCTCATAGCAGTGTTCATTAGATGACATCTATTTACTAAGCCTTGTCCTAGCACCAGTATATCGATGACACCCTTTAATAAGGCCTTGTGAAAGCACCATTATATTGATAACATCTTGGCATCACGCCTTGTCCTAGAAAATTTAGATCGATAACAAATTCATATTACGCCTTTTTATAACACCGTTATATAGACAACATCTTTTTATTATGCGTTGTCATAGCACCATAATATCGATGACATCTTTTTACTAGGCCCTGTCCTATTACAGTTAGATAGATGACATCTTTATTTTAGACCTAGTCATAGCACCGATAAATAGATGACATCTTTTTATTAGGCCTTATCATGGCACCATGATAAAGGTGTCATCTTTTATTAGGCCTTATCATTGCACCCTTTTATGAGTCAGATTTCTTTTTTTTAGGATTTGTCATAGCACTGTTATATAGATGACATCTTTTTATTAGACCTTGTGAAAGCACCTTTATTTAAGTGACATCTTTCTATTAAGCCTTTTTATTAGATCTTTGTATCACGCCCTGTCATTGCTCCGTTATATAAATGACAACTTTAAGTTAAGAATTGTCATAGAACCGTTACATAGATGATATCTTTTTATTCCTCATTTTCATAGCACTATTATATAGATGACATCTTTATATTAGTCCATGTCATATCACCATCATATAGATGGCATAATTCTATTACACCGTGTCATAGCACCGTTATATAGATGACATCTTTTATTAGACCTTGTCATTACACTGTTATATAGATGACATCAGTTTACATCAACTTGCCATAGCACTGTTAACAGATGACATACTTTATCATGCCCTTTCATAGCACCATTTTATCAATGACATCCTTTTATTCGGCCTTGTCAAAGCAACGTTATATCGATGACATCTTTGTATCACACCTTGACCTAGCACCATTATATTGATAACAAATTTACATTACTCCTTGTCGTAGCACCGTTATATAGACATCATCTTTTTATTATGCCTTGTCATAGAACCATGATATAGATGACATCTTTATTTTAGACCTAGTCATTGCAGCAATAAAAAAATTGCATCTTTTTTATTAGGAGTTCTCGTGGCACTTTCTTAAAGGTGAAATCTTTTTATTAGGCCTTGTCATATCACTGTTATATAGATGGTTTCATTTTATCAGACATTTAGAACTTTTCATAGCACCGTTACGTAGATGCCATATTCCTTTAGGCCTTGTTATAGCACCGTTATATAGATGACATATTCTTGTTACACCTTACCATAGCACATTTATGTTGATGCCATCTTTCTATTACACCTTGTCATAGCACAGTTAAATAGATTAAATCTTTTATTAGGCCTTGTCCTAGCACCATTATATAGGTGACATCTTTTTATTAGGCCTTGTCATATCACCAATATATAGACGTGGTATATTAACAGACCTTGCCATAGCACTGTTATATAGATGATATATTTTGAATACACCTTGTCGTAGCACCTTTATATATATGACATATTTTTATATATATACCTTGCCATTGCACTTTTAAATGGATGAAATTTGTTTAGACCTTGTAATTGCACCATTATATAGATGCCTTTTTATTTATCTTCTCATAGCAGTGTTCATTAGATGACATCTATTTACTAAGCCTTGTCCTAGCACCAGTATATCGATGACACCCTTTAATAAGGCCTTGTGAAAGCACCATTATATTGATAACATCTTGGCATCACGCCTTGTCCTAGAAAATTTAGATCGATAACAAATTCATATTACGCCTTTTTATAACACCGTTATATAGACAACATCTTTTTATTATGCGTTGTCATAGCACCATAATATCGATGACATCTTTTTACTAGGCCCTGTCCTATTACAGTTAGATAGATGACATCTTTATTTTAGACCTAGTCATAGCACCGATAAATAGATGACATCTTTTTATTAGGCCTTATCATGGCACCATGATAAAGGTGTCATCTTTTATTAGGCCTTATCATTGCACCCTTTTATGAGTCAGATTTCTTTTTTTTAGGATTTGTCATAGCACTGTTATATAGATTACATCTTTTTATTAGACCTTGTGAAAGCACCTTTATTTAAGTGACATCTTTCTATTAAGCCTTGTTAAAGCAGGGCTATATAGATGACA
This sequence comes from Gastrophryne carolinensis, assembly GCA_027917425.1. Lineage (NCBI taxonomy): Eukaryota > Metazoa > Chordata > Amphibia > Anura > Microhylidae > Gastrophryne > Gastrophryne carolinensis. The sequence goes on from CM051237.1 coordinate 14,483,602, forward strand.
TCTTTATCTTAGCAAATATATGTGGATGACATTTTTTTCAGTGCCTTAACACAGCACTGTTATAAAGATGGCATCTTTCTATGAAACCTGGTCATATCAGTGTTATACGTATGACATCTTTTAATTAGGTCTTGTCATAGTACCGATATATAGATGACATCTTTTTATTAGGCCTTGTCATAGCACCATTATATAGATAACATCTTTATATAAGGCCTTATCATATCACCGTTGTATAAATGTCGTCAATCTATCAGACCAAGTAAAAGCACCATTATATAGAGGAAATTTTTTCTTACACCTTGTAATAGCACCGTTATATAGATGATATGTTTTTGTTACACGTTGTCATAGCACATTGATATAAATGCCATCTTTCTATTCCACCTTGTCATAGCACCGTTAGAGTCATGAGATCTTTGTATCACGCCCTGTCATTGCTCCGTTATATAAATGACAACTTTAAGTTAAGAATTGTCATAGAACCGTTACATAGATGACATCTTTTTATTCCTCATTTGCATAGCACTATTATATAGATGACATCTTTGTATTAGTCCATGTCATATCACCATCATATAGATGGCATAATTCTATTACACCGTGTCATAGCACCGTTATATAGATGACATCTTTTATTAGACCTTGTCATTACACTGTTATATAGATGACATCAGTTTACATCAACTTGCCATAGCACTGTTAACAGATGACATACTTTATCATGCCCTTTCATAGCACCATTTTATCAATGACATCCTTTTATTCGGCCTTGTCAAAGCAACGTTATATCGATGACATCTTTGTATCACACCTTGACCTAGCACCATTATATTGATAACAAATTTACATTACTCCTTGTCGTAGCACCGTTATATAGACATCATCTTTTTATTATGCCTTGTCATAGAACCATGATATAGATGACATCTTTATTTTAGACCTAGTCATTGCAGCAATAAAAAAATTGCATCTTTTTTATTAGGAGTTCTCGTGGCACTTTCTTAAAGGTGAAATCTTTTTATTAGGCCTTGTCATATCACTGTTATATAGATGGTTTCATTTTATCAGACATTTAGAACTTTTCATAGCACCGTTACGTAGATGCCATATTCCTTTAGGCCTTCTTATAGCACCGTTATATAGATGACATATTCTTGTTACACCTTACCATAGCACATTTATGTTGATGCCATCTTTCTATTACACCTTGTCATAGCACAGTTAAATAGATTAAATCTTTTATTAGGCCTTGTCCTAGCATCATTATATAGGTGACATCTTTTTATTAGGCCTTGTCATATCACCAATATATAGACGTGGTATATTAACAGACCTTGCCATAGCACTGTTATATAGATGATATATTTTGAATACACCTTGTCGTAGCACCTTTATATATGACATATTTTTATATATATACCTTGCCATTGCACTTTTAAATGGATGAAATTTGTTTAGACCTTGTAATTGCACCATTATATGGATGCCTTTTTATTTATCTTCTCATAGCAGTGTTCATTAGATGACATCTATTTACTAAGCCTTGTCCTAGCACCAGTATATCGATGACACCCTTTAATAAGGCCTTGTGAAAGCACCATTATATTGATAACATCTTGGCATCACGCCTTGTCCTAGAAAATTTATATCGATAACAAATTCATATTACGCCTTTTTATAACACCGTTATATAGACAACATCTTTTTATTATGCGTTGTCATAGCACCATAATATCGATGACATCTTTTTACTAGGCCCTGTCCTATTACAGTTAGATAGATGACATCTTTATTTTAGACCTAGTCATAGCACCGATAAATAGATGACATCTTTTTATTAGGCCTTATCATGGCACCATGATAAAGGTGTCTTCTTTTATTAGGCCTTATCATTGCACCCTTTTATGAGTCAGATTTCTTTTTTTTAGGATTTGTCATAGCACTGTTATATAGATGACATCTTTTTATTAGACCTTGTGAAAGCACCTTTATTTAAGTGACATCTTTCTATTAAGCCTTGTTAAAGCAGGGCTATATAGATGACATCTTTATCTTAGCAAATATATGTGGATGACATTTTTTTCAGTGCCTTAACACAGCACTGTTATAAAGATGGCATCTTTCTATGAAACCTGGTCATATCAGTGTTATACGTATGACATCTTTTAATTAGGTCTTGTCATAGTACCGATATATAGATGACATCTTTTTATTAGGCCTTGTCATAGCACCATTATATAGATAACATCTTTATATAAGGCCTTATCATATCACCGTTGTATAAATGTCGTCATTCTATCAGACCAAGTAAAAGCACCATTATATAGAGGAAATTTTTTCTTACACCTTGTAATAGCACCGTTATATAGATGATATGTTTTTGTTACACGTTGTCATAGCACATTGATATAAATGCCATCTTTCTATTCCACCTTGTCATAGCACCGTTAGAGTCATGATATCTTTGTATCACGCCCTGTCATTGCTCCGTTATATAAATGACAACTTTAAGTTAAGAATTGTCATAGAACCGTTACATAGATTACATCTTTTTATTCCTCATTTTCATAGCACTATTATATAGATGACATCTTTGTATAGTCCATGTCATATCACCATCATATAGATGGCATAATTCTATTACACCTTGTCATAGCACCGTTATATAGATGACATCTTTTATTAGACCTTGTCATTACACTGTTATATAGATGACATCAGTTTACATCAACTTGCCATAGCACTGTTAACAGATGACATACTTTATCATGCACTTTCATAGCACCATTTTATCAATGACATCCTTTTATTCGGCCTTGTCAAAGCAACGTTATATCGATGACATCTTTGTATCACACCTTGACCTAGCACCATTATATTGATAACAAATTTACATTACTCCTTGTCGTAGCACCGTTATATAGACATCATCTTTTTATTATGCCTTGTCATAGAACCATGATATAGATGACATCTTTATTTTAGACCTAGTCATTGCAGCAATAAAAAAAATTGCATCTTTTTTATTAGGAGTTCTCGTGGCACTTTCTTAAAGGTGAAATCTTTTTATTAGGCCTTGTCATATCACTGTTATATAGATGGTTTCATTTTATCAGACATTTAGAACTTTTCATAGCACCGTTACGTAGATGCCATATTCCTTTAGGCCTTGTTATAGCACCGTTATATAGATGACATATTCTTGTTACACCTTACCATAGCACATTTATGTTGATGCCATCTTTTTATTACACCTTGTCATAGCACAGTTAAATAGATTAAATCTTTTATTAGGCCTTGTCCTAGCACCATTATATAGGTGACATCTTTTTATTAGGCCTTGTCATATCACCAATATATAGACGTGGTATATTAACAGACCTTGCCATAGCACTGTTATATAGATGATATATTTTGAATACACCTTGTCGTAGCACCTTTATATATATGACATATTTTTTTATATATACCTTGCCATTGCACTTTTAAATGGATGAAATTTGTTTAGACCTTCTAATTGCACCATTATATAGATGCCTTTTTATTTATCTTCTCATAGCAGTGTTCATTAGATGACATCTATTTACTAAGCCTTGTCCTAGCACCAGTATATCGATGACACCCTTTAATGAAGCCTTGTGAAAGCACCATTATATTGATAACATCTTGGCATCACGCCTTGTCCTAGAAAATTTAGATCGATAACAAATTCATATTACGCCTTTTTATAACACCGTTATATAGACAACATCTTTTTATTATGCGTTGTCATAGCACCATAATATCGATGACATCTTTTTACTAGGCCCTGTCCTATTACAGTTAGATAGATGACATCTTTATTTTAGACCTAGTCATAGCACAGATAAATAGATGACATCTTTTTATTAGGCCTTATCATGGCACCATGATAAAGGTGTCATCTTTTATTAGGCCTTTTCATTGCACCCTTTTATGAGTCAGATTTCTTTTTTTTAGGATTTGTCATAGCACTGTTATATAGATGACATCTTTTTATTAGACCTTGTGAAAGCACCTTTATTTAAGTGACATCTTTCTATTAAGCCTTGTTAAAGCAGGGCTATATAGATGACATCTTTATCTTAGCAAATATATGTGGATGACATTTTTTTCAGTGCCTTAACACAGCACTGTTATAAAGATGGCATCTTTCTATGAAACCTGGTCATATCAGTGTTATACGTATGACATCTTTTAATTAGGTCTTGTCATAGTACCGATATATAGATGACATCTTTTTATTAGGCCTTGTCATAGCACCATTATATAGATAACATCTTTATATAAGGCCTTATCATATCACCGTTGTATAAATGTCGTCATTCTATCAGACCAAGTAAAAGCACCATTATATAGAGGAAATTTTTTCTTACACCTTGTAATAGCACCGTTATATAGATGATATGTTTTTGTTACACGTTGTCATAGCACATTGATATAAATGCCATCTTTCTATTCCACCTTGTCATAGCACCGTTAGAGTCATGAGATCTTTGTATCACGCCCTGTCATTGCTCCGTTATATAAATGACAACTTTAAGTTAAGAATTGTCATAGAACCGTTACATAGATGACATCTTTTTATTCCTCATTTTCATAGCACTATTATATAGATGACATCTTTGTATTAGTCCATGTCATATCACCATCATATAGATGGCATAATTCTATTACACCGTGTCATAGCACCGTTATATAGATGACATCTTTTATTAGACCTTGTCATTACACTGTTATATAGATGACATCAGTTTACATCAACTTGCCATAGCACTGTTAACAGATGACATACTTTATCATGCCCTTTCATAGCACCATTTTATCAATGACATCCTTTTATTCGGCCTTGTCAAAGCAACGTTATATCGATGACATCTTTGTATCACACCTTGACCTAGCACCATTATATTGATAACAAATTTACATTACTCCTTGTCGTAGCACCGTTATATAGACATCATCTTTTTATTATGCCTTGTCATAGAACCATGATATAGATGACATCTTTATTTTAGACCTAGTCATTGCAGCAATAAAAAAATTGCATCTTTTTTATTAGGAGTTCTCGTGGCACTTTCTTAAAGGTGAAATCTTTTTATTAGGCCTTGTCATATCACTGTTATATAGATGGTTTCATTTTATCAAACATTTAGAACTTTTCATAGCACCGTTACGTAGATGCCATATTCCTTTAGGCCTTGTTATAGCACCGTTATATAGATGACATATTCTTGTTACAGAAGAATTGTCATAGAACCGTTACATAGATTACATCTTTTTATTCCTAATTTTCATAGCACTATTATATAGATGACATCTTTGTATTAGTCCGTGTCATATCACCATCATATAGATGGCATAATTCTATTACACCGTGTCATAGCACCGTTATATAGATGACATCTTTTATTAGACCTTGTCATTACACTGTTATATAGATGACATCAGTTTACATCAACTTGCCATAGCACTGTTAACAGATGACATACTTTATCATGCCCTTTCATAGCACCATTTTATCAATGACATCCTTTTATTCGGCCTTGTCAAAGCAACGTTATATCGATGACATCTTTGTATCACACCTTGACCTAGCACCATTATATTGATAACAAATTTACATTACTCCTTGTCGTAGCACCGTTATATAGACATCATCTTTTTATTATGCCTTGTCATAGAACCATGATATAGATGACATCTTTATTTTAGACCTAGTCATTGCAGCAATAAAAAAATTGCATCTTTTTTATTAGGAGTTCTCGTGGCACTTTCTTAAAGGTGAAATCTTTTTATTAGGCCTTGTCATATCACTGTTATATAGATGGTTTCATTTTATCAAACATTTAGAACTTTTCATAGCACCGTTACGTAGATGCCATATTCCTTTAGGCCTTGTTATAGCACCGTTATATAGATGACATATTCTTGTTACACCTTACCATAGCACATTTATGTTGATGCCATCTTTCTATTACACCTTGTCATAGCACAGTTAAATAGATTAAATCTTTTATTAGGCCTTGTCCTAGCACCATTATATAGGTGACATCTTTTTATTAGGCCTTGTCATATCACCAATATATAGACGTGGTATATTAACAGACCTTGCCATAGCACTGTTATATAGATGATATATTTTGAATACACCTTGTCGTAGCACCTTTATATATATGACATATTTTTATATATATACCTTGCCATTGCACTTTTAAATGGATGAAATTTGTTTAGACCTTGTAATTGCACCATTATATAGATGCCTTTTTATTTATCTTCTCATAGCAGTGTTCATTAGATGACATCTATTTACTAAGCCTTGTCCTAGCACCAGTATATCGATGACACCCTTTAATAAGGCCTTGTGAAAGCACCATTATATTGATAACATCTTGGCATCACGCCTTGTCCTAGAAAATTTAGATCGATAACAAATTCATATTACGCCTTTTTATAACACCGTTATATAGACAACATCTTTTTATTATGCGTTGTCATAGCACCATAATATCGATGACATCTTTTTACTAGGCCCTGTCCTATTACAGTTAGATAGATGACATCTTTATTTTAGACCTAGTCATAGCACCGATAAATAGATGACATCTTTTTATTAGGCCTTATCATGGCACCATGATAAAGGTGTCATCTTTTATTAGGCCTTATCATTGCACTCTTTTATGAGTCAGATTTCTTTTTTTTAGGATTTGTCATAGCACTGTTATATAGATGACATCTTTTTATTAGACCTTGTGAAAGCACCTTTATTTAAGTGACATCTTTCTATTAAGCCTTGTTAAAGCAGGGCTATATAGATGACATCTTTATCTTAGCAAATATATGTGGATGACATTTTTTTCAGTGCCTTAACACAGCACTGTTATAAAGATGGCATCTTTCTATGAAACCTGGTCATATCAGTGTTATACGTATGACATCTTTTAATTAGGTCTTGTCATAGTACCGATATATAGATGACATCTTTTTATTAGGCCTTGTCATAGCACCATTATATAGATAACATCTTTATATAAGGCCTTATCATATCACCGTTGTATAAATGTCGTCATTCTATCAGACCAAGTAAAAGCACCATTATATAGAGGAAATTTTTTCTTACACCTTGTAATAGCACCGTTATATAGATGATATGTTTTTGTTACACGTTGTCATAGCACATTGATATAAATGCCATCTTTCTATTCCACCTTGTCATAGCACCGTTAGAGTCATGAGATCTTTGTATCACGCCCTGTCATTGCTCCGTTATATAAATGACAACTTTAAGTTAAGAATTGTCATAGAACCGTTACATAGATGACATCTTTTTATTCCTCATTTTCATAGCACTATTATATAGATGACATCTTTGTATTAGTCCATGTCATATCACCATCATATAGATGGCATAATTCTATTACACCGTGTCATAGCACCGTTATATAGATGACATCTTTTATTAGACCTTGTCATTACACTGTTATATAGATGACATCAGTTTACATCAACTTGCCATAGCACTGTTAACAGATGACATACTTTATCATGCCCTTTCATAGCACCATTTTATCAATGACATCCTTTTATTCGGCCTTGTCAAAGCAACGTTATATCGATGACATCTTTGTATCACACCTTGACCTAGCACCATTATATTGATAACAAATTTACATTACTCCTTGTCGTAGCACCGTTATATAGACATCATCTTTTTATTATGCCTTGTCATAGAACCATGATATAGATGACATCTTTATTTTAGACCTAGTCATTGCAGCAATAAAAAAATTGCATCTTTTTTATTAGGAGTTCTCGTGGCACTTTCTTAAAGGTGAAATCTTTTTATTAGGCCTTGTCATATCACTGTTATATAGATGGTTTCATTTTATCAGACATTTAGAACTTTTCATAGCACCGTTACGTAGATGCCATATTCCTTTAGGCCTTGTTATAGCACCGTTATATAGATGACATATTCTTGTTACACCTTACCATAGCACATTTATGTTGATGCCATCTTTCTATTACACCTTGTCATAGCACAGTTAAATAGATTAAATCTTTTATTAGGCCTTGTCCTAGCACCATTATATAGGTGACATCTTTTTATTAGGCCTTGTCATATCACCAATATATAGACGTGGTATATTAACAGACCTTGCCATAGCACTGTTATATAGATGATATATTTTGAATACACCTTGTCGTAGCACCTTTATATATATGACATATTTTTATATATATACCTTGCCATTGCACTTTTAAATGGATGAAATTTGTTTAGACCTTGTAATTGCACCATTATATAGATGCCTTTTTATTTATCTTCTCATAGCAGTGTTCATTAGATGACATCTATTTACTAAGCCTTGTCCTAGCACCAGTATATCGATGACACCCTTTAATAAGGCCTTGTGAAAGCACCATTATATTGATAACATCTTGGCATCACGCCTTGTCCTAGAAAATTTAGATCGATAACAAATTCATATTACGCCTTTTTATAACACCGTTATATAGACAACATCTTTTTATTATGCGTTGTCATAGCACCATAATATCGATGACATCTTTTTACTAGGCCCTGTCCTATTACAGTTAGATAGATGACATCTTTATTTTAGACCTAGTCATAGCACCGATAAATAGATGACATCTTTTTATTAGGCCTTATCATGGCACCATGATAAAGGTGTCATCTTTTATTAGGCCTTATCATTGCACTCTTTTATGAGTCAGATTTCTTTTTTTTAGGATTTGTCATAGCACTGTTATATAGATGACATCTTTTTATTAGACCTTGTGAAAGCACCTTTATTTAAGTGACATCTTTCTATTAAGCCTTGTTAAAGCAGGGCTATATAGATGACATCTTTATCTTAGCAAATATATGTGGATGACATTTTTTTCAGTGCCTTAACACAGCACTGTTATAAAGATGGCATCTTTCTATGAAACCTGGTCATATCAGTGTTATACGTATGACATCTTTTAATTAGGTCTTGTCATAGTACCGATATATAGATGACATCTTTTTATTAGGCCTTGTCATAGCACCATTATATAGATAACATCTTTATATAAGGCCTTATCATATCACCGTTGTATAAATGTCGTCATTCTATCAGACCAAGTAAAAGCACCATTATATAGAGGAAATTTTTTCTTACACCTTGTAATAGCACCGTTATATAGATGATATGTTTTTGTTACACGTTGTCATAGCACATTGATATAAATGCCATCTTTCTATTCCACCTTGTCATAGCACCGTTAGAGTCATGAGATCTTTGTATCACGCCCTGTCATTGCTCCGTTATATAAATGACAACTTTAAGTTAAGAATTGTCATAGATCCGTTACATAGATGACATCCTTTTATTCCTCATTTTCTTAGCACTATTATATAGATGACATCTTTGTATTAGTCCATGTCATATCACCATCATATAGATGGCATAATTCTATTACACCTTGTCATAGCACCGTTATATAGATGACATCTTTTATTAGACCTTGTCATTACACTGTTATATAGATGACATCAGTTTACATCAACTTGCCATAGCACTGTTAACAGATGACATACTTTATCATGCCCTTTCATAGCACCATTTTATCAATGACATCCTTTTATTCGGCCTTGTCAAAGCAACGTTATATCGATGACATCTTTGTATCACACCTTGACCTAGCACCATTATATTGATAACAAATTTACATTACTCCTTGTCGTAGCACCGTTATATACACATCATCTTTTTATTATGCCTTGTCATAGAACCATGATATAGATGACATCTTTATTTTAGACCTAGTCATTGCAGCAATAAAAAAATTGCATCTTTTTTATTAGGAGTTCTCGTGGCACTTTCTTAAAGGTGAAATCTTTTTATTAGGCCTTGTCATATCACTGTTATATAGATGGTGTCATTTTATCAGACATTTAGAACTTTTCATAGCACCGTTACGTAGATGCCATATTCCTTTAGGCCTTGTTATAGCACCGTTATATAGATGACATATTCTTGTTACACCTTACCATAGCACATTTATGTTGATACCATCTTTCTATTACACCTTGTCATAGCACAGTTAAATAGATTAAATCTTTTATTAGGCCTTGTCCTAGCACCATTATATAGGTGACATCTTTTTATTAGGCCTTGTCATATCACCAATATATAGACGTGGTATATTAACAGACCTTGCCATAGCACTGTTATATAGATGATATATTTTGAATACACCTTGTCGTAGCACCTTTATATATATGACATATTTTTATATATATACCTTGCCATTGCACTTTTAAATGGATGAAATTTGTTTAGACCTTGTAATTGCACCATTATATAGATGCCTTTTTATTTATCTTCTCATAGCAGTGTTCATTAGATGACATCTATTTACTAAGCCTTGTCCTAGCACCAGTATATCGATGACACCCTTTAATAAGGCCTTGTGAAAGCACCATTATATTGATAACATCTTGGCATCATGCCTTGTCCTAGAAAATTTAGATCGATAACAAATTCATATTACGCCTTTTTATAACACCGTTATATAGACAACATCTTTTTATTATGCGTTGTCATAGCACCATAATATCGATGACATATTTTTACTAGGCCCTGTCCTATTACAGTTAGATAGATGACATCTTTATTTTAGACCTAGTCATAGCACCGATAAATAGATGACATCTTTTTATTAGGCCTTATCATGGCACCATGATAAAGGTGTCATCTTTTATTAGGCCTTATCATTGCACCCTTTTATGAGTCAGATTTCTTTTTTTTAGGATTTGTCATAGCACTGTTATATAGATGACATCTTTTTATTAGACCTTGTGAAAGCACCTTTATTTAAGTGACATCTTTCTATTAAGCCTTGTTAAAGCAGGGCTATATAGATGACATCTTTATCTTAGGAAATATATGTGGATGACATTTTTTTCAGTGCCTTAACACAGCACTGTTATAAAGATGGCATCTTTCTATGAAACCTGGTCATATCAGTGTTATACGTATGACATCTTTTAATTAGGTCTTGTCATAGTACCGATATATAGATGACATCTTTTTATTAGGCCTTGTCATAGCACCATTATATAGATAACATCTTTATATAAGGCCTTATCATATCACCGTTGTATAAATGTCGTCATTCTATCAGACCAAGTAAAAGCACCATTATATAGAGGAAATTTTTTCTTACACCTTGTAATAGCACCGTTATATAGATGATATGTTTTTGTTACACGTTGTCATAGCACATTGATATAAATGCCATCTTTCTATTCCACCTTGTCATAGCACCGTTAGAGTCATGAGATCTTTGTATCACGCCCTGTCATTGCTCCGTTATATAAATGACAACTTTAAGTTAAGAATTGTCATAGAACCGTTACATAGATGACATCTTTTTATTCCTCATTTGCATAGCACTATTATATAGATGACATCTTTGTATTAGTCCATGTCATATCACCATCATATAGATGGCATAATTCTATTACACCGTGTCATAGCACCGTTATATAGATGACATCTTTTATTAGACCTTGTCATTACACTGTTATATAGATGACATCAGTTTACATCAACTTGCCATAGCACTGTTAACAGATGACATACTTTATCATGCCCTTTCATAGCACCATTTTATCAATGACATCCTTTTATTCGGCCTTGTCAAAGCAACGTTATATCGATGACATCTTTGTATCACACCTTGACCTAGCACCATTATATTGATAACAAATTTACATTACTCCTTGTCGTAGCACCGTTATATAGACATCATCTTTTTATTATGCCTTGTCATAGAACCATGATATAGATGACATCTTTATTTTAGACCTAGTCATTGCAGCAATAAAAAAATTGCATCTTTTTTATTAGGAGTTCTCGTGGCACTTTCTTAAAGGTGAAATCTTTTTATTAGGCCTTGTCATATCACTGTTATATAGATGGTTTCATTTTATCAGACATTTAGAACTTTTCATAGCACCGTTACGTAGATGCCATATTCCTTTAGGCCTTCTTATAGCACCGTTATATAGATGACATATTCTTGTTACACCTTACCATAGCACATTTATGTTGATGCCATCTTTCTATTACACCTTGTCATAGCACAGTTAAATAGATTAAATCTTTTATTAGGCCTTGTCCTAGCATCATTATATAGGTGACATCTTTTTATTAGGCCTTGTCATATCACCAATATATAGACGTGGTATATTAACAGACCTTGCCATAGCACTGTTATATAGATGATATATTTTGAATACACCTTGTCGTAGCACCTTTATATATGACATATTTTTATATATATACCTTGCCATTGCACTTTTAAATGGATGAAATTTGTTTAGACCTTGTAATTGCACCATTATATGGATGCCTTTTTATTTATCTTCTCATAGCAGTGTTCATTAGATGACATCTATTTACTAAGCCTTGTCCTAGCACCAGTATATCGATGACACCCTTTAATAAGGCCTTGTGAAAGCACCATTATATTGATAACATCTTGGCATCACGCCTTGTCCTAGAAAATTTATATCGATAACAAATTCATATTACGCCTTTTTATAACACCGTTATATAGACAACATCTTTTTATTATGCGTTGTCATAGCACCATAATATCGATGACATCTTTTTACTAGGCCCTGTCCTATTACAGTTAGATAGATGACATCTTTATTTTAGACCTAGTCATAGCACCGATAAATAGATGACATCTTTTTATTAGGCCTTATCATGGCACCATGATAAAGGTGTCTTCTTTTATTAGGCCTTATCATTGCACCCTTTTATGAGTCAGATTTCTTTTTTTTAGGATTTGTCATAGCACTGTTATATAGATGACATCTTTTTATTAGACCTTGTGAAAGCACCTTTATTTAAGTGACATCTTTCTATTAAGCCTTGTTAAAGCAGGGCTATATAGATGACATCTTTATCTTAGCAAATATATGTGGATGACATTTTTTTCAGTGCCTTAACACAGCACTGTTATAAAGATGGCATCTTTCTATGAAACCTGGTCATATCAGTGTTATACGTATGACATCTTTTAATTAGGTCTTGTCATAGTACCGATATATAGATGACATCTTTTTATTAGGCCTTGTCATAGCACCATTATATAGATAACATCTTTATATAAGGCCTTATCATATCACCGTTGTATAAATGTCGTCATTCTATCAGACCAAGTAAAAGCACCATTATATAGAGGAAATTTTTTCTTACACCTTGTAATAGCACCGTTATATAGATGATATGTTTTTGTTACACGTTGTCATAGCACATTGATATAAATGCCATCTTTCTATTCCACCTTGTCATAGCACCGTTAGAGTCATGATATCTTTGTATCACGCCCTGTCATTGCTCCGTTATATAAATGACAACTTTAAGTTAAGAATTGTCATAGAACCGTTACATAGATTACATCTTTTTATTCCTCATTTTCATAGCACTATTATATAGATGACATCTTTGTATAGTCCATGTCATATCACCATCATATAGATGGCATAATTCTATTACACCTTGTCATAGCACCGTTATATAGATGACATCTTTTATTAGACCTTGTCATTACACTGTTATATAGATGACATCAGTTTACATCAACTTGCCATAGCACTGTTAACAGATGACATACTTTATCATGCACTTTCATAGCACCATTTTATCAATGACATCCTTTTATTCGGCCTTGTCAAAGCAACGTTATATCGATGACATCTTTGTATCACACCTTGACCTAGCACCATTATATTGATAACAAATTTACATTACTCCTTGTCGTAGCACCGTTATATAGACATCATCTTTTTATTATGCCTTGTCATAGAACCATGATATAGATGACATCTTTATTTTAGACCTAGTCATTGCAGCAATAAAAAAATTGCATCTTTTTTATTAGGAGTTCTCGTGGCACTTTCTTAAAGGTGAAATCTTTTTATTAGGCCTTGTCATATCACTGTTATATAGATGGTTTCATTTTATCAGACATTTAGAACTTTTCATAGCACCGTTACGTAGATGCCATATTCCTTTAGGCCTTGTTATAGCACCGTTATATAGATGACATATTCTTGTTACACCTTACCATAGCACATTTATGTTGATGCCATCTTTTTATTACACCTTGTCATAGCACAGTTAAATAGATTAAATCTTTTATTAGGCCTTGTCCTAGCACCATTATATAGGTGACATCTTTTTATTAGGCCTTGTCATATCACCAATATATAGACGTGGTATATTAACAGACCTTGCCATAGCACTGTTATATAGATGATATATTTTGAATACACCTTGTCGTAGCACCTTTATATATATGACATATTTTTATATATATACCTTGCCATTGCACTTTTAAATGGATGAAATTTGTTTAGACCTTGTAATTGCACCATTATATAGATGCCTTTTTATTTATCTTCTCATAGCAGTGTTCATTAGATGACATCTATTTACTAAGCCTTGTCCTAGCACCAGTATATCGATGACACCCTTTAATGAAGCCTTGTGAAAGCACCATTATATTGATAACATCTTGGCATCACGCCTTGTCCTAGAAAATTTAGATCGATAACAAATTCATATTACGCCTTTTTATAACACCGTTATATAGACAACATCTTTTTATTATGCGTTGTCATAGCACCATAATATCGATGACATCTTTTTACTAGGCCCTGTCCTATTACAGTTAGATAGATGACATCTTTATTTTAGACCTAGTCATAGCACAGATAAATAGATGACATCTTTTTATTAGGCCTTATCATGGCACCATGATAAAGGTGTCATCTTTTATTAGGCCTTTTCATTGCACCCTTTTATGAGTCAGATTTCTTTTTTTTAGGATTTGTCATAGCACTGTTATATAGATGACATCTTTTTATTAGACCTTGTGAAAGCACCTTTATTTAAGTGACATCTTTCTATTAAGCCTTGTTAAAGCAGGGCTATATAGATGACATCTTTATCTTAGCAAATATATGTGGATGACATTTTTTTCAGTGCCTTAACACAGCACTGTTATAAAGATGGCATCTTTCTATGAAACCTGGTCATATCAGTGTTATACGTATGACATCTTTTAATTAGGTCTTGTCATAGTACCGATATATAGATGACATCTTTTTATTAGGCCTTGTCATAGCACCATTATATAGATAACATCTTTATATAAGGCCTTATCATATCACCGTTGTATAAATGTCGTCATTCTATCAGACCAAGTAAAAGCACCATTATATAGAGGAAATTTTTTCTTACACCTTGTAATAGCACCGTTATATAGATGATATGTTTTTGTTACACGTTGTCATAGCACATTGATATAAATGCCATCTTTCTATTCCACCTTGTCATAGCACCGTTAGAGTCATGAGATCTTTGTATCACGCCCTGTCATTGCTCTGTTATATAAATGACAACTTTAAGTTAAGAATTGTCATAGAACCGTTACATAGATGACATCTTTTTATTCCTCATTTTCATAGCACTATTATATAGATGACATCTTTGTATTAGTCCATGTCATATCACCATCATATAGATGGCATAATTCTATTACACCGTGTCATAGCACCGTTATATAGATGACATCTTTTATTAGACCTTGTCATTACACTGTTATATAGATGACATCAGTTTACATCAACTTGCCATAGCACTGTTAACAGATGACATACTTTATCATGCCCTTTCATAGCACCATTTTATCAATGACATCCTTTTATTCGGCCTTGTCAAAGCAACGTTATATCGATGACATCTTTGTATCACACCTTGACCTAGCACCATTATATTGATAACAAATTTACATTACTCCTTGTCGTAGCACCGTTATATAGACATCATCTTTTTATTATGCCTTGTCATAGAACCATGATATAGATGACATCTTTATTTTAGACCTAGTCATTGCAGCAATAAAAAAATTGCATCTTTTTTATTAGGAGTTCTCGTGGCACTTTCTTAAAGGTGAAATCTTTTTATTAGGCCTTGTCATATCACTGTTATATAGATGGTTTCATTTTATCAAACATTTAGAACTTTTCATAGCACCGTTACGTAGATGCCATATTCCTTTAGGCCTTGTTATAGCACCGTTATATAGATGACATATTCTTGTTACACCTTACCATAGCACATTTATGTTGATGCCATCTTTCTATTACACCTTGTCATAGCACAGTTAAATAGATTAAATCTTTTATTAGGCCTTGTCCTAGCACCATTATATAGGTGACATCTTTTTATTAGGCCTTGTCATATCACCAATATATAGACGTGGTATATTAACAGACCTTGCCATAGCACTGTTATATAGATGATATATTTTGAATACACCTTGTCGTAGCACCTTTATATATATGACATATTTTTATATATATACCTTGCCATTGCACTTTTAAATGGATGAAATTTGTTTAGACCTTGTAATTGCACCATTATATAGATGCCTTTTTATTTATCTTCTCATAGCAGTGTTCATTAGATGACATCTATTTACTAAGCCTTGTCCTAGCACCAATATATCGATGACACCCTTTAATAAGGCCTTGTGAAAGCACCATTATATTGATAACATCTTGGCATCACGCCTTGTCCTAGAAAATTTAGATCGATAACAAATTCATATTACGCCTTTTTATAACACCGTTATATAGACAACATCTTTTTATTATGCGTTGTCATAGCACCATAATATCGATGACATCTTTTTACTAGGCCCTGTCCTATTACAGTTAGATAGATGACATCTTTATTTTAGACCTAGTCATAGCACCGATAAATAGATGACATCTTTTTATTAGGCCTTATCATGGCACCATGATAAAGGTGTCATCTTTTATTAGGCCTTATCATTGCACTCTTTTATGAGTCAGATTTCTTTTTTTTAGGATTTGTCATAGCACTGTTATATAGATGACATCTTTTTATTAGACCTTGTGAAAGCACCTTTATTTAAGTGACATCTTTCTATTAAGCCTTGTTAAAGCAGGGCTATATAGATGACATCTTTATCTTAGCAAATATATGTGGATGACATTTTTTTCAGTGCCTTAACACAGCACTGTTATAAAGATGGCATCTTTCTATGAAACCTGGTCATATCAGTGTTATACGTATGACATCTTTTAATTAGGTCTTGTCATAGTACCGATATATAGATGACATCTTTTTATTAGGCCTTGTCATAGCACCATTATATAGATAACATCTTTATATAAGGCCTTATCATATCACCGTTGTATAAATGTTGTCATTCTATCAGACCAAGTAAAAGCACCATTATATAGAGGAAATTTTTTCTTACACCTTGTAATAGCACCGTTATATAGATGATATGTTTTTGTTACACGTTGTCATAGCACATTGATATAAATGCCATCTTTCTATTCCACCTTGTCATAGCACCGTTAGAGTCATGAGATCTTTGTATCACGCCCTGTCATTGCTCCGTTATATAAATGACAACTTTAAGTTAAGAATTGTCATAGAACCGTTACATAGATTACATCTTTTTATTCCTAATTTTCATAGCACTATTATATAGATGACATCTTTGTATTAGTCCGTGTCATATCACCATCATATAGATGGCATAATTCTATTACACCGTGTCATAGCACCGTTATATAGATGACATCTTTTATTAGACCTTGTCATTACACTGTTATATAGATGACATCAGTTTACATCAACTTGCCATAGCACTGTTAACAGATGACATACTTTATCATGCCCTTTCATAGCACCATTTTATCAATGACATCCTTTTATTCGGCCTTGTCAAAGCAACGTTATATCGATGACATCTTTGTATCACACCTTGACCTAGCACCATTATATTGATAACAAATTTACATTACTCCTTGTCGTAGCACCGTTATATAGACATCATCTTTTTATTATGCCTTGTCATAGAACCATGATATAGATGACATCTTTATTTTAGACCTAGTCATTGCAGCAATAAAAAAATTGCATCTTTTTTATTAGGAGTTCTCGTGGCACTTTCTTAAAGGTGAAATCTTTTTATTAGGCCTTGTCATATCACTGTTATATAGATGGTTTCATTTTATCAGACATTTAGAACTTTTCATAGCACCGTTACGTAGATGCCATATTCCTTTAGGCCTTGTTATAGCACCGTTATATAGATGACATATTCTTGTTACACCTTACCATAGCACAATTATGTTGATGCCATCTTTCTATTACACCTTGTCATAGCACAGTTAAATAGATTAAATCTTTTATTAGGCCTTGTCCTAGCACCATTATATAGGTGACATCTTTTTATTAGGCCTTGTCATATCACCAATATATAGACGTGGTATATTAACAGACCTTGCCATAGCACTGTTATATAGATGATATATTTTGAATACACCTTGTCGTAGCACCTTTATATATATGACATATTTTTATATATATACCTTGCCATTGCACTTTTAAATGGATGAAATTTGTTTAGACCTTGTAATTGCACCATTATATAGATGCCTTTTTATTTATCTTCTCATAGCAGTGTTCATTAGATGACATCTATTTACTAAGCCTTGTCCTAGCACCAGTATATCGATGACACCCTTTAATAAGGCCTTGTGAAAGCACCATTATATTGATAACATCTTGGCATCACGCCTTGTCCTAGAAAATTTAGATCGATAACAAATTCATATTACGCCTTTTTATAACACCGTTATATAGACAACATCTTTTTATTATGCGTTGTCATAGCACCATAATATCGATGACATCTTTTTACTAGGCCCTGTCCTATTACAGTTAGATAGATGACATCTTTATTTTAGACCTAGTCATAGCACCGATAAATAGATGACATCTTTTTATTAGGCCTTATCATGGCACCATGATAAAGGTGTCATCTTTTATTAGGCCTTATCATTGCACCCTTTTATGAGTCAGATTTCTTTTTTTTAGGATTTGTCATAGCACTGTTATATAGATTACATCTTTTTATTAGACCTTGTGAAAGCACCTTTATTTAAGTGACATCTTTCTATTAAGCCTTGTTAAAGCAGGGCTATATAGATGACATCTTTATCTTAGCAAATATATGTGGATGACATTTTTTTCAGTGCCTTAACACAGCACTGTTATAAAGATGGCATCTTTCTATGAAACCTGGTCATATCAGTGTTATACGTATGACATCTTTTAATTAGGTCTTGTCATAGTACCGATATATAGATGACATCTTTTTATTAGGCCTTGTCATAGCACCATTATATAGATAACATCTTTATATAAGGCCTTATCATATCACCGTTGTATAAATGTCGTCATTCTATCAGACCAAGTAAAAGCACCATTATATAGAGGAAATTTTTTCTTACACCTTGTAATAGCACCGTTATATAGATGATATGTTTTTGTTACACGTTGTCATAGCACATTGATATAAATGCCATCTTTCTATTCCACCTTGTCATAGCACCGTTAGAGTCATGAGATCTTTGTATCACGCCCTGTCATTGCTCCGTTATATAAATGACAACTTTAAGTTAAGAATTGTCATAGAACCGTTACATAGATGACATCTTTTTATTCCTCATTTTCATAGCACTATTATATAGATGACATCTTTGTATTAGTCCATGTCATATCACCATCATATAGATGGCATAATTCTATTACACCGTGTCATAGCACCGTTATATAGATGACATCTTTTATTAGACCTTGTCATTACACTGTTATATAGATGACATCAGTTTACATCAACTTGCCATAGCACTGTTAACAGATGACATACTTTATCATGCCCTTTCATAGCACCATTTTATCAATGACATCCTTTTATTCGGCCTTGTCAAAGCAACGTTATATCGATGACATCTTTGTATCACACCTTGACCTAGCACCATTATATTGATAACAAATTTACATTACTCCTTGTCGTAGCACCGTTATATAGACATCATCTTTTTATTATGCCTTGTCATAGAACCATGATATAGATGACATCTTTATTTTAGACCTAGTCATTGCAGCAATAAAAAAATTGCATCTTTTTTATTAGGAGTTCTCGTGGCACTTTCTTAAAGGTGAAATCTTTTTATTAGGCCTTGTCATATCACTGTTATATAGATGGTTTCATTTTATCAGACATTTAGAACTTTTCATAGCACCGTTACGTAGATGCCATATTCCTTTAGGCCTTGTTATAGCACCGTTATATAGATGACATATTCTTGTTACACCTTACCATAGCACATTTATGTTGATGCCATCTTTCTATTACACCTTGTCATAGCACAGTTAAATAGATTAAATCTTTTATTAGGCCTTGTCCTAGCACCATTATATAGGTGACATCTTTTTATTAGGCCTTGTCATATCACCAATATATAGACGTGGTATATTAACAGACCTTGCCATAGCACTGTTATATAGATGATATATTTTGAATACACCTTGTCGTAGCACCTTTATATATATGACATATTTTTATATATATACCTTGCCATTGCACTTTTAAATGGATGAAATTTGTTTAGACCTTGTAATTGCACCATTATATAGATGCCTTTTTATTTATCTTCTCATAGCAGTGTTCATTAGATGACATCTATTTACTAAGCCTTGTCCTAGCACCAGTATATCGATGACACCCTTTAATAAGGCCTTGTGAAAGCACCATTATATTGATAACATCTTGGCATCACGCCTTGTCCTAGAAAATTTAGATCGATAACAAATTCATATTACGCCTTTTTATAACACCGTTATATAGACAACATCTTTTTATTATGCGTTGTCATAGCACCATAATATCGATGACATCTTTTTACTAGGCCCTGTCCTATTACAGTTAGATAGATGACATCTTTATTTTAGACCTAGTCATAGCACCGATAAATAGATGACATCTTTTTATTAGGCCTTATCATGGCACCATGATAAAGGTGTCATCTTTTATTAGGCCTTATCATTGCACTCTTTTATGAGTCAGATTTCTTTTTTTTAGGATTTGTCATAGCACTGTTATATAGATGACATCTTTTTATTAGACCTTGTGAAAGCACCTTTATTTAAGTGACATCTTTCTATTAAGCCTTGTTAAAGCAGGGCTATATAGATGACATCTTTATCTTAGCAAATATATGTGGATGACATTTTTTTCAGTGCCTTAACACAGCACTGTTATAAAGATGGCATCTTTCTATGAAACCTGGTCATATCAGTGTTATACGTATGACATCTTTTAATTAGGTCTTGTCATAGTACCGATATATAGATGACATCTTTTTATTAGGCCTTGTCATAGCACCATTATATAGATAACATCTTTATATAAGGCCTTATCATATCACCGTTGTATAAATGTCGTCATTCTATCAGACCAAGTAAAAGCACCATTATATAGAGGAAATTTTTTCTTACACCTTGTAATAGCACCGTTATATAGATGATATGTTTTTGTTACACGTTGTCATAGCACATTGATATAAATGCCATCTTTCTATTCCACCTTGTCATAGCACCGTTAGAGTCATGAGATCTTTGTATCACGCCCTGTCATTGCTCCGTTATATAAATGACAACTTTAAGTTAAGAATTGTCATAGATCCGTTACATAGATGACATCCTTTTATTCCTCATTTTCTTAGCACTATTATATAGATGACATCTTTGTATTAGTCCATGTCATATCACCATCATATAGATGGCATAATTCTATTACACCTTGTCATAGCACCGTTATATAGATGACATCTTTTATTAGACCTTGTCATTACACTGTTATATAGATGACATCAGTTTACATCAACTTGCCATAGCACTGTTAACAGATGACATACTTTATCATGCCCTTTCATAGCACCATTTTATCAATGACATCCTTTTATTCGGCCTTGTCAAAGCAACGTTATATCGATGACATCTTTGTATCACACCTTGACCTAGCACCATTATATTGATAACAAATTTACATTACTCCTTGTCGTAGCACCGTTATATACACATCATCTTTTTATTATGCCTTGTCATAGAACCATGATATAGATGACATCTTTATTTTAGACCTAGTCATTGCAGCAATAAAAAAATTGCATCTTTTTTATTAGGAGTTCTCGTGGCACTTTCTTAAAGGTGAAATCTTTTTATTAGGCCTTGTCATATCACTGTTATATAGATGGTGTCATTTTATCAGACATTTAGAACTTTTCATAGCACCGTTACGTAGATGCCATATTCCTTTAGGCCTTGTTATAGCACCGTTATATAGATGACATATTCTTGTTACACCTTACCATAGCACATTTATGTTGATACCATCTTTCTATTACACCTTGTCATAGCACAGTTAAATAGATTAAATCTTTTATTAGGCCTTGTCCTAGCACCATTATATAGGTGACATCTTTTTATTAGGCCTTGTCATATCACCAATATATAGACGTGGTATATTAACAGACCTTGCCATAGCACTGTTATATAGATGATATATTTTGAATACACCTTGTCGTAGCACCTTTATATATATGACATATTTTTATATATATACCTTGCCATTGCACTTTTAAATGGATGAAATTTGTTTAGACCTTGTAATTGCACCATTATATAGATGCCTTTTTATTTATCTTCTCATAGCAGTGTTCATTAGATGACATCTATTTACTAAGCCTTGTCCTAGCACCAGTATATCGATGACACCCTTTAATAAGGCCTTGTGAAAGCACCATTATATTGATAACATCTTGGCATCATGCCTTGTCCTAGAAAATTTAGATCGATAACAAATTCATATTACGCCTTTTTATAACACCGTTATATAGACAACATCTTTTTATTATGCGTTGTCATAGCACCATAATATCGATGACATATTTTTACTAGGCCCTGTCCTATTACAGTTAGATAGATGACATCTTTATTTTAGACCTAGTCATAGCACCGATAAATAGATGACATCTTTTTATTAGGCCTTATCATGGCACCATGATAAAGGTGTCATCTTTTATTAGGCCTTATCATTGCACCCTTTTATGAGTCAGATTTCTTTTTTTTAGGATTTGTCATAGCACTGTTATATAGATGACATCTTTTTATTAGACCTTGTGAAAGCACCTTTATTTAAGTGACATCTTTCTATTAAGCCTTGTTAAAGCAGGGCTATATAGATGACATCTTTATCTTAGCAAATATATGTGGATGACATTTTTTTCAGTGCCTTAACACAGCACTGTTATAAAGATGGCATCTTTCTATGAAACCTGGTCATATCAGTGTTATACGTATGACATCTTTTAATTAGGTCTTGTCATAGTACCGATATATAGATGACATCTTTTTATTAGGCCTTGTCATAGCACCATTATATAGATAACATCTTTATATAAGGCCTTATCATATCACCGTTGTATAAATGTCGTCATTCTATCAGACCAAGTAAAAGCACCATTATATAGAGGAAATTTTTTCTTACACCTTGTAATAGCACCGTTATATAGATGATATGTTTTTGTTACACGTTGTCATAGCACATTGATATAAATGCCATCTTTCTATTCCACCTTGTCATAGCACCGTTAGAGTCATGAGATCTTTGTATCACGCCCTGTCATTGCTCCGTTATATAAATGACAACTTTAAGTTAAGAATTGTCATAGAACCGTTACATAGATGACATCTTTTTATTCCTCATTTTCATAGCACTATTATATAGATGACATCTTTGTATTAGTCCATGTCATATCACCATCATATAGATGGCATAATTCTATTACACCGTGTCATAGCACCGTTATATAGATGACATCTTTTATTAGACCTTGTCATTACACTGTTATATAGATGACATCAGTTTACATCAACTTGCCATAGCACTGTTAACAGATGACATACTTTATCATGCCCTTTCATAGCACCATTTTATCAATGACATCCTTTTATTCGGCCTTGTCAAAGCAACGTTATATCGATGACATCTTTGTATCACACCTTGACCTAGCACCATTATATTGATAACAAATTTACATTACTCCTTGTCGTAGCACCGTTATATAGACATCATCTTTTTATTATGCCTTGTCATAGAACCATGATATAGATGACATCTTTATTTTAGACCTAGTCATTGCAGCAATAAAAAAATTGCATCTTTTTTATTAGGAGTTCTCGTGGCACTTTCTTAAAGGTGAAATCTTTTTATTAGGCCTTGTCATATCACTGTTATATAGATGGTTTCATTTTATCAGACATTTAGAACTTTTCATAGCACCGTTACGTAGATGCCATATTCCTTTAGGCCTTCTTATAGCACCGTTATATAGATGACATATTCTTGTTACACCTTACCATAGCACATTTATGTTGATGCCATCTTTCTATTACACCTTGTCATAGCACAGTTAAATAGATTAAATCTTTTATTAGGCCTTGTCCTAGCATCATTATATAGGTGACATCTTTTTATTAGGCCTTGTCATATCACCAATATATAGACGTGGTATATTAACAGACCTTGCCATAGCACTGTTATATAGATGATATATTTTGAATACACCTTGTCGTAGCACCTTTATATATGACATATTTTTATATATATACCTTGCCATTGCACTTTTAAATGGATGAAATTTGTTTAGACCTTGTAATTGCACCATTATATGGATGCCTTTTTATTTATCTTCTCATAGCAGTGTTCATTAGATGACATCTATTTACTAAGCCTTGTCCTAGCACCAGTATATCGATGACACCCTTTAATAAGGCCTTGTGAAAGCACCATTATATTGATAACATCTTGGCATCACGCCTTGTCCTAGAAAATTTATATCGATAACAAATTCATATTACGCCTTTTTATAACACCGTTATATAGACAACATCTTTTTATTATGCGTTGTCATAGCACCATAATATCGATGACATCTTTTTACTAGGCCCTGTCCTATTACAGTTAGATAGATGACATCTTTATTTTAGACCTAGTCATAGCACCGATAAATAGATGACATCTTTTTATTAGGCCTTATCATGGCACCATGATAAAGGTGTCTTCTTTTATTAGGCCTTATCATTGCACCCTTTTATGAGTCAGATTTCTTTTTTTTAGGATTTGTCATAGCACTGTTATATAGATGACATCTTTTTATTAGACCTTGTGAAAGCACCTTTATTTAAGTGACATCTTTCTATTAAGCCTTGTTAAAGCAGGGCTATATAGATGACATCTTTATCTTAGCAAATATATGTGGATGACATTTTTTTCAGTGCCTTAACACAGCACTGTTATAAAGATGGCATCTTTCTATGAAACCTGGTCATATCAGTGTTATACGTATGACATCTTTTAATTAGGTCTTGTCATAGTACCGATATATAGATGACATCTTTTTATTAGGCCTTGTCATAGCACCATTATATAGATAACATCTTTATATAAGGCCTTATCATATCACCGTTGTATAAATGTCGTCATTCTATCAGACCAAGTAAAAGCACCATTATATAGAGGAAATTTTTTCTTACACCTTGTAATAGCACCGTTATATAGATGATATGTTTTTGTTACACGTTGTCATAGCACATTGATATAAATGCCATCTTTCTATTCCACCTTGTCATAGCACCGTTAGAGTCATGAGATCTTTGTATCACGCCCTGTCATTGCTCCGTTATATAAATGACAACTTTAAGTTAAGAATTGTCATAGAACCGTTACATAGATTACATCTTTTTATTCCTCATTTTCATAGCACTATTATATAGATGACATCTTTGTATAGTCCATGTCATATCACCATCATATAGATGGCATAATTCTATTACACCTTGTCATAGCACCGTTATATAGATGACATCTTTTATTAGACCTTGTCATTACACTGTTATATAGATGACATCAGTTTACATCAACTTGCCATAGCACTGTTAACAGATGACATACTTTATCATGCACTTTCATAGCACCATTTTATCAATGACATCCTTTTATTCGGCCTTGTCAAAGCAACGTTATATCGATGACATCTTTGTATCACACCTTGACCTAGCACCATTATATTGATAACAAATTTACATTACTCCTTGTCGTAGCACCGTTATATAGACATCATCTTTTTATTATGCCTTGTCATAGAACCATGATATAGATGACATCTTTATTTTAGACCTAGTCATTGCAGCAATAAAAAAATTGCATCTTTTTTATTAGGAGTTCTCGTGGCACTTTCTTAAAGGTGAAATCTTTTTATTAGGCCTTGTCATATCACTGTTATATAGATGGTTTCATTTTATCAGACATTTAGAACTTTTCATAGCACCGTTACGTAGATGCCATATTCCTTTAGGCCTTGTTATAGCACCGTTATATAGATGACATATTCTTGTTACACCTTACCATAGCACATTTATGTTGATGCCATCTTTTTATTACACCTTGTCATAGCACAGTTAAATAGATTAAATCTTTTATTAGGCCTTGTCCTAGCACCATTATATAGGTGACATCTTTTTATTAGGCCTTGTCATATCACCAATATATAGACGTGGTATATTAACAGACCTTGCCATAGCACTGTTATATAGATGATATATTTTGAATACACCTTGTCGTAGCACCTTTATATATATGACATATTTTTATATATATACCTTGCCATTGCACTTTTAAATGGATGAAATTTGTTTAGACCTTGTAATTGCACCATTATATAGATGCCTTTTTATTTATCTTCTCATAGCAGTGTTCATTAGATGACATCTATTTACTAAGCCTTGTCCTAGCACCAGTATATCGATGACACCCTTTAATGAAGCCTTGTGAAAGCACCATTATATTGATAACATCTTGGCATCACGCCTTGTCCTAGAAAATTTAGATCGATAACAAATTCATATTACGCCTTTTTATAACACCGTTATATAGACAACATCTTTTTATTATGCGTTGTCATAGCACCATAATATCGATGACATCTTTTTACTAGGCCCTGTCCTATTACAGTTAGATAGATGACATCTTTATTTTAGACCTAGTCATAGCACAGATAAATAGATGACATCTTTTTATTAGGCCTTATCATGGCACCATGATAAAGGTGTCATCTTTTATTAGGCCTTTTCATTGCACCCTTTTATGAGTCAGATTTCTTTTTTTTAGGATTTGTCATAGCACTGTTATATAGATGACATCTTTTTATTAGACCTTGTGAAAGCACCTTTATTTAAGTGACATCTTTCTATTAAGCCTTGTTAAAGCAGGGCTATATAGATGACATCTTTATCTTAGCAAATATATGTGGATGACATTTTTTTCAGTGCCTTAACACAGCACTGTTATAAAGATGGCATCTTTCTATGAAACCTGGTCATATCAGTGTTATACGTATGACATCTTTTAATTAGGTCTTGTCATAGTACCGATATATAGATGACATCTTTTTATTAGGCCTTGTCATAGCACCATTATATAGATAACATCTTTATATAAGGCCTTATCATATCACCGTTGTATAAATGTCGTCATTCTATCAGACCAAGTAAAAGCACCATTATATAGAGGAAATTTTTTCTTACACCTTGTAATAGCACCGTTATATAGATGATATGTTTTTGTTACACGTTGTCATAGCACATTGATATAAATGCCATCTTTCTATTCCACCTTGTCATAGCACCGTTAGAGTCATGAGATCTTTGTATCACGCCCTGTCATTGCTCTGTTATATAAATGACAACTTTAAGTTAAGAATTGTCATAGAACCGTTACATAGATGACATCTTTTTATTCCTCATTTTCATAGCACTATTATATAGATGACATCTTTGTATTAGTCCATGTCATATCACCATCATATAGATGGCATAATTCTATTACACCGTGTCATAGCACCGTTATATAGATGACATCTTTTATTAGACCTTGTCATTACACTGTTATATAGATGACATCAGTTTACATCAACTTGCCATAGCACTGTTAACAGATGACATACTTTATCATGCCCTTTCATAGCACCATTTTATCAATGACATCCTTTTATTCGGCCTTGTCAAAGCAACGTTATATCGATGACATCTTTGTATCACACCTTGACCTAGCACCATTATATTGATAACAAATTTACATTACTCCTTGTCGTAGCACCGTTATATAGACATCATCTTTTTATTATGCCTTGTCATAGAACCATGATATAGATGACATCTTTATTTTAGACCTAGTCATTGCAGCAATAAAAAAATTGCATCTTTTTTATTAGGAGTTCTCGTGGCACTTTCTTAAAGGTGAAATCTTTTTATTAGGCCTTGTCATATCACTGTTATATAGATGGTTTCATTTTATCAAACATTTAGAACTTTTCATAGCACCGTTACGTAGATGCCATATTCCTTTAGGCCTTGTTATAGCACCGTTATATAGATGACATATTCTTGTTACACCTTACCATAGCACATTTATGTTGATGCCATCTTTCTATTACACCTTGTCATAGCACAGTTAAATAGATTAAATCTTTTATTAGGCCTTGTCCTAGCACCATTATATAGGTGACATCTTTTTATTAGGCCTTGTCATATCACCAATATATAGACGTGGTATATTAACAGACCTTGCCATAGCACTGTTATATAGATGATATATTTTGAATACACCTTGTCGTAGCACCTTTATATATATGACATATTTTTATATATATACCTTGCCATTGCACTTTTAAATGGATGAAATTTGTTTAGACCTTGTAATTGCACCATTATATAGATGCCTTTTTATTTATCTTCTCATAGCAGTGTTCATTAGATGACATCTATTTACTAAGCCTTGTCCTAGCACCAATATATCGATGACACCCTTTAATAAGGCCTTGTGAAAGCACCATTATATTGATAACATCTTGGCATCACGCCTTGTCCTAGAAAATTTAGATCGATAACAAATTCATATTACGC
This sequence comes from Gastrophryne carolinensis, assembly GCA_027917425.1. Classification (NCBI taxonomy): domain Eukaryota; kingdom Metazoa; phylum Chordata; class Amphibia; order Anura; family Microhylidae; genus Gastrophryne; species Gastrophryne carolinensis. Next base: position 14,512,617 of record CM051237.1, read on the forward strand.
CTTTTTATAACACCGTTATATAGACAACATCTTTTTATTATGCGTTGTCATAGCACCATAATATCGATGACATCTTTTTACTAGGCCCTGTCCTATTACAGTTAGATAGATGACATCTTTATTTTAGACCTAGTCATAGCACCGATAAATAGATGACATCTTTTTATTAGGCCTTATCATGGCACCATGATAAAGGTGTCTTCTTTTATTAGGCCTTATCATTGCACCCTTTTATGAGTCAGATTTCTTTTTTTTAGGATTTGTCATAGCACTGTTATATAGATGACATCTTTTTATTAGACCTTGTGAAAGCACCTTTATTTAAGTGACATCTTTCTATTAAGCCTTGTTAAAGCAGGGCTATATAGATTACATCTTTATCTTAGCAAATATATGTGGATGACATTTTTTTCAGTGCCTTAACACAGCACTGTTATAAAGATGGCATCTTTCTATGAAACCTGGTCATATCAGTGTTATACGTATGACATCTTTTAATTAGGTCTTGTCATAGTACCGATATATAGATGACATCTTTTTATTAGGCCTTGTCATAGCACCATTATATAGATAACATCTTTATATAAGGCCTTATCATATCACCGTTGTATAAATGTCGTCATTCTATCAGACCAAGTAAAAGCACCATTATATAGAGGAAATTTTTTCTTACACCTTGTAATAGCACCGTTATATAGATGATATGTTTTTGTTACACGTTGTCATAGCACATTGATATAAATGCCATCTTTCTATTCCACCTTGTCATAGCACCGTTAGAGTCATGATATCTTTGTATCACGCCCTGTCATTGCTCCGTTATATAAATGACAACTTTAAGTTAAGAATTGTCATAGAACCGTTACATAGATTACATCTTTTTATTCCTCATTTTCATAGCACTATTATATAGATGACATCTTTGTATAGTCCATGTCATATCACCATCATATAGATGGCATAATTCTATTGCACCTTGTCATAGCACCGTTATATAGATGACATCTTTTATTAGACCTTGTCATTACACTGTTATATAGATGACATCAGTTTACATCAACTTGCCATAGCACTGTTAACAGATGACATACTTTATCATGCACTTTCATAGCACCATTTTATCAATGACATCCTTTTATTCGGCCTTGTCAAAGCAACGTTATATCGATGACATCTTTGTATCACACCTTGACCTAGCACCATTATATTGATAACAAATTTACATTACTCCTTGTCGTAGCACCGTTATATAGACATCATCTTTTTATTATGCCTTGTCATAGAACCATGATATAGATGACATCTTTATTTTAGACCTAGTCATTGCAGCAATAAAAAAATTGCATCTTTTTTATTAGGAGTTCTCGTGGCACTTTCTTAAAGGTGAAATCTTTTTATTAGGCCTTGTCATATCACTGTTATATAGATGGTTTCATTTTATCAGACATTTAGAACTTTTCATAGCACCGTTACGTAGATGCCATATTCCTTTAGGCCTTGTTATAGCACCGTTATATAGATGACATATTCTTGTTACACCTTACCATAGCACATTTATGTTGATGCCATCTTTCTATTACACCTTGTCATAGCACAGTTAAATAGATTAAATCTTTTATTAGGCCTTGTCCTAGCACCATTATATAGGTGACATCTTTTTATTAGGCCTTGTCATATCACCAATATATAGACGTGGTATATTAACAGACCTTGCCATAGCACTGTTATATAGATGATATATTTTGAATACACCTTGTCGTAGCACCTTTATATATATGACATATTTTTATATATATACCTTGCCATTGCACTTTTAAATGGATGAAATTTGTTTAGACCTTGTAATTGCACCATTATATAGATGCCTTTTTATTTATCTTCTCATAGCAGTGTTCATTAGATGACATCTATTTACTAAGCCTTGTCCTAGCACCAGTATATCGATGACACCCTTTAATAAGGCCTTGTGAAAGCACCATTATATTGATAACATCTTGGCATCACGCCTTGTCCTAGAAAATTTAGATCGATAACAAATTCATATTACGCCTTTTTATAACACCGTTATATAGACAACATCTTTTTATTATGCGTTGTCATAGCACCATAATATCGATGACATCTTTTTACTAGGCCCTGTCGTATTACAGTTAGATAGATGACATCTTTATTTTAGACCTAGTCATAGCACCGATAAATAGATGACATCTTTTTATTAGGCCTTATCATGGCACCATGATAAAGGTGTCATCTTTTATTAGGCCTTATCATTGCACCCTTTTATGAGTCAGATTTCTTTTTTTTAGGATTTGTCATAGCACTGTTATATAGATTACATCTTTTTATTAGACCTTGTGAAAGCACCTTTATTTAAGTGACATCTTTCTATTAAGCCTTGTTAAAGCAGGGCTATATAGATGACATCTTTATCTTAGCAAATATATGTGGATGACATTTTTTTCAGTGCCTTAACACAGCACTGTTATAAAGATGGCATCTTTCTATGAAACCTGGTCATATCAGTGTTATACGTATGACATCTTTTAATTAGGTCTTGTCATAGTACCGATATATAGATGACATCTTTTTATTAGGCCTTGTCATAGCACCATTATATAGATAACATCTTTATATAAGGCCTTATCATATCACCGTTGTATAAATGTCGTCATTCTATCAGACCAAGTAAAAGCACCATTATATAGAGGAAATTTTTTCTTACACCTTGTAATAGCACCGTTATATAGATGATATGTTTTTGTTACACGTTGTCATAGCACATTGATATAAATGCCATCTTTCTATTCCACCTTGTCATAGCACCGTTAGAGTCATGAGATCTTTGTATCACGCCCTGTCATTGCTCCGTTATATAAATGACAACTTTAAGTTAAGAATTGTCATAGAACCGTTACATAGATGACATCTTTTTATTCCTCATTTTCATAGCACTATTATATAGATGACATCTTTGTATTAGTCCATGTCATATCACCATCATATAGATGGCATAATTCTATTACACCGTGTCATAGCACCGTTATATAGATGACATCTTTTATTAGACCTTGTCATTACACTGTTATATAGATGACATCAGTTTACATCAACTTGCCATAGCACTGTTAACAGATGACATACTTTATCATGCCCTTTCATAGCACCATTTTATCAATGACATCCTTTTATTCGGCCTTGTCAAAGCAACGTTATATCGATGACATCTTTGTATCACACCTTGACCTAGCACCATTATATTGATAACAAATTTACATTACTCCTTGTCGTAGCACCGTTATATAGACATCATCTTTTTATTATGCCTTGTCATAGAACCATGATATAGATGACATCTTTATTTTAGACCTAGTCATTGCAGCAATAAAAAAATTGCATCTTTTTTATTAGGAGTTCTCGTGGCACTTTCTTAAAGGTGAAATCTTTTTATTAGGCCTTGTCATATCACTGTTATATAGATGGTTTCATTTTATCAGACATTTAGAACTTTTCATAGCACCGTTACGTAGATGCCATATTCCTTTAGGCCTTGTTATAGCACCGTTATATAGATGACATATTCTTGTTACACCTTACCATAGCACATTTATGTTGATGCCATCTTTCTATTACACCTTGTCATAGCACAGTTAAATAGATTAAATCTTTTATTAGGCCTTGTCCTAGCACCATTATATAGGTGACATCTTTTTATTAGGCCTTGTCATATCACCAATATATAGACGTGGTATATTAACAGACCTTGCCATAGCACTGTTATATAGATGATATATTTTGAATACACCTTGTCGTAGCACCTTTATATATATGACATATTTTTATATATATACCTTGCCATTGCACTTTTAAATGGATGAAATTTGTTTAGACCTTGTAATTGCACCATTATATAGATGCCTTTTTATTTATCTTCTCATAGCAGTGTTCATTAGATGACATCTATTTACTAAGCCTTGTCCTAGCACCAGTATATCGATGACACCCTTTAATAAGGCCTTGTGAAAGCACCATTATATTGATAACATCTTGGCATCACGCCTTGTCCTAGAAAATTTAGATCGATAACAAATTCATATTACGCCTTTTTATAACACCGTTATATAGACAACATCTTTTTATTATGCGTTGTCATAGCACCATAATATCGATGACATCTTTTTACTAGGCCCTGTCCTATTACAGTTAGATAGATGACATCTTTATTTTAGACCTAGTCATAGCACCGATAAATAGATGACATCTTTTTATTAGGCCTTATCATGGCACCATGATAAAGGTGTCATCTTTTATTAGGCCTTATCATTGCACCCTTTTATGAGTCAGATTTCTTTTTTTTAGGATTTGTCATAGCACTGTTATATAGATTACATCTTTTTATTAGACCTTGTGAAAGCACCTTTATTTAAGTGACATCTTTCTATTAAGCCTTGTTAAAGCAGGGCTATATAGATGACATCTTTATCTTAGCAAATATATGTGGATGACATTTTTTTCAGTGCCTTAACACAGCACTGTTATAAAGATGGCATCTTTCTATGAAACCTGGTCATATCAGTGTTATACGTATGACATCTTTTAATTAGGTCTTGTCATAGTACCGATATATAGATGACATCTTTTTATTAGGCCTTGTCATAGCACCATTATATAGATAACATCTTTATATAAGGCCTTATCATATCACCGTTGTATAAATGTCGTCATTCTATCAGACCAAGTAAAAGCACCATTATATAGAGGAAATTTTTTCTTACACCTTGTAATAGCACCGTTATATAGATGATATGTTTTTGTTACACGTTGTCATAGCACATTGATATAAATGCCATCTTTCTATTCCACCTTGTCATAGCACCGTTAGAGTCATGATATCTTTGTATCACGCCCTGTCATTGCTCCGTTATATAAATGACAACTTTAAGTTAAGAATTGTCATAGAACCGTTACATAGATTACATCTTTTTATTCCTCATTTTCATAGCACTATTATATAGATGACATCTTTGTATAGTCCATGTCATATCACCATCATATAGATGGCATAATTCTATTACACCTTGTCATAGCACCGTTATATAGATGACATCTTTTATTAGACCTTGTCATTACACTGTTATATAGATGACATCAGTTTACATCAACTTGCCATAGCACTGTTAACAGATGACATACTTTATCATGCACTTTCATAGCACCATTTTATCAATGACATCCTTTTATTCGGCCTTGTCAAAGCAACGTTATATCGATGACATCTTTGTATCACACCTTGACCTAGCACCATTATATTGATAACAAATTTACATTACTCCTTGTCGTAGCACCGTTATATAGACATCATCTTTTTATTATGCCTTGTCATAGAACCATGATATAGATGACATCTTTATTTTAGACCTAGTCATTGCAGCAATAAAAAAATTGCATCTTTTTTATTAGGAGTTCTCGTGGCACTTTCTTAAAGGTGAAATCTTTTTATTAGGCCTTGTCATATCACTGTTATATAGATGGTTTCATTTTATCAGACATTTAGAACTTTTCATAGCACCGTTACGTAGATGCCATATTCCTTTAGGCCTTGTTATAGCACCGTTATATAGATGACATATTCTTGTTACACCTTACCATAGCACATTTATGTTGATGCCATCTTTCTATTACACCTTGTCATAGCACAGTTAAATAGATTAAATCTTTTATTAGGCCTTGTCCTAGCACCATTATATAGGTGACATCTTTTTATTAGGCCTTGTCATATCACCAATATATAGACGTGGTATATTAACAGACCTTGCCATAGCACTTTTATATAGATGATATATTTTGAATACACCTTGTCGTAGCACCTTTATATATATGACATATTTTTATATATATACCTTGCCATTGCACTTTTAAATGGATGAAATTTGTTTAGACCTTGTAATTGCACCATTATATAGATGCCTTTTTATTTATCTTCTCATAGCAGTGTTCATTAGATGACATCTATTTACTAAGCCTTGTCCTAGCACCAGTATATCGATGACACCCTTTAATAAGGCCTTGTGAAAGCACCATTATATTGATAACATCTTGGCATCACGCCTTGTCCTAGAAAATTTAGATCGATAACAAATTCATATTACGCCTTTTTATAACACCGTTATATAGACAACATCTTTTTATTATGCGTTGTCATAGCACCATAATATCGATGACATATTTTTACTAGGCCCTGTCCTATTACAGTTAGATAGATGACATCTTTATTTTAGACCTAGTCATAGCACCGATAAATAGATGACATCTTTTTATTAGGCCTTATCATGGCACCATGATAAAGGTGTCATCTTTTATTAGGCCTTATCATTGCACCCTTTTATGAGTCAGATTTCTTTTTTTTAGGATTTGTCATAGCACTGTTATATAGATGACATCTTTTTATTAGACCTTGTGAAAGCACCTTTATTTAAGTGACATCTTTCTATTAAGCCTTGTTAAAGCAGGGCTATATAGATGACATCTTTATCTTAGCAAATATATGTGGATGACATTTTTTTCAGTGCCTTAACACAGCACTGTTATAAAGATGGCATCTTTCTATGAAACCTGGTCATATCAGTGTTATACGTATGACATCTTTTAATTAGGTCTTGTCATAGTACCGATATATAGATGACATCTTTTTATTAGGCCTTGTCATAGCACCATTATATAGATAACATCTTTATATAAGGCCTTATCATATCACCGTTGTATAAATGTCGTCATTCTATCAGACCAAGTAAAAGCACCATTATATAGAGGAAATTTTTTCTTACACCTTGTAATAGCACCGTTATATAGATGATATGTTTTTGTTACACGTTGTCATAGCACATTGATATAAATGCCATCTTTCTATTCCACCTTGTCATAGCACCGTTAGAGTCATGAGATCTTTGTATCACGCCCTGTCATTGCTCCGTTATATAAATGACAACTTTAAGTTAAGAATTGTCATAGAACCGTTACATAGATGACATCTTTTTATTCCTCATTTTCATAGCACTATTATATAGATGACATCTTTGTATTAGTCCATGTCATATCACCATCATATAGATGGCATAATTCTATTACACCGTGTCATAGCACCGTTATATAGATGACATCTTTTATTAGACCTTGTCATTACACTGTTATATAGATGACATCAGTTTACATCAACTTGCCATAGCACTGTTAACAGATGACATACTTTATCATGCCCTTTCATAGCACCATTTTATCAATGACATCCTTTTATTCGGCCTTGTCAAAGCAACGTTATATCGATGACATCTTTGTATCACACCTTGACCTAGCACCATTATATTGATAACAAATTTACATTACTCCTTGTCGTAGCACCGTTATATAGACATCATCTTTTTATTATGCCTTGTCATAGAACCATGATATAGATGACATCTTTATTTTAGACCTAGTCATTGCAGCAATAAAAAAATTGCATCTTTTTTATTAGGAGTTCTCGTGGCACTTTCTTAAAGGTGAAATCTTTTTATTAGGCCTTGTCATATCACTGTTATATAGATGGTTTCATTTTATCAGACATTTAGAACTTTTCATAGCACCGTTACGTAGATGCCATATTCCTTTAGGCCTTGTTATAGCACCGTTATATAGATGACATATTCTTGTTACACCTTACCATAGCACATTTATGTTGATGCCATCTTTCTATTACACCTTGTCATAGCACAGTTAAATAGATTAAATCTTTTATTAGGCCTTGTCCTAGCACCATTATATAGGTGACATCTTTTTATTAGGCCTTGTCATATCACCAATATATAGACGTGGTATATTAACAGACCTTGCCATAGCACTGTTATATAGATGATATATTTTGAATACACCTTGTCGTAGCACCTTTATATATATGACATATTTTTATATATATACCTTGCCATTGCACTTTTAAATGGATGAAATTTGTTTAGACCTTGTAATTGCACCATTATATAGATGCCTTTTTATTTATCTTCTCATAGCAGTGTTCATTAGATGACATCTATTTACTAAGCCTTGTCCTAGCACCAGTATATCGATGACACCCTTTAATAAGGCCTTGTGAAAGCACCATTATATTGATAACATCTTGGCATCACGCCTTGTCCTAGAAAATTTAGATCGATAACAAATTCATATTACGCCTTTTTATAACACCGTTATATAGACAACATCTTTTTATTATGCGTTGTCATAGCACCATAATATCGATGACATCTTTTTACTAGGCCCTGTCCTATTACAGTTAGATAGATGACATCTTTATTTTAGACCTAGTCATAGCACCGATAAATAGATGACATCTTTTTATTAGGCCTTATCATGGCACCATGATAAAGGTGTCATCTTTTATTAGGCCTTATCATTGCACCCTTTTATGAGTCAGATTTCTTTTTTTTAGGATTTGTCATAGCACTGTTATATAGATTACATCTTTTTATTAGACCTTGTGAAAGCACCTTTATTTAAGTGACATCTTTCTATTAAGCCTTGTTAAAGCAGGGCTATATAGATGACATCTTTATCTTAGCAAATATATGTGGATGACATTTTTTTCAGTGCCTTAACACAGCACTGTTATAAAGATGGCATCTTTCTATGAAACCTGGTCATATCAGTGTTATACGTATGACATCTTTTAATTAGGTCTTGTCATAGTACCGATATATAGATGACATCTTTTTATTAGGCCTTGTCATAGCACCATTATATAGATAACATCTTTATATAAGGCCTTATCATATCACCGTTGTATAAATGTCGTCATTCTATCAGACCAAGTAAAAGCACCATTATATAGAGGAAATTTTTTCTTACACCTTGTAATAGCACCGTTATATAGATGATATGTTTTTGTTACACGTTGTCATAGCACATTGATATAAATGCCATCTTTCTATTCCACCTTGTCATAGCACCGTTAGAGTCATGAGATCTTTGTATCACGCCCTGTCATTGCTCCGTTATATAAATGACAACTTTAAGTTAAGAATTGTCATAGAACCGTTACATAGATGACATCTTTTTATTCCTCATTTTCATAGCACTATTATATAGATGACATCTTTGTATTAGTCCATGTCATATCACCATCATATAGATGGCATAATTCTATTACACCGTGTCATAGCACCGTTATATAGATGACATCTTTTATTAGACCTTGTCATTACACTGTTATATAGATGACATCAGTTTACATCAACTTGCCATAGCACTGTTAACAGATGACATACTTTATCATGCCCTTTCATAGCACCATTTTATCAATGACATCCTTTTATTCGGCCTTGTCAAAGCAACGTTATATCGATGACATCTTTGTATCACACCTTGACCTAGCACCATTATATTGATAACAAATTTACATTACTCCTTGTCGTAGCACCGTTATATAGACATCATCTTTTTATTATGCCTTGTCATAGAACCATGATATAGATGACATCTTTATTTTAGACCTAGTCATTGCAGCAATAAAAAAATTGCATCTTTTTTATTAGGAGTTCTCGTGGCACTTTCTTAAAGGTGAAATCTTTTTATTAGGCCTTGTCATATCACTGTTATATAGATGGTTTCATTTTATCAGACATTTAGAACTTTTCATAGCACCGTTACGTAGATGCCATATTCCTTTAGGCCTTGTTATAGCACCGTTATATAGATGACATATTCTTGTTACACCTTACCATAGCACATTTATGTTGATGCCATCTTTCTATTACACCTTGTCATAGCACAGTTAAATAGATTAAATCTTTTATTAGGCCTTGTCCTAGCACCATTATATAGGTGACATCTTTTTATTAGGCCTTGTCATATCACCAATATATAGACGTGGTATATTAACAGACCTTGCCATAGCACTGTTATATAGATGATATATTTTGAATACACCTTGTCGTAGCACCTTTATATATATGACATATTTTTATATATATACCTTGCCATTGCACTTTTAAATGGATGAAATTTGTTTAGACCTTGTAATTGCACCATTATATAGATGCCTTTTTATTTATCTTCTCATAGCAGTGTTCATTAGATGACATCTATTTACTAAGCCTTGTCCTAGCACCAGTATATCGATGACACCCTTTAATAAGGCCTTGTGAAAGCACCATTATATTGATAACATCTTGGCATCACGCCTTGTCCTAGAAAATTTAGATCGATAACAAATTCATATTACGCCTTTTTATAACACCGTTATATAGACAACATCTTTTTATTATGCGTTGTCATAGCACCATAATATCGATGACATCTTTTTACTAGGCCCTGTCCTATTACAGTTAGATAGATGACATCTTTATTTTAGACCTAGTCATAGCACCGATAAATAGATGACATCTTTTTATTAGGCCTTATCATGGCACCATGATAAAGGTGTCATCTTTTATTAGGCCTTATCATTGCACCCTTTTATGAGTCAGATTTCTTTTTTTTAGGATTTGTCATAGCACTGTTATATAGATGACATCTTTTTATTAGACCTTGTGAAAGCACCTTTATTTAAGTGACATCTTTCTATTAAGCCTTGTTAAAGCAGGGCTATATAGATGACATCTTTATCTTAGCAAATATATGTGGATGACATTTTTTTCAGTGCCTTAACACAGCACTGTTATAAAGATGGCATCTTTCTATGAAACCTGGTCATATCAGTGTTATACGTATGACATCTTTTAATTAGGTCTTGTCATAGTACCGATATATAGATGACATCTTTTTATTAGGCCTTGTCATAGCACCATTATATAGATAACATCTTTATATAAGGCCTTATCATATCACCGTTGTATAAATGTCGTCATTCTATCAGACCAAGTAAAAGCACCATTATATAGAGGAAATTTTTTCTTACACCTTGTAATAGCACCGTTATATAGATGATATGTTTTTGTTACACGTTGTCATAGCACATTGATATAAATGCCATCTTTCTATTCCACCTTGTCATAGCACCGTTAGAGTCATGAGATCTTTGTATCACGCCCTGTCATTGCTCCGTTATATAAATGACAACTTTAAGTTAAGAATTGTCATAGAACCGTTACATAGATGACATCTTTTTATTCCTCATTTTCATAGCACTATTATATAGATGACATCTTTGTATTAGTCCATGTCATATCACCATCATATAGATGGCATAATTCTATTACACCGTGTCATAGCACCGTTATATAGATGACATCTTTTATTAGACCTTGTCATTACACTGTTACATAGATGACATCAGTTTACATCAACTTGCCATAGCACTGTTAACAGATGACATACTTTATCATGCCCTTTCATAGCACCATTTTATCAATGACATCCTTTTATTCGGCCTTGTCAAAGCAACGTTATATCGATGACATCTTTGTATCACACCTTGACCTAGCACCATTATATTGATAACAAATTTACATTACTCCTTGTCGTAGCACCGTTATATAGACATCATCTTTTTATTATGCCTTGTCATAGAACCATGATATAGATGACATCTTTATTTTAGACCCAGTCATTGCAGCAATAAAAAAATTGCATCTTTTTTATTAGGAGTTCTCGTGGCACTTTCTTAAAGGTGAAATCTTTTTATTAGGCCTTGTCATATCACTGTTATATAGATGGTTTCATTTTATCAGACATTTAGAACTTTTCATAGCACCGTTACGTAGATGCCATATTCCTTTAGGCCTTGTTATAGCACCGTTATATAGATGACATATTCTTGTTACACCTTACCATAGCACATTTATGTTGATGCCATCTTTCTATTACACCTTGTCATAGCACAGTTAAATAGATTAAATCTTTTATTAGGCCTTGTCCTAGCACCATTATATAGGTGACATCTTTTTATTAGGCCTTGTCATATCACCAATATATAGACGTGGTATATTAACAGACCTTGCCATAGCACTGTTATATAGATGATATATTTTGAATACACCTTGTCGTAGCACCTTTATATATATGACATATTTTTATATATATACCTTGCCATTGCACTTTTAAATGGATGAAATTTGTTTAGACCTTGTAATTGCACCATTATATTGATGCCTTTTTATTTATCTTCTCATAGCAGTGTTCATTAGATGACATCTATTTACTAAGCCTTGTCCTAGCACCAGTATATCGATGACACCCTTTAATATGGCCTTGTGAAAGCACCATTATATTGATAACATCTTGGCATCACGCCTTGTCCTAGAAAATTGAGATCGATAACAAATTCATATTATGCCTTTTTATAACACCGTTATATAGACATCTTTTTATTATGCGTTGTCATAGCACCATAATATCGATGACATCTTTTTACTAGGCCCTGTCCTATTACAGTTAGATAGATGACATCTTTATTTTAGACCTAGTCATAGCACCGATAAATAGATGACATGTTTTTATTAGGCCTTATCATGGCACCATGATAAAGGTGTCATCTTTTATTAGGCCTTATCATTGCACCCTTTTATGAGTCAGATTTCTTTTTTTTTAGGATTTGTCATAGCACTGTTATATAGATGACATCTTTTTATTAGACCTTGTGAAAGCACCTTTATTTAAGTGACATCTTTCTATTAAGCCTTGTTAAAGCAGGGCTATATAGATGACATCTTTATCTTAGCAAATATATGTAGATGACATTTTTTTTCAGTGCCTTAACACAGCACTGTTATAAAGATGCCATCTTTCTATGAAACCTGGTCATTTCAGTGTTATACGTATGACATCTTTTAATTAGGTCTTGTCATAGTACCGATATATAGATGACATCTTTTTATTAGGCCTTGTCATAGCACCATTATATAGATAACATCTTTATATAAGGCCTTATCATATCACCGTTGTATAAATGTCGTCATTCTATCAGACCAAGTAAAAGCACCATTATATAGAGGAAATTTTTTCTTACACCTTGTAATAGCACCGTTATATAGATGATATGTTTTTGTTACACGTTGTCATAGCACATTGATATAAATGCCATCTTTCTATTCCACCTTGTCATAGCACCGTTAGAGTCATGAGATCTTTGTATCACGCCCTGTCATTGCTCCGTTATATAAATGACAACTTTAAGTTAAGAATTGTCATAGAACCGTTACATAGATGACATCTTTTTATTCCTCATTTTCATAGCACTATTATATAGATGACATCTTTGTATTAGTCCATGTCATATCACCATCATATAGATGGCATAATTCTATTACACCTTGTCATAGCACCGTTATATAGATGACATCTTTTATTAGACCTTGTCATTACACTGTTATATAGATGACATCAGTTTACATCAACTTGCCATAGCACTGTTAACAGATGACATACTTTATCATGCCCTTTCATAGCACCATTTTATCAATGACATCCTTTTATTCGGCCTTGTCAAAGCAACGTTATATCGATGACATCTTTGTATCACACCTTGACCTAGCACCATTATATTGATAACAAATTTACATTACTCCTTGTCATAGCACCGTTATATAGACATCATCTTTTTTTTTATGCCTTGTCATAGAACCATGATATAGATGACATCTTTATTTTAGACCTAGTCATTGCAGCAATAAAAAAATTGCATCTTTTTTATTAGGAGTTCTCGTGGCACTTTCTTAAAGGTGAAATCTTTTTATTAGGCCTTGTCATATCACTGTTATATAGATGGTTTCATTTTATCAGACATTTAGAACTTTTCATAGCACCGTTACGTCGATGCCATATTCCTTTAGGCCTTGTTATAGCACCGTTATATAGATGACATATTCTTGTTACACCTTACCATAGCACATTTATGTTGATGCCATCTTTCTATTACACCTTGTCATAGCACAGTTAAATAGATTAAATCTTTTATTAGGCCTTGTCCTAGCACCATTATATAGGTGACATCTTTTTATTAGGCCTTGTCATATCACCAATATATAGACGTGGTATATTAACAGACCTTGCCATAGCACTGTTATATAGATGATATATTTTGAATACACCTTGTCGTAGCACCTTTATATATATGACATATTTTTATATATATACCTTGCCATTGCACTTTTAAATGGATGAAATTTGTTTAGATCTTGTAATTGCACCATTATGTAGATGCCTTTTTTTTTATCTTCTCATAGCAGTGTTCATTAGATGACATCTATTTACTAAGCCTTGTCCTAGCACCAGTATATCGATGACACCCTTTAATAAGGCCTTGTGAAAGCACCATTATATTGATAACATCTTGGCATCACGCCTTGTCCTAGAAAATTTAGATCGATAACAAATTCATATTACGCCTTTTTATAACACCGTTATATAGACAACATCTTTTTATTATGCGTTGTCATAGCACCATAATATCGATGACATCTTTTTACTAGGCCCTGTCCTATTACAGTTAGATAGATGACATCTTTATTTTAGACCTAGTCATAGCACCGATAAATAGATGACGTCTTTTTACTAGGCCTTATCATGGCACCATGATAAAGGTGTCATCTTTTATTAGGCCTTATCATTGCACCCTTTTATGAGTCAGATTTCTTTTTTTTAGGATTTGTCATAGCACTGTTATATAGATGACATCTTTTTATTAGACCTTGTGAAAGCACCTTTATTTAAGTGACATCTTTCTATTAAGCCTTGTTAAAGCAGGGCTATATAGATGACATCTTTATCTTAGCAAATATATGTGGATGACATTTTTTTTCAGTGCCTTAACACAGCACTGTTATAAAGATGCCATCTTTCTATGAAACCTGGTCATATCAGTGTTATACGTATGACATCTTTTAATTAGGTCTTGTCATAGTACCGATATATAGATGACATCTTTTTATTAGGCCTTGTCATAGCACCATTATATAGATAACATCTTTATATAAGGCCTTATCATATCACCGTTGTATAAATGTTGTCATTCTATCAGACCAAGTAAAAGCACCATTATATAGAGGAAATTTTTTCTTACACCTTGTAATAGCACCGTTATATAGATGATATGTTTTTGTTACACGTTGTCATAGCACATTGATATAAATGCCATCTTTCTATTCCACCTTGTCATAGCACCGTTAGAGTCATGAGATCTTTGTATCACGCCCTGTCATTGCTCCGTTATATAAATGACAACTTTAAGTTAAGAATTGTCATAGAACCGTTACATAGATGACATCCTTTTATTCCTCATTTTCATAGCACTATTATATAGATGACATCTTTGTATTAGTCCATGTCATATCACCATCATATAGATGGCATAATTCTATTACACCTTGTCATAGCACCGTTATATAGATGACATCTTTTATTAGACCTTGTCATTACACTGTTATATAGATGACATCAGTTTACATCAACTTGCCATAGCACTGTTAACAGATGACATACTTTATCATGCCCTTTCATAGCACCATTTTATCAATGACATCCTTTTATTCGGCCTTGTCAAAGCAACGTTATATCGATGACATCTTTGTATCACACCTTGACCTAGCACCATTATATTGATAACAAATTTACATTACTCCTTGTCGTAGCACCGTTATATAGACATCATCTTTTTATTATGCCTTGTCATAGAACCATGATATAGATGACATCTTTATTTTAGACCTAGTCATTGCAGCAATAAAAAAATTGCATCTTTTTTATTAGGAGTTCTCGTGGCACTTTCTTAAAGGTGAAATCTTTTTATTAGGCCTTGTCATATCACTGTTATATAGATGGTGTCATTTTATCAGACATTTAGAACTTTTCATAGCACCGTTACGTAGATGCCATATTCCTTTAGGCCTTGTTATAGCACCGTTATATAGATGACATATTCTTGTTACACCTTACCATAGCACATTTATGTTGATGCCATCTTTCTATTACACCTTGTCATAGCACAGTTAAATAGATTAAATCTTTTATTAGGCCTTGTCCTAGCACCATTATATAGGTGACATCTTTTTATTAGGCCTTGTCATATCACCAATATATAGACGTGGTATATTTACAGACCTTGCCATAGCACTGTTATATAGATGATATCTTTTTAATACACCTTGTCGTAGCACCTTTATATATATGACATATTTTTATATATATACCTTGCCATTGCACTTTTAAATAGATGACATTTTTTTAGACCTTGTAATTGCACCATTACATAGATGCCTTTTTATTTTATCTTCTCATAGCAGTGTTAATTAGATGACATCTATTTACTAGGCCTTGTCCTAGCACCAGTATATCGATGACACCCTTTAATATGGCCTTGTGAAAGCACCATTATATTGATAACATCTTGGCATCACGTCTTGTCCTAGAAAATTTAGATCGATAACAAATTCATATTACGCCTTTTTATAACACCGTTATATAGACAACATCTTTTTATTATGCGTTGTCATAGCACCATAATATCGATGACATCTTTTTACTAGGCCCTGTCCTATTACAGTTAGATAGATGACATCTTTATTTTAGACCTAGTCATAGCACCGATAAATAGATGACGTCTTTTTATTAGGCCTTATCATGGCACCATGATAAAGGTGTCATCTTTTATTAGGCCTTATCATTGCACCCTTTTATGAGTCAGATTTCTTTTTTTTAGGATTTGTCATAGCACTGTTATATAGATGACATCTTTTTATTAGACCTTGTGAAAGCACCTTTATTTAAGTGACATCTTTCTATTAAGCCTTGTTAAAGCAGGGCTATATAGATGACATCTTTATCTTAGCAAATATATGTGGATGACATTTTTTTTCAGTGCCTTAACACAGCACTGTTATAAAGATGCCATCTTTC
Organism: Gastrophryne carolinensis; assembly: GCA_027917425.1. Taxonomy (NCBI): domain Eukaryota; kingdom Metazoa; phylum Chordata; class Amphibia; order Anura; family Microhylidae; genus Gastrophryne; species Gastrophryne carolinensis. Next base: position 14,529,471 of record CM051237.1, read on the forward strand.
TATGAAACCTGGTCATATCAGTGTTATACGTATGACATCTTTTAATTAGGTCTTGTCATAGTACCGATATATAGATGACATCTTTTTATTAGGCCTTGTCATAGCACCATTATATAGATAACATCTTTATATAAGGCCTTATCATATCACCGTTGTATAAATGTTGTCATTCTATCAGACCAAGTAAAAGCACCATTATATAGAGGAAATTTTTTCTTACACCTTGTAATAGCACCGTTATATAGATGATATGTTTTTGTTACACGTTGTCATAGCACATTGATATAAATGCCATCTTTCTATTCCACCTTGTCATAGCACCGTTAGAGTCATGAGATCTTTGTATCACGCCCTGTCATTGCTCCGTTATATAAATGACAACTTTAAGTTAAGAATTGTCATAGAACCGTTACATAGATGACATCCTTTTATTCCTCATTTTCATAGCACTATTATATAGATGACATCTTTGTATTAGTCCATGTCATATCACCATCATATAGATGGCATAATTCTATTACACCTTGTCATAGCACCGTTATATAGATGACATCTTTTATTAGACCTTGTCATTACACTGTTATATAGATGACATCAGTTTACATCAACTTGCCATAGCACTGTTAACAGATGACATACTTTATCATGCCCTTTCATAGCACCATTTTATCAATGACATCCTTTTATTCGGCCTTGTCAAAGCAACGTTATATCGATGACATCTTTGTATCACACCTTGACCTAGCACCATTATATTGATAACAAATTTACATTACTCCTTGTCGTAGCACCGTTATATAGACATCATCTTTTTATTATGCCTTGTCATAGAACCATGATATAGATGACATCTTTATTTTAGACCTAGTCATTGCAGCAATAAAAAAATTGCATCTTTTTTATTAGGAGTTCTCGTGGCACTTTCTTAAAGGTGAAATCTTTTTATTAGGCCTTGTCATATCACTGTTATATAGATGGTGTCATTTTATCAGACATTTAGAACTTTTCATAGCACCGTTACGTAGATGCCATATTCCTTTAGGCCTTGTTATAGCACCGTTATATAGATGACATATTCTTGTTACACCTTACCATAGCACATTTATGTTGATGCCATCTTTCTATTACACCTTGTCATAGCACAGTTAAATAGATTAAATCTTTTATTAGGCCTTGTCCTAGCACCATTATATAGGTGACATCTTTTTATTAGGCCTTGTCATATCACCAATATATAGACGTGGTATAGTAACAGACCTTGCCATAGCACTGTTATATAGATGATATATTTTGAATACACCTTGTCGTAGCACCTTTATATATATGACATATTTTTATATATATACCTTGCCATTGCACTTTTAAATGGATGAAATTTGTTTAGACCTTGTAATTGCACCATTATATAGATGCCTTTTTATTTATCTTCTCATAGCAGTGTTCATTAGATGACATCTATTTACTAAGCCTTGTCCTAGCACCAGTATATCGATGACACCCTTTAATGAAGCCTTGTGAAAGCACCATTATATTGATAACATCTTGGCATCACGCCTTGTCCTAGAAAATTTAGATCGATAACAAATTCATATTACGCCTTTTTATAACACCGTTATATAGACAACATCTTTTTATTATGCGTTGTCATAGCACCATAATATCGATGACATCTTTTTACTAGGCCCTGTCCTATTACAGTTAGATAGATGACATCCTTATTTTAGACCTAGTCATAGCACAGATAAATAGATGACATCTTTTTATTAGGCCTTATCATGGCACCATGATAAAGGTGTCATCTTTTATTAGGCCTTATCATTGCACCCTTTTATGAGTCAGATTTCTTTTTTTTAGGATTTGTCATAGCACTGTTATATAGATGACATCTTTTTATTAGACCTTGTGAAAGCACCTTTATTTAAGTGACATCTTTCTATTAAGCCTTGTTAAAGCAGGGCTATATAGATGACATCTTTATCTTAGCAAATATATGTGGATGACATTTTTTTTCAGTGCCTTAACACAGCACTGTTATAAAGATGCCATCTTTCTATGAAACCTGGTCATATCAGTGTTATACGTATGACATCTTTTAATTAGGTCTTGTCATAGTACCGATATATAGATGACATCTTTTTATTAGGCCTTGTCATAGCACCATTATATAGATAACATCTTTATATAAGGCCTTATCATATCACCGTTGTATAAATGTTGTCATTCTATCAGACCAAGTAAAAGCACCATTATATAGAGGAAATTTTTTCTTACACCTTGTAATAGCACCGTTATATAGATGATATGTTTTTGTTACACGTTGTCATAGCACATTGATATAAATGCCATCTTTCTATTCCACCTTGTCATAGCACCGTTAGAGTCATGAGATCTTTGTATCACGCCCTGTCATTGCTCCGTTATATAAATGACAACTTTAAGTTAAGAATTGTCATAGAACCGTTACATAGATGACATCCTTTTATTCCTCATTTTCATAGCACTATTATATAGATGACATCTTTGTATTAGTCCATGTCATATCACCATCATATAGATGGCATAATTCTATTACACCTTGTCATAGCACCGTTATATAGATGACATCTTTTATTAGACCTTGTCATTACACTGTTATATAGATGACATCAGTTTACATCAACTTGCCATAGCACTGTTAACAGATGACATACTTTATCATGCCCTTTCATAGCACCATTTTATCAATGACATCCTTTTATTCGGCCTTGTCAAAGCAACGTTATATCGATGACATCTTTGTATCACACCTTGACCTAGCACCATTATATTGATAACAAATTTACATTACTCCTTGTCGTAGCACCGTTATATAGACATCATCTTTTTATTATGCCTTGTCATAGAACCATGATATAGATGACATCTTTATTTTAGACCTAGTCATTGCAGCAATAAAAAAATTGCATCTTTTTTATTAGGAGTTCTCGTGGCACTTTCTTAAAGGTGAAATCTTTTTATTAGGCCTTGTCATATCACTGTTATATAGATGGTGTCATTTTATCAGACATTTAGAACTTTTCATAGCACCGTTACGTAGATGCCATATTCCTTTAGGCCTTGTTATAGCACCGTTATATAGATGACATATTCTTGTTACACCTTACCATAGCACATTTATGTTGATGCCATCTTTCTATTACACCTTGTCATAGCACAGTTAAATAGATTAAATCTTTTATTAGGCCTTGTCCTAGCACCATTATATAGGTGACATCTTTTTATTAGGCCTTGTCATATCACCAATATATAGACGTGGTATATTTACAGACCTTGCCATAGCACTGTTATATAGATGATATCTTTTTAATACACCTTGTCGTAGCACCTTTATATATATGACATATTTTTATATATATACCTTGCCATTGCACTTTTAAATAGATGACATTTTTTTAGACCTTGTAATTGCACCATTATATAGATGCCTTTTTATTTTATCTTCTCATAGCAGTGTTAATTAGATGACATCTATTTACTAGGCCTTGTCCTAGCACCAGTATATCGATGACACCCTTTAATATGGCCTTGTGAAAGCACCATTATATTGATAACATCTTGGCATCACGTCTTGTCCTAGAAAATTTAGATCGATAACAAATTCATATTACGCCTTTTTATAACACCGTTATATAGACAACATCTTTTTATTATGCGTTGTCATAGCACCATAATATCGATGACATCTTTTTACTAGGCCCTGTCCTATTACAGTTAGATAGATGACATCTTTATTTTAGACCTAGTCATAGCACCGATAAATAGATGACATCTTTTTATTAGGCCTTATCATGGCACCATGATAAAGGTGTCATCTTTTATTAGGCCTTATCATTGCACCCTTTTATGAGTCAGATTTCTTTTTTTTAGGATTTGTCATAGCACTGTTATATAGATGACATCTTTTTATTAGACCTTGTGAAAGCACCTTTATTTAAGTGACATCTTTCTATTAAGCCTTGTTAAAGCAGGGCTATATAGATGACATCTTTATCTTAGCAAATATATGTGGATGACATTTTTTTCAGGGCCTTAACACAGCACTGTTATAAAGATGGCATCTTTCTATGAAACCTGGTCATATCAGTGTTATACGTATGACATCTTTTAATTAGGTCTTGTCATAGTACCGATATATAGATGACATCTTTTTATTAGGCCCTGTCATAGCACCATTATATAGATAACATCTTTATATAAGGCCTTATCATATCACCGTTGTATAAATGTCGTCATTCTATCAGACCAAGTAAAAGCACCATTATATAGAGGAAATTTTTTCTTACACCTTGTAATAGCACCGTTATATAGATGATATGTTTTTGTTACACGTTGTCATAGCACATTGATATAAATGCCATCTTTCTATTCCACCTTGTCATAGCACCGTTAGAGTCATGAGATCTTTGTATCACGCCCTGTCATTGCTCCGTTATATAAATGACAACTTTAAGTTAAGAATTTTCATAGAACCGTTACATAGATGACTTCTTTTTATTCCTCATTTTCATAGCACTATTATATAGATGACATCTTTGTATTAGTCCATGTCATATCACCATCATATAGATGGCATAATTCTATTACACCTTGTCATAGCACCGTTATATAGATGACATCTTTTATTAGACCTTGTCATTACACTGTTATATAGATGACATCAGTTTACATCAACTTGCCATAGCACTGTTAACAGATGACATACTTTATCATGCCCTTTCATAGCACCATTTTATCAATGACATCCTTTTATTCGGCCTTGTCAAAGCAACGTTATATCGATGACATCTTTGTATCACACCTTGACCTAGCACCATTATATTGATAACAAATTTACATTACTCCTTGTCGTAGCACCGTTATATACACATCATCTTTTTATTATGCCTTGTCATAGAACCATGATATAGATGACATCTTTATTTTAGACCTAGTCATTGCAGCAATAAAAAAATTGCATCTTTTTTATTAGGAGTTCTCGTGGCACTTTCTTAAAGGTGAAATCTTTTTAATAGGCCTTGTCATATCACTGTTATATAGATGGTGTCATTTTATCAGACATTTAGAACTTTTCATAGCACCGTTACGTAGATGCCATATTCCTTTAGGCCTTGTTATAGCACCGTTATATAGATGACATATTCTTGTTACACCTTACCATAGCACATTTATGTTGATGCCATCTTTCTATTACACCTTGTCATAGCACAGTTAAATAGATTAAATCTTTTATTAGGCCTTGTCCTAGCACCATTATATAGGTGACATCTTTTTATTAGGCCTTGTCATATCACCAATATATAGACGTGGTATATTAACAGACCTTGCCATAGCACTGTTATATAGATGATATATTTTGAATACACCTTGTCGTAGCACCTTTATATATATGACATATTTTTATATATATACCTTGCCATTGCACTTTTAAATGGATGAAATTTGTTTAGACCTTGTAATTGCACCATTATATAGATGCCTTTTTATTTATCTTCTCATAGCAGTGTTCATTAGATGACATCTATTTACTAAGCCTTGTCCTAGCACCAGTATATCGATGACACCCTTTAATAAGGCCTTGTGAAAGCACCATTATATTGATAACATCTTGGCATCATGCCTTGTCCTAGAAAATTTAGATCGATAACAAATTCATATTACGCCTTTTTATAACACCGTTATATAGACAACATCTTTTTATTATGCGTTGTCATAGCACCATAATATCGATGACATATTTTTACTAGGCCCTGTCCTATTACAGTTAGATAGATGACATCTTTATTTTAGACCTAGTCATAGCACCGATAAATAGATGACATCTTTTTATTAGGCCTTATCATGGCACCATGATAAAGGTGTCATCTTTTATTAGGCCTTATCATTGCACCCTTTTATGAGTCAGATTTCTTTTTTTTAGGATTTGTCATAGCACTGTTATATAGATGACATCTTTTTATTAGACCTTGTGAAAGCACCTTTATTTAAGTGACATCTTTCTATTAAGCCTTGTTAAAGCAGGGCTATATAGATGACATCTTTATCTTAGCAAATATATGTGGATGACATTTTTTTCAGTGCCTTAACACAGCACTGTTATAAAGATGGCATCTTTCTATGAAACCTGGTCATATCAGTGTTATACGTATGACATCTTTTAATTAGGTCTTGTCATAGTACCGATATATAGATGACATCTTTTTATTAGGCCTTGTCATAGCACCATTATATAGATAACATCTTTATATAAGGCCTTATCATATCACCGTTGTATAAATGTCGTCATTCTATCAGACCAAGTAAAAGCACCATTATATAGAGGAAATTTTTTCTTACACCTTGTAATAGCACCGTTATATAGATGATATGTTTTTGTTACACGTTGTCATAGCACATTGATATAAATGCCATCTTTCTATTCCACCTTGTCATAGCACCGTTAGAGTCATGAGATCTTTGTATCACGCCCTGTCATTGCTCCGTTATATAAATGACAACTTTAAGTTAAGAATTGTCATAGAACCGTTACATAGATGACATCTTTTTATTCCTCATTTGCATAGCACTATTATATAGATGACATCTTTGTATTAGTCCATGTCATATCACCATCATATAGATGGCATAATTCTATTACACCGTGTCATAGCACCGTTATATAGATGACATCTTTTATTAGACCTTGTCATTACACTGTTATATAGATGACATCAGTTTACATCAACTTGCCATAGCACTGTTAACAGATGACATACTTTATCATGCCCTTTCATAGCACCATTTTATCAATGACATCCTTTTATTCGGCCTTGTCAAAGCAACGTTATATCGATGACATCTTTGTATCACACCTTGACCTAGCACCATTATATTGATAACAAATTTACATTACTCCTTGTCGTAGCACCGTTATATAGACATCATCTTTTTATTATGCCTTGTCATAGAACCATGATATAGATGACATCTTTATTTTAGACCTAGTCATTGCAGCAATAAAAAAATTGCATCTTTTTTATTAGGAGTTCTCGTGGCACTTTCTTAAAGGTGAAATCTTTTTATTAGGCCTTGTCATATCACTGTTATATAGATGGTTTCATTTTATCAGACATTTAGAACTTTTCATAGCACCGTTACGTAGATGCCATATTCCTTTAGGCCTTCTTATAGCACCGTTATATAGATGACATATTCTTGTTACACCTTACCATAGCACATTTATGTTGATGCCATCTTTCTATTACACCTTGTCATAGCACAGTTAAATAGATTAAATCTTTTATTAGGCCTTGTCCTAGCATCATTATATAGGTGACATCTTTTTATTAGGCCTTGTCATATCACCAATATATAGACGTGGTATATTAACAGACCTTGCCATAGCACTGTTATATAGATGATATATTTTGAATACACCTTGTCGTAGCACCTTTATATATGACATATTTTTATATATATACCTTGCCATTGCACTTTTAAATGGATGAAATTGGTTTAGACCTTGTAATTGCACCATTATATGGATGCCTTTTTATTTATCTTCTCATAGCAGTGTTCATTAGATGACATCTATTTACTAAGCCTTGTCCTAGCACCAGTATATCAATGACACCCTTTAATAAGGCCTTGTGAAAGCACCATTATATTGATAACATCTTGGCATCACGCCTTGTCCTAGAAAATTTAGATCGATAACAAATTCATATTACGCCTTTTTATAACACCGTTATATAGACAACATCTTTTTATTATGCGTTGTCATAGCACCATAATATCGATGACATCTTTTTACTAGGCCCTGTCCTATTACAGTTAGATAGATGACATCTTTATTTTAGACCTAGTCATAGCACCGATAAATAGATGACATCTTTTTATTAGGCCTTATCATGGCACCATGATAAAGGTGTCTTCTTTTATTAGGCCTTATCATTGCACCCTTTTATGAGTCAGATTTCTTTTTTTTAGGATTTGTCATAGCACTGTTATATAGATGACATCTTTTTATTAGACCTTGTGAAAGCACCTTTATTTAAGTGACATCTTTCTATTAAGCCTTGTTAAAGCAGGGCTATATAGATGACATCTTTATCTTAGCAAATATATGTGGATGACATTTTTTTCAGTGCCTTAACACAGCACTGTTATAAAGATGGCATCTTTCTATGAAACCTGGTCATATCAGTGTTATACGTATGACATCTTTTAATTAGGTCTTGTCATAGTACCGATATATAGATGACATCTTTTTATTAGGCCTTGTCATAGCACCATTATATAGATAACATCTTTATATAAGGCCTTATCATATCACCGTTGTATAAATGTCGTCATTCTATCAGACCAAGTAAAAGCACCATTATATAGAGGAAATTTTTTCTTACACCTTGTAATAGCACCGTTATATAGATGATATGTTTTTGTTACACGTTGTCATAGCACATTGATATAAATGCCATCTTTCTATTCCACCTTGTCATAGCACCGTTAGAGTCATGATATCTTTGTATCACGCCCTGTCATTGCTCCGTTATATAAATGACAACTTTAAGTTAAGAATTGTCATAGAACCGTTACATAGATTACATCTTTTTATTCCTCATTTTCATAGCACTATTATATAGATGACATCTTTGTATAGTCCATGTCATATCACCATCATATAGATGGCATAATTCTATTACACCTTGTCATAGCACCGTTATATAGATGACATCTTTTATTAGACCTTGTCATTACACTGTTATATAGATGACATCAGTTTACATCAACTTGCCATAGCACTGTTAACAGATGACATACTTTATCATGCACTTTCATAGCACCATTTTATCAATGACATCCTTTTATTCGGCCTTGTCAAAGCAACGTTATATCGATGACATCTTTGTATCACACCTTGACCTAGCACCATTATATTGATAACAAATTTACATTACTCCTTGTCGTAGCACCGTTATATAGACATCATCTTTTTATTATGCCTTGTCATAGAACCATGATATAGATGACATCTTTATTTTAGACCTAGTCATTGCAGCAATAAAAAAATTGCATCTTTTTTATTAGGAGTTCTCGTGGCACTTTCTTAAAGGTGAAATCTTTTTATTAGGCCTTGTCATATCACTGTTATATAGATGGTTTCATTTTATCAGACATTTAGAACTTTTCATAGCACCGTTACGTAGATGCCATATTCCTTTAGGCCTTGTTATAGCACCGTTATATAGATGACATATTCTTGTTACACCTTACCATAGCACATTTATGTTGATGCCATCTTTTTATTACACCTTGTCATAGCACAGTTAAATAGATTAAATCTTTTATTAGGCCTTGTCCTAGCACCATTATATAGGTGACATCTTTTTATTAGGCCTTGTCATATCACCAATATATAGACGTGGTATATTAACAGACCTTGCCATAGCACTGTTATATAGATGATATATTTTGAATACACCTTGTCGTAGCACCTTTATATATATGACATATTTTTATATATATACCTTGCCATTGCACTTTTAAATGGATGAAATTTGTTTAGACCTTGTAATTGCACCATTATATAGATGCCTTTTTATTTATCTTCTCATAGCAGTGTTCATTAGATGACATCTATTTACTAAGCCTTGTCCTAGCACCAGTATATCGATGACACCCTTTAATGAAGCCTTGTGAAAGCACCATTATATTGATAACATCTTGGCATCACGCCTTGTCCTAGAAAATTTAGATCGATAACAAATTCATATTACGCCTTTTTATAACACCGTTATATAGACAACATCTTTTTATTATGCGTTGTCATAGCACCATAATATCGATGACATCTTTTTACTAGGCCCTGTCCTATTACAGTTAGATAGATGACATCTTTATTTTAGACCTAGTCATAGCACAGATAAATAGATGACATCTTTTTATTAGGCCTTATCATGGCACCATGATAAAGGTGTCATCTTTTATTAGGCCTTTTCATTGCACCCTTTTATGAGTCAGATTTCTTTTTTTTAGGATTTGTCATAGCACTGTTATATAGATGACATCTTTTTATTAGACCTTGTGAAAGCACCTTTATTTAAGTGACATCTTTCTATTAAGCCTTGTTAAAGCAGGGCTATATAGATGACATCTTTATCTTAGCAAATATATGTGGATGACATTTTTTTCAGTGCCTTAACACAGCACTGTTATAAAGATGGCATCTTTCTATGAAACCTGGTCATATCAGTGTTATACGTATGACATCTTTTAATTAGGTCTTGTCATAGTACCGATATATAGATGACATCTTTTTATTAGGCCTTGTCATAGCACCATTATATAGATAACATCTTTATATAAGGCCTTATCATATCACCGTTGTATAAATGTCGTCATTCTATCAGACCAAGTAAAAGCACCATTATATAGAGGAAATTTTTTCTTACACCTTGTAATAGCACCGTTATATAGATGATATGTTTTTGTTACACGTTGTCATAGCACATTGATATAAATGCCATCTTTCTATTCCACCTTGTCATAGCACCGTTAGAGTCATGAGATCTTTGTATCACGCCCTGTCATTGCTCCGTTATATAAATGACAACTTTAAGTTAAGAATTGTCATAGAACCGTTACATAGATGACATCTTTTTATTCCTCATTTTCATAGCACTATTATATAGATGACATCTTTGTATTAGTCCATGTCATATCACCATCATATAGATGGCATAATTCTATTACACCGTGTCATAGCACCGTTATATAGATGACATCTTTTATTAGACCTTGTCATTACACTGTTATATAGATGACATCAGTTTACATCAACTTGCCATAGCACTGTTAACAGATGACATACTTTATCATGCCCTTTCATAGCACCATTTTATCAATGACATCCTTTTATTCGGCCTTGTCAAAGCAACGTTATATCGATGACATCTTTGTATCACACCTTGACCTAGCACCATTATATTGATAACAAATTTACATTACTCCTTGTCGTAGCACCGTTATATAGACATCATCTTTTTATTATGCCTTGTCATAGAACCATGATATAGATGACATCTTTATTTTAGACCTAGTCATTGCAGCAATAAAAAAATTGCATCTTTTTTATTAGGAGTTCTCGTGGCACTTTCTTAAAGGTGAAATCTTTTTATTAGGCCTTGTCATATCACTGTTATATAGATGGTTTCATTTTATCAGACATTTAGAACTTTTCATAGCACCGTTACGTAGATGCCATATTCCTTTAGGCCTTCTTATAGCACCGTTATATAGATGACATATTCTTGTTACACCTTACCATAGCACATTTATGTTGATGCCATCTTTCTATTACACCTTGTCATAGCACAGTTAAATAGATTAAATCTTTTATTAGGCCTTGTCCTAGCATCATTATATAGGTGACATCTTTTTATTAGGCCTTGTCATATCACCAATATATAGACGTGGTATATTAACAGACCTTGCCATAGCACTGTTATATAGATGATATATTTTGAATACACCTTGTCGTAGCACCTTTATATATGACATATTTTTATATATATACCTTGCCATTGCACTTTTAAATGGATGAAATTTGTTTAGACCTTGTAATTGCACCATTATATGGATGCCTTTTTATTTATCTTCTCATAGCAGTGTTCATTAGATGACATCTATTTACTAAGCCTTGTCCTAGCACCAGTATATCAATGACACCCTTTAATAAGGCCTTGTGAAAGCACCATTATATTGATAACATCTTGGCATCACGCCTTGTCCTAGAAAATTTAGATCGATAACAAATTCATATTACGCCTTTTTATAACACCGTTATATAGACAACATCTTTTTATTATGCGTTGTCATAGCACCATAATATCGATGACATCTTTTTACTAGGCCCTGTCCTATTACAGTTAGATAGATGACATCTTTATTTTAGACCTAGTCATAGCACCGATAAATAGATGACATCTTTTTATTAGGCCTTATCATGGCACCATGATAAAGGTGTCTTCTTTTATTAGGCCTTATCATTGCACCCTTTTATGAGTCAGATTTCTTTTTTTTAGGATTTGTCATAGCACTGTTATATAGATGACATCTTTTTATTAGACCTTGTGAAAGCACCTTTATTTAAGTGACATCTTTCTATTAAGCCTTGTTAAAGCAGGGCTATATAGATGACATCTTTATCTTAGCAAATATATGTGGATGACATTTTTTTCAGTGCCTTAACACAGCACTGTTATAAAGATGGCATCTTTCTATGAAACCTGGTCATATCAGTGTTATACGTATGACATCTTTTAATTAGGTCTTGTCATAGTACCGATATATAGATGACATCTTTTTATTAGGCCTTGTCATAGCACCATTATATAGATAACATCTTTATATAAGGCCTTATCATATCACCGTTGTATAAATGTCGTCATTCTATCAGACCAAGTAAAAGCACCATTATATAGAGGAAATTTTTTCTTACACCTTGTAATAGCACCGTTATATAGATGATATGTTTTTGTTACACGTTGTCATAGCACATTGATATAAATGCCATCTTTCTATTCCACCTTGTCATAGCACCGTTAGAGTCATGATATCTTTGTATCACGCCCTGTCATTGCTCCGTTATATAAATGACAACTTTAAGTTAAGAATTGTCATAGAACCGTTACATAGATTACATCTTTTTATTCCTCATTTTCATAGCACTATTATATAGATGACATCTTTGTATAGTCCATGTCATATCACCATCATATAGATGGCATAATTCTATTACACCTTGTCATAGCACCGTTATATAGATGACATCTTTTATTAGACCTTGTCATTACACTGTTATATAGATGACATCAGTTTACATCAACTTGCCATAGCACTGTTAACAGATGACATACTTTATCATGCACTTTCATAGCACCATTTTATCAATGACATCCTTTTATTCGGCCTTGTCAAAGCAACGTTATATCGATGACATCTTTGTATCACACCTTGACCTAGCACCATTATATTGATAACAAATTTACATTACTCCTTGTCGTAGCACCGTTATATAGACATCATCTTTTTATTATGCCTTGTCATAGAACCATGATATAGATGACATCTTTATTTTAGACCTAGTCATTGCAGCAATAAAAAAATTGCATCTTTTTTATTAGGAGTTCTCGTGGCACTTTCTTAAAGGTGAAATCTTTTTATTAGGCCTTGTCATATCACTGTTATATAGATGGTTTCATTTTATCAGACATTTAGAACTTTTCATAGCACCGTTACGTAGATGCCATATTCCTTTAGGCCTTGTTATAGCACCGTTATATAGATGACATATTCTTGTTACACCTTACCATAGCACATTTATGTTGATGCCATCTTTTTATTACACCTTGTCATAGCACAGTTAAATAGATTAAATCTTTTATTAGGCCTTGTCCTAGCACCATTATATAGGTGACATCTTTTTATTAGGCCTTGTCATATCACCAATATATAGACGTGGTATATTAACAGACCTTGCCATAGCACTGTTATATAGATGATATATTTTGAATACACCTTGTCGTAGCACCTTTATATATATGACATATTTTTATATATATACCTTGCCATTGCACTTTTAAATGGATGAAATTTGTTTAGACCTTGTAATTGCACCATTATATAGATGCCTTTTTATTTATCTTCTCATAGCAGTGTTCATTAGATGACATCTATTTACTAAGCCTTGTCCTAGCACCAGTATATCGATGACACCCTTTAATGAAGCCTTGTGAAAGCACCATTATATTGATAACATCTTGGCATCACGCCTTGTCCTAGAAAATTTAGATCGATAACAAATTCATATTACGCCTTTTTATAACACCGTTATATAGACAACATCTTTTTATTATGCGTTGTCATAGCACCATAATATCGATGACATCTTTTTACTAGGCCCTGTCCTATTACAGTTAGATAGATGACATCTTTATTTTAGACCTAGTCATAGCACAGATAAATAGATGACATCTTTTTATTAGGCCTTATCATGGCACCATGATAAAGGTGTCATCTTTTATTAGGCCTTTTCATTGCACCCTTTTATGAGTCAGATTTCTTTTTTTTAGGATTTGTCATAGCACTGTTATATAGATGACATCTTTTTATTAGACCTTGTGAAAGCACCTTTATTTAAGTGACATCTTTCTATTAAGCCTTGTTAAAGCAGGGCTATATAGATGACATCTTTATCTTAGCAAATATATGTGGATGACATTTTTTTCAGTGCCTTAACACAGCACTGTTATAAAGATGGCATCTTTCTATGAAACCTGGTCATATCAGTGTTATACGTATGACATCTTTTAATTAGGTCTTGTCATAGTACCGATATATAGATGACATCTTTTTATTAGGCCTTGTCATAGCACCATTATATAGATAACATCTTTATATAAGGCCTTATCATATCACCGTTGTATAAATGTCGTCATTCTATCAGACCAAGTAAAAGCACCATTATATAGAGGAAATTTTTTCTTACACCTTGTAATAGCACCGTTATATAGATGATATGTTTTTGTTACACGTTGTCATAGCACATTGATATAAATGCCATCTTTCTATTCCACCTTGTCATAGCACCGTTAGAGTCATGAGATCTTTGTATCACGCCCTGTCATTGCTCCGTTATATAAATGACAACTTTAAGTTAAGAATTGTCATAGAACCGTTACATAGATGACATCTTTTTATTCCTCATTTTCATAGCACTATTATATAGATGACATCTTTGTATTAGTCCATGTCATATCACCATCATATAGATGGCATAATTCTATTACACCGTGTCATAGCACCGTTATATAGATGACATCTTTTATTAGACCTTGTCATTACACTGTTATATAGATGACATCAGTTTACATCAACTTGCCATAGCACTGTTAACAGATGACATACTTTATCATGCCCTTTCATAGCACCATTTTATCAATGACATCCTTTTATTCGGCCTTGTCAAAGCAACGTTATATCGATGACATCTTTGTATCACACCTTGACCTAGCACCATTATATTGATAACAAATTTACATTACTCCTTGTCGTAGCACCGTTATATAGACATCATCTTTTTATTATGCCTTGTCATAGAACCATGATATAGATGACATCTTTATTTTAGACCTAGTCATTGCAGCAATAAAAAAATTGCATCTTTTTTATTAGGAGTTCTCGTGGCACTTTCTTAAAGGTGAAATCTTTTTATTAGGCCTTGTCATATCACTGTTATATAGATGGTTTCATTTTATCAGACATTTAGAACTTTTCATAGCACCGTTACGTAGATGCCATATTCCTTTAGGCCTTCTTATAGCACCGTTATATAGATGACATATTCTTGTTACACCTTACCATAGCACATTTATGTTGATGCCATCTTTCTATTACACCTTGTCATAGCACAGTTAAATAGATTAAATCTTTTATTAGGCCTTGTCCTAGCATCATTATATAGGTGACATCTTTTTATTAGGCCTTGTCATATCACCAATATATAGACGTGGTATATTAACAGACCTTGCCATAGCACTGTTATATAGATGATATATTTTGAATACACCTTGTCGTAGCACCTTTATATATGACATATTTTTATATATATACCTTGCCATTGCACTTTTAAATGGATGAAATTTGTTTAGACCTTGTAATTGCACCATTATATGGATGCCTTTTTATTTATCTTCTCATAGCAGTGTTCATTAGATGACATCTATTTACTAAGCCTTGTCCTAGCACCAGTATATCAATGACACCCTTTAATAAGGCCTTGTGAAAGCACCATTATATTGATAACATCTTGGCATCACGCCTTGTCCTAGAAAATTTAGATCGATAACAAATTCATATTACGCCTTTTTATAACACCGTTATATAGACAACATCTTTTTATTATGCGTTGTCATAGCACCATAATATCGATGACATCTTTTTACTAGGCCCTGTCCTATTACAGTTAGATAGATGACATCTTTATTTTAGACCTAGTCATAGCACCGATAAATAGATGACATCTTTTTATTAGGCCTTATCATGGCACCATGATAAAGGTGTCTTCTTTTATTAGGCCTTATCATTGCACCCTTTTATGAGTCAGATTTCTTTTTTTTAGGATTTGTCATAGCACTGTTATATAGATGACATCTTTTTATTAGACCTTGTGAAAGCACCTTTATTTAAGTGACATCTTTCTATTAAGCCTTGTTAAAGCAGGGCTATATAGATGACATCTTTATCTTAGCAAATATATGTGGATGACATTTTTTTCAGTGCCTTAACACAGCACTGTTATAAAGATGGCATCTTTCTATGAAACCTGGTCATATCAGTGTTATACGTATGACATCTTTTAATTAGGTCTTGTCATAGTACCGATATATAGATGACATCTTTTTATTAGGCCTTGTCATAGCACCATTATATAGATAACATCTTTATATAAGGCCTTATCATATCACCGTTGTATAAATGTCGTCATTCTATCAGACCAAGTAAAAGCACCATTATATAGAGGAAATTTTTTCTTACACCTTGTAATAGCACCGTTATATAGATGATATGTTTTTGTTACACGTTGTCATAGCACATTGATATAAATGCCATCTTTCTATTCCACCTTGTCATAGCACCGTTAGAGTCATGAGATCTTTGTATCACGCCCTGTCATTGCTCCGTTATATAAATGACAACTTTAAGTTAAGAATTGTCATAGAACCGTTACATAGATGACATCTTTTTATTCCTCATTTGCATAGCACTATTATATAGATGACATCTTTGTATTAGTCCATGTCATATCACCATCATATAGATGGCATAATTCTATTACACCGTGTCATAGCACCGTTATATAGATGACATCTTTTATTAGACCTTGTCATTACACTGTTATATAGATGACATCAGTTTACATCAACTTGCCATAGCACTGTTAACAGATGACATACTTTATCATGCCCTTTCATAGCACCATTTTATCAATGACATCCTTTTATTCGGCCTTGTCAAAGCAACGTTATATCGATGACATCTTTGTATCACACCTTGACCTAGCACCATTATATTGATAACAAATTTACATTACTCCTTGTCGTAGCACCGTTATATAGACATCATCTTTTTATTATGCCTTGTCATAGAACCATGATATAGATGACATCTTTATTTTAGACCTAGTCATTGCAGCAATAAAAAAATTGCATCTTTTTTATTAGGAGTTCTCGTGGCACTTTCTTAAAGGTGAAATCTTTTTATTAGGCCTTGTCATATCACTGTTATATAGATGGTTTCATTTTATCAGACATTTAGAACTTTTCATAGCACCGTTACGTAGATGCCATATTCCTTTAGGCCTTCTTATAGCACCGTTATATAGATGACATATTCTTGTTACACCTTACCATAGCACATTTATGTTGATGCCATCTTTCTATTACACCTTGTCATAGCACAGTTAAATAGATTAAATCTTTTATTAGGCCTTGTCCTAGCATCATTATATAGGTGACATCTTTTTATTAGGCCTTGTCATATCACCAATATATAGACGTGGTATATTAACAGACCTTGCCATAGCACTGTTATATAGATGATATATTTTGAATACACCTTGTCGTAGCACCTTTATATATGACATATTTTTATATATATACCTTGCCATTGCACTTTTAAATGGATGAAATTGGTTTAGACCTTGTAATTGCACCATTATATGGATGCCTTTTTATTTATCTTCTCATAGCAGTGTTCATTAGATGACATCTATTTACTAAGCCTTGTCCTAGCACCAGTATATCAATGACACCCTTTAATAAGGCCTTGTGAAAGCACCATTATATTGATAACATCTTGGCATCACGCCTTGTCCTAGAAAATTTAGATCGATAACAAATTCATATTACGCCTTTTTATAACACCGTTATATAGACAACATCTTTTTATTATGCGTTGTCATAGCACCATAATATCGATGACATCTTTTTACTAGGCCCTGTCCTATTACAGTTAGATAGATGACATCTTTATTTTAGACCTAGTCATAGCACCGATAAATAGATGACATCTTTTTATTAGGCCTTATCATGGCACCATGATAAAGGTGTCTTCTTTTATTAGGCCTTATCATTGCACCCTTTTATGAGTCAGATTTCTTTTTTTTAGGATTTGTCATAGCACTGTTATATAGATGACATCTTTTTATTAGACCTTGTGAAAGCACCTTTATTTAAGTGACATCTTTCTATTAAGCCTTGTTAAAGCAGGGCTATATAGATGACATCTTTATCTTAGCAAATATATGTGGATGACATTTTTTTCAGTGCCTTAACACAGCACTGTTATAAAGATGGCATCTTTCTATGAAACCTGGTCATATCAGTGTTATACGTATGACATCTTTTAATTAGGTCTTGTCATAGTACCGATATATAGATGACATCTTTTTATTAGGCCTTGTCATAGCACCATTATATAGATAACATCTTTATATAAGGCCTTATCATATCACCGTTGTATAAATGTCGTCATTCTATCAGACCAAGTAAAAGCACCATTATATAGAGGAAATTTTTTCTTACACCTTGTAATAGCACCGTTATATAGATGATATGTTTTTGTTACACGTTGTCATAGCACATTGATATAAATGCCATCTTTCTATTCCACCTTGTCATAGCACCGTTAGAGTCATGATATCTTTGTATCACGCCCTGTCATTGCTCCGTTATATAAATGACAACTTTAAGTTAAGAATTGTCATAGAACCGTTACATAGATTACATCTTTTTATTCCTCATTTTCATAGCACTATTATATAGATGACATCTTTGTATAGTCCATGTCATATCACCATCATATAGATGGCATAATTCTATTACACCTTGTCATAGCACCGTTATATAGATGACATCTTTTATTAGACCTTGTCATTACACTGTTATATAGATGACATCAGTTTACATCAACTTGCCATAGCACTGTTAACAGATGACATACTTTATCATGCACTTTCATAGCACCATTTTATCAATGACATCCTTTTATTCGGCCTTGTCAAAGCAACGTTATATCGATGACATCTTTGTATCACACCTTGACCTAGCACCATTATATTGATAACAAATTTACATTACTCCTTGTCGTAGCACCGTTATATAGACATCATCTTTTTATTATGCCTTGTCATAGAACCATGATATAGATGACATCTTTATTTTAGACCTAGTCATTGCAGCAATAAAAAAATTGCATCTTTTTTATTAGGAGTTCTCGTGGCACTTTCTTAAAGGTGAAATCTTTTTATTAGGCCTTGTCATATCACTGTTATATAGATGGTTTCATTTTATCAGACATTTAGAACTTTTCATAGCACCGTTACGTAGATGCCATATTCCTTTAGGCCTTGTTATAGCACCGTTATATAGATGACATATTCTTGTTACACCTTACCATAGCACATTTATGTTGATGCCATCTTTTTATTACACCTTGTCATAGCACAGTTAAATAGATTAAATCTTTTATTAGGCCTTGTCCTAGCACCATTATATAGGTGACATCTTTTTATTAGGCCTTGTCATATCACCAATATATAGACGTGGTATATTAACAGACCTTGCCATAGCACTGTTATATAGATGATATATTTTGAATACACCTTGTCGTAGCACCTTTATATATATGACATATTTTTATATATATACCTTGCCATTGCACTTTTAAATGGATGAAATTTGTTTAGACCTTGTAATTGCACCATTATATAGATGCCTTTTTATTTATCTTCTCATAGCAGTGTTCATTAGATGACATCTATTTACTAAGCCTTGTCCTAGCACCAGTATATCGATGACACCCTTTAATGAAGCCTTGTGAAAGCACCATTATATTGATAACATCTTGGCATCACGCCTTGTCCTAGAAAATTTAGATCGATAACAAATTCATATTACGCCTTTTTATAACACCGTTATATAGACAACATCTTTTTATTATGCGTTGTCATAGCACCATAATATCGATGACATCTTTTTACTAGGCCCTGTCCTATTACAGTTAGATAGATGACATCTTTATTTTAGACCTAGTCATAGCACAGATAAATAGATGACATCTTTTTA
Source organism: Gastrophryne carolinensis (assembly GCA_027917425.1). Taxonomy (NCBI): domain Eukaryota; kingdom Metazoa; phylum Chordata; class Amphibia; order Anura; family Microhylidae; genus Gastrophryne; species Gastrophryne carolinensis. Next base: position 14,549,675 of record CM051237.1, read on the forward strand.
TTAGGCCTTATCATGGCACCATGATAAAGGTGTCATCTTTTATTAGGCCTTTTCATTGCACCCTTTTATGAGTCAGATTTCTTTTTTTTAGGATTTGTCATAGCACTGTTATATAGATGACATCTTTTTATTAGACCTTGTGAAAGCACCTTTATTTAAGTGACATCTTTCTATTAAGCCTTGTTAAAGCAGGGCTATATAGATGACATCTTTATCTTAGCAAATATATGTGGATGACATTTTTTTCAGTGCCTTAACACAGCACTGTTATAAAGATGGCATCTTTCTATGAAACCTGGTCATATCAGTGTTATACGTATGACATCTTTTAATTAGGTCTTGTCATAGTACCGATATATAGATGACATCTTTTTATTAGGCCTTGTCATAGCACCATTATATAGATAACATCTTTATATAAGGCCTTATCATATCACCGTTGTATAAATGTCGTCATTCTATCAGACCAAGTAAAAGCACCATTATATAGAGGAAATTTTTTCTTACACCTTGTAATAGCACCGTTATATAGATGATATGTTTTTGTTACACGTTGTCATAGCACATTGATATAAATGCCATCTTTCTATTCCACCTTGTCATAGCACCGTTAGAGTCATGAGATCTTTGTATCACGCCCTGTCATTGCTCCGTTATATAAATGACAACTTTAAGTTAAGAATTGTCATAGAACCGTTACATAGATGACATCTTTTTATTCCTCATTTTCATAGCACTATTATATAGATGACATCTTTGTATTAGTCCATGTCATATCACCATCATATAGATGGCATAATTCTATTACACCGTGTCATAGCACCGTTATATAGATGACATCTTTTATTAGACCTTGTCATTACACTGTTATATAGATGACATCAGTTTACATCAACTTGCCATAGCACTGTTAACAGATGACATACTTTATCATGCCCTTTCATAGCACCATTTTATCAATGACATCCTTTTATTCGGCCTTGTCAAAGCAACGTTATATCGATGACATCTTTGTATCACACCTTGACCTAGCACCATTATATTGATAACAAATTTACATTACTCCTTGTCGTAGCACCGTTATATAGACATCATCTTTTTATTATGCCTTGTCATAGAACCATGATATAGATGACATCTTTATTTTAGACCTAGTCATTGCAGCAATAAAAAAATTGCATCTTTTTTATTAGGAGTTCTCGTGGCACTTTCTTAAAGGTGAAATCTTTTTATTAGGCCTTGTCATATCACTGTTATATAGATGGTTTCATTTTATCAGACATTTAGAACTTTTCATAGCACCGTTACGTAGATGCCATATTCCTTTAGGCCTTCTTATAGCACCGTTATATAGATGACATATTCTTGTTACACCTTACCATAGCACATTTATGTTGATGCCATCTTTCTATTACACCTTGTCATAGCACAGTTAAATAGATTAAATCTTTTATTAGGCCTTGTCCTAGCATCATTATATAGGTGACATCTTTTTATTAGGCCTTGTCATATCACCAATATATAGACGTGGTATATTAACAGACCTTGCCATAGCACTGTTATATAGATGATATATTTTGAATACACCTTGTCGTAGCACCTTTATATATGACATATTTTTATATATATACCTTGCCATTGCACTTTTAAATGGATGAAATTTGTTTAGACCTTGTAATTGCACCATTATATGGATGCCTTTTTATTTATCTTCTCATAGCAGTGTTCATTAGATGACATCTATTTACTAAGCCTTGTCCTAGCACCAGTATATCAATGACACCCTTTAATAAGGCCTTGTGAAAGCACCATTATATTGATAACATCTTGGCATCACGCCTTGTCCTAGAAAATTTAGATCGATAACAAATTCATATTACGCCTTTTTATAACACCGTTATATAGACAACATCTTTTTATTATGCGTTGTCATAGCACCATAATATCGATGACATCTTTTTACTAGGCCCTGTCCTATTACAGTTAGATAGATGACATCTTTATTTTAGACCTAGTCATAGCACCGATAAATAGATGACATCTTTTTATTAGGCCTTATCATGGCACCATGATAAAGGTGTCTTCTTTTATTAGGCCTTATCATTGCACCCTTTTATGAGTCAGATTTCTTTTTTTTAGGATTTGTCATAGCACTGTTATATAGATGACATCTTTTTATTAGACCTTGTGAAAGCACCTTTATTTAAGTGACATCTTTCTATTAAGCCTTGTTAAAGCAGGGCTATATAGATGACATCTTTATCTTAGCAAATATATGTGGATGACATTTTTTTCAGTGCCTTAACACAGCACTGTTATAAAGATGGCATCTTTCTATGAAACCTGGTCATATCAGTGTTATACGTATGACATCTTTTAATTAGGTCTTGTCATAGTACCGATATATAGATGACATCTTTTTATTAGGCCTTGTCATAGCACCATTATATAGATAACATCTTTATATAAGGCCTTATCATATCACCGTTGTATAAATGTCGTCATTCTATCAGACCAAGTAAAAGCACCATTATATAGAGGAAATTTTTTCTTACACCTTGTAATAGCACCGTTATATAGATGATATGTTTTTGTTACACGTTGTCATAGCACATTGATATAAATGCCATCTTTCTATTCCACCTTGTCATAGCACCGTTAGAGTCATGATATCTTTGTATCACGCCCTGTCATTGCTCCGTTATATAAATGACAACTTTAAGTTAAGAATTGTCATAGAACCGTTACATAGATTACATCTTTTTATTCCTCATTTTCATAGCACTATTATATAGATGACATCTTTGTATAGTCCATGTCATATCACCATCATATAGATGGCATAATTCTATTACACCTTGTCATAGCACCGTTATATAGATGACATCTTTTATTAGACCTTGTCATTACACTGTTATATAGATGACATCAGTTTACATCAACTTGCCATAGCACTGTTAACAGATGACATACTTTATCATGCACTTTCATAGCACCATTTTATCAATGACATCCTTTTATTCGGCCTTGTCAAAGCAACGTTATATCGATGACATCTTTGTATCACACCTTGACCTAGCACCATTATATTGATAACAAATTTACATTACTCCTTGTCGTAGCACCGTTATATAGACATCATCTTTTTATTATGCCTTGTCATAGAACCATGATATAGATGACATCTTTATTTTAGACCTAGTCATTGCAGCAATAAAAAAATTGCATCTTTTTTATTAGGAGTTCTCGTGGCACTTTCTTAAAGGTGAAATCTTTTTATTAGGCCTTGTCATATCACTGTTATATAGATGGTTTCATTTTATCAGACATTTAGAACTTTTCATAGCACCGTTACGTAGATGCCATATTCCTTTAGGCCTTGTTATAGCACCGTTATATAGATGACATATTCTTGTTACACCTTACCATAGCACATTTATGTTGATGCCATCTTTTTATTACACCTTGTCATAGCACAGTTAAATAGATTAAATCTTTTATTAGGCCTTGTCCTAGCACCATTATATAGGTGACATCTTTTTATTAGGCCTTGTCATATCACCAATATATAGACGTGGTATATTAACAGACCTTGCCATAGCACTGTTATATAGATGATATATTTTGAATACACCTTGTCGTAGCACCTTTATATATATGACATATTTTTATATATATACCTTGCCATTGCACTTTTAAATGGATGAAATTTGTTTAGACCTTGTAATTGCACCATTATATAGATGCCTTTTTATTTATCTTCTCATAGCAGTGTTCATTAGATGACATCTATTTACTAAGCCTTGTCCTAGCACCAGTATATCGATGACACCCTTTAATGAAGCCTTGTGAAAGCACCATTATATTGATAACATCTTGGCATCACGCCTTGTCCTAGAAAATTTAGATCGATAACAAATTCATATTACGCCTTTTTATAACACCGTTATATAGACAACATCTTTTTATTATGCGTTGTCATAGCACCATAATATCGATGACATCTTTTTACTAGGCCCTGTCCTATTACAGTTAGATAGATGACATCTTTATTTTAGACCTAGTCATAGCACAGATAAATAGATGACATCTTTTTATTAGGCCTTATCATGGCACCATGATAAAGGTGTCATCTTTTATTAGGCCTTTTCATTGCACCCTTTTATGAGTCAGATTTCTTTTTTTTAGGATTTGTCATAGCACTGTTATATAGATGACATCTTTTTATTAGACCTTGTGAAAGCACCTTTATTTAAGTGACATCTTTCTATTAAGCCTTGTTAAAGCAGGGCTATATAGATGACATCTTTATCTTAGCAAATATATGTGGATGACATTTTTTTCAGTGCCTTAACACAGCACTGTTATAAAGATGGCATCTTTCTATGAAACCTGGTCATATCAGTGTTATACGTATGACATCTTTTAATTAGGTCTTGTCATAGTACCGATATATAGATGACATCTTTTTATTAGGCCTTGTCATAGCACCATTATATAGATAACATCTTTATATAAGGCCTTATCATATCACCGTTGTATAAATGTCGTCATTCTATCAGACCAAGTAAAAGCACCATTATATAGAGGAAATTTTTTCTTACACCTTGTAATAGCACCGTTATATAGATGATATGTTTTTGTTACACGTTGTCATAGCACATTGATATAAATGCCATCTTTCTATTCCACCTTGTCATAGCACCGTTAGAGTCATGAGATCTTTGTATCACGCCCTGTCATTGCTCCGTTATATAAATGACAACTTTAAGTTAAGAATTGTCATAGAACCGTTACATAGATGACATCTTTTTATTCCTCATTTTCATAGCACTATTATATAGATGACATCTTTGTATTAGTCCATGTCATATCACCATCATATAGATGGCATAATTCTATTACACCGTGTCATAGCACCGTTATATAGATGACATCTTTTATTAGACCTTGTCATTACACTGTTATATAGATGACATCAGTTTACATCAACTTGCCATAGCACTGTTAACAGATGACATACTTTATCATGCCCTTTCATAGCACCATTTTATCAATGACATCCTTTTATTCGGCCTTGTCAAAGCAACGTTATATCGATGACATCTTTGTATCACACCTTGACCTAGCACCATTATATTGATAACAAATTTACATTACTCCTTGTCGTAGCACCGTTATATAGACATCATCTTTTTATTATGCCTTGTCATAGAACCATGATATAGATGACATCTTTATTTTAGACCTAGTCATTGCAGCAATAAAAAAATTGCATCTTTTTTATTAGGAGTTCTCGTGGCACTTTCTTAAAGGTGAAATCTTTTTATTAGGCCTTGTCATATCACTGTTATATAGATGGTTTCATTTTATTAGACATTTAGAACTTTTCATAGCACCGTTACGTAGATGCCATATTCCTTTAGGCCTTGTTATAGCACCGTTATATAGATGACATATTCTTGTTACACCTTACCATAGCACATTTATGTTGATACCATCTTTCTATTACACCTTGTCATAGCACAGTTAAATAGATTAAATCTTTTATTAGGCCTTGTCCTAGCACCATTATATAGGTGACATCTTTTTATTAGGCCTTGTCATATCACCAATATATAGACGTGGTATATTAACAGACCTTGCCATAGCACTGTTATATAGATGATATATTTTGAATACACCTTGTCGTAGCACCTTTATATATATGACATATTTTTATATATATACCTTGCCATTGCACTTTTAAATGGATGAAATTTGTTTAGACCTTGTAATTGCACCATTATATAGATGCCTTTTTATTTATCTTCTCATAGCAGTGTTCATTAGATGACATCTATTTACTAAGCCTTGTCCTAGCACCAGTATATCGATGACACCCTTTAATAAGGCCTTGTGAAAGCACCATTATATTGATAACATCTTGGCATCACGCCTTGTCCTAGAAAATTTAGATCGATAACAAATTCATATTACGCCTTTTTATAACACCGTTATATAGACAACATCTTTTTATTATGCGTTGTCATAGCACCATAATATCGATGACATCTTTTTACTAGGCCCTGTCCTATTACAGTTAGATAGATGACATCTTTATTTTAGACCTAGTCATAGCACCGATAAATAGATGACATCTTTTATTAGGCCTTATCATTGCACCCTTTTATGAGTCAGATTTCTTTTTTTTAGGATTTGTCATAGCACTGTTATATAGATTACATCTTTTTATTAGACCTTGTGAAAGCACCTTTATTTAAGTGACATCTTTCTATTAAGCCTTGTTAAAGCAGGGCTATATAGATGACATCTTTATCTTAGCAAATATATGTGGATGACATTTTTTTCAGTGCCTTAACACAGCACTGTTATAAAGATGGCATCTTTCTATGAAACCTGGTCATATCAGTGTTATACGTATGACATCTTTTAATTAGGTCTTGTCATAGTACCGATATATAGATGACATCTTTTTATTAGGCCTTGTCATAGCACCATTATATAGATAACATCTTTATATAAGGCCTTATCATATCACCGTTGTATAAATGTCGTCATTCTATCAGACCAAGTAAAAGCACCATTATATAGAGGAAATTTTTTCTTACACCTTGTAATAGCACCGTTATATAGATGATATGTTTTTGTTACACGTTGTCATAGCACATTGATATAAATGCCATCTTTCTATTCCACCTTGTCATAGCACCGTTAGAGTCATGATATCTTTGTATCACGCCCTGTCATTGCTCCGTTATATAAATGACAACTTTAAGTTAAGAATTGTCATAGAACCGTTACATAGATTACATCTTTTTATTCCTCATTTTCATAGCACTATTATATAGATGACATCTTTGTATAGTCCATGTCATATCACCATCATATAGATGGCATAATTCTATTACACCTTGTCATAGCACCGTTATATAGATGACATCTTTTATTAGACCTTGTCATTACACTGTTATATAGATGACATCAGTTTACATCAACTTGCCATAGCACTGTTAACAGATGACATACTTTATCATGCACTTTCATAGCACCATTTTATCAATGACATCCTTTTATTCGGCCTTGTCAAAGCAACGTTATATCGATGACATCTTTGTATCACACCTTGACCTAGCACCATTATATTGATAACAAATTTACATTACTCCTTGTCGTAGCACCGTTATATAGACATCATCTTTTTATTATGCCTTGTCATAGAACCATGATATAGATGACATCTTTATTTTAGACCTAGTCATTGCAGCAATAAAAAAATTGCATCTTTTTTATTAGGAGTTCTCGTGGCACTTTCTTAAAGGTGAAATCTTTTTATTAGGCCTTGTCATATCACTGTTATATAGATGGTTTCATTTTATCAGACATTTAGAACTTTTCATAGCACCGTTACGTAGATGCCATATTCCTTTAGGCCTTGTTATAGCACCGTTATATAGATGACATATTCTTGTTACACCTTACCATAGCACATTTATGTTGATGCCATCTTTTTATTACACCTTGTCATAGCACAGTTAAATAGATTAAATCTTTTATTAGGCCTTGTCCTAGCACCATTATATAGGTGACATCTTTTTATTAGGCCTTGTCATATCACCAATATATAGACGTGGTATATTAACAGACCTTGCCATAGCACTGTTATATAGATGATATATTTTGAATACACCTTGTCGTAGCACCTTTATATATATGACATATTTTTATATATATACCTTGCCATTGCACTTTTAAATGGATGAAATTTGTTTAGACCTTGTAATTGCACCATTATATAGATGCCTTTTTATTTATCTTCTCATAGCAGTGTTCATTAGATGACATCTATTTACTAAGCCTTGTCCTAGCACCAGTATATCGATGACACCCTTTAATGAAGCCTTGTGAAAGCACCATTATATTGATAACATCTTGGCATCACGCCTTGTCCTAGAAAATTTAGATCGATAACAAATTCATATTACGCCTTTTTATAACACCGTTATATAGACAACATCTTTTTATTATGCGTTGTCATAGCACCATAATATCGATGACATCTTTTTACTAGGCCCTGTCCTATTACAGTTAGATAGATGACATCTTTATTTTAGACCTAGTCATAGCACAGATAAATAGATGACATCTTTTTATTAGGCCTTATCATGGCACCATGATAAAGGTGTCATCTTTTATTAGGCCTTATCATTGCACCCTTTTATGAGTCAGATTTCTTTTTTTTAGGATTTGTCATAGCACTGTTATATAGATGACATCTTTTTATTAGACCTTGTGAAAGCACCTTTATTTAAGTGACATCTTTCTATTAAGCCTTGTTAAAGCAGGGCTATATAGATGACATCTTTATCTTAGCAAATATATGTGGATGACATTTTTTTCAGTGCCTTAACACAGCACTGTTATAAAGATGGCATCTTTCTATGAAACCTGGTCATATCAGTGTTATACGTATGACATCTTTTAATTAGGTCTTGTCATAGTACCGATATATAGATGACATCTTTTTATTAGGCCTTGTCATAGCACCATTATATAGATAACATCTTTATATAAGGCCTTATCATATCACCGTTGTATAAATGTCGTCATTCTATCAGACCAAGTAAAAGCACCATTATATAGAGGAAATTTTTTCTTACACCTTGTAATAGCACCGTTATATAGATGATATGTTTTTGTTACACGTTGTCATAGCACATTGATATAAATGCCATCTTTCTATTCCACCTTGTCATAGCACCGTTAGAGTCATGAGATCTTTGTATCACGCCCTGTCATTGCTCCGTTATATAAATGACAACTTTAAGTTAAGAATTGTCATAGAACCGTTACATAGATGATATCTTTTTATTCCTCATTTTCATAGCACTATTATATAGATGACATCTTTATATTAGTCCATGTCATATCACCATCATATAGATGGCATAATTCTATTACACCGTGTCATAGCACCGTTATATAGATGACATCTTTTATTAGACCTTGTCATTACACTGTTATATAGATGACATCAGTTTACATCAACTTGCCATAGCACTGTTAACAGATGACATACTTTATCATGCCCTTTCATAGCACCATTTTATCAATGACATCCTTTTATTCGGCCTTGTCAAAGCAACGTTATATCGATGACATCTTTGTATCACACCTTGACCTAGCACCATTATATTGATAACAAATTTACATTACTCCTTGTCGTAGCACCGTTATATAGACATCATCTTTTTATTATGCCTTGTCATAGAACCATGATATAGATGACATCTTTATTTTAGACCTAGTCATTGCAGCAATAAAAAAATTGCATCTTTTTTATTAGGAGTTCTCGTGGCACTTTCTTAAAGGTGAAATCTTTTTATTAGGCCTTGTCATATCACTGTTATATAGATGGTTTCATTTTATCAGACATTTAGAACTTTTCATAGCACCGTTACGTAGATGCCATATTCCTTTAGGCCTTGTTATAGCACCGTTATATAGATGACATATTCTTGTTACACCTTACCATAGCACATTTATGTTGATGCCATCTTTCTATTACACCTTGTCATAGCACAGTTAAATAGATTAAATCTTTTATTAGGCCTTGTCCTAGCACCATTATATAGGTGACATCTTTTTATTAGGCCTTGTCATATCACCAATATATAGACGTGGTATATTAACAGACCTTGCCATAGCACTGTTATATAGATGATATATTTTGAATACACCTTGTCGTAGCATCTTTATATATATGACATATTTTTATATATATACCTTGCCATTGCACTTTTAAATGGATGAAATTTGTTTAGACCTTGTAATTGCACCATTATATAGATGCCTTTTTATTTATCTTCTCATAGCAGTGTTCATTAGATGACATCTATTTACTAAGCCTTGTCCTAGCACCAGTATATCGATGACACCCTTTAATAAGGCCTTGTGAAAGCACCATTATATTGATAACATCTTGGCATCATGCCTTGTCCTAGAAAATTTAGATCGATAACAAATTCATATTACGCCTTTTTATAACACCGTTATATAGACAACATCTTTTTATTATGCGTTGTCATAGCACCATAATATCGATGACATATTTTTACTAGGCCCTGTCCTATTACAGTTAGATAGATGACATCTTTATTTTAGACCTAGTCATAGCACCGATAAATAGATGACATCTTTTTATTAGGCCTTATCATGGCACCATGATAAAGGTGTCATCTTTTATTAGGCCTTATCATTGCACCCTTTTATGAGTCAGATTTCTTTTTTTTAGGATTTGTCATAGCACTGTTATATAGATGACATCTTTTTATTAGACCTTGTGAAAGCACCTTTATTTAAGTGACATCTTTCTATTAAGCCTTGTTAAAGCAGGGCTATATAGATGACATCTTTATCTTAGCAAATATATGTGGATGACATTTTTTTCAGTGCCTTAACACAGCACTGTTATAAAGATGGCATCTTTCTATGAAACCTGGTCATATCAGTGTTATACGTATGACATCTTTTAATTAGGTCTTGTCATAGTACCGATATATAGATGACATCTTTTTATTAGGCCTTGTCATAGCACCATTATATAGATAACATCTTTATATAAGGCCTTATCATATCACCGTTGTATAAATGTCGTCATTCTATCAGACCAAGTAAAAGCACCATTATATAGAGGAAATTTTTTCTTACACCTTGTAATAGCACCGTTATATAGATGATATGTTTTTGTTACACGTTGTCATAGCACATTGATATAAATGCCATCTTTCTATTCCACCTTGTCATAGCACCGTTAGAGTCATGAGATCTTTGTATCACGCCCTGTCATTGCTCCGTTATATAAATGACAACTTTAAGTTAAGAATTGTCATAGAACCGTTACATAGATGACATCTTTTTATTCCTCATTTGCATAGCACTATTATATAGATGACATCTTTGTATTAGTCCATGTCATATCACCATCATATAGATGGCATAATTCTATTACACCGTGTCATAGCACCGTTATATAGATGACATCTTTTATTAGACCTTGTCATTACACTGTTATATAGATGACATCAGTTTACATCAACTTGCCATAGCACTGTTAACAGATGACATACTTTATCATGCCCTTTCATAGCACCATTTTATCAATGACATCCTTTTATTCGGCCTTGTCAAAGCAACGTTATATCGATGACATCTTTGTATCACACCTTGACCTAGCACCATTATATTGATAACAAATTTACATTACTCCTTGTCGTAGCACCGTTATATAGACATCATCTTTTTATTATGCCTTGTCATAGAACCATGATATAGATGACATCTTTATTTTAGACCTAGTCATTGCAGCAATAAAAAAATTGCATCTTTTTTATTAGGAGTTCTCGTGGCACTTTCTTAAAGGTGAAATCTTTTTATTAGGCCTTGTCATATCACTGTTATATAGATGGTTTCATTTTATCAGACATTTAGAACTTTTCATAGCACCGTAACGTAGATGCCATATTCCTTTAGGCCTTCTTATAGCACCGTTATATAGATGACATATTCTTGTTACACCTTACCATAGCACATTTATGTTGATGCCATCTTTCTATTACACCTTGTCATAGCACAGTTAAATAGATTAAATCTTTTATTAGGCCTTGTCCTAGCATCATTATATAGGTGACATCTTTTTATTAGGCCTTGTCATATCACCAATATATAGACGTGGTATATTAACAGACCTTGCCATAGCACTGTTATATAGATGATATATTTTGAATACACCTTGTCGTAGCACCTTTATATATGACATATTTTTATATATATATACCTTGCCATTGCACTTTTAAATGGATGAAATTTGTTTAGACCTTGTAATTGCACCATTATATGGATGCCTTTTTATTTATCTTCTCATAGCAGTGTTCATTAGATGACATCTATTTACTAAGCCTTGTCCTAGCACCAGTATATCGATGACACCCTTTAATAAGGCCTTGTGAAAGCACCATTATATTGATAACATCTTGGCATCACGCCTTGTCCTAGAAAATTTAGATCGATAACAAATTCATATTACGCCTTTTTATAACACCGTTATATAGACAACATCTTTTTATTATGCGTTGTCATAGCACCATAATATCGATGACATCTTTTTACTAGGCCCTGTCCTATTACAGTTAGATAGATGACATCTTTATTTTAGACCTAGTCATAGCACCGATAAATAGATGACATTTTTTTATTAGGCCTTATCATGGCACCATGATAAAGGTGTCTTCTTTTATTAGGCCTTATCATTGCACCCTTTTATGAGTCAGATTTCTTTTTTTTAGGATTTGTCATAGCACTGTTATATAGATGACATCTTTTTATTAGACCTTGTGAAAGCACCTTTATTTAAGTGACATCTTTCTATTAAGCCTTGTTAAAGCAGGGCTATATAGATTACATCTTTATCTTAGCAAATATATGTGGATGACATTTTTTTCAGTGCCTTAACACAGCACTGTTATAAAGATGGCATCTTTCTATGAAACCTGGTCATATCAGTGTTATACGTATGACATCTTTTAATTAGGTCTTGTCATAGTACCGATATATAGATGACATCTTTTTATTAGGCCTTGTCATAGCACCATTATATAGATAACATCTTTATATAAGGCCTTATCATATCACCGTTGTATAAATGTCGTCATTCTATCAGACCAAGTAAAAGCACCATTATATAGAGGAAATTTTTTCTTACACCTTGTAATAGCACCGTTATATAGATGATATGTTTTTGTTACACGTTGTCATAGCACATTGATATAAATGCCATCTTTCTATTCCACCTTGTCATAGCACCGTTAGAGTCATGATATCTTTGTATCACGCCCTGTCATTGCTCCGTTATATAAATGACAACTTTAAGTTAAGAATTGTCATAGAACCGTTACATAGATTACATCTTTTTATTCCTCATTTTCATAGCACTATTATATAGATGACATCTTTGTATAGTCCATGTCATATCACCATCATATAGATGGCATAATTCTATTACACCTTGTCATAGCACCGTTATATAGATGACATCTTTTATTAGACCTTGTCATTACACTGTTATATAGATGACATCAGTTTACATCAACTTGCCATAGCACTGTTAACAGATGACATACTTTATCATGCACTTTCATAGCACCATTTTATCAATGACATCCTTTTATTCGGCCTTGTCAAAGCAACGTTATATCGATGACATCTTTGTATCACACCTTGACCTAGCACCATTATATTGATAACAAATTTACATTACTCCTTGTCGTAGCACCGTTATATAGACATCATCTTTTTATTATGCCTTGTCATAGAACCATGATATAGATGACATCTTTATTTTAGACCTAGTCATTGCAGCAATAAAAAAATTGCATCTTTTTTATTAGGAGTTCTCGTGGCACTTTCTTAAAGGTGAAATCTTTTTATTAGGCCTTGTCATATCACTGTTATATAGATGGTTTCATTTTATCAGACATTTAGAACTTTTCATAGCACCGTTACGTAGATGCCATATTCCTTTAGGCCTTGTTATAGCACCGTTATATAGATGACATATTCTTGTTACACCTTACCATAGCACATTTATGTTGATGCCATCTTTTTATTACACCTTGTCATAGCACAGTTAAATAGATTAAATCTTTTATTAGGCCTTGTCCTAGCACCATTATATAGGTGACATCTTTTTATTAGGCCTTGTCATATCACCAATATATAGACGTGGTATATTAACAGACCTTGCCATAGCACTGTTATATAGATGATATATTTTGAATACACCTTGTCGTAGCACCTTTATATATATGACATATTTTTATATATATACCTTGCCATTGCACTTTTAAATGGATGAAATTTGTTTAGACCTTGTAATTGCACCATTATATAGATGCCTTTTTATTTATCTTCTCATAGCAGTGTTCATTAGATGACATCTATTTACTAAGCCTTGTCCTAGCACCAGTATATCGATGACACCCTTTAATGAAGCCTTGTGAAAGCACCATTATATTGATAACATCTTGGCATCACGCCTTGTCCTAGAAAATTTAGATCGATAACAAATTCATATTACGCCTTTTTATAACACCGTTATATAGACAACATCTTTTTATTATGCGTTGTCATAGCACCATAATATCGATGACATCTTTTTACTAGGCCCTGTCCTATTACAGTTAGATAGATGACATCTTTATTTTAGACCTAGTCATAGCACAGATAAATAGATGACATCTTTTTATTAGGCCTTATCATGGCACCATGATAAAGGTGTCATCTTTTATTAGGCCTTTTCATTGCACCCTTTTATGAGTCAGATTTCTTTTTTTTAGGATTTGTCATAGCACTGTTATATAGATGACATCTTTTTATTAGACCTTGTGAAAGCACCTTTATTTAAGTGACATCTTTCTATTAAGCCTTGTTAAAGCAGGGCTATATAGATGACATCTTTATCTTAGCAAATATATGTGGATGACATTTTTTTCAGTGCCTTAACACAGCACTGTTATAAAGATGGCATCTTTCTATGAAACCTGGTCATATCAGTGTTATACGTATGACATCTTTTAATTAGGTCTTGTCATAGTACCGATATATAGATGACATCTTTTTATTAGGCCTTGTCATAGCACCATTATATAGATAACATCTTTATATAAGGCCTTATCATATCACCGTTGTATAAATGTCGTCATTCTATCAGACCAAGTAAAAGCACCATTATATAGAGGAAATTTTTTCTTACACCTTGTAATAGCACCGTTATATAGATGATATGTTTTTGTTACACGTTGTCATAGCACATTGATATAAATGCCATCTTTCTATTCCACCTTGTCATAGCACCGTTAGAGTCATGAGATCTTTGTATCACGCCCTGTCATTGCTCCGTTATATAAATGACAACTTTAAGTTAAGAATTGTCATAGAACCGTTACATAGATGACATCTTTTTATTCCTCATTTTCATAGCACTATTATATAGATGACATCTTTGTATTAGTCCATGTCATATCACCATCATATAGATGGCATAATTCTATTACACCGTGTCATAGCACCGTTATATAGATGACATCTTTTATTAGACCTTGTCATTACACTGTTATATAGATGACATCAGTTTACATCAACTTGCCATAGCACTGTTAACAGATGACATACTTTATCATGCCCTTTCATAGCACCATTTTATCAATGACATCCTTTTATTCGGCCTTGTCAAAGCAACGTTATATCGATGACATCTTTGTATCACACCTTGACCTAGCACCATTATATTGATAACAAATTTACATTACTCCTTGTCGTAGCACCGTTATATAGACATCATCTTTTTATTATGCCTTGTCATAGAACCATGATATAGATGACATCTTTATTTTAGACCTAGTCATTGCAGCAATAAAAAAATTGCATCTTTTTTATTAGGAGTTCTCGTGGCACTTTCTTAAAGGTGAAATCTTTTTATTAGGCCTTGTCATATCACTGTTATATAGATGGTTTCATTTTATCAAACATTTAGAACTTTTCATAGCACTGTTACGTAGATGCCATATTCCTTTAGGCCTTGTTATAGCACCGTTATATAGATGACATATTCTTGTTACACCTTACCATAGCACATTTATGTTGATGCCATCTTTCTATTACACCTTGTCATAGCACAGTTAAATAGATTAAATCTTTTATTAGGCCTTGTCCTAGCACCATTATATAGGTGACATCTTTTTATTAGGCCTTGTCATATCACCAATATATAGACGTGGTATATTAACAGACCTTGCCATAGCACTGTTATATAGATGATATATTTTGAATACACCTTGTCGTAGCACCTTTATATATATGACATATTTTTATATATATACCTTGCCATTGCACTTTTAAATGGATGAAATTTGTTTAGACCTTGTAATTGCACCATTATATAGATGCCTTTTTATTTATCTTCTCATAGCAGTGTTCATTAGATGACATCTATTTACTAAGCCTTGTCCTAGCACCAGTATATCGATGACACCCTTTAATAAGGCCTTGTGAAAGCACCATTATATTGATAACATCTTGGCATCACGCCTTGTCCTAGAAAATTTAGATCGATAACAAATTCATATTACGCCTTTTTATAACACCGTTATATAGACAACATCTTTTTATTATGCGTTGTCATAGCACCATAATATCGATGACATCTTTTTACTAGGCCCTGTCCTATTACAGTTAGATAGATGACATCTTTATTTTAGACCTAGTCATAGCACCGATAAATAGATGACATCTTTTTATTAGGCCTTATCATGGCACCATGATAAAGGTGTCATCTTTTATTAGGCCTTATCATTGCACTCTTTTATGAGTCAGATTTCTTTTTTTTAGGATTTGTCATAGCACTGTTATATAGATGACATCTTTTTATTAGACCTTGTGAAAGCACCTTTATTTAAGTGACATCTTTCTATTAAGCCTTGTTAAAGCAGGGCTATATAGATGACATCTTTATCTTAGCAAATATATGTGGATGACATTTTTTTCAGTGCCTTAACACAGCACTGTTATAAAGATGGCATCTTTCTATGAAACCTGGTCATATCAGTGTTATACGTATGACATCTTTTAATTAGGTCTTGTCATAGTACCGATATATAGATGACATCTTTTTATTAGGCCTTGTCATAGCACCATTATATAGATAACATCTTTATATAAGGCCTTATCATATCACCGTTGTATAAATGTCGTCATTCTATCAGACCAAGTAAAAGCACCATTATATAGAGGAAATTTTTTCTTACACCTTGTAATAGCACCGTTATATAGATGATATGTTTTTGTTACACGTTGTCATAGCACATTGATATAAATGCCATCTTTCTATTCCACCTTGTCATAGCACCGTTAGAGTCATGAGATCTTTGTATCACGCCCTGTCATTGCTCCGTTATATAAATGACAACTTTAAGTTAAGAATTGTCATAGAACCGTTACATAGATTACATCTTTTTATTCCTAATTTTCATAGCACTATTATATAGATGACATCTTTGTATTAGTCCGTGTCATATCACCATCATATAGATGGCATAATTCTATTACACCTTGTCATAGCACCGTTATATAGATGACATCTTTTATTAGACCTTGTCATTACACTGTTATATAAATGACATCAGTTTACATCAACTTGCCATAGCACTGTTAACAGATGACATACTTTATCATGCCCTTTCATAGCACCATTTTATCAATGACATCCTTTTATTCGGCCTTGTCAAAGCAACGTTATATCGATTACATCTTTGTATCACACCTTGACCTAGCACCATTATATTGATAACAAATTTACATTACTCCTTGTCGTAGCACCGTTATATAGACATCATCTTTTTATTATGCCTTGTCATAGAACCATGATATAGATGACATCTTTATTTTAGACCTAGTCATTGCAGCAATAAAAAAATTGCATCTTTTTTATTAGGAGTTCTCGTGGCACTTTCTTAAAGGTGAAATCTTTTTATTAGGCCTTGTCATATCACTGTTATATAGATGGTTTCATTTTATCAGACATTTAGAACTTTTCATAGCACCGTTACGTAGATGCCATATTCCTTTAGGCCTTGTTATAGCACCGTTATATAGATGACATATTCTTGTTACACCTTACCATAGCACATTTATGTTGATGCCATCTTTTTATTACACCTTGTCATAGCACAGTTAAATAGATTAAATCTTTTATTAGGCCTTGTCCTAGCACCATTATATAGGTGACATCTTTTTATTAGGCCTTGTCATATCACCAATATATAGACGTGGTATATTAACAGACCTTGCCATAGCACTGTTATATAGATGATATATTTTGAATACACCTTGTCGTAGCACCTTTATATATATGACATATTTTTATATATATACCTTGCCATTGCACTTTTAGATGGATGAAATTTGTTTAGACCTTGTAATTGCACCATTATATAGATGCCTTTTTATTTATCTTCTCATAGCAGTGTTCATTAGATGACATCTATTTACTAAGCCTTGTCCTAGCACCAGTATATCGATGACACCCTTTAATGAAGCCTTGTGAAAGCACCATTATATTGATAACATCTTGGCATCACGCCTTGTCCTAGAAAATTTAGATCGATAACAAATTCATATTACGCCTTTTTATAACACCGTTATATAGACAACATCTTTTTATTATGCGTTGTCATAGCACCATAATATCGATGACATCTTTTTACTAGGCCCTGTCCTATTACAGTTAGATAGATGACATCTTTATTTTAGACCTAGTCATAGCACCGATAAATAGATGACATCTTTTTATTAGGCCTTATCATGGCACCATGATAAAGGTGTCATCTTTTATTAGGCCTTATCATTGCACCCTTTTATGAGTCAGATTTCTTTTTTTTAGGATTTGTCATAGCACTGTTATATAGATGACATCTTTTTATTAGACCTTGTGAAAGCACCTTTATTTAAGTGACATCTTTCTATTAAGCCTTGTTAAAGCAGGGCTATATAGATGACATCTTTATCTTAGCAAATATATGTGGATGACATTTTTTTCAGTGCCTTAACACAGCACTGTTATAAAGATGGCATCTTTCTATGAAACCTGGTCATATCAGTGTTATACGTATGACATCTTTTAATTAGGTCTTGTCATAGTACCGATATATAGATGACATCTTTTTATTAGGCCTTGTCATAGCACCATTATATAGATAACATCTTTATATAAGGCCTTATCATATCACCGTTGTATAAATGTCGTCATTCTATCAGACCAAGTAAAAGCACCATTATATAGAGGAAATTTTTTCTTACACCTTGTAATAGCACCGTTATATAGATGATATGTTTTTGTTACACGTTGTCATAGCACATTGATATAAATGCCATCTTTCTATTCCACCTTGTCATAGCACCGTTAGAGTCATGAGATCTTTGTATCACGCCCTGTCATTGCTCCGTTATATAAATGACAACTTTAAGTTAAGAATTGTCATAGAACCGTTACATAGATGATATCTTTTTATTCCTCATTTTCATAGCACTATTATATAGATGACATCTTTATATTAGTCCATGTCATATCACCATCATATAGATGGCATAATTCTATTACACCGTGTCATAGCACCGTTATATAGATGACATCTTTTATTAGACCTTGTCATTACACTGTTATATAGATGACATCAGTTTACATCAACTTGCCATAGCACTGTTAACAGATGACATACTTTATCATGCCCTTTCATAGCACCATTTTATCAATGACATCCTTTTATTCGGCCTTGTCAAAGCAACGTTATATCGATGACATCTTTGTATCACACCTTGACCTAGCACCATTATATTGATAACAAATTTACATTACTCCTTGTCGTAGCACCGTTATATAGACATCATCTTTTTATTATGCCTTGTCATAGAACCATGATATAGATGACATCTTTATTTTAGACCTAGTCATTGCAGCAATAAAAAAATTGCATCTTTTTTATTAGGAGTTCTCGTGGCACTTTCTTAAAGGTGAAATCTTTTTATTAGGCCTTGTCATATCACTGTTATATAGATGGTTTCATTTTATCAGACATTTAGAACTTTTCATAGCACCGTTACGTAGATGCCATATTCCTTTAGGCCTTGTTATAGCACCGTTATATAGATGACATATTCTTGTTACACCTTACCATAGCACATTTATGTTGATGCCATCTTTCTATTACACCTTGTCATAGCACAGTTAAATAGATTAAATCTTTTATTAGGCCTTGTCCTAGCACCATTATATAGGTGACATCTTTTTATTAGGCCTTGTCATATCACCAATATATAGACGTGGTATATTAACAGACCTTGCCATAGCACTGTTATATAGATGATATATTTTGAATACACCTTGTCGTAGCACCTTTATATATATGACATATTTTTATATATATACCTTGCCATTGCACTTTTAAATGGATGAAATTTGTTTAGACCTTGTAATTGCACCATTATATAGATGCCTTTTTATTTATCTTCTCATAGCAGTGTTCATTAGATGACATCTATTTACTAAGCCTTGTCCTAGCACCAGTATATCGATGACACCCTTTAATAAGGCCTTGTGAAAGCACCATTATATTGATAACATCTTGGCATCACGCCTTGTCCTAGAAAATTTAGATCGATAACAAATTCATATTACGCCTTTTTATAACACCGTTATATAGACAACATCTTTTTATTATGCGTTGTCATAGCACCATAATATCGATGACATCTTTTTACTAGGCCCTGTCCTATTACAGTTAGATAGATGACATCTTTATTTTAGACCTAGTCATAGCACCGATAAATAGATGACATCTTTTTATTAGGCCTTATCATGGCACCATGATAAAGGTGTCATCTTTTATTAGGCCTTATCATTGCACCCTTTTATGAGTCAGATTTCTTTTTTTTAGGATTTGTCATAGCACTGTTATATAGATTACATCTTTTTATTAGACCTTGTGAAAGCACCTTTATTTAAGTGACATCTTTCTATTAAGCCTTGTTAAAGCAGGGCTATATAGATGACATCTTTATCTTAGCAAATATATGTGGATGACATTTTTTTCAGTGCCTTAACACAGCACTGTTATAAAGATGGCATCTTTCTATGAAACCTGGTCATATCAGTGTTATACGTATGACATCTTTTAATTAGGTCTTGTCATAGTACCGATATATAGATGACATCTTTTTATTAGGCCTTGTCATAGCACCATTATATAGATAACATCTTTATATAAGGCCTTATCATATCACCGTTGTATAAATGGCGTCATTCTATCAGACCAAGTAAAAGCACCATTATATAGAGGAAATTTTTTCTTACACCTTGTAATAGCACCGTTATATAGATGATATGTTTTTGTTACACGTTGTCATAGCACATTGATATAAATGCCATCTTTCTATTCCACCTTGTCATAGCACCGTTAGAGTCATGAGATCTTTGTATCACGCCCTGTCATTGCTCCGTTATATAAATGACAACTTTAAGTTAAGAATTGTCATAGAACCGTTACATAGATGACATCTTTTTATTCCTCATTTTCATAGCACTATTATATAGATGACATCTTTGTATTAGTCCATGTCATATCACCATCATATAGATGGCATAATTCTATTACACCGTGTCATAGCACCGTTATATAGATGACATCTTTTATTAGACCTTGTCATTACACTGTTATATAGATGACATCAGTTTACATCAACTTGCCATAGCACTGTTAACAGATGACATACTTTATCATGCCCTTTCATAGCACCATTTTATCAATGACATCCTTTTATTCGGCCTTGTCAAAGCAACGTTATATCGATGACATCTTTGTATCACACCTTGACCTAGCACCATTATATTGATAACAAATTTACATTACTCCTTGTCGTAGCACCGTTATATAGACATCATCTTTTTATTATGCCTTGTCATAGAACCATGATATAGATGACATCTTTATTTTAGACCTAGTCATTGCAGCAATAAAAAAATTGCATCTTTTTTATTAGGAGTTCTCGTGGCACTTTCTTAAAGGTGAAATCTTTTTATTAGGCCTTGTCATATCACTGTTATATAGATGGTTTCATTTTATTAGACATTTAGAACTTTTCATAGCACCGTTACGTAGATGCCATATTCCTTTAGGCCTTGTTATAGCACCGTTATATAGATGACATATTCTTGTTACACCTTACCATAGCACATTTATGTTGATGCCATCTTTCTATTACACCTTGTCATAGCACAGTTAAATAGATTAAATCTTTTATTAGGCCTTGTCCTAGCACCATTATATAGGTGACATCTTTTTATTAGGCCTTGTCATATCACCAATATATAGACGTGGTATATTAACAGACCTTGCCATAGCACTGTTATATAGATGATATATTTTGAATACACCTTGTCGTAGCACCTTTATATATATGACATATTTTTATATATATACCTTGCCATTGCACTTTTAAATGGATGAAATTTGTTTAGACCTTGTAATTGCACCATTATATAGATGCCTTTTTATTTATCTTCTCATAGCAGTGTTCATTAGATGACATCTATTTACTAAGCCTTGTCCTAGCACCAGTATATCGATGACACCCTTTAATAAGGCCTTGTGAAAGCACCATTATATTGATAACATCTTGGCATCACGCCTTGTCCTAGAAAATTTAGATCGATAACAAATTCATATTACGCCTTTTTATAACACCGTTATATAGACAACATCTTTTTATTATGCGTTGTCATAGCACCATAATATCGATGACATCTTTTTACTAGGCCCTGTCCTATTACAGTTAGATAGATGACATCTTTATTTTAGACCTAGTCATAGCACCGATAAATAGATGACATCTTTTTATTAGGCCTTATCATGGCACCATGATAAAGGTGTCATCTTTTATTAGGCCTTATCATTGCACCCTTTTATGAGTCAGATTTCTTTTTTTTAGGATTTGTCATAGCACTGTTATATAGATTACATCTTTTTATTAGACCTTGTGAAAGCACCTTTATTTAAGTGACATCTTTCTATTAAGCCTTGTTAAAGCAGGGCTATATAGATGACATCTTTATCTTAGCAAATATATGTGGATGACATTTTTTTCAGTGCCTTAACACAGCACTGTTATAAAGATGGCATCTTTCTATGAAACCTGGTCATATCAGTGTTATACGTATGACATCTTTTAATTAGGTCTTGTCATAGTACCGATATATAGATGACATCTTTTTATTAGGCCTTGTCATAGCACCATTATATAGATAACATCTTTATATAAGGCCTTATCATATCACCGTTGTATAAATGTCGTCATTCTATCAGACCAAGTAAAAGCACCATTATATAGAGGAAATTTTTTCTTACACCTTGTAATAGCACCGTTATATAGATGATATGTTTTTGTTACACGTTGTCATAGCACATTGATATAAATGCCATCTTTCTATTCCACCTTGTCATAGCACCGTTAGAGTCATGATATCTTTGTATCACGCCCTGTCATTGCTCCGTTATATAAATGACAACTTTAAGTTAAGAATTGTCATAGAACCGTTACATAGATTACATCTTTTTATTCCTCATTTTCATAGCACTATTATATAGATGACATCTTTGTATAGTCCATGTCATATCACCATCATATAGATGGCATAATTCTATTACACCTTGTCATAGCACCGTTATATAGATGACATCTTTTATTAGACCTTGTCATTACACTGTTATATAGATGACATCAGTTTACATCAACTTGCCATAGCACTGTTAACAGATGACATACTTTATCATGCACTTTCATAGCACCATTTTATCAATGACATCCTTTTATTCGGCCTTGTCAAAGCAACGTTATATCGATGACATCTTTGTATCACACCTTGACCTAGCACCATTATATTGATAACAAATTTACATTACTCCTTGTCGTAGCACCGTTATATAGACATCATCTTTTTATTATGCCTTGTCATAGAACCATGATATAGATGACATCTTTATTTTAGACCTAGTCATTGCAGCAATAAAAAAATTGCATCTTTTTTATTAGGAGTTCTCGTGGCACTTTCTTAAAGGTGAAATCTTTTTATTAGGCCTTGTCATATCACTGTTATATAGATGGTTTCATTTTATCAGACATTTAGAACTTTTCATAGCACCGTTACGTAGATGCCATATTCCTTTAGGCCTTGTTATAGCACCGTTATATAGATGACATATTCTTGTTACACCTTACCATAGCACATTTATGTTGATGCCATCTTTTTATTACACCTTGTCATAGCACAGTTAAATAGATTAAATCTTTTATTAGGCCTTGTCCTAGCACCATTATATAGGTGACATCTTTTTATTAGGCCTTGTCATATCACCAATATATAGACGTGGTATATTAACAGACCTTGCCATAGCACTGTTATATAGATGATATATTTTGAATACACCTTGTCGTAGCACCTTTATATATATGACATATTTTTATATATATACCTTGCCATTGCACTTTTAAATGGATGAAATTTGTTTAGACCTTGTAATTGCACCATTATATAGATGCCTTTTTATTTATCTTCTCATAGCAGTGTTCATTAGATGACATCTATTTACTAAGCCTTGTCCTAGCACCAGTATATCGATGACACCCTTTAATAAGGCCTTGTGAAAGCACCATTATATTGATAACATCTTGGCATCATGCCTTGTCCTAGAAAATTTAGATCGATAACAAATTCATATTACGCCTTTTTATAACACCGTTATATAGACAACATCTTTTTATTATGCGTTGTCATAGCACCATAATATCGATGACATATTTTTACTAGGCCCTGTCCTATTACAGTTAGATAGATGACATCTTTATTTTAGACCTAGTCATAGCACCGATAAATAGATGACATCTTTTTATTAGGCCTTATCATGGCACCATGATAAAGGTGTCATCTTTTATTAGGCCTTATCATTGCACCCTTTTATGAGTCAGATTTCTTTTTTTTAGGATTTGTCATAGCACTGTTATATAGATGACATCTTTTTATTAGACCTTGTGAAAGCACCTTTATTTAAGTGACATCTTTCTATTAAGCCTTGTTAAAGCAGGGCTATATAGATGACATCTTTATCTTAGCAAATATATGTGGATGACATTTTTTTCAGTGCCTTAACACAGCACTGTTATAAAGATGGCATCTTTCTATGAAACCTGGTCATATCAGTGTTATACGTATGACATCTTTTAATTAGGTCTTGTCATAGTACCGATATATAGATGACATCTTTTTATTAGGCCTTGTCATAGCACCATTATATAGATAACATCTTTATATAAGGCCTTATCATATCACCGTTGTATAAATGTCGTCATTCTATCAGACCAAGTAAAAGCACCATTATATAGAGGAAATTTTTTCTTACACCTTGTAATAGCACCGTTATATAGATGATATGTTTTTGTTACACGTTGTCATAGCACATTGATATAAATGCCATCTTTCTATTCCACCTTGTCATAGCACCGTTAGAGTCATGAGATCTTTGTATCACGCCCTGTCATTGCTCCGTTATATAAATGACAACTTTAAGTTAAGAATTGTCATAGAACCGTTACATAGATGACATCTTTTTATTCCTCATTTGCATAGCACTATTATATAGATGACATCTTTGTATTAGTCCATGTCATATCACCATCATATAGATGGCATAATTCTATTACACCGTGTCATAGCACCGTTATATAGATGACATCTTTTATTAGACCTTGTCATTACACTGTTATATAGATGACATCAGTTTACATCAACTTGCCATAGCACTGTTAACAGATGACATACTTTATCATGCCCTTTCATAGCACCATTTTATCAATGACATCCTTTTATTCGGCCTTGTCAAAGCAACGTTATATCGATGACATCTTTGTATCACACCTTGACCTAGCACCATTATATTGATAACAAATTTACATTACTCCTTGTCGTAGCACCGTTATATAGACATCATCTTTTTATTATGCCTTGTCATAGAACCATGATATAGATGACATCTTTATTTTAGACCTAGTCATTGCAGCAATAAAAAAATTGCATCTTTTTTATTAGGAGTTCTCGTGGCACTTTCTTAAAGGTGAAATCTTTTTATTAGGCCTTGTCATATCACTGTTATATAGATGGTTTCATTTTATCAGACATTTAGAACTTTTCATAGCACCGTTACGTAGATGCCATATTCCTTTAGGCCTTCTTATAGCACCGTTATATAGATGACATATTCTTGTTACACCTTACCATAGCACATTTATGTTGATGCCATCTTTCTATTACACCTTGTCATAGCACAGTTAAATAGATTAAATCTTTTATTAGGCCTTGTCCTAGCATCATTATATAGGTGACATCTTTTTATTAGGCCTTGTCATATCACCAATATATAGACGTGGTATATTAACAGACCTTGCCATAGCACTGTTATATAGATGATATATTTTGAATACACCTTGTCGTAGCACCTTTATATATGACATATTTTTATATATATACCTTGCCATTGCACTTTTAAATGGATGAAATTTGTTTAGACCTTGTAATTGCACCATTATATGGATGCCTTTTTATTTATCTTCTCATAGCAGTGTTCATTAGATGACATCTATTTACTAAGCCTTGTCCTAGCACCAGTATATCGATGACACCCTTTAATAAGGCCTTGTGAAAGCACCATTATATTGATAACATCTTGGCATCACGCCTTGTCCTAGAAAATTTAGATCGATAACAAATTCATATTACGCCTTTTTATAACACCGTTATATAGACAACATCTTTTTATTATGCGTTGTCATAGCACCATAATATCGATGACATCTTTTTACTAGGCCCTGTCCTATTACAGTTAGATAGATGACATCTTTATTTTAGACCTAGTCATAGCACCGATAAATAGATGACATCTTTTTATTAGGCCTTATCATGGCACCATGATAAAGGTGTCTTCTTTTATTAGGCCTTATCATTGCACCCTTTTATGAGTCAGATTTCTTTTTTTTAGGATTTGTCATAGCACTGTTATATAGATGACATCTTTTTATTAGACCTTGTGAAAGCACCTTTATTTAAGTGACATCTTTCTATTAAGCCTTGTTAAAGCAGGGCTATATAGATGACATCTTTATCTTAGCAAATATATGTGGATGACATTTTTTTCAGTGCCTTAACACAGCACTGTTATAAAGATGGCATCTTTCTATGAAACCTGGTCATATCAGTGTTATACGTATGACATCTTTTAATTAGGTCTTGTCATAGTACCGATATATAGATGACATCTTTTTATTAGGCCTTGTCATAGCACCATTATATAGATAACATCTTTATATAAGGCCTTATCATATCACCGTTGTATAAATGTCGTCATTCTATCAGACCAAGTAAAAGCACCATTATATAGAGGAAATTTTTTCTTACACCTTGTAATAGCACCGTTATATAGATGATATGTTTTTGTTACACGTTGTCATAGCACATTGATATAAATGCCATCTTTCTATTCCACCTTGTCATAGCACCGTTAGAGTCATGATATCTTTGTATCACGCCCTGTCATTGCTCCGTTATATAAATGACAACTTTAAGTTAAGAATTGTCATAGAACCGTTACATAGATTACATCTTTTTATTCCTCATTTTCATAGCACTATTATATAGATGACATCTTTGTATAGTCCATGTCATATCACCATCATATAGATGGCATAATTCTATTACACCTTGTCATAGCACCGTTATATAGATGACATCTTTTATTAGACCTTGTCATTACACTGTTATATAGATGACATCAGTTTACATCAACTTGCCATAGCACTGTTAACAGATGACATACTTTATCATGCACTTTCATAGCACCATTTTATCAATGACATCCTTTTATTCGGCCTTGTCAAAGCAACGTTATATCGATGACATCTTTGTATCACACCTTGACCTAGCACCATTATATTGATAACAAATTTACATTACTCCTTGTCGTAGCACCGTTATATAGACATCATCTTTTTATTATGCCTTGTCATAGAACCATGATATAGATGACATCTTTATTTTAGACCTAGTCATTGCAGCAATAAAAAAATTGCATCTTTTTTATTAGGAGTTCTCGTGGCACTTTCTTAAAGGTGAAATCTTTTTATTAGGCCTTGTCATATCACTGTTATATAGATGGTTTCATTTTATCAGACATTTAGAACTTTTCATAGCACCGTTACGTAGATGCCATATTCCTTTAGGCCTTGTTATAGCACCGTTATATAGATGACATATTCTTGTTACACCTTACCATAGCACATTTATGTTGATGCCATCTTTTTATTACACCTTGTCATAGCACAGTTAAATAGATTAAATCTTTTATTAGGCCTTGTCCTAGCACCATTATATAGGTGACATCTTTTTATTAGGCCTTGTCATATCACCAATATATAGACGTGGTATATTAACAGACCTTGCCATAGCACTGTTATATAGATGATATATTTTGAATACACCTTGTCGTAGCACCTTTATATATATGACATATTTTTATATATATACCTTGCCATTGCACTTTTAAATGGATGAAATTTGTTTAGACCTTGTAATTGCACCATTATATAGATGCCTTTTTATTTATCTTCTCATAGCAGTGTTCATTAGATGACATCTATTTACTAAGCCTTGTCCTAGCACCAGTATATCGATGACACCCTTTAATGAAGCCTTGTGAAAGCACCATTATATTGATAACATCTTGGCATCACGCCTTGTCCTAGAAAATTTAGATCGATAACAAATTCATATTACGCCTTTTTATAACACCGTTATATAGACAACATCTTTTTATTATGCGTTGTCATAGCACCATAATATCGATGACATCTTTTTACTAGGCCCTGTCCTATTACAGTTAGATAGATGACATCTTTATTTTAGACCTAGTCATAGCACAGATAAATAGATGACATCTTTTTATTAGGCCTTATCATGGCACCATGATAAAGGTGTCATCTTTTATTAGGCCTTTTCATTGCACCCTTTTATGAGTCAGATTTCTTTTTTTTAGGATTTGTCATAGCACTGTTATATAGATGACATCTTTTTATTAGACCTTGTGAAAGCACCTTTATTTAAGTGACATCTTTCTATTAAGCCTTGTTAAAGCAGGGCTATATAGATGACATCTTTATCTTAGCAAATATATGTGGATGACATTTTTTTCAGTGCCTTAACACAGCACTGTTATAAAGATGGCATCTTTCTATGAAACCTGGTCATATCAGCGTTATACGTATGACATCTTTTAATTAGGTCTTGTCATAGTACCGATATATAGATGACATCTTTTTATTAGGCCTTGTCATAGCACCATTATATAGATAACATCTTTATATAAGGCCTTATCATATCACCGTTGTATAAATGTCGTCATTCTATCAGACCAAGTAAAAGCACCATTATATAGAGGAAATTTTTTCTTACACCTTGTAATAGCACCGTTATATAGATGATATGTTTTTGTTACACGTTGTCATAGCACATTGATATAAATGCCATCTTTCTATTCCACCTTGTCATAGCACCGTTAGAGTCATGAGATCTTTGTATCACGCCCTGTCATTGCTCCGTTATATAAATGACAACTTTAAGTTAAGAATTGTCATAGAACCGTTACATAGATGACATCTTTTTATTCCTCATTTTCATAGCACTATTATATAGATGACATCTTTGTATTAGTCCATGTCATATCACCATCATATAGATGGCATAATTCTATTACACCGTGTCATAGCACCGTTATATAGATGACATCTTTTATTAGACCTTGTCATTACACTGTTATATAGATGACATCAGTTTACATCAACTTGCCATAGCACTGTTAACAGATGACATACTTTATCATGCCCTTTCATAGCACCATTTTATCAATGACATCCTTTTATTCGGCCTTGTCAAAGCAACGTTATATCGATGACATCTTTGTATCACACCTTGACCTAGCACCATTATATTGATAACAAATTTACATTACTCCTTGTCGTAGCACCGTTATATAGACATCATCTTTTTATTATGCCTTGTCATAGAACCATGATATAGATGACATCTTTATTTTAGACCTAGTCATTGCAGCAATAAAAAAATTGCATCTTTTTTATTAGGAGTTCTCGTGGCACTTTCTTAAAGGTGAAATCTTTTTATTAGGCCTTGTCATATCACTGTTATATAGATGGTTTCATTTTATCAAACATTTAGAACTTTTCATAGCACCGTTACGTAGATGCCATATTCCTTTAGGCCTTGTTATAGCACCGTTATATAGATGACATATTCTTGTTACACCTTACCATAGCACATTTATGTTGATGCCATCTTTCTATTACACCTTGTCATAGCACAGTTAAATAGATTAAATCTTTTATTAGGCCTTGTCCTAGCACCATTATATAGGTGACATCTTTTTATTAGGCCTTGTCATATCACCAATATATAGACGTGGTATATTAACAGACCTTGCCATAGCACTGTTATATAGATGATATATTTTGAATACACCTTGTCGTAGCACCTTTATATATATGACATATTTTTTTTTTTTTGTTTCAATATTTTTATTGAAAATTTGCAACAAAACGGTATTACAAAGCGTACAGCGTTATACTGCCATCCCACGCAGGGGAGGAACAACGAGAAAGAAGAAAAAGGTATCGGCATTCGTTTTAATCATTACAACAGAGAACACATTAAAACCGTTGCTTTGCTAAAGAAGAGAGAAATGACCCAAAAGGAAGGGTGAAGTATAAAGAGAAGAGGGAGAGAAGCAGGGAGGGGGAGACCGAAGGGGGGAAGGGGGAGAAGGAGAGGAAAAGGAAAGGAGGGGGGGGCACTCCCGCACCCCACCAGGCACCACACACGGCCATCACAGCGTCCGCATAGGTTCGCCAGGCCAGGCAAATCTTATCCAGGGTTCCCATGTAGAGAGAAATTTGGCATGGGAGTCGGTCAGAATACTGGACAACCTCTCATTAATGAGAAAGCCGTTCATCCTGGCCGACACCTCTGAGATTGGGGTAAACTGCGCCTTCCAGGCCTTGGCTATGGTCTGCTTGGCCGCCAGGAGGAGATAGACAAAAAGTCTGTGCTGCTTGCTGGACAGCTCCCAGGGCTTACAGTGCAGGAGGGCAACCCAGGGATCCTTCTTCATGCTAGATCCGAATATTTCATTCGCCATCCTGAACACCTGACTCCAAAAGCGAGTCAGCATCGGGCAGGTCCACCAGGTGTGCAAAAAGTCCCCCTCCGCACTGCAGCCCCTAAAGCACGTCCTAGCCTGCCCCGGAAATATCCTGCTCAGGCGGCTCGGCACCAGGTACCAGCGGAACATAACCTTATAGGCTGTTTCCACTGTCAGGATGTTGATGGAGCATTTTGGGATGCGAGACCATACCTCTGTCCACCCCCCTTCCCCCACAGGTGGACCTAAGTCCCTCTCCCAGCTGTTCACATATGCGTGGGACTCCGGCTCAGTTTTGTTTAGTGTTGAGTAGATTAGGGAGATTATTCCCCTCTGAAAGGGGTTATTGGCGCAGAGAACCTCGAAGGGGGTCATCACCCGGAAGGAAGGACATAATTTTGTCAAGGGCAGAATCCAATGCCTCAACTGGATGTAGCGAAAATATTCCTTATGGGGAACACCATATTTCTCCTGTAGGGCACTGAAGGAACCAAGGCCCTCCCCATTGAGTAAGTCAGCTATTTTGTATATACCCCGATCCTGCCACCACTTAAAGGCCAGTTTGTTTTGTTCGCCTGGGGGAAAATTTGGGTTGTCCCACAAGTGGGCCAGGGGAGTATGGGGGGACATCAAGGGAGCGGAGTACCTAACCGAGTCCCACACTGCAAGAGAATGTCTCATTAGGGGGCTGAGTGTTTTGGGTCTGTGTCCGGGGTCTGTCCACAGTAGACTGTCAATCGGTATATATATGACATATTTTTATATATATACCTTGCCATTGCACTTTTAAATGGATGAAATTTGTTTAGACCTTGTAATTGCACCATTATATAGATGCCTTTTTATTTATCTTCTCATAGCAGTGTTCATTAGATGACATCTATTTACTAAGCCTTGTCCTAGCACCAGTATATCGATGACACCCTTTAATAAGGCCTTGTGAAAGCACCATTATATTGATAACATCTTGGCATCACGCCTTGTCCTAGAAAATTTAGATCGATAACAAATTCATATTACGCCTTTTTATAACACCGTTATATAGACAACATCTTTTTATTATGCGTTGTCATAGCACCATAATATCGATGACATCTTTTTACTAGGCCCTGTCCTATTACAGTTAGATAGATGACATCTTTATTTTAGACCTAGTCATAGCACCGATAAATAGATGACATCTTTTTATTAGGCCTTATCATGGCACCATGATAAAGGTGTCATCTTTTATTAGGCCTTATCATTGCACTCTTTTATGAGTCAGATTTCTTTTTTTTAGGATTTGTCATAGCACTGTTATATAGATGACATCTTTTTATTAGACCTTGTGAAAGCACCTTTATTTAAGTGACATCTTTCTATTAAGCCTTGTTAAAGCAGGGCTATATAGATGACATCTTTATCTTAGCAAATATATGTGGATGACATTTTTTTCAGTGCCTTAACACAGCACTGTTATAAAGATGGCATCTTTCTATGAAACCTGGTCATATCAGTGTTATACGTATGACATCTTTTAATTAGGTCTTGTCATAGTACCGATATATAGATGACATCTTTTTATTAGGCCTTGTCATAGCACCATTATATAGATAACATCTTTATATAAGGCCTTATCATATCACCGTTGTATAAATGTCGTCATTCTATCAGACCAAGTAAAAGCACCATTATATAGAGGAAATTTTTTCTTACACCTTGTAATAGCACCGTTATATAGATGATATGTTTTTGTTACACGTTGTCATAGCACATTGATATAAATGCCATCTTTCTATTCCACCTTGTCATAGCACCGTTAGAGTCATGAGATCTTTGTATCACGCCCTGTCATTGCTCCGTTATATAAATGACAACTTTAAGTTAAGAATTGTCATAGAACCGTTACATAGATTACATCTTTTTATTCCTAATTTTCATAGCACTATTATATAGATGACATCTTTGTATTAGTCCGTGTCATATCACCATCATATAGATGGCATAATTCTATTACACCTTGTCATAGCACCGTTATATAGATGACATCTTTTATTAGACCTTGTCATTACACTGTTATATAAATGACATCAGTTTACATCAACTTGCCATAGCACTGTTAACAGATGACATACTTTATCATGCCCTTTCATAGCACCATTTTATCAATGACATCCTTTTATTCGGCCTTGTCAAAGCAACGTTATATCGATGACATCTTTGTATCACACCTTGACCTAGCACCATTATATTGATAACAAATTTACATTACTCCTTGTCGTAGCACCGTTATATAGACATCATCTTTTTATTATGCCTTGTCATAGAACCATGATATAGATGACATCTTTATTTTAGACCTAGTCATTGCAGCAATAAAAAAATTGCATCTTTTTTATTAGGAGTTCTCGTGGCACTTTCTTAAAGGTGAAATCTTTTTATTAGGCCTTGTCATATCACTGTTATATAGATGGTTTCATTTTATCAGACATTTAGAACTTTTCATAGCACCGTTACGTAGATGCCATATTCCTTTAGGCCTTGTTATAGCACCGTTATATAGATGACATATTCTTGTTACACCTTACCATAGCACATTTATGTTGATGCCATCTTTTTATTACACCTTGTCATAGCACAGTTAAATAGATTAAATCTTTTATTAGGCCTTGTCCTAGCACCATTATATAGGTGACATCTTTTTATTAGGCCTTGTCATATCACCAATATATAGACGTGGTATATTAACAGACCTTGCCATAGCACTGTTATATAGATGATATATTTTGAATACACCTTGTCGTAGCACCTTTATATATATGACATATTTTTATATATATACCTTGCCATTGCACTTTTAGATGGATGAAATTTGTTTAGACCTTGTAATTGCACCATTATATAGATGCCTTTTTATTTATCTTCTCATAGCAGTGTTCATTAGATGACATCTATTTACTAAGCCTTGTCCTAGCACCAGTATATCGATGACACCCTTTAATGAAGCCTTGTGAAAGCACCATTATATTGATAACATCTTGGCATCACGCCTTGTCCTAGAAAATTTAGATCGATAACAAATTCATATTACGCCTTTTTATAACACCGTTATATAGACAACATCTTTTTATTATGCGTTGTCATAGCACCATAATATCGATGACATCTTTTTACTAGGCCCTGTCCTATTACAGTTAGATAGATGACATCTTTATTTTAGACCTAGTCATAGCACAGATAAATAGATGACATCTTTTTATTAGGCCTTATCATGGCACCATGATAAAGGTGTCATCTTTTATTAGGCCTTATCATTGCACCCTTTTATGAGTCAGATTTCTTTTTTTTAGGATTTGTCATAGCACTGTTATATAGATGACATCTTTTTATTAGACCTTGTGAAAGCACCTTTATTTAAGTGACATCTTTCTATTAAGCCTTGTTAAAGCAGGGCTATATAGATGACATCTTTATCTTAGCAAATATATGTGGATGACATTTTTTTCAGTGCCTTAACACAGCACTGTTATAAAGATGGCATCTTTCTATGAAACCTGGTCATATCAGTGTTATACGTATGACATCTTTTAATTAGGTCTTGTCATAGTACCGATATATAGATGACATCTTTTTATTAGGCCTTGTCATAGCACCATTATATAGATAACATCTTTATATAAGGCCTTATCATATCACCGTTGTATAAATGTCGTCATTCTATCAGACCAAGTAAAAGCACCATTATATAGAGGAAATTTTTTCTTACACCTTGTAATAGCACCGTTATATAGATGATATGTTTTTGTTACACGTTGTCATAGCACATTGATATAAATGCCATCTTTCTATTCCACCTTGTCATAGCACCGTTAGAGTCATGAGATCTTTGTATCACGCCCTGTCATTGCTCCGTTATATAAATGACAACTTTAAGTTAAGAATTGTCATAGAACCGTTACATAGATGATATCTTTTTATTCCTCATTTTCATAGCACTATTATATAGATGACATCTTTATATTAGTCCATGTCATATCACCATCATATAGATGGCATAATTCTATTACACCGTGTCATAGCACCGTTATATAGATGACATCTTTTATTAGACCTTGTCATTACACTGTTATATAGATGACATCAGTTTACATCAACTTGCCATAGCACTGTTAACAGATGACATACTTTATCATGCCCTTTCATAGCACCATTTTATCAATGACATCCTTTTATTCGGCCTTGTCAAAGCAACGTTATATCGATGACATCTTTGTATCACACCTTGACCTAGCACCATTATATTGATAACAAATTTACATTACTCCTTGTCGTAGCACCGTTATATAGACATCATCTTTTTATTATGCCTTGTCATAGAACCATGATATAGATGACATCTTTATTTTAGACCTAGTCATTGCAGCAATAAAAAAATTGCATCTTTTTTATTAGGAGTTCTCGTGGCACTTTCTTAAAGGTGAAATCTTTTTATTAGGCCTTGTCATATCACTGTTATATAGATGGTTTCATTTTATCAGACATTTAGAACTTTTCATAGCACCGCTACGTAGATGCCATATTCCTTTAGGCCTTGTTATAGCACCGTTATATAGATGACATATTCTTGTTACACCTTACCATAGCACATTTATGTTGATGCCATCTTTCTATTACACCTTGTCATAGCACAGTTAAATAGATTAAATCTTTTATTAGGCCTTGTCCTAGCACCATTATATAGGTGACATCTTTTTATTAGGCCTTGTCATATCACCAATATATAGACGTGGTATATTAACAGACCTTGCCATAGCACTGTTATATAGATGATATATTTTGAATACACCTTGTCGTAGCACCTTTATATATATGACATATTTTTATATATATACCTTGCCATTGCACTTTTAAATGGATGAAATTTGTTTAGACCTTGTAATTGCACCATTATATAGATGCCTTTTTATTTATCTTCTCATAGCAGTGTTCATTAGATGACATCTATTTACTAAGCCTTGTCCTAGCACCAGTATATCGATGACACCCTTTAATAAGGCCTTGTGAAAGCACCATTATATTGATAACATCTTGGCATCACGCCTTGTCCTAGAAAATTTAGATCGATAACAAATTCATATTACGCCTTTTTATAACACCGTTATATAGACAACATCTTTTTATTATGCGTTGTCATAGCACCATAATATCGATGACATCTTTTTACTAGGCCCTGTCCTATTACAGTTAGATAGATGACATCTTTATTTTAGACCTAGTCATAGCACCGATAAATAGATGACATCTTTTTATTAGGCCTTATCATGGCACCATGATAAAGGTGTCATCTTTTATTAGGCCTTATCATTGCACCCTTTTATGAGTCAGATTTCTTTTTTTTAGGATTTGTCATAGCACTGTTATATAGATTACATCTTTTTATTAGACCTTGTGAAAGCACCTTTATTTAAGTGACATCTTTCTATTAAGCCTTGTTAAAGCAGGGCTATATAGATGACATCTTTATCTTAGCAAATATATGTGGATGACATTTTTTTCAGTGCCTTAACACAGCACTGTTATAAAGATGGCATCTTTCTATGAAACCTGGTCATATCAGTGTTATACGTATGACATCTTTTAATTAGGTCTTGTCATAGTACCGATATATAGATGACATCTTTTTATTAGGCCTTGTCATAGCACCATTATATAGATAACATCTTTATATAAGGCCTTATCATATCACCGTTGTATAAATGTCGTCATTCTATCAGACCAAGTAAAAGCACCATTATATAGAGGAAATTTTTTCTTACACCTTGTAATAGCACCGTTATATAGATGATATGTTTTTGTTACACGTTGTCATAGCACATTGATATAAATGCCATCTTTCTATTCCACCTTGTCATAGCACCGTTAGAGTCATGAGATCTTTGTATCACGCCCTGTCATTGCTCCGTTATATAAATGACAACTTTAAGTTAAGAATTGTCATAGAACCGTTACATAGATGACATCTTTTTATTCCTCATTTTCATAGCACTATTATATAGATGACATCTTTGTATTAGTCCATGTCATATCACCATCATATAGATGGCATAATTCTATTACACCGTGTCATAGCACCGTTATATAGATGACATCTTTTATTAGACCTTGTCATTACACTGTTATATAGATGACATCAGTTTACATCAACTTGCCATAGCACTGTTAACAGATGACATACTTTATCATGCCCTTTCATAGCACCATTTTATCAATGACATCCTTTTATTCGGCCTTGTCAAAGCAACGTTATATCGATGACATCTTTGTATCACACCTTGACCTAGCACCATTATATTGATAACAAATTTACATTACTCCTTGTCGTAGCACCGTTATATAGACATCATCTTTTTATTATGCCTTGTCATAGAACCATGATATAGATGACATCTTTATTTTAGACCTAGTCATTGCAGCAATAAAAAAATTGCATCTTTTTTATTAGGAGTTCTCGTGGCACTTTCTTAAAGGTGAAATCTTTTTATTAGGCCTTGTCATATCACTGTTATATAGATGGTTTCATTTTATTAGACATTTAGAACTTTTCATAGCACCGTTACGTAGATGCCATATTCCTTTAGGCCTTGTTATAGCACCGTTATATAGATGACATATTCTTGTTACACCTTACCATAGCACATTTATGTTGATGCCATCTTTCTATTACACCTTGTCATAGCACAGTTAAATAGATTAAATCTTTTATTAGGCCTTGTCCTAGCACCATTATATAGGTGACATCTTTTTATTAGGCCTTGTCATATCACCAATATATAGACATGGTATATTAACAGACCTTGCCATAGCACTGTTATATAGATGATATATTTTGAATACACCTTGTCGTAGCACCTTTATATATATGACATATTTTTATATATATACCTTGCCATTGCACTTTTAAATGGATGAAATTTGTTTAGACCTTGTAATTGCACCATTATATAGATGCCTTTTTATTTATCTTCTCATAGCAGTGTTCATTAGATGACATCTATTTACTAAGCCTTGTCCTAGCACCAGTATATCGATGACACCCTTTAATAAGGCCTTGTGAAAGCACCATTATATTGATAACATCTTGGCATCACGCCTTGTCCTAGAAAATTTAGATCGATAACAAATTCATATTACGCCTTTTTATAACACCGTTATATAGACAACATCTTTTTATTATGCGTTGTCATAGCACCATAATATCGATGACATCTTTTTACTAGGCCCTGTCCTATTACAGTTAGATAGATGACATCTTTATTTTAGACCTAGTCATAGCACCGATAAATAGATGACATCTTTTTATTAGGCCTTATCATGGCACCATGATAAAGGTGTCATCTTTTATTAGGCCTTATCATTGCACCCTTTTATGAGTCAGATTTCTTTTTTTTAGGATTTGTCATAGCACTGTTATATAGATTACATCTTTTTATTAGACCTTGTGAAAGCACCTTTATTTAAGTGACATCTTTCTATTAAGCCTTGTTAAAGCAGGGCTATATAGATGACATCTTTATCTTAGCAAATATATGTGGATGACATTTTTTTCAGTGCCTTAACACAGCACTGTTATAAAGATGGCATCTTTCTATGAAACCTGGTCATATCAGTGTTATACGTATGACATCTTTTAATTAGGTCTTGTCATAGTACCGATATATAGATGACATCTTTTTATTAGGCCTTGTCATAGCACCATTATATAGATAACATCTTTATATAAGGCCTTATCATATCACCGTTGTATAAATGGCGTCATTCTATCAGACCAAGTAAAAGCACCATTATATAGAGGAAATTTTTTCTTACACCTTGTAATAGCACCGTTATATAGATGATATGTTTTTGTTACACGTTGTCATAGCACATTGATATAAATGCCATCTTTCTATTCCACCTTGTCATAGCACCGTTAGAGTCATGAGATCTTTGTATCACGCCCTGTCATTGCTCCGTTATATAAATGACAACTTTAAGTTAAGAATTGTCATAGAACCGTTACATAGATGACATCTTTTTATTCCTCATTTTCATAGCACTATTATATAGATGACATCTTTGTATTAGTCCATGTCATATCACCATCATATAGATGGCATAATTCTATTACACCGTGTCATAGCACCGTTATATAGATGACATCTTTTATTAGACCTTGTCATTACACTGTTATATAGATGACATCAGTTTACATCAACTTGCCATAGCACTGTTAACAGATGACATACTTTATCATGCCCTTTCATAGCACCATTTTATCAATGACATCCTTTTATTCGGCCTTGTCAAAGCAACGTTATATCGATGACATCTTTGTATCACACCTTGACCTAGCACCATTATATTGATAACAAATTTACATTACTCCTTGTCGTAGCACCGTTATATAGACATCATCTTTTTATTATGCCTTGTCATAGAACCATGATATAGATGACATCTTTATTTTAGACCTAGTCATTGCAGCAATAAAAAAATTGCATCTTTTTTATTAGGAGTTCTCGTGGCACTTTCTTAAAGGTGAAATCTTTTTATTAGGCCTTGTCATATCACTGTTATATAGATGGTTTCATTTTATTAGACATTTAGAACTTTTCATAGCACCGTTACGTAGATGCCATATTCCTTTAGGCCTTGTTATAGCACCGTTATATAGATGACATATTCTTGTTACACCTTACCATAGCACATTTATGTTGATGCCATCTTTCTATTACACCTTGTCATAGCACAGTTAAATAGATTAAATCTTTTATTAGGCCTTGTCCTAGCACCATTATATAGGTGACATCTTTTTATTAGGCCTTGTCATATCACCAATATATAGACGTGGTATATTAACAGACCTTGCCATAGCACTGTTATATAGATGATATATTTTGAATACACCTTGTCGTAGCACCTTTATATATATGACATATTTTTATATATATACCTTGCCATTGCACTTTTAAATGGATGAAATTTGTTTAGACCTTGTAATTGCACCATTATATAGATGCCTTTTTATTTATCTTCTCATAGCAGTGTTCATTAGATGACATCTATTTACTAAGCCTTGTCCTAGCACCAGTATATCGATGACACCCTTTAATAAGGCCTTGTGAAAGCACCATTATATTGATAACATCTTGGCATCACGCCTTGTCCTAGAAAATTTAGATCGATAACAAATTCATATTACGCCTTTTTATAACACCGTTATATAGACAACATCTTTTTATTATGCGTTGTCATAGCACCATAATATCGATGACATCTTTTTACTAGGCCCTGTCCTATTACAGTTAGATAGATGACATCTTTATTTTAGACCTAGTCATAGCACCGATAAATAGATGACATCTTTTTATTAGGCCTTATCATGGCACCATGATAAAGGTGTCATCTTTTATTAGGCCTTATCATTGCACTCTTTTATGAGTCAGATTTCTTTTTTTTAGGATTTGTCATAGCACTGTTATATAGATGACATCTTTTTATTAGACCTTGTGAAAGCACCTTTATTTAAGTGACATCTTTCTATTAAGCCTTGTTAAAGCAGGGCTATATAGATGACATCTTTATCTTAGCAAATATATGTGGATGACATTTTTTTCAGTGCCTTAACACAGCACTGTTATAAAGATGGCATCTTTCTATGAAACCTGGTCATATCAGTGTTATACGTATGACATCTTTTAATTAGGTCTTGTCATAGTACCGATATATAGATGACATCTTTTTATTAGGCCTTGTCATAGCACCATTATATAGATAACATCTTTATATAAGGCCTTATCATATCACCGTTGTATAAATGTCGTCATTCTATCAGACCAAGTAAAAGCACCATTATATAGAGGAAATTTTTTCTTACACCTTGTAATAGCACCGTTATATAGATGATATGTTTTTGTTACACGTTGTCATAGCACATTGATATAAATGCCATCTTTCTATTCCACCTTGTCATAGCACCGTTAGAGTCATGAGATCTTTGTATCACGCCCTGTCATTGCTCCGTTATATAAATGACAACTTTAAGTTAAGAATTGTCATAGAACCGTTACATAGATTACATCTTTTTATTCCTAATTTTCATAGCACTATTATATAGATGACATCTTTGTATTAGTCCGTGTCATATCACCATCATATAGATGGCATAATTCTATTACACCTTGTCATAGCACCGTTATATAGATGACATCTTTTATTAGACCTTGTCATTACACTGTTATATAAATGACATCAGTTTACATCAACTTGCCATAGCACTGTTAACAGATGACATACTTTATCATGCCCTTTCATAGCACCATTTTATCAATGACATCCTTTTATTCGGCCTTGTCAAAGCAACGTTATATCGATGACATCTTTGTATCACACCTTGACCTAGCACCATTATATTGATAACAAATTTACATTACTCCTTGTCGTAGCACCGTTATATAGACATCATCTTTTTATTATGCCTTGTCATAGAACCATGATATAGATGACATCTTTATTTTAGACCTAGTCATTGCAGCAATAAAAAAATTGCATCTTTTTTATTAGGAGTTCTCGTGGCACTTTCTTAAAGGTGAAATCTTTTTATTAGGCCTTGTCATATCACTGTTATATAGATGGTTTCATTTTATCAGACATTTAGAACTTTTCATAGCACCGTTACGTAGATGCCATATTCCTTTAGGCCTTGTTATAGCACCGTTATATAGATGACATATTCTTGTTACACCTTACCATAGCACATTTATGTTGATGCCATCTTTTTATTACACCTTGTCATAGCACAGTTAAATAGATTAAATCTTTTATTAGGCCTTGTCCTAGCACCATTATATAGGTGACATCTTTTTATTAGGCCTTGTCATATCACCAATATATAGACGTGGTATATTAACAGACCTTGCCATAGCACTGTTATATAGATGATATATTTTGAATACACCTTGTCGTAGCACCTTTATATATATGACATATTTTTATATATATACCTTGCCATTGCACTTTTAGATGGATGAAATTTGTTTAGACCTTGTAATTGCACCATTATATAGATGCCTTTTTATTTATCTTCTCATAGCAGTGTTCATTAGATGACATCTATTTACTAAGCCTTGTCCTAGCACCAGTATATCGATGACACCCTTTAATGAAGCCTTGTGAAAGCACCATTATATTGATAACATCTTGGCATCACGCCTTGTCCTAGAAAATTTAGATCGATAACAAATTCATATTACGCCTTTTTATAACACCGTTATATAGACAACATCTTTTTATTATGCGTTGTCATAGCACCATAATATCGATGACATCTTTTTACTAGGCCCTGTCCTATTACAGTTAGATAGATGACATCTTTATTTTAGACCTAGTCATAGCACAGATAAATAGATGACATCTTTTTATTAGGCCTTATCATGGCACCATGATAAAGGTGTCATCTTTTATTAGGCCTTATCATTGCACCCTTTTATGAGTCAGATTTCTTTTTTTTAGGATTTGTCATAGCACTGTTATATAGATGACATCTTTTTATTAGACCTTGTGAAAGCACCTTTATTTAAGTGACATCTTTCTATTAAGCCTTGTTAAAGCAGGGCTATATAGATGACATCTTTATCTTAGCAAATATATGTGGATGACATTTTTTTCAGTGCCTTAACACAGCACTGTTATAAAGATGGCATCTTTCTATGAAACCTGGTCATATCAGTGTTATACGTATGACATCTTTTAATTAGGTCTTGTCATAGTACCGATATATAGATGACATCTTTTTATTAGGCCTTGTCATAGCACCATTATATAGATAACATCTTTATATAAGGCCTTATCATATCACCGTTGTATAAATGTCGTCATTCTATCAGACCAAGTAAAAGCACCATTATATAGAGGAAATTTTTTCTTACACCTTGTAATAGCACCGTTATATAGATGATATGTTTTTGTTACACGTTGTCATAGCACATTGATATAAATGCCATCTTTCTATTCCACCTTGTCATAGCACCGTTAGAGTCATGAGATCTTTGTATCACGCCCTGTCATTGCTCCGTTATATAAATGACAACTTTAAGTTAAGAATTGTCATAGAACCGTTACATAGATGATATCTTTTTATTCCTCATTTTCATAGCACTATTATATAGATGACATCTTTATATTAGTCCATGTCATATCACCATCATATAGATGGCATAATTCTATTACACCGTGTCATAGCACCGTTATATAGATGACATCTTTTATTAGACCTTGTCATTACACTGTTATATAGATGACATCAGTTTACATCAACTTGCCATAGCACTGTTAACAGATGACATACTTTATCATGCCCTTTCATAGCACCATTTTATCAATGACATCCTTTTATTCGGCCTTGTCAAAGCAACGTTATATCGATGACATCTTTGTATCACACCTTGACCTAGCACCATTATATTGATAACAAATTTACATTACTCCTTGTCGTAGCACCGTTATATAGACATCATCTTTTTATTATGCCTTGTCATAGAACCATGATATAGATGACATCTTTATTTTAGACCTAGTCATTGCAGCAATAAAAAAATTGCATCTTTTTTATTAGGAGTTCTCGTGGCACTTTCTTAAAGGTGAAATCTTTTTATTAGGCCTTGTCATATCACTGTTATATAGATGGTTTCATTTTATCAGACATTTAGAACTTTTCATAGCACCGTTACGTAGATGCCATATTCCTTTAGGCCTTGTTATAGCACCGTTATATAGATGACATATTCTTGTTACACCTTACCATAGCACATTTATGTTGATGCCATCTTTCTATTACACCTTGTCATAGCACAGTTAAATAGATTAAATCTTTTATTAGGCCTTGTCCTAGCACCATTATATAGGTGACATCTTTTTATTAGGCCTTGTCATATCACCAATATATAGACGTGGTATATTAACAGACCTTGCCATAGCACTGTTATATAGATGATATATTTTGAATACACCTTGTCGTAGCACCTTTATATATATGACATATTTTTATATATATACCTTGCCATTGCACTTTTAAATGGATGAAATTTGTTTAGACCTTGTAATTGCACCATTATATAGATGCCTTTTTATTTATCTTCTCATAGCAGTGTTCATTAGATGACATCTATTTACTAAGCCTTGTCCTAGCACCAGTATATCGATGACACCCTTTAATAAGGCCTTGTGAAAGCACCATTATATTGATAACATCTTGGCATCACGCCTTGTCCTAGAAAATTTAGATCGATAACAAATTCATATTACGCCTTTTTATAACACCGTTATATAGACAACATCTTTTTATTATGCGTTGTCATAGCACCATAATATCGATGACATCTTTTTACTAGGCCCTGTCCTATTACAGTTAGATAGATGACATCTTTATTTTAGACCTAGTCATAGCACCGATAAATAGATGACATCTTTTTATTAGGCCTTATCATGGCACCATGATAAAGGTGTCATCTTTTATTAGGCCTTATCATTGCACCCTTTTATGAGTCAGATTTCTTTTTTTTAGGATTTGTCATAGCACTGTTATATAGATTACATCTTTTTATTAGACCTTGTGAAAGCACCTTTATTTAAGTGACATCTTTCTATTAAGCCTTGTTAAAGCAGGGCTATATAGATGACATCTTTATCTTAGCAAATATATGTGGATGACATTTTTTTCAGTGCCTTAACACAGCACTGTTATAAAGATGGCATCTTTCTATGAAACCTGGTCATATCAGTG
The DNA here is from genome assembly GCA_027917425.1 of Gastrophryne carolinensis. NCBI lineage: Eukaryota > Metazoa > Chordata > Amphibia > Anura > Microhylidae > Gastrophryne > Gastrophryne carolinensis. The sequence goes on from CM051237.1 coordinate 14,594,387, forward strand.
TTATACGTATGACATCTTTTAATTAGGTCTTGTCATAGTACCGATATATAGATGACATCTTTTTATTAGGCCTTGTCATAGCACCATTATATAGATAACATCTTTATATAAGGCCTTATCATATCACCGTTGTATAAATGTCGTCATTCTATCAGACCAAGTAAAAGCACCATTATATAGAGGAAATTTTTTCTTACACCTTGTAATAGCACCGTTATATAGATGATATGTTTTTGTTACACGTTGTCATAGCACATTGATATAAATGCCATCTTTCTATTCCACCTTGTCATAGCACCGTTAGAGTCATGAGATCTTTGTATCACGCCCTGTCATTGCTCCGTTATATAAATGACAACTTTAAGTTAAGAATTGTCATAGAACCGTTACATAGATGACATCTTTTTATTCCTCATTTTCATAGCACTATTATATAGATGACATCTTTGTATTAGTCCATGTCATATCACCATCATATAGATGGCATAATTCTATTACACCGTGTCATAGCACCGTTATATAGATGACATCTTTTATTAGACCTTGTCATTACACTGTTATATAGATGACATCAGTTTACATCAACTTGCCATAGCACTGTTAACAGATGACATACTTTATCATGCCCTTTCATAGCACCATTTTATCAATGACATCCTTTTATTCGGCCTTGTCAAAGCAACGTTATATCGATGACATCTTTGTATCACACCTTGACCTAGCACCATTATATTGATAACAAATTTACATTACTCCTTGTCGTAGCACCGTTATATAGACATCATCTTTTTATTATGCCTTGTCATAGAACCATGATATAGATGACATCTTTATTTTAGACCTAGTCATTGCAGCAATAAAAAAATTGCATCTTTTTTATTAGGAGTTCTCGTGGCACTTTCTTAAAGGTGAAATCTTTTTATTAGGCCTTGTCATATCACTGTTATATAGATGGTTTCATTTTATTAGACATTTAGAACTTTTCATAGCACCGTTACGTAGATGCCATATTCCTTTAGGCCTTGTTATAGCACCGTTATATAGATGACATATTCTTGTTACACCTTACCATAGCACATTTATGTTGATGCCATCTTTCTATTACACCTTGTCATAGCACAGTTAAATAGATTAAATCTTTTATTAGGCCTTGTCCTAGCACCATTATATAGGTGACATCTTTTTATTAGGCCTTGTCATATCACCAATATATAGACATGGTATATTAACAGACCTTGCCATAGCACTGTTATATAGATGATATATTTTGAATACACCTTGTCGTAGCACCTTTATATATATGACATATTTTTATATATATACCTTGCCATTGCACTTTTAAATGGATGAAATTTGTTTAGACCTTGTAATTGCACCATTATATAGATGCCTTTTTATTTATCTTCTCATAGCAGTGTTCATTAGATGACATCTATTTACTAAGCCTTGTCCTAGCACCAGTATATCGATGACACCCTTTAATAAGGCCTTGTGAAAGCACCATTATATTGATAACATCTTGGCATCACGCCTTGTCCTAGAAAATTTAGATCGATAACAAATTCATATTACGCCTTTTTATAACACCGTTATATAGACAACATCTTTTTATTATGCGTTGTCATAGCACCATAATATCGATGACATCTTTTTACTAGGCCCTGTCCTATTACAGTTAGATAGATGACATCTTTATTTTAGACCTAGTCATAGCACCGATAAATAGATGACATCTTTTTATTAGGCCTTATCATGGCACCATGATAAAGGTGTCATCTTTTATTAGGCCTTATCATTGCACCCTTTTATGAGTCAGATTTCTTTTTTTTAGGATTTGTCA